>OX030981.1:3767500-5017500 GCA_943735965.1 Eupithecia abbreviata | reverse complement strand
ATCGTTGTCTTGTCTAAGTGCTTATTTTGTAAGCCTAAAGAAATAAATACTATTGAGTTTGAGTTTGACTACGAAAAGTAGTTCTTCTCGATCCTTCAAGGCGCTAAATGTATAGGAAAACTTCGAAAACGATGAAAGTAGTGTATTAGATAATGCGCACAGCCCTTTCTTAGCACTCAGAGCCTATCACAACCCTTTTTAAATGTCATCAGCTTCCATTTGAACTATAAAAGTGGGGCGATATATTCCAGTCTGTAAATCATTTAGGACGTTAGTGTGTTAGGTCCCTTACGGTCACCGATTTTATTGTAAGACAAATTGCTTTTCCACAAGAGTAAGGTTCGAGAAATAATGATGTAAACCGACTCGATTCAAGAATCCAGAATATTTTATGCCGACAAAGGCATTTATGACTAAAATTCACAAAAACTGATAGCAATAACAGAAAACAACAAGATAATAGCAGGAAAATCACTACCCAAGTAACATTTTGGACCTATAACTTAGGTTTATATCACTAAAAGGTAAACGTCGTATAAAGGTTTTTAGCGTACCTACGGGTTCTATAGAAGCGTTTGGTGAAACGTTTTTGCTCTGTAAGCTATAGAGCCAAATTATCCTATTACCTGTCGATGTAAAGGTTTACTTCACCATTTTATAGAGCCATTATAGACAGGTATTATAAACGTTTCAAATATGCCAGTACAGAGCAATATTACTCTATAGTAGTGTTTGATTCACCTTTACGTATCTAATTTGCTCTATAAGGTTTCCCTGATTACCGTTTTATATATTACGTTATAGCAGTGATGAATATCCAACAATAGAACCATTTAGTGACATCGTGGTTCCACAAATCACTGCAATAGTCCATGGTCTTTAGTAGTGTCAACGACGCCAAAATAGAGCATTTTTGCTCTATAGCGGATATTTCATCACCTTTATAGGATAATTTTACTCATGATGGCGCCGGAAACTTTGTCATGAGTACTATAGTTGGCCAATAAGGGTTACGGAGTTACCATTTTGCTCTATAGTACAAAACTGCGGTACCTTTAATATTATATTAATATTTTATTTTATACAAAACTCAATAAACCGGAGGTGCGTTAAAAATACTAAATAAAAATAGTACTAATCTATTGGTAAAACTTTTGTCGCACGAAAATTTTGCAGTATTGAACGAGTTATTCAATGTCAAAATAAGATAATATAAACTAATCACGTTACAATCCTTGAACTGAAATCACTTTACACAGATAATTTATTTTTTCGACCGTGCCATCTGCCGATGCCGAAAGAAAGATATTTGTGATGTATTGGAATTACAGACTCTACTATAGAACAAATTGGCACTTTAATGGTAACACGAACGCTACTACAGTATAAAATGACACTAAAGTAGCGTTACTGTACCCACTATGTCAATAGATTGTCATACGATTACCACTATATCAACTTTATAGAACAAAAATGTCACCGCTAACACTTCTACAGGTCTACTATGTCACTTTTTGGTGATATAATTTACTCGACCTTCTTTGGGCCTCTATAGTACCAAAAGTGGTGTTTGAGATACGTTCTATGGACTGCTATAGAACCAGAAATTGTTACTTGGGTAGTTTTTTTTTTTTTTGATATATATATTTTTTTTAAACTAGGCTTTATATCATCTAGGTGTTAGATTCTAAAACCAAAGTGCTTGGGAAGACAAAGTCAACGAATCCAAACTCGACTGGTTTGAGTCGTTTCGTTTAGGAATGGCTATGGACAACTCCTATTTCTATCATCAGACTAGATCGATGTTACCATAATATTGCATTGTCACCCATATTACAAAAATATGCCAAATTTCAGCGCAATCGGTTGAGGATAACTGGTCTAATATTCAGTAGCAAGATATGTCCCACAGATATGAACAGGGCAAGTAGAATAAAGGCTTTTAAAAAAATCTAAGTTAAGCTCCGCCTAATTCAAAGCGCATCGAAAGGGTCAAATTCGAGTTCTAAAACGGAGGACATGCAAATGAATGAAAACTTAAATATTGTTTGAAACTTCTGAGATTTCTTTCGATCGATCATCGGAGGAAATCGCGGAAGTTCGAAAATAATATAGAAAAATATTGATTTGGTTTTGTAAGTCTTTTTGTTTACAAAATATATTGAGGATTCTAGAACCGAGTATCGACTTTCATAAAATATGTATCGATAAAAACGCAACTCATTCTTGCACACACACGCACTCATGTGCGTTCAAGAATGAGTTGTTGTGTATGGCTGGCTGGTTTATAATATCAAATCGAAATAAGTGAATTTTAAGAGAACGTTATCTATTTAATACAAAGGTCAATTAACCGCAGTCAATCTTCTTACTGCCTCTTTGGCTACGCTGTAGTTTGCTACGCTCATGCTACGACGTAGCTTGCAACATACATCGTAGTTAGTCGTAGCTACATTCTTGCTACGCTGTAGCTTCCTACGCTGATGCTACGACGTAGCTTGCTACATACATCGTAGCTAGTCGTAGCTACATTCTTGCTACGTTGTAGCTTCCTACGCTTATGCTACGACGCTTAGCCTACAACATCCTAGCTATTCGTAGCTACATTCTTGCTATGACGTAGCTTACAAATCCTAGCTACGAGTTATTAAATTTTGCTACGCTGTAGCCTGCTACGCTGCTCATGCTACGATGTAGCTTGCTACGGCACGTGTAGTAAGAAATAGACCAGGCTACTTCCCATTTAAATAATTTCCTATATCGTAAAGTAACCCCCAAGTCAACCTTATTGTTGTTGACTCCCTAGTTATTATCAAATTGTCAAGTACATATAAGTAATACACCAAAGCTCGCTATAACTACGCACTTTGTTTGTTATTTATATTTAATTTTAAAGCAAACTTTAGCAAAAATTTTGTCAAAGGTCACCAACGCAATGGGAAAGCGTTGGAATCCTGACAAACCTATAACTTTGTTACAGCCGTCTGGCCGCCAGAGAGCTTGGAGAGCCAGCAGGTAGCTCCAGGCAGCTCCATAGACTACATCGCAGCGCTCCTGCTGGCCGGGATGGCGGCCGTGCTGCTGGCAGCTGTCGGATACCAGTGCGCCGCGACCTGGAGGTGGCTTGTTGGCAGGTTGGTGCTGTCATGCAACAACAGTAGCTCCTTACCAGCTCTGTAGACTGTCAGCTACAGTGCGTCGCGATGTCAACGCAGCTTATTGGCATGACAGTTCTTTTCTTCACTTGCATGAGAACATTTTCGAAGTTTAGTTCGAGTGAAGGGATTTTTTATGATCAAGCATACCGAAACGCGTTAAGAGTTTGAGGTTGAATCGTGGTCGAGGTACGATTAAAGGTATGGGGGTTGATATAGCAAAGTTACTCTCTAAAACAAAGTTTCCAGACAAGGCATAAAAAGTCGCATCCTTATCGCAGCGCGCGCGAGCCAGTAGCAACGGCCAAAACAAATGGATGAGGATAGTAATGGGGAGTAACTCCATTTAAGTTGTTAGTAAGTAAGTATTTTATTTTATTTTATGTTACCTAATATTAATTTGAACCAATTGTATTGTATAATTTTAATTTTATAATGACATTATATTTTAAGTTTTTATTTTAATTTGATTTTAATTTAATTGTATTGTTTTATGGAATATGTTTCTGAAATAAATGAGTTAATAATAAATAAAAAATACAGAACGATCTGTCGTTGATGCCAGACCTAAAATTCAAACAATGGTTAGGTTATGCTCATAGAAAAATACTCCATTTTCTTCAATAAATAGTACGCCATCATTCCCATTTTCAGTAGTACTACCGTTTAAAAGTTTGTCGGTTTCATAACATTTCCCTAGTCTTTGACACCAGCTGCTTTGCCTTTTACCAAGTTATCTCATTATAAACCCCACGTGCATCCTCCGCTACAAACAACCCAGATGAGTTCGAAATGCTTAGTACAGTTCATAGTTAGCCATTTGATTTACCAACTCTGTTTCAAACAACAACTTTTACTCGCATGTTTGTACATTTCATAAATCACGGGTTTTAGTAAATTGTAAAAGCGTTTATTTAGCTTTTATTTAGTAGATGAGGTATTTTAAATAGATTTATGAGAGTAATGTAAATTATTTTAATATATTTTAGACATTTTTATCTACGAGGGTGTGCCCGCTTGTTTTCAAACTTTTTTTTGTCCCGGCAGTTCAAAATATTTTGGAAAATCGAATATCGAATATTTTTGACGACCGATGTGGCGCGGTGGGCGAAGGTCCGCCTGCGACGTAGGAGGTTGCGGGTTCGACTCCCGCCTGGGAACAATTGTGTGTACGATCTGCAGATATTTGTTCCGGGTGTTCTGGTCGTTTTCTATGTATAATAAAAAATATCTATCTATGTAATATATAGTATTATGTATATCAATTATCTAGTACCCATAACACAAGCTTTGCTTACCGTGGGGGTAGATAATGCTGTGTGAATTGTCCAGCATTATTTATTTATTTATTTTATTTATATATTTTGTCGAATATCATGAAAACTATCCTAATATACTTTCTATTGAACTAAAGTAATTGATAATTCTTATATAAGATTTTCAATTAATTTATTTCAATGTAGATGCCAGGTCGAGAAAAATGATTTTATTGCTACGATAACAATACCCCTCATTCTTTTACAAAACTTCTGCGAAACCAACCCTTTTACTACCTGATATTGTCCCCATTTTCCGCCCATTATCTCTCACAATATTTGATTTGTACAAATTATGATAACATAGAAAGAAATATTTCCATGTTATTATTATACGACTATTGCATGTAATACTTACCTATATCTACAATAAGAATGTTTTCGTCATTCTTTCCATGTCTTTCATTGAATACCTACTGTTATTGTATTTGTAATTGTCAACCTATATCTTCAATAAGAATGTTTTCGTCATTCTTTCCATGTCTTTTATTGAATACCTACTGTTATTGTATTTGTAATTGTCAACCTATATCTTCAATAAGAATGTTTTCGTCATTCTTTCCATGTCTTTCATTGAATACCTACTGTTATTGTATTTGTAATTGTCAACCTATATCTTCAATAAGAATGTTATCGTCATTCTTTCCATGTCTTTCATTGAATACCTACTGTTATTGTATTTGTAATTGTCAACCTATATCTTCAATGAGAATGTTATCGTCATTCTTTCCATGTCTTACATTGAATACCTACTTTTATTGTATTTGTAATTGTCAACCTATATCTTCAAAAGAATGTTATCGTCATTATTTCCATGTTATTATTATATTCCATGAATACCTACTGTTGTTGTTATTGTATTTTTTAACCTATATCTTCAAGAGTCTGCCTACATTTAAACCTATTTTGTTCACCTATTCCACATTCATCCCAGCAAATATCCCCTGACGTAGGTGCTGGTTTCCCAGGACACGTCGCAGCTCCCAGGAGAGCAATGCTGACTCGCTGTCGAGGCAAGCTGCTATCCGCATCAGCCACTCGCTGCCAGATCTGCAGACAGAACCGCTGAAGCAAGAGTATGTGCAGGAGCTCAAGGATCCTGCTAATAAGAAGGTTAGTAAATTTTTTTTTATTTCGATCTGTTTATATATCTACATTTAAAACTTCTTGAATCACTCTATCTATTAAAAAACCGCATAAAAATCCGTTCTTGTTTTAAAGATATAATCATACATAGGACAGACACTGGGAAGCTATTTTGTTTTATACTATGTAATAGCAGACCCATATTTTTTTAATAATGATAGTGTCCTCTAGCTTCTAAAAGTAATTAGTAATTAATTTATAAGTGATACTGTTTGTTATCCCTAAGAAAGAAAAATTAAAGTAATAGCGCATCTAACCATTATAATTCGTTTTCAATTTATTGACGACCTCTGTGGCGTGGTGGGCGAAGGTCCACCTACAACGTAGGACGTTGCGGGTTCGATTCCCGTCTCGGGACAAATATTTGTACCATCTGCAGACATTTGTTCCGGGTGTTCTGGTCGTTATCTATGTATAATAAAAAAATATCTATCTATGTAATGTATTGTATTATGTATATCCGTTATATAGTACCAATATTACAAGCTCTGCTTACCTAGGGGCTAGATAATGTTGTGGGAATTGTCCGGCATCATTTATTAAATGATATATAATCTTTATATTTAATTAATATAAGTTTTGGGGTCACCTTATGATTATTCTATAAACTTACAAAAGCAAGGTTATCGACATAGCTCAAAGGATTAGCAAGCTGAAGTGGCAGTGGGCCGGCCATATCTCGCGAAGAGCCGACAGCCGCTGGGGCAAACGTGTTCTTGAGTGGAGACCACGACTCGGTAAACATAGTGTAGGACGCCCTCCGACCAGGTGGGATGACGACTTGTGAAAGACTGCAGGTAGATGCTGGATGCGGCAAGCTGAAGACATGGCGCTATGGCGCTCATTGGGGAAAAGGACATATGTCCAGCAGTACCAAGACTGATATAGGCTGATGATGATGATGATGATTACAAAAGCAAAAGAAAAACCAATGTTAGTTCCTAATCGACAAAAAAAATCGTTGGACATCGTTTAAAAATGTATTTATCTACGGCATACAGACAAACATAGAACCTCCTTTTTTACGTTTTGTACGTAAACTAAACTCACTGAAACCTAAATAAACCAGGTGGAATATTGCAAAATATTCCGTGCCAGAACCGTGAAATCTGGATCCTCATTGGAACTACAACAAACAGATAAACAAACATGTAAACACGGTTTTGAACTGTTTGGCTATTTCGACCTCGGATGAACTTCCAAAGCAATTTTCACGTGAGTTATTGTTTGGATAGACGCGATTGGATACATTATTTATGATCGATATTTAATGTATATCGGTTTGTATAGTGTTTACTTTAGAATTTATGGTATAATTTGACTTTTCTAAGTTTTGTATTGGCGCGGTGGGCGAAGGTCCGCCTGCGACTCAGGAGGTTGCGGGTTCGATTCTCGCCTCGGAACAAATGTGTGTACGATCTGCAGATATTTGTTTCGGGTGTTCTGGTCGTTTTCTATGTATAATAAAAATATCTATCTATGTAATGTATTGTATTATGTATATCAGTTATCTATTACCTACCCATAATACAAGCTCTGCTTACCATGGGGCTAGATAATGCTGTGTGAATTGTCCAGCATTATTTATTTATTATTTGTAAGGGTAAAACAATCATGTTTTTGAAATTTGATATCAATTGCAAGCGATTTTGTTTGTGTTGTAGCTGGTAGGTAGGCAGAAATAATCAGAATATATAATTTATTGGCATAAATAAAGGAAGTCTCAGAATGATTTATGTATAACAAATAAAAATGAAACCTCGGGATTATCCTCTATACAACTGCAAAAGAATCATCCAAATCGGTCCATAAAATACGGTAAATCTATTTAAATAAAAGAAAGCCGTGTTAGTTACACTATTTATAGCTCAAGAACGGCTGGACCGATTTGGATGAAAATTGGTGGAGAGGTAGCTTAGAACCTGGAAACGGATATAATAATAATAGTAATGCTGGACAATTCACACAGAATTATTATTACTAGCCCCATGGTAAGCAGAGCTTGTGTTATGGGTACTAGATAACTGATATACATATGAATACATTATATACACTTGCGAGCTATAAACTGGAATCACTTCATCGCTGGTTTCTGCAGACCATATTTTACAGTTTCCATGGAATAAACTGTAGGTTGTGATATATTATTTTAAAGATAATTTTATTAGCTTTCAAACTCTTTCGATATCATAGCGAAAAAAATGTTCATCATATGTTATGGAACGTGAAAACAATAGACATACATTTTTGGAACGAAACATCAATTTTTTCAAACTCCTGAATCCCTATAAAAACTGGGAATTTATACAATTTTGTCATTAGTCCAATATATCACGTCACTCAAAATACTGGAATTACAAGAAAATGGAAACCACACCAATAGAAGCCGCTCAAATCGTCACCTTAATCCAGCAAGGGTTCTCTCAGCGTACTATCGCTCGACAGCTTCATCTGAGCCAGTCCTGTGTCTCCAAAGTATACAAGAGGTTTAGAGAGACTGGAAACTTAGTCCGAAGACCAGGATCTGGACGACAGCGATGCACTTCGGCGAGAGATGACCGATTTATTGTCAGCACTTCTCTCCGAAATCGACATCTAACTGGCGTTGACGTCCAGCGGGAGCTCGGAGAAGTTCGAGGGAGAACTGTCAGCGAGTGGACAGTGAGGCGAAGACTCAAAGAAGCTAACTTGACCCCAAAAAGGCCAGCAACGGGACCCAAATTGTCTACAGCCCACCGACAAGCCCGACTTCAGTTTGCTCGTGATCACTTAGATTGGGATATACAGCAATGGAGCCGAGTTTTGTTCGCGGACGAGACTAGGATATGCCTGCATGGCAGCGACCGTCGACGGAGAGTCTACAGGAGACCGGGAGAGCGATACGCACAATGCTGTATAGCGGAAACAGTGGCATATGGGGGTGGGTCTTGTATGATGTGGGCGGGGATTTCAATTGAAGCTAAAACGGAGCTGGTATTCGTACCCGGTGGAGGTCGGGGAGGAGGACTAACCGCAGAAAGGTATATCAACGACATTCTGCTGGGCCATGTACTCCCTTACGCCGGGTTTATTGGCGAAAATTTCCTGCTAATGCACGACAATGCCCGCTACCACACCGCTCGTGCGACTAGACAGTACCTGGAAGAAGTCGGGATTCCCACAATAGACTGGCCAGCCATCAGCCCTGACATGAACCCTATCGAACACCTGTGGGACGAGCTGAAAAGGCGGGTACGAGGAAGATCTCCAGCTCCGGCGTCAATAGAAGACCTAAAAACTGCTCTTATCGAAGAGTGGCAGGAAATTCCACAGGATTCCATCAGGAAACTCATTAGGTCGATGAAAAACCGTTTACAAGCAGTCATTAGGGCCAGGGGGGGCAATACAAAATATTAAGCGGGAAATAACAAAGATTTTAAATAAAAATTTGATATTTTCATATTACTTCTTATTAATTTAAACATCCACAACTTCGACCTATTGTAATAATTCACTAAATGAAGGTAGGAAACTTAATTAAATTTAAATAATTTTTATACCATTCGAAAGCTAACAAAATTTATTTTCAAATGGTATACCAATCTGCAGTTTATTCCAAGGAAACTGTAAAATATGGTCTGCAGAAACCAGCGATGAAGTGATTCCAGTTTATAGCTCGCAAGTGTATATAGATATTTTTTATTATACATAGAAAACGCCCAGAACACCCGGAACAAATATCTGCAAATCGTACACACAATTGTTCCGAGGCGGGAATCGAACCCGCAACTTCCAGCGTCGCAGGCGGACCTTCGCCCACCGCGCCACATCAGTCGTCAACATAGGACGCTTTTTATCATTTACCACATAGATTTCCACGGGGGCGAAGCCGCGGGACGCTGCTAGTTGTATAAAAAAATCGTACACGGAGTCGAACAAAAAACTCTTCCTTTTTTCGAAGTCTGTTCAAAGGGATTTTTATGCCTACGGAAAGTCATTAAAAAGAGTAGGTCGTAAATCAACGGAACCCATCTTTTAAACTGTGACTTAGTTCACAGAAATAGCCTTAAAGAATTCATTCACCTAAACCAACTTCATTCTTTAATTCTTTATCCAAAGATTAAGAGTTCTATTTTGACTTTCCAATCGAGTAGGGACTAGGGACCACTTTAACCTTGTTTATTTGTAGACAATACAATACAATACAAAAATTCTTTATTGTACACCATGATCAAATTAATCATTACAAAAATACATTATATGCGACAGGTACAATGGGCGGCCTTATCGCTTAGAAGCGATCTCTTTCAGGCAACCTTTGGATGGAAAGAATTATATGAATTTAAGAAAAGGCAGGACCACAGTTTATCTAAATAAGAATACTAAAAAAAACAAATAATAAATATTACAAATTCCAAAATAAATAATACACTACTTAAATACATAAATAAATAAATAGTAAGTACCAATATTCATTCTTTTGGCAGGAAAAACTCCTTGACAATACAATACAATACAATACAATAATTCTTTATTGCACACCATAAAAACAGATACACTGGACAGGAAAAAGACAAATGAAGAATGTGTTGTACAATGGGCGGCCTTATCGCTTAAAGCGATCTCTGCCAGGAAACCTTTGGATGGACATGAAAAGTTAGAACAAGTATAGACGGTGGCGTGTTATATATAGAATAATATTTAATTGGGACAAATATATATTGATAGCTATAAGTATAAATACAAACATAAATATATAATATAAATATAAAATACACATATAAATATATAATATAGGTATGATGCATATACATTAACAGTTTGATGCTGAGTTAAGGAAATGTTCATAGACCATAATGTTTGAATATAGGGAGAGACTTAGCTTGTCGAATCGAAATGGGTTGACGTGAGCTTTAAAAACAGGCAAGGATACAGTTTTTCTAATGGACTCTGGTAGTGCATTCCACAACCTTATGGCCTGGATGGAGAAGGATTTGTCGTAGAAACTGGTTTTATGAGGTGGCATATTCAAAACCAGATTTTCTGACGACCGGAGGACACGGGAAGACTGAGAATGAGAAATAGATTTATCAAGTGAAACTTTGGTTTAATAATGTCTGAGGTGAAAACTCGCTAGGCAGATCTTTATCGTTATAGATTTTGGTAAAGTAGACACTGGTGTTAAATAATATAAATATACTAGCTGCGCCCCGCGGATTCGCCCGCGTGGAAATTTCTGCGCAATTTTACCATGTTTTCTCACCGTTTCAACCTTCCCTGGACTACGAAAAATATTTAAAAATCAGCAAAATCGGCCCAGCCGTTCTCGAGTTTTAGCGAGACTAACGAACGGATTTTTTTTTTATATATAAGAAGATAATTTATTCCAGACGATATAAAAGTAACAAATGTTATTAAACTTATTCTACCGTTCAAAATCACACTTCTCAATTATATTATAAATACAAACGTTTGGATGTTTGTTACCTCTTCACGTCAAAACTACTGAATGAATCCGGTTGAATTTTCCATACAGGTAGTTTTAGTCCTGAAATAAAACATAGGTTACCTTTTATCTCATTAATCAGTTCCCATGAGATTTAAATAACCTAAAATAACGCGAGCGAAACCGCAAACAGAAACTAGTTACATATACCTTAAAACTACATACGTAAAACATAAAAACTTAATTAATAACACGGTGTATTAGAGCCATACACTGCAAACTGTATTGCTGAAAGTTATAATTTAGTTTCATCATAATTACTTCGTGTTGATGAATAAAACCCTAGCCGAATTTTGGCCACAGCGCGATTAGTGTAAAAGGAATCTAGCCATGTGCACAGGACATGTTATAGTGCACAAGTGTGTGCGTAAACACAGGTGCAGTCTCTATTCCCCTCAATCTCATATTCCGGTAATGTTTGGAGATAATTCAGGCGCAGAGCCATTGGCTTGACATGGTTTCCGAAGCAACGGGGCGTGAACACCACCTATCCACCTATATGGCTTGGACGCTACTATGAAATGTTTTCTTGCTAGATTGATAGAAAACACTTTATACCACACAAAACAGAAAAAAATACAGATATAAACAATGGAAATAAAGGAAGTATAAAGGGCGGCCTAAAAACTAAAACAGCTAAAAACTTGATAACGTACTTTTCAGTAGAAGCTATGCGTTATGTGACAGCAAAGGATTGAATAGAATAAATAAATAAATAATGCTGGACAATTCACACAGCATTATCTAGCCCCATGGTAAGCAGAGCTTGTGTTATGGGTACGAATAGAAAGACATTTATTCATAACAACTAAAATTAACAAATAACACACTTATAGAAATAGGTACATGTAGAGAGTTGTTACAAAAAGGCTCTATCTCAGCATAATGCTGGCTAAGCTCCGTAAGAGACTTAGCCAGCGCTGGTCTTCCGTTAGAGCCCGTACAGGTGACGTCACGAACAAGCATACGCAAGGACATTAAACATTTGAAATGATTGATCTTTGGCATATTCGTCATTTGGCGTATTAGTCATTCCACGAATTGGTCATAGCAAGTATTGGTAATTTCGCTATTGCGTAATCATGATCCAAATTCAAATATTGACAAATATATTTGTTGCGTTAAACACGGTATGGTTTGAGTCTAAATATTGCACTCATGTCTCACTATATTCTAGCATGCGATAATTATCACTAACTAGCGGCCCGTCCCGGCTTTGCCCAGGTGGTCATTTGTTTCAGGCAATTTTGTTAAAATGTTCTCTTTTATCTCTCCGTAAGAACCATCCTCGTACTTCAAGGAATATTCTAAACATAGAATTAGCAAAATCGGTTCAGCTGCTCTCGAGATTTGCGCTTAGCAACACATTCAGCGATTCATTTTTATATTATAGATTATGATGTTATTATCAATGGTCATTATGAGTATGAGTCAATATGCATCTAAAGGAAAAAGGGGCGTGAAGTAAAACTGCCAAAATGGCCTGTTCTGAAACACCCAAAGAGTCCACGTGTAAAAAGCTTTTTAAAACCTCCTCTAGCCAGGCTTCTAAAAATAGCGGTACAACCTTCCGATACATTAGACGTGAAAGTGTTAAATTGAATGAAACCACACACTTCACTACCATTAGGAACATAAATATGCTTCTTTTACTAACATGATTTCATTATTTTTTTATCAGTACATAGTATAAAACAAAGTCGCTTCCCGCTGTCTGTCTGTCCCTATGTATGCTTAGATCTTTAAAACTTTGCAATGGATTTTGATGTGTTTTTTTAAATAAATAGATTGATTCAAAAGGAAGGTTTATTATGTAATATATTAATAATAATACATACATTTGCATCCTTGCGTTGAATGAGGCGAATGCGCCGCATTCGCCACTTAACACCATATATGGTGTTAAGTTGGTTTATTGATTTTGGATTTGGTTTGCGTTTATAAAGACGTTACTTTATCTATTACTAGCGGCCCGTCTTGGCTTCGCTCGGGAGGTCATTTGATTCAGGCAAATTTTAAAATTTGCCTCTTTTTTTCTCTCCGTAAGAACCATCCTCGTACTTCAAGGAATATTCTAAAAAAGCATTCGCGAATTTGGCGAAATCGGTTCAGCTGATCTCGAGATTTGCTATTAGCAACACATTCAGCGATTAATTTTTATATTATAGATTAGATTTAAAAAAATCACCAACTCTAAATCGCACTTCGTCTAAAAAAAGGACAGGAAAATGATGTAAAATGTAGTTTTATCAACACAACGCCTGATCAAATACTCCACCAATATGAAATTACTTTCCTCGTTGAAGAGCATAAAAGCTTCCAACCACTTGAAAGTATCTGAAGAATTTCGCAAATATTGTAGCAAAAGTTGCAGTTTTTAATTACGCTGGTACAAAACCTATTTAGCAGAGTCTGATTAAAAAGTCTCAGGGATAAGAATAAGAACAATGCGAGATAAGATACAAATTAGTTAGTAGAAAATCCCGTAGTTGTATAGTGTAATAAAAGAGATTTGTTTACATTCAACGGGATAGTGAATTTCTCACACACTTTTTTTAGTAGTTTTAAGAACAAATGAGGGATTCCACAATATACCAATCGCATGATGTCACCAATATTAAGTATACAATGAATATTAATAATAAATTTGTAGCCTATTGTTTGATACCGAACAAATACAAGGAAGTTCATTATTTGGTTTTCGTGCATAAAGTGGTAATTGACACTAAAGTCATTTAAAACGGGATATTTACCGTGATTTGATTTTTGAGTTTTCCAATATTTCGGCACAGTTCCATGATCACAGTTATTCTGTGATCATGGCGCATGAAACTGTAAAACTCAAAAATCAAATCATGGTAAATATCCCGTTTTAAATGACTTTAGTGTTAATTACCATGATAGTTTCAAAAGATTTATTGTTTACCCATTCTTTAATAACGTACTAAAACCCCAAAAATAGTCTCCACAGCGTTAACTATCCAGCGGCTAAATTAAATTCTAAGCCCAACTAATTAGGTCCCAAACTTACTGTGCGATCCATCTTAAAGCTTATTGCAAAGACGAGTTTCTTAAAGTTAATTTGAACGGAGTTTAATAATGTTTAGTTATTGCGGTAAGCTTGCCAGGCCAATAACATTCGTTTAGATAAGTGCAAGTTATGTTTATCACTGGGTTCCGTATATTTTACTTTAGTTTTAATGCTTTGAAACCTAAAGTCATTTAAAACGGGATATTTACCATGATTGTTATTCCGTGATCATGACGCATGAAACTGTGCCGAAATATTGGATAACTCAAAAATCAAATCATGGTAAATATCCCGTTTTAAATGACTTTAGTGTTAATAACTATGATAGTTTCAAAAACTTTGAAACCTTTTTGAACGTAACCAATTTGAAACATGTGAGTAATGCAAAGGAACGAATATAAACCTATTTATTCACATACATAAAGACTCATTGCTGTGAATCTTTTTAAAACGTATTCCTATGGTCAGTAAATATTTACACATGGACTTAACCAAAAGTCATTTATAACGGGATAGTTATCATGATTTGAGCGCCGCCATGATCACGCAATAACTAAAACTAACTTTGGACCTAACCGATTTTAGAGTGGAGAATTACTGAAGATCTTATATCATTTCATTTTGAGAATAATAATAATAATGATCTTTATTTCAGACTACATGGGTCCATATAAACTTAAAAGTACACAATAATAATTAAAAAGTCACATAAATCTACAAAAATTAAAAATAAACATGAGATAATTGAAGGGAAAAATAAAAAAAACAAAAATAATCAAAACAACAAATTAATAAACAAAAAAATAAAACAGTTCTAGAATGTAAAAAAAAAGAATCTAAACAGTTTCCAAGAATTTAATCGACACCAACAAAAACATAAAACAAATCGATAAAAACACACTTTTTTGTACGGAACCCTAAAAAACCTCGCAAATAGAGAGCTCTACTTAAGCTGAGTAAATAACACTTAGTGAGGATGCTGTGTGCGATGGTACGAAATCGTTTTTTTTTTTTTTTAAAGTAAAAGATTTTTATTTTGTCAGAACAGAACAGAGACTCTTATTAACTAAACTTAGATTAACAGACGACAGAGACTGACAAAAATCGGTCTCCACTCAGCATGTGCTATGGTAGAGCTGATCGTACCATAGCGCTGGTCTTCCGTGGAGACCGTAAGCGTTTTAGTAAACGTTACTTACCTACATACAGAGTAAAACTGTTTTTTTATATTAAAACTTACGCTACACTTAGCTACCTATCTAATACGAGTACTTGGTGCCAGGAGGTCTACTTTGAAAATAATCACTCTTGTTCAGACTTGTTGTAACAGGTCAGTAAACAGAAGCAGGCAACGTTCCATTCCTTATCGGTGCGAATGATGAAGGTGGAGGAAAACTGCTCGTAGAAGGTGTATCCATCCAACAGAGATACTGTAGCATCAAGCTGAGCTATGGGTTATTTCTTTGCCACGGTAATGATGTATATAAAAAAAGTAAAGTAAAGTAAAAAATCATTTATTTCTTTAGGCTTACAAAATAAGCACTTAGACAAGTCATATTTTATATATAAATTATTATCAAATAAAATTATTTTACTGTTCACAAAATTTTTTTGTCCGCTAGTGGAAAAAGATATCATGTATTTAAAGATGGAATTGCGCCGTTGTCCGTTTGCTTGGCCTGAAGTGGAAAGGAGATGGTGGTATCAGATCATGACATTTCTAGGAGCATTATCTGAAATGTATCTTATAAAAGATCAATACAAGCGACATTGCGGCGGTGTTTGAGACTTTGGACATTAGTCGCTGCAAGGTTTTCTGTCCGTCAATGTGTCAGAGACTTGGCAATTTTATAGTCGTAAGTCTGTTTTTATGTATTACTAGATGCGCCCCGCGGCTTCACTCGCATGGATATCTATTATCAAATGTTTTAAAAACCTTTCTCTTGAATCACTCTCATCATCATCATCAGCCTATATCAGTCCACTGCTGGACATAGGCCTCCCCCGATGAGCGCCATTACGCCCTGTCTTCAGCTTGCCGCATCCAGCATCTACCTGCAGTCTTTCGCAAGTCGTCATCCCACCTGGTCGGAGGGCGTCCTACACTACGTTTACCGAGTCGTGGTCTCCACTCAAGAACACGTTTGCCCCAGCGGCCGTCGGTTCTTCGCGAAATATGGCCGGCCCACTGCCACTTCAGCTTGCTAATTCTTTGAGCTATGTCGATAACCTTGGTTCTCTGTCGTTGCGAATCCTATCCTTCAGAGAAACTCCGAGCATAGCTCTTTCCATAGCTCGCTGAGCGACTTTGAATCACTCTATCTATTTTAAAAAACCGAATCAAAATCCGTTGCGTAGTTTTGAAGATCCTTAGGGACAGACAGACAGCGGGAAACGACTTTGTTTTTTATTATGTAGTGATGATTGCATAGTATTTCAAAATGTGGGAGGGTGGGCCTCGCACGCGAATCGTATTTTATTGGATCGTATCAGAAACTATTGTTGTATATTTCTCAGAGAAGGTTTTACGCGGAATTGTGGTACTACATATTTTTCTTCCTAATATTTTGCAATAGATTTCCGCAAAGTTCCTAACGCCTGTTCCCGGTGATATGTTATTTATGTTCTCGACTAGAAAATAAAATATCTAGAATCGCAGGAAAAACTAGTTAGAACTGATAACGAAGTAGCTAACTCGCTTGAGTTGTAAAGTACCTGGTGACCTTTGATGTAAACAGAGTGGTGCTTGTACTTGGTTTGTAGAAGCCAAAGTACATTTGTTGCTTTTCGTTCAAAGGTACTCTGGTACTGTTGGTTTTTGGGATAGGCTTAAATTTTTCGAAGTTTACCTATTTTACGCTCTTTCATTTGCTAGAAATAATGCTGGACATTTTACACAGAATTATCTAGCCCAAAGCTAAGAAGAGCTTGTGTTATGGGTACTATATAACTGATAGATACATAATGTAATACATTAAATAAATAATAAATAATGCTGGACAAATCACACAGCATTATCTAGCCCCATGGTAAGCAGATACATTACATAGATATATTATTTATTTTCTATTTAAAGTGCAATAAAGAATTTTCTATCTATCCATCTATTATGTTTTATTAGGTATTCATAGAAAACGACCAGAACACCCGGAACAAATATTTGCAGACCGTACAAAACTTGTCTCGAGGCGGGAATCAAACCCGCTCCACGAGAGTTCGTCAAATAGGACGTTCGAACTGAATTTCAAGGTTACCCTGCTATACCATGTATCTACATACATATATTATATTATGTAGTTACATGGTAATATGAAGTTATAACACCATAACCAATAAGTAGGCACCCAACAATATTAATGCTGTTGCCAACGGAAACTTCCGTCACAGTTGGTGGTTGGAAACAACGAACAGTGAAAAGCTTTCACGCTAAGCGGAATCGCAAACATTGCCTTTTCTGTTTCAAGTGGATTTCTGGTGTGTTTCCGATTTCACCTATTATTATCAACTAGCCGACCTTCCCGGCTTCGCACGGTTTTAGTACGGATCCCTCACTTTAAAAAAAATATAATATAGCCTTTGTTCCCCGGGGATAGTGTAGCTTCCCAACGGTGAAAGAATTTTTCAAATCGGTCCAGTAGTTTCGGAGCCTATTCATTACAAACAAACAAAAAATCAAACCTTTCCTCTTTAAAATATATAGAAGTATAGAAAAATAACCCGAGATAAAAAAAACTGAATTCGTGGTAGTGTTGGAAGATAATGTTTGAGGAAGAAAATATTTTTTATATTGATTTATACAAAACTTTGTTATAAAGTCCGAGTGCGTTACGTAATATCAAGCCCAAAGTTACTGCGAATTCCTAATTTAGTTGATTTTTCCTAGTAAAAGATTTGTGTGTTTCAAAAAACACTAAAAGACACAATTTTTAACCAATAATTTATTGACATATAGAAATAAGTCCAATACGTATTGTATTTCTAAAATAAAAAATATCTATCTATGTAATGTATTGTATTATGTATATCAGTTATCTAGTACCCATAACACAAACTTTGCTTACCATGGGGCTAGATAATGCTGTGTGGATTGTCCAGCATTATTTATTTATTTATTTTTTTTCTATGCGTTGATTTTCAGGCTCCAAACCAAATTCGTTTTATTCGTTTATTTTGTAATGTATATACACTTGTATACAACCCATTGATATTTCCCTTAAATTATATATTATATCACGAAGTTGTTTTAAGGCACTGTAGTAGGTATTCATACTACCGCCGATACAAATTTATTCCTATAATTATAAAATAATAAATAAAATAATAAAATAAAATCTCTTTATTTCGGATATCCATGGATCCATATTTGTAAGTATTAGTAAACACACAAAAATATAATTATAGAGGGTTAGTAGAATCTTAAATTAAATTATAATATAATTAACTAAGTTATAGTATAACATAAGCATTATTATGCTAAACAAACATTAATATTTTTTATGGTCAAAAATAAATTTAGTTCCTATTTATAAGAATAGGTAGCGGCGCTAGAGTGAAGTTCTACAATGTCTTAATGAAAAAAAACAGGCTCATGTAGTATGTCGTCGTTATGTCGTCCATTTCGTCATACCCTTCCATTGTTCATGGTGATAATTTGTGACCTTTCATTACTTTAGTAGTGCAACTGTTCATGGCAATAACTTGTGAGCGAAAGATCACAAAATCTTAAAATAAAATGTATAATAGATCAAAAATCTATTTAACACTGTTCTTTCCGCCAGGTTCTCCGTCAAACCACTCTACCGATCGTGCCAACGCGCCACCAGACCTTCCAGCGGCAGCTCTCCCACCGCCTGGAGATGCCCTCCATCCAGTTCAGCATCTGCAGTCTGGAGCGAGCTGACTCTTCAATCGGACTTATCAAGGTGGGTTCATCATTATTCCAGCCAAAGCCCAATATACCTCCGACCAAATTATACCGCCACAAAACACCAACCCAAACCATACCTACCAGCTCTCTTCGCTAACACTGCACAGTCATTCATTCGGTTGTACCTAAAACTCATTGTTCTCTAATTTATCTGTGTTATTTGATGATCTGCCTTACCTATACCTTACCTTTGTAATATGTGCTGCAGTGTCAAATAAATATGTTATCTATCTATCATTAATCATCATCAGCCTATGTTACTCCATTGGACATATGCCTATCCCAATGAGCGCCATAGCGCGCTGTCGTCAGGTTCATCATTACTTCTTTCAAACATACCCTGTCTTCAGCTTGACGTATCTAGCAATGTCTGCCTGCGACACAGAAGTTTGCGGGTTTGATGTGCAGATATTTGTTTCGGGTGTTTTGGTCGTATTCTATTATATATATCAGTTATTTACCCACACTACAAACTCTGCTTAACTAAGGGCTAGATAATGCTGTATTAATTGTCCATCATTTTTTTTATAATCTCTTTGAAACGCATTCATAAGTTCACACGGCACGAAGGGATACGCTTGTTATTATTATTTATTACCATTCGTTTTATATAAAACCTCAACTGTTATAAAAAATAAACAATACACGGAAGCGGAGTATTAATAATGTCTGTTGAAATATGTGTATTTTTTGCAGGATTTCGTCCATCAATCAATCACTAATCAATTAAAACTTTTGAAACTAACGTAGTTATCAACACTAAAGTCATTTAAAACGGGATATTTACCATGATTTGATTTTTGAGTTATCCAATATTTCGGCACAGTTTCATGCGCCATGATCACGGAATAACTGAAGGCACTAACGGATAACTCAAAAATCAAATCATGGTAAATATCCCGTTTTAAATGACTTTAGCACTAATAAATTGTTTTTTTTTGCTTTCCCTAAAAACCTAGTGGATTTGTAAAATCCCTATATGTTTTATAATGGTGAAATAGTTCAAAGATAATGGTGAATCCACGTTATATTTTATTTCAGTTTTTAATAAAATGCTACTCGTAAAATACAAATGAAAAAGCCCGTTCTGAGAGTTTTAATCATACGATACAAAAACTACAAAAAACCGGCCAAAGGCAAGCTTTCGGCTTTTAATTACTGCTTGTCTCTGTGTAGTTCCAGTCATTTGAGGCTTGCTATTTAAAAAGTGCTGCCACTGTAGAAATTGATTACCTGATTCACCGCAACTATAAAGAAAAAAAAAACCTTAAACTTAGGTATTTTTTTTCGATTCTATCTACTCTACAAATTCAATTCTTTTTTTCAATTGTTTAAACAGAATACAAATGAATAAAAATACTAACATGAATATAACAATAGAAATACTGTTAAATCAACCTACAAATAGAACTAGAAAGCTGGCACTCCCATGTCTCAGCTGTCGATCGTAGAGTAGGTACTCTCCCATTTCCGTTGAAACCTCCTAATAAATCGCTCACAATAGCGACATGAGCTATGTAAGGCATTGCTCTTTAGAGGCTACTTAACCGGCTAACTTTATCATCAGCCTTCACCAGTCTTCTGCTGTACATAGGCCTCCTCTGATGAGCGCTTTGTGGGCTATTATAATAGGTAATACCATACTCCCCACGAGCATATGGATTACGACCCCACGCACGGGAAGAGGTGGTGAGGTTCGAATTCCAAGCCTGCCGTAACATTGACATGAGAAAAAATATCACCCATCATATTCAAATTTTTGACTGCTGAATATAGGCCTACTCTAATTAGCGCTCTTTGTGCTATTATAATTAGGGGGTAATTCCATACTCCCCACGGGCATGCGGGTGACGACGCCACGGGAAGAGTTGGAGTGGTTCGAATTCAATGCCAGCCGTAACATCTGACATGACAGAAAATATCCCCTATCGTATTCATATTTTTTACTTTTAATTTTAACAGTTGCAGCACTTTAAGCCGTATGGCGTCACATCAGCGTTTTTCGTTCTTAGTCCTATTAATTAAACTGAACAGCGCAATGTATATTTTGTCTCAAAGACTGCTGTTTGGTTTCAAAATTCGTTGACGACTTTAATTAACTTCTTAACTTTTCAGCAATAACTTTGATTTTTTGCTAAAATTGATACAGAGTCGCCGTTTTAATTCGAGGCGACAATTTTCGGCTGCTAAATGAAATTGGAATATTAATTATTCTTTTCTGAGAACTGATTTCAGTTTTTCTCTGTGATACTTTTTCAAATCATTTTATTTATTACTGTGTAGGTTGTACCTACGCGTACTCAAATTTTTTTTTATGTAGCTACAATACAGACAGACAGCCTAGGTATAGGCCATGTATAGGCTAATCTTTGTAGGTACGAGTATGTGTTATAACTGTAACCTTTACTTCTTCCAATTCTTACCGCGCCCTGAGGGACGGTTGAAACCCTAAGGGTCGTAAGACGGTTGGACCATAATCGGTACTACCGTTATACCGTCTCCTTACTGCTTACAAGGTAAAGGTTGGGATATTTCTTAGGGTGCCTACCGGCAATTACTCACAAAGTGACGCCGATTTGTGCCCAACCGTCTTCTTAGGCGGACAGGATTGAACAAAACTTTGTAAAACTACCCTTAAAAATTGCTTTATCGTCACTTAACATTAAAATAGATAGCGAACAATTGGTAAATCTTGATAAAAGAAATACCTAGTATACCCCTTTACAAAGGTTTAACAATGCTGTACAGATGACTTGATATTTCTCATCAATAACGAGCATTAAAATCTCGTTCAAAATGCTTACTCACTTATTCCTTTCACGACCTCTTCAACTCACAATGTCACAAATGAGGACCCAAGGTATTGAGAAATAGGGCTTAGCATAATATTCTGACGTCGCATATTGAGTTTTCAAGAATCAGAATAAACTTGGACTTGATACTCGAATTTTATTAATACGTTGGACCTGTGGTTTTAATTTATAATTTCAGTTGATCATTTCGCTAGTTGACGGTGTAAGACTAGTTTTATTAGTATAAATATAGAATACTAGCAATTTTCTGCGGTTTCACCCGAATTGAAATTTCACATATCTAAATTTTAATATAGCCTATGTTCACCGCGGATTGTGTAGCTTCCCAACGGTGAAAGAATTTTTCAAATCGGTGCAGTAGTTTCGGAGCCAATTCAGTACAAACAAACAAACAAAAAATCAAACCTTTCCTCTTTATAATATTAGTACAGAAACATGCCTCGTTTAAAACGCAGATCTGACTCGACGATTAAAAAAACATAATAGCCAGCCTGTTACACATGCTTGTCTATTAGCGGCCTTTACCATCAGATTGACATAAAAAAATCATATGTAGATAAAGTTCAAAAATTTTGACACAAGTTTGACACTGAAAGTGCTAGCTACGTCGCTGCCTGCAGCTGCCATTCCAGTGTAAATTAAGCCTTAGACTGCGAAAATCATGATACAAGCTAAACCACAGCCGATCTCCGAAATACTTTCAATTTCAATCACCTTTCTTCATTAGTATCAGTACCAGTACCATCTTTATTCATTAGTATCAGTAGTGATACTAATGAATAAAGAACGAGCACACAATCATGATCATCAGCTTTTCACCTCTCAGCTTTTCATCTAACCAGCCAGTAACATCTACTGTCGAGTAGATATCTCTTCTTTATCACGCCACCACTGACGGTCTTGGGCCATAATGACGTCTGACTATCATCGGTTTAATAGCATGCAATTGAATTTATTTCACTATCTGTCTGTATCTCAACAACATTGTGCTAACCCCGCTAGTTGTAATTGTGACTCATTGAATAGGTAACCGGGGTGGAAACATCTTTGACGTATCTGAGAAGCGCCAGATATTCCAGATAACGCCTGTCCGTCTGTCTGACATCTTATTCAGTGAGGAATAGAATAGATGAAAGTACTGTAGCCCGAATTTATCGTTCGTTTGCTTTGTGAGTACCTAGTGATTGATACAAGTTTCTTTGATGTGATTTCTCTTTGCATTGTCTACTACGTATTTAGAGGGAGCTATTTTAATTTCTTACATTATATTAATTATAATCTTCTATAATATAAAAATGAATCGGTGAATGTGTTGCTAAGCGCAAATCTCGAGAGCAGCTGAACCGATTTAGCTAATTCATTTTTTAGAATATTCCTTGAAGTACGAGGATGGTTCTTACGGAGAGAAAAATTTAAAAAATTGCTTGAAACAAGTGACCACCCGAGCGAAGCCGGGAAGGGCTACTAGTTTATTATACATTTTGGGTCAGTTTACAGCCACCCTGCATTAATTGTTATTTATTCAGGCTTACAAAATATCCACTTAGACAAGTCAAATTTTAAACTAGAAAAAATATAATCAAATAATTAATACAGTATTTTTGATTTTCTGTTAACTTAAATTTTTTGTCCACTAATAAAAGAAGTGAAAAAGAAATCACTAGTACATTCATATCATCGTTAGTTACACACATTGTTTAGTATTTAGTGACTTAGCTGTAAGTTTTCCCAAAATTATAACATAAAATAAAAAAATAATATATCACTTATTTATGTTTCAAGTACCTACATGTTTATTTTGATTTCTAAAACCTACTAATATTATAAGCGCGAAAGTTTGTAAGTATGCATGGATGGATGTTTGGTACTATTTCACGTAAAAACTACTGAATGGATTTTAATGAAACTTTACAATAATATAGCTTATACATCAGAATAACACATAGGCTACAATTTATCACCACGCGGTTGAAACCGCGGGGCGCATCTAGTGTAAATATAATGTGAGCTTCATAATATATGAGATATATAAATTTAAATATTCATAATTTTAATATTTATAATATTCTTCTCAAAAGAAACCCCTCGATATAGAAGCGTAGAACCTAAACCTTGGAGATGATTGGCCGCTTACGGAATTCAATAGCTCCACTAACTATGCCAAGCGCTTCCAATTAACATATCCGTTGCATTCTCGGCTCGGGAATAGACAGCCACATGATATACCACAGCTTTGAGGTCAAGAATCAAGAGTATAAGATCTAATATAACCTTTCCATCATCATCAGACAGGAGGTCGCAGGTTCGATTCCTGCCTCGGAAGAAATTATTGTAGATCTAGATATTTGTTTCGGGTGTTCTGGTCGTTTTCTAAGTATAATAAAAATATCTAGCTATATAATGTATTGTATTATGTATATCAGATGTCTGGTACCCATAACACAAGCTCTGCTTAGCTTGGGGCTAGATAATGCTGTGTGAATTGTCCAGCATTATTTATTATTTAATTATTTATATAGGATGTAATTAATATAGCCCTATATTAATTACATACTATATCGTTAGCTATGGCGCTCATTAGGGGAGGCCTATGTCCAGCTGTCCACATCATTATGTGGACATCATCCACATCATCATCCATTACATCCTATCATCATCATCATCATATGATGATGATGATAGGATGTAATGGACATGAACGAACAATATAGACGGTGGCACTTAAATAGATATTTAGAGAAAACTCTTATCTACATCTACGGCCTACCGTTCTACCGAGGCGAGAATCGAACCCGCAACCCCCTATGTTGCAAATCTTTGCCCACCGCGCCACAGAAGTCGTCAAAAAATTATAATGAAATGCCTCCTCTAGTTACCACGCAATAGTCCATGAAACAATTGCCTCACGTCAGCAGAATATGTCGACACGTTGCTGATTGATTAGGGACGGCCAGCGAGGCGTGATCATCGACTATCGATCGATGCCGGCCTGTGGTTCTGCTCATTTGCCGTGAGATTCTGTAATGAGGCGTGGAAGTCGGTAAGCTATCTCTTCGGGTAGATACCAATACCCGATCTATATTGGATCGGTTATATTGATGATTGGATGAGGTAATAGTAGTCTATGACGCTTGATTTGCTTGGAAATGTAAGTTTCTGGCCAATATGTATATTTTTATTGGTTTTCTATCAATAATCAGAATAACCAATTTATTGGTATCAAAAATAGTACAAGTCAAAGTAGTATGAAAGTTGTTTAACTCTTCAATTCCCATGACCAAGTTCATGATATTTTCGTATAAGTACTTATTTCTAAATAAAATAGGTTAAATATATTAAAAATTATATACATTAAAATATACATTTAAAAAAATTTAACTACCCTCCCCTTTTTGTTTACGGGGGGGGGGGGGGGGGGGCGGTCACCTGTAGGTAATACTGGGAATTGTGTTAAGTGCCTCTAAAGGACACATGCGACTTTCTTACAATAGTGGTAGAAATTAAAAATAAAATTGCCTTGTGGTAGAAAAAATATATTACTTCTGTCACCTACATACAGGTGACACTGGGAATTGAAGAGTTAATATCACCGCTCATTATACTTATCCTATCTGTTTCTGACGACCTCGTGGCGCGGTGGTACATGCAGGCCTGCGAGGTTGCGTGTTCGATTCCCGCCTCGGGAAAAATGTTACTCCGATCGGCAGAGTTTTGTATAGGGTGTTCTGGTCGTTTTCTATGTATAATAAAAAATCTATGTAATGTATTGTATTTTGCATATCAGTTATCTAGTACCCATAACACAAGCTCTGCTTAGCTTGGCCTAGATATTGATGTGTGAATAGTCTAGAATTATTTCTTTATTTATTCGCTGTGTCTTAACTCTTCACGCCTAACCTGAAAGCTGAAAGCTGAAAGGGGCAAAATTTAGCAAATGTGATGATAGCAAAATTTTATCACCTTGAGTCCAACCTATGTCCTTCTTCAAGACTCAATTATCCTGAAAAAGGTAATGGCATCTTATTATAGAGAAAAAATACGTGCGAAGCCGCGGGAAAAAACGAATGTGTGATATAGAATACCTATCTATGCATGAAATAAAGAAAGAAAATTATCTAATAAACACAACAAGAAAACAAACTTAGTTACATAAATATAAAACTAATAAATAACGTATACAGGGAAAACAATAAGAAAAGTGCAAATGGACACGTTCTTAGTAATATGTTGTTATATAAATAAGTTAAAACTAAAATACCCATTAGCCAACTAGTATATGGCTAGATTGTAATTATACTCTAGTGTATTTAACATTTATATAAAATGTGTATACTAGACAATAAAAAAAAGCCAAAAGTGAATATCAAATGAAGGTATTTTAACAAGTAGGTAAGCATTGGGCTGGTACTAAGTAGCCCTCTCAGCAAGCAAAGTGTGCATGAACGATGGATTATCTATACTAATATTATAAAGAGGAAAGGTTTGATTTTTTGTTTGTAATGAATAGGCTCCGAAACTACTGGACCGATTTGAAAAATTCCTTCACCGTTGGGAAGCTACACTATCCCCGGTGAACATAGGCTCAGTTTACAAACATTTGTCCCACCCAAGGCAGGAATCGACCCCGCAACCTCCTGCGTCGCAGTCTCATCTTGGCTTTACATAGTCATCTTGACTAAATTCCTTTAAAATAAATAAAGAAAAAAAAGAAATGCAGTCGATACCTAAGTGGAGAAATAAGTATGATTGATGTGGTACCTCACGAAATAATCCCTTATAGACCAGCTGGACTTTGCAGATGGAGGTCCAGCAAAGTCCAGCTGGTCTATAAGGGCTTAAGTTACAAATGCCAGTGCATCCAATGTTGTCCCTAGTTCTGCCCGTTCTTTCCTGTCCCCTGTCTATAGGCAGACATTCGATTTCCGGTGCTGACGTCCAATGGAAGGGCTATAATTGTGAATTTTATCCACTGAAATGGCACACGCTTCACTTCTATATACGGGTACCTTTGGCATGTTCAGAACAAAGAACTTCTTTTCTAAGTATGGACCGATTACACCAGCCAAAAGTTTTGGAAACGACAGAGGAAAGATATAGAATATATATATGAATATCTTTCATGCTGTCGATTATCGAGAGCTCGACCTCCGCTTTAGGTCTCTTTGTCACATTTGCTTAAACTTACTTAAAAATCCCCCATTGTATGTTTGCCATAATTGCAAAACTGTAACAGCTGTGTTCTGGGGCTGAACCCTCGTTCCAGGTCAGTGTATAAAAAGTTGTAATAAATCTAACGAAACCACAACAAAATTTTCCTTCATCAAGTATGGGATAAACAGAAAAAAGAAACTGCTTCGCGTACTAATGTCAAACGCTGGTGACCAAACAATCATCGAAAAAATTTATAGGTGTAATACCAACACCAACAAAACACTATTTCTTGCGGCTCGCTCCTCTCGCCCAAGTCTAGCCCAATGCTGGTTGACAAAAAAGCCATTTACAGGAAACCACCCAAAATCTCGAAATATCGGAATTGTTTTTATGATGGTTAAGCAATAAAGAGTTATCTACCTAGATTCATCATCATCATCATCATCATCAGCCTATATTAGTCCACTGCTGGACATAGGCCTCCCCCAATGAGCGCCATAGCGCCCTGTCTTCAGCTTGCCGCATCCAGCATCTACCTGCAGTCTTTCGCAGGTCGACATCCCACCTGGTCGGAGGGCGTCCTACACTACGTTCACCGAATCGTGGTCTCCACTCAAGAACACGTTTGCCCCATCGGCCGTCGGTTCTTCGCGAGATATGGCCGGCCCACTGCCACTTCAGCTAGCTAATTCCTTGAGCTATGTCGATAACCTTGGTTCTCTGTCGGATGTATTCGTTACGAATCCTATCCTTCAGAGAAACTCCGAGCATAGCTCTTTCCATAGCTCGCTGAGCGACTTTGAACTGGTGGACCAGCCCTATCGTGAGTGTCCACGTCTCAGCTCCGTAGGTCATAACGGGTAGGACGCACTGATTGAAAACTTTCGTTTTCAAGCATTGCGGTATGGATGACGTGAAGACTTGACGTAGTTTCCCAAATGCTGCCCAGATAGTCGATATAATGATTCTATTCCTAGGAAGTGGCTAGACTAGTGGATAACCACTAAACCTATATCCAATCCTATATCTATGAAGGTTAGGTCTACATTCAAGCCGTACAAAGCATTGACGAGATTAATAGGAGCTACGTCTACTTAATCCCATTGAAATGCCATGTCAGAGGTATTATCTCGTGCATTTGCTTTGTAAGGATTTTGAGCTTTATTTATGTAGGGATAGGGGTTGTTATTGCTTGTAATCATTGCTATCTGAAAAGCCTTCGTTGCTACACGATAGTCCTAAAAGAAACCTATGTTTAAAAACCGACTTTATAGAAGAGGAGCTTAGAGGCAATTCCCCTTCGTCAAAATATTTGTTTCAGTGAGTTTTTACCCCACTGTTGTTTATTATTTTTGGGGGTAGGTACCTACATACTTATTTCAAAGGTTGTATCATTTTAATTCCAGTAGGTACTATTTCCTCAGAGTATTATTCCTCGCTGTATATGTTTTGTATATGAAAGACATGCATGGACATAATGCGAACTCATCACATATGCGTTTTTAGATTTTGTTCATTTTGCTTTCTGCTGCCAAAAATGAGAATAAGAACAAAGAATATTTATTTCAAAACTTACAATAGCCTTAGGTATTTATGCACTATTATTAATAGTTTTTTTTTTTAGTCAGCAGTTACTCTTAAAATTATAAAAAACTGTTGCTATAAAAGCAACATCATTTTTGACATCATACAAGGAATTTTACTAGTAACTGGTATTATTACTTTCAATAATCACACACACACACACATATACAGAAACACACAAAATCAGACAATTACAATTTACAATCAAGAATATACATTAGAACCATTATTTATAACTAGGCATACCAATAAATCATAGTTTATATATTATAAATAGTTACTTATCCTACAAATATAAGTAAATCTTATTACTATGAAGTTAAGAAGGTATACGAACTTGCTAAGGCTATGGAACTATGAAATAGATTTTTTCTAACTTTCACAGTTTGTTCACTTAACCGTTACCGGAAACCTTTGAATGTTAACCAATGCGTACCTGATAACATAAAACATTACAAGTCCAGTTTACGATTATTACAAAACCATAAAACTCTTGTTAAAACCAAAACCCAATGAATTTTATTGGCGGTCATTAAATTTCTGATTCCTTCTTTTAACGACTATAGTAATTTAATTAAAAGTTACTATGTAATAAATATATAAATAAATAAATATTGCTGGACAATTCACACAGCATTATCTAGCCCCATGGTAGGTAAGCAAAGCTTGTGTTATGGGAACTAGATAACTGATATACATAATAAAATACATTCCATAGATAAAAAATATATTTTTTATTATATACAGAAAACGACCAGAACACCCGGAACAAATATCTGCAGATCGTACACACAATTGTTCCGAGGCGGGAATCGAACCCGCAACCTCGTGCGTTGCAAGCGGACCTTCGCCCACCGCGCCACATCGGTCGTCTAATGTCTATGGGTTTATTGGAAAGTAAACCCTATTTACTTATTTTATTTAGTACAATCAATGCTCTATAAATTATTTAACAGGCCATTATTATTTTGCAAAAGAAAGCTTGAAGAAAGGATTTAAATAAAATACGAAAATAACAAAATGTGCTTTTTTCAGCAGGTGTCACGTAAATTTAATTAGTCATTGAAATTGTATACAAAAGCTTTTTAATTGATTAAAAGCGAGCGATGTCGTCATTTTCCAGTAGGTGAGATTGGGGTCAAAAGAATGCCTAGACTTAAAAAAATAATTAAATATTAGTGATTTCGTTTTATATCATGGAGACTAAGAAGCTTACGGACAATCAGATTTACCGTTTAATTTAGCATCTAGATTAAATATATCATCATCATCAGCCTATAGCCGTCCACTGCTGGACATAGGCCTCCCCTAATGAGCGCCATAGCGCCCTGTATTTAGCTTGCCGCATCCAGCATCTGCCTGCAGGTCGTCATCCCTGGCCGGAGGACGTCCTACACAACGTTTGTTGAGCAAATACAAAAACAAATTATTATTATAATAGTAGCCTAGCCTTAGTTTTCCAAAAATTATAAAATAAAATAAAATAAATAAATGATTGTTTATTTGTTGCAGCCGGAACTTTACAAGAACGAGTTGGTCCGGCAGCCGTCGACGGACAGCGGAGACCTGGAGTTCTGCGGGAAACTGCACTTCTCTCTCAAGTACGATCACGAGGTGGAAGCGCTGGTTGTAAAGGTAAAATTTACATACGTCACATTGCTATTGTTGACGACGTCCGATGTGGCGCGGTGGACGAAGGTCCGCCTGCGCAGAAGGTTGCGGGTTCGATTCCCGCCTCGGATAATTGTGTGTACGATCTGCAGATATTTGTTCCGGGTGTTCTGGTCGTTTTCTATGTATAATAAAAACATCTATCTATGTAATATATTGTATTATGTATATTAGTTGTCTAGTACCCATAACACAAGCTCTGCTTATCATGGGGCTCAATATATAATGCCCAATAAATAATGCTGGACACACATCATTATCTGATGTGTAAAGTAAAGTAAAGTAAAAGTAAAAAATCATTTATTTCTTTAGGCTTACAAAATAAGCACTTAGACACGTCATATTTTATATATAAATTATTATCAAATACAATTATTTTACTGTTCACTTCAATTTTTTGTCCACTAGTGGAAGAAGTGAAAAGAAACCACTAGCATGTTCATCTCTTATATGTCTAATACATGGTTATTTGCCTATTTAAGTCTAAATATAATATGATTCGATACATGTCAATATTTAAGTAAAGCTATGCACAACAACAAATTACTTACTACATTCTATTGTCTTGTGTGAATTGTCCAGCATTATTTATTTATTTATTTATTTGTTATTATTTCGGCCAACTAGTGTCATGAAGTTGCGATGTCTGTGTAGCCGCTTCTTCGTCAAGTCTTGTGCTGTAATGTGAAAATATAAGAATTAAGAATTGTTGATAAAACTGGTCCACGGCTGTACAGTGTACATGTAACATACATCTGACAGTCAGCTCAGATAGTTTACATATTTTACTCAGAATATTTCCGACGTACACATTTATTGTGATAAAAAAACATTTAAAAAAAAACGTTTGGTCTTAAACTTTAGCCTGTTGAGTTATTTATTAATTGGTATTTTATTTAGTCAAATGATATTGAACCTTTTGGGCAAAGACGCGATAAAGTAAGAATTTAAAGATATGAAGACGCATGTTAAGGGTCCGGCGACCCTCGCTTGTAAAAATCGCTCCGAATATCGGTGTCCCTGTTTAAACCTTGCGCCGCGCCACATGCGTTCGCGATAGCAATATTAGCCGTTCCAAATTTGGTTTGTTCCGTAATACCAAAAATTATGACTGAAAACTTTTTGAATTCTTCACAAAGTATTGTTATTCTGTAACTAGACAATAAAAGCTACGTTCCTTAATAAATAAAACGTAAGATATTGATGTTTTTAATACGATACAAATAGCAAGAAAACATGTCCATTTTCGCATAAAAATGTGCAAAATGAGATTGGCTTTCATTTCATTTTAGGTAAGTATTTTGAAAAAAAAAACTATTTGGGAACCTAGATATTTTAATACAAATAATGCAATTTTATATTGGAAATATGCTTGAATTAGAAATAATTTTGGTATTACGTTTGTATGAAGAATTCGTCCCTCCGGAGGCCACTAAGGTGACCTTTCCATCAGAAATATGTTCGGCGAGGACACACTAGACTCGGCACAATCAATAAAGTCCAATAAATCATACCTGACAGACGTATATTGATAATTGCTCTACTAGATTGTTTTCTAGTGTGGTAGAACCCAATATATCACTTTATTAAATACAAATATACAATATATTAGGTGGAGTAAATACAATATTGTATCTACTCCACTTAATTGAAATGAGTAGGTTAGGTAGTAACTGACTTCCCCTAGGACCAATGGCTATACACAACTAACTCTCAACATGTGTTGTGTTGTGCGTCATAACATAACACAAAGGTCCTATAGCGCTGTAGTTGATTGGACCGTTTGCTTGAAGCAAGAAGCACAGCAAGATTTGAGGCATATTATATTCATTTTAGTCCCGTACAGAAGTGTTCAGGAAAAATATATAATTAAAACTAGCTGCGCCCCATTGCGTCTTCACCCGCGTGGAAATCTATATGTCAAATAGTTTAAAAACCTTCCTCTTCAAACACTCTATCTATTAAAACTGCATCAAAATCCGTTGCGTAGTTTTAAAGATCTAAGCATACATAGGGACAGACAGACAGCGGGAAGCAACTTGTTTTTATACTATATAGTGATAATGCTTCTAAAACATACCAGTATTATAGAGTGCACTCATATTTGTGTAACAAAAATATCATTTTATTATTTAAAATCTAATTATGAAAAGGAGGTGGCCATGTTCACTTAATTAGTAGCTTAAAATAACTAGTTGAGCTTAATATTTTACACGGAGAACTTTCATATGATACGAATGCACTAGAAATTTATTTAAATTATGATGGGTTGAACAAGCGAGGCAGAATTAACCTTGACCTTAGAATCACAGACAAAAAACATCTTTCATTTACCTCAAGATTGAACAAGTTACCTCGAATTGAACAGATTGTAAAAGTTGTACTACCCACACAATTTAAAAAGTCGGTTCTCGGCAGAGGTCACTGACCTGATATGAGTTAAGTGCCCTCCTGACCTTTCAATAACTCGAACATATTTAATATGGTGCTACCGAAAAAGTGCTGCGCCTCTTAAAATCAATTTAATATTTTATTACAGCATTTATTTAACTCAGTTTAAAAAAAACTTAAGTAAAATAGTAAATTTTACTTCAAAAGTATCGTCTTTTATCTTTTAAAAGCATCGTGTTTTTGCTAGTTTTAGTTACTAAATATGCCGTTGTTTCAAAAACACATGTTACTTCTAGGCAGAAGCGAAAAGGGGATCCCCCCTTTTCGCTTCTGCCTAGAAGTTCTGCCTTCGCTAAGCAGTGGAAGATTTCAGGCTGATATGTATGTGATGATGATGATATATGTACATTTCGCATGGATTTATAAGTTTAAAGAATATTCGAGTTCATTTGCTATCCCCTATGATAAGCTATGTAATATTCGTAGTCAAACGTAGTGACAAGTTTTTTAATCGTAGCCAGTTGCTACGGGACGTAGCAATGCCATTGATGGTTCAAGATATTGATAAGGGCACTTACTTAACCTTTTGTTTAAAAATCTTAGCTTTACCCTTTACCTTAACCTACTCTACTATTCAATAGCCCTCCCAACTCAAGCACTGTAACATAAAACCATTTCTCGAGGACAAGGTATCTTGGCGAGAACAATAAAATTATAAACCATACCATGACGACCGATGTGGCGCGGTGGGCGAAGGTCCGCCTGCGACGCAGAAAGTTGCGGGTTCGATTCCCGCCTCGGAACAATTGTGTGTATGATCCGCAGATATTTGTTCCGGGTGTTCTGGTCGTTTTCTATGTATAATAAAAAAATATCTATCTATGTAATGTATTGTATTATGTATATCAGTCATCTAGTACCCATAACACAAGCTCTGCTTAGCTTGGGGCTAGACGATGCTGTGTGAATTGTCCAGCATTATTTTTTATTTTTATTTTATACAATAATGTTAGATATAATAGTTTTCTATCAAGTAATTTCATGCTCTCAAAAGTTCGTACGAAGCAGCACCTGTTACAACCAATTAACGAAATTCTGCCAATCCTATTAACTCGTATCTCGGAGATTCAACACCTGACGAAATTAGACCTTATCTTATTGCATTAAGTTTCACAGTAAATTGGAGCATGTGCCTTAATAAGGACGTTGACCTTGCGGCTGTTTCCGAGTCTGAGGAAATCTCGTTTTCATTTTCTACTTACGGCTTCAGACCACTTTATTTTGACAGGAAAAAGCGAATGTTTATTGGGTACGATATTGGGTAATTTACCAAGTTTATTCAAGCCTTCGATATTTACCTTTATTTAATAAAGCACGAGAATAAATGAATTTATTTCTGTCGTCATAAATAAATTCATTTTATTCTGAATGTTATTTTAAGTTTTTGAAAGTATATATTATAGTTTTCAGTAGTATACTTTTAAGCGACTCGCCTTGGTCTTTCGTCAGAATCACTTCACACACACACACACGACGTCACGGATAATCTGACGACTACACACAAAATACAATTTAAACAAATAGGATTCATAATAAAAATTTGCAGATCAACAGTCCAGATCAGTTAATTTAGATATGTCTATTAATAATAATATATATATATACATATATATAAATCAATGCATATTATCAATTATATACTTTAAGTCTTTTTAAGTCGTGTGCTGTATTTCTTTACTTATTACTGTATTTCTTATAGTTAGATAATTAAGTTTTTTGCTCTATCAAAATAAATATATTTTCATTTCATTTTAATAAATAGCTAAGAGAAGATAGAATCTTGCACAGTTTTGTAATAGATAACTTCTTCTTCTTTGTCGTTGTCTTCATTGCTGAAGGTCGTGCCTATCCCGGAAGGCTTTCACGGTGACGCTGATGAACCGCTTCCACACCACTCTGTCTTCGGCCTGTCTCAGGGCTGCAGGCAAAGTGAGTCCCGTTATAGCCTTCATTTGATCAGACCAGCGGGTTGGTGACCGTCCTCTTGGTCTTTTCCCCTCTATCTTGCCCATTACCACTTATTTAATAAGTAATAGATAACACAAAAATTGAAAGGTTTCAATTTTGCTACACAGCAATGGATTGGATTAAACAGGGGTTTGTTGATGATAATGCCTTGCATTGCGAGTGTATGCATGCCACAGCACTAAGCAATCAAAACGGCTATTTGCCACCCAGACGCACCTGACCGAATAAAACTTTTGAAACGATTATCATGGTTATTAATACTAAAGTCATTTAAAACGGGATATTTACCATGATTTGATTTTTGAGTTATCCAATATTTCGGCACAGTTGCATGCGCCATGATCACGGAGTAACTGAAGGCACTGCGAGTTTTTATGGGCAGACATACCGATCTACCCTCATTTTTTGTCTTTTGCTACGAACGTTGCCACTACCACCGGTTTCACTATTATCGAACGCAGCTCGATTACGACACACAACACTGACGGTATCAGAACGCGAAGCGGTTGGTACATCACTTCTTCCGTTTTTGCACATTCTCACAACAGGGTTCCAGGTTCCCGATAATTGGAAGCCATCTTCTCGGTTGAAGTTCCCGTGTTTCGTAATCTCAATAGCCTCCCGTACCATTCTTGGTATGTAGTGTCGCTCTGTTGAGATTACTTGTGGATTATGTAACTCGATCCAGTGGTTGGAACCTGACTCGAGAACCAACCATGGTAAATATCCCGTTTTAAATGACTTTAGCACCTGACCGAAATACAAGACCTGAATTAACCATATAAATGCACATTTTTCTACCAAACATCCAAAAAATGTCACGTAACCTCCCAAACCCTTGCACGATTCGAAACACGTGATCTGCCCATCACGGACGTGACCGGCAAGTGATCCTTACGTCTATGTGTTCCTGCTGCCGGATCGAAAGAAGTTAAAAGCACCATGCAAAGATAAAAAACAATTTATTTATTTATAATTTATTTGTAAATGCTGGACAATTCACACAGCATTATCTAGCCCCATGGTAAGCAGAGCTTGTGTTATGGGTACTAGATAACTGATATACATAATACAATACATACAATATTTTGATCTCTCATTATTATACATGCACAATCCCCTATGTTGTTTCCTATGTTAAAAATTAGTGTTAGGTATATAATAAAATTGTAATATACAACTTTTAAATGTATAGAACTTAACGACATCAAGTGTAACATGTATACCTAAGGTGGAAATAAATAAACAAACAAACATGTCATGTTGAGGACATGACATGTTTGTTTGTTTATTTATTTTATATTTATTTTATTTTCTCTTTAGACTCTGTGGGTTGGGATTTTGTTGAATGACTGCTCCAAATAATATTGTGACATTGTTAATTTAATGAAATTTTGTGTTTTATGCTTGGTTTTTATTTTATTTTTGTATTTAGGTATTATCTGTGTACACATATTATATTATATTATTATATTGTCCTTAAATGGACAATAATGTGTCTGAGTAAAGAAACTTTTTTAAAATTATGTATTTGAGCTTTTACCGATAGAGCTCAAAGAATTAGCAAGCTTTAGTCCCAGTTGGCCGGCCATATATCGCGAAGAATCGACAACCGCTGCATTAAACATTTTCTTTAGTGGAGACCACAACTCGGCAAACATATTGTGCATATGGTTTTTTTTCTGTGTATGTTTTAAATAGTGTCTTGCTATTGGACTTTGTCTGTTAACTTTGTACTGTGTCTGAAATAAATGTGATATGATATTTCCCTACAGATATTCGAGGCACGTGATCTGCCCATCAAAGACGTCACGGGCAGCAGCGACCCTTACATCAAGGTGTTCCTCCTGCCAGATCGGAAGAAGAAGTTTCAGACGAAGGTGCATCGGAAGAACCTGAATCCAGTCTTCAATGAGACGTTTTTGTTCAGGTTGGTTCATATTATTTTATTGAATCATTATGTGACCTTCTAATGTACGAGTACATACATTAGAAGGTCTGTATCTAGGTAACATATTAGAAACTCAATGGTAAGCAAGCAGGGGGTGGCAATAGGTAGGTAATGAGAGTGGAAGTGAACCGGGTTTCTAGAAAATTCTGTTAATTATAATAATAATAAATCGTTTATTATGGAACAAAGACAATGCTTACATTATACTTTAAAATGAAAACGATGTCATCTGCAGAAGTTCAAAAACAGTGTCGCTGATGACAACGCCCTACGCCGCGATTAACTTGGATAGAGTTAGCAGTTACTCGTAGTTGTAGACCTTTTCAATTGTAAATACAAGTTCTAATTTTGTTTCTATTATTGAATTAAAATTTTATTTTATTAAATGCATGTTTTATTGTACTGTTAGTGTAGTTGTTGATATATTTTCAACTAGTTGCTTGTACACTGATTTATCTAATGATCATAATCAATAAAAATTATCGCTGTTTGACGGTTAACTACATATGTATATGAACAAAATATGATAAAAACACAGACCTAAGATTAAAAAAAAGGAGATATTACTTTTTGATGGATCGGATTCTACGCCCTAATTATAAGGGATCTCATTTAATACCTCATTAATGAGTTCCACGGAATTCCTCGATATAATAATCCATATCATTTCAATTTGAAACTTAATCCAAAGTTCCAAGGTACATAATTTCAATTTTCCTTAATTAATCAAAAGTGACAAGCTTGAATGAAACACAAACAAACAACTGAGTTTTCAGAATGTTCTCGAAAAGTTCAGTTTTATTGAATAGTAAAAATAAAATAAAATCTACAGTTACGCGTCCACTGGATTGGAATCGAAGCGTAAGCAGCGTAGGTACCACCTATCCGACGACGGGAGTATATTAAAAACCAGCGCCGCATGTCTTCGCATGCAGCACGATGCTGAATATACTCCCTTTGCCTGTTATAAGAAATTTCTTTTTTGTATTTAATATTAGTTTAGATTAAGAAATGGATTGGCAATAAATGATTTTATTATTATTATTTATTTAGGTATATACCTACATATGTATACCGATGGAGCGAGTCCATAAGAGCAGAGCTTAGAGACTGGAGTTATCCAAATAATATTAGTCAAATTATTTATCTTAGTTTTAGATATACATAAAATAATAATAATGATTGACTTGTTTATGGCAGACGTCCGCAATCTCCCCTATAGCCCGATTACCCAGTCCATCCATCCATGACAATAGCCTGGTTTTATTTCTTTCATTTTTCTTTGCAATAGTCTCTACACCTGGCGGATACCATCTTTCAGTGTATCATATTGTGCACCCGAGGATGATACCCGCTATGTGTAGCCTTCGCCTTTAGATTAATTTCTCAAAGGGCCTCTGTGCTGTTGGCTTCGGCCCCACGCAAGCCTTCCAAAGGACCGAGTCACTTTATGGCCCGAGATCATGGTAAAAGAGACACATAATAATAAAATTTTATTGCCAAAAAAGAATTATTACAAACACATAACATAATTAATTTGTAGTTTACATTAGAAACAAGTCCAGTATATTGAGATTCTAGTCATACATATATATTAGTTTTAAGTTTCACTGTATTTGTTAAAATAAGGGACTGATATAGTCATGGTTCAAAGTCCCTAAAATATAAAAAAAGAAGGTGCGTCTACTACTTTCGTATTTTGCATTGGTAGTATAGGTATTTTGAAAGGGCCGTTGATTGCTGATGACGTCATCAGCAGAAATACCGGTATCGGTATCGGCAGATATGCCGATCCATTAAGTGTACGCTGTACACAAACAACATACATAGAATTCAAATCAACAAATCCATACGCTCCGTACGCTTCGAAACCGATCCACTTATCACATGAACTGAACTTTAATAATAGTATCATCATCTTCATCAGAAATCAAATCAAAAATCAAAAAATCAAATCGTTTATTTGTAGTTAAACATAAAATAAAACATACGAACAGAAAAAATCGTAAACTTAAAGAAAATACGACATAATTATAGCGAAAATATAATATTATTAAATTTAGTTTAAACTACAAAATGGTCCCAACTCAGCATATACAGGTGTTAGTAAAAACACCTGCGCTGGTTTTTTGCTGGGGCCTGTGAGACCGAGGAAAACACATTAAAATTTATAAAAAGCGAAGAGCTACATACAAAACAAATACAAACAAAAATTAAGTAATGAAATAAATAAAAAATAAGTAATGAGGAATTTAAAAATCTAAAAGCTATATAAAAAACATCATCTATGAGTAAAAATGTAAGAGAAGTAATAAAATAACTGATTCTGTATACATACATATAATGTTAAATAGCACAGCCATTCATCAGCCAATAATAGTCCACTGCTGGACATAGGCCTCTCCTAACGAGCGCCCTGTGCCCACAGTCGTTATAATAATAGTCTAGCATTGAAAGAAACCACAATAATACGTTAAAGCGAATTAATATCATTGAAGTGTGCCAATAAAATGTATTGAGTTATTTGTTGTTTTGCTGTTAGTTTTGTGGTTTGTTTGAAACAATACTGACTTCAATAAACAATAGATTTGGGTGAAACCAACAGTATTCAATAACCATAAATTTACATATTGATCAATATTATTTGATATTGCTATGAGAAGCAAGGATAACACTATTAGGCATTTAACATATAATTTGAACATGTTGTGTTATGTATGTATGAATTAGTTAAGACAAGTTTATCTTCGGATCTATTACCAATGTTAGTAATAGATGTTTCCCCGGGAAACTGCATGGATGATGTTAAGTTCCCAATTCAATAAATTGCTAACAGGTTACTGTATTTTTTACTCAAATAATCTTATTCAATTAACCTCTATAAACTTTCATATTTCATATTTATTTTATTACATCATTGTGTACTTTAATTTGTAGGTCTTAGTATCTAGGTGGTAATGTATAGCTCAAAGAATTAGCAAGCTGAAGTGGCAGTGGGCCGGCCATATTTCGCGAAGAACCGACGGCCGCTGGGGCAAACGTGTTCTTGAGTGGAGACCGCGACTCGGTAAACGTAGTGTAGGACGCCCTCCGACCAGGTGGGATGACGACTTGCGAAAGACTGCAGGTAGATGCTGGATGCGGCAAGCTTAAGACAGGGCGCTATGGCTCTCGTTGGGGGAGGCCTATGTCCAGCAGTGGACTGATATAGGCTGATGATGATGATGAATGTATAAGAAACACAATGGTACCCAAGCAGGGTGTGGCAATATGTAGGTACTGTGAATGGAAGTGAGCCGGGTTTCTAAAAAGCTCTGTTTAATATAAATTATATTAATAGATAAGAGAGAGAGAGAGAGAGAGAGAGAGAGAGAGAGCGGAAAATGTAACCTATGTAATGGAAATAGCTAAGCATTTATTATTTATTATTATTATTTTAAGCCATTATTGTCCCACTGCTGGGCAAAGGCCTCCCTTTTCTCCTTCCACTCCTCGCGATCCAACGCTGCAACAGGCCATGATGGAAGATGTACCTCGAGCTCGTCGCACCATCTCATCCTGGGCCTTCCACGTCGCCTCCTAAAGATAACGAAAAATAGTAAAAGAATACTTATTAAAATTAGAAACTGCTCTGGATCTTGGCACCTATCATTATGATCTCAGGTCTTTTATCAGTGACGCCATTAACTAAACGAAGTTGGCCTAGGGTGGCCATTTTTATAAGCTAAAGGGGAATCTTCCTTATTTCAAAATAGGGAAATTACAACGACGAAAATCAATGCGCAATTTTGGTTACGTAAAATTAGGAAGTGTTTACGCGCGAATGAAATATTACAATACAATACAAATACAAAAATACTTCATTGTACACCACATACAATACATCATCATCATCATCATCATCAGCCTATAGCAGTCCACTATTGGACATAGGCCTCCCCCAATGAGCGCCATAGCGCCCTGTCTTCAGCTTGCCGCATCCAGCATCTACCTGCAGTCTTTCGCAAGTCGTCATCCCACCTGGTCGGAGGGCGTCGTACACTACGTTTATCGAGTCGCGGTCTCCACTCAAGAACACGTTTGCCCCAGCGGCCGTCGGTTCTTCGCGAGATATGGCCGGCCCACTGCCACTTCAGCTTGCTAATTCTTCGAGCTGTGTTGCTTATAAAGGGTGATTTTTTAAGAGCTTGAGAACTTTTTAAAAAAAAAAAACGCATAAAATTTGCAAAATCTCATCGGTTCTTTATTTGAAACGTTAGATTGGTCCATGACATTTACTTTTTGAAGATAATTTCATTTAAATGTTGACCGCGGCTGCGTCTTAGGTGGTCCATTCGGAAAGTCCAATTTTTGGCAACTTTTTCGAGCATTTCGGCCGGAATAGCCCGAATTTCTTCGGAAATGTTGTCTTCCAAAGCTGGAATAGTTGCTGGCTTATTTCTGTAGACTTTAGACTTGACGTAGCCCCACAAAAAATAGTCTAAAGGCGTCAAATCGCATGATCTTGGTGGCCAACTTACCGGTCCATTTCTTGAGATGAATTGTTCTCCGAAGTTTTCCCTCAAAATGGCCATAGAATCGCGAGCTGTGTGGCATGTAGCGCCATCTTGTTGAAACCACATGTCAACAAAGTTCAGTTCTTCCATTTTTGGCAACAAAAAGTTTGTTAGCATCGAACGATAGCGATCGCCATTCACCGTAACGTTGCGTCCAACAGCATCTTTGAAAAAATACGGTCCAATGATTCCACCAGCGTACAAACCACACCAAACAGTGCATTTTTCGGGATGCAAGGGCAGTTCTTGAACGGCTTCTGGTTGCTCTTCACTCCAAATGCGGCAATTTTGCTTATTTACCTAGCCATTCAACCAGAAATGAGCCTCATCGCTGAACAAAATTTGTCGATAAAAAAGCGGATTTTCTGCCAACTTTTCTAGGGCCCATTCACTGAAAATTCGACGTTGTGGCAGATCGTTCGGCTTCAGTTCTTGCAGGAGCTGTATTTTATACGGTTTTACACCAAGATCTTTGCGTAAAATCTTCCATGTGGTCGAATAACACAAACCCAATTGCTGCGAACGGCGACGAATCGACATTTCACGGTCTTCAGCAACACTCTCAGAAACAGACACAATATTCTCTTCTGTACGCACTGTACGCATTCGTGTGGTTGGTTTAATGTCTAATAAAGTAAACTGAGTGCGAAACTTGGTCACAATCGCATTAATTGTTTGCTCACTTGGTCGATTATGTAGACCATAAATCGGGCGTAAAGCGCGAAACACATTTCGAACCGAACACTGATTTTGGTAATAAAATTCAATGATTTGCAAGCGTTGCTCGTTAGTAAGTCTATTCATGATGAAATGTCAAAGCATACTGAGCATCTTTCTCTTTGACACCATGTCTGAAATCCCGCGTGATCTGTCAAATACTAATGCATGAAAATCCTAACCTCAAAAAAATCACCCTTTACAATACATATCATTACAAAAATACATTACATTCGACAACAATGGACGATCTGAATGAAATAATGTCGATGTTAATCAATTTTACTGACTTCGCTAAACAGTTTTTAAACTTTTGCGGTAGTCAGCCCAAAATTGTAACCTATACTGATATATGACGACCGATGTGGCGCGGTGGGCGAAGGTTCGCCTGCGACGCAGGAGGTTGCGGGTTCGATTCCCGCCTCGGAACAATTGTGTGTACGATCTGCAGATATTTGTTCCGGGTGTTCTGGTCGTTTTCTATGTATAATAAAAAAAAAAAAAAAACTATCTATGTAATATTGTATTATGTATATCAGTTATCTAGTACCCATAACACAAGCTCTGCTTACCATGGGGCTAGATAATACTGTGTGAATTGTCCAGCATTATTTATTATTATTATTATTTATACATTAAATTTTATGTTTTTATGTTGTATTTTGTATTTGTATTTTGAACTTTACAGTTGGACAAATATTCGAACTTTCTAAAATCATAGTATTTTGTCCAACAGCGTGCCCTATGAAGAACTACGCCAGCGTTACATTCAGTTCTCTGTGTACGACTTCGACCGGTTCAGCCGACACGACCTGATAGGCCACGTGGTGCTGAAGGGACTGCTGGAGTCTGCTGATCTGGAGCAGGAGATCGAGTACACCATGAACATCCTTGCGCCTCCACAGGTAGGCAGTAGACTTAGTAGACCACAGTAGACCTTATTAGAACACAGTCGACATCACAGGTAGGCAGTAGACTAAGTAGACCACAGTAAACCTCAATAGACCACAGTAATAGACCTTAGTATTTCAGAAGTAGTACACCATGAACATTCACGTGCCTCCACAGGTAGGCAGTAGACTAAGTAGACCACAGTAGACCTCAGTAAATTAGAGTAGATAGATAGATAGATATATTTATTTATTGATACAAATTTGTTACATTTTGTTTATAGTATCTTAAATCCTAACATAGGTTTATCTAGACACTAGAGTTCTCTAAACAATAATAAGGTTAAAAATTAAAATTAAAGTAGGTAACTAGCGCGGTAGGCAGTCACGCAACAAGCACAGTGACTTCGCTGTCCGCTGCATGGCTTGCCAGCCGCACACAGGCGATCCACCAATCACGAGCGAGCAGCGACTCCACTGCGCCTGAGTTCAGCTACAGGATGCTCCTTGATGGTTAAATATAGGTTTAAGTAAAGATATGCCAGCTTGAAATATGAAAATAATGAAATTAATGTTAAGATAAATCATATTTTATTAGGCTTTAGAGATTGGAACAGGAATGTAGGTATATAAAACAATTCATGATAGAAAGAAGAATCCGTAATATCTAGGGTCGAGATTGCTGGAGTCAGTCTTAATGTAACGCTGAACAATCCATACAGCATCAACTGGCCCCAAGTTAAGAACTTGTGTTATGTTTAGGTACTAACTCCGATATACTTAATAGAATTTACACTAACATTACATACATAGATATTTTTACTATGCATAGACAATACCCAGAACACCCAGAACAAATATTTGCAGATCGTACATACATGTGTCCCAAGGCGGGAATAAAACCGCATAATGTATAAAATATGACTTGTCTAAGTGCTTATTTTGTAAGCCTAAAGAAATAAATGATTTTTTACTTTACTTTACTTTACTTTAAACCCGCAACCTCCTGCGTCGTAGGCCCTTCGCCCGTTCGTTAAGTCTAGAGTATGTAAATCAAGTTTTATATTCTTAACTTCTAAGTAAGACTTGGATACTAGTTTAGCAACCATTATCCAAGTTCTTGCACGCAAGTTTATTTTATTGTGATAAAACTTAATAATATTGCAGTTGTTTGAAATTTTTTCTCAATGTCTTCTGAAAGCCCCCAAGGCATGAACTTACATGGAACTTTAGTGGTTTCGCGGCTGGGTGATGAGAATTTCCAATGTAATACGAAACAGAATCCATTGTATTTATTGAATTTAAAGTTAAATGAACAAATGGCTTCTTCCCGTAACAAATTTAAAACAACTGAAGAAAAGTTTTATGTTTCATACATTTCGTTGTGTTTGGATTTTTTTTCAATTAAAGTGTATTTATTTATTTATTTATTTACATTTGACTTAAAGTTATATACACACTAAAACGTCAAACATTATATTTTATAAACTAAAGTAAGTCAATTTTTAACATTAAACATATATAATGTTAGGAAGTTCACACAGGATCTGTAATGTGTACTAATTTGTACATCTAATGTGTACTAACTACAATTTTTGTATAAAATACTATTGTCATTTAAAGTATATTCTTATACTATATAATAAAAAACATTACACAAACTTTATGTCCCAAAGAGGGAACCGAAACCGCCACATCCTGCGTCGCAGTAGGACATTCGCCCACCGCGCCACAGACGTCATAAAAAACCATTTTTTTATATAAAATGTGTGAAACTGTTTTCAAGAGAAAGAACCCTGACCTACTTTAAAAAAAAGGTAAAAAATTTAATGAATCCCGAACAAGTTACAAACAATCCCCGCCGATCCCAAAAAGGTTTAGCTCCCGTTCGTAAATCGGTTTCGTACTGTACAAATTACTTTGAGGAGGGGCAAGATGGCCGACGCCAGCGTATGCCGGCCAATTGTGGTATTATTTAGTGTACATTTTATTTAGTGGCGAACTATGTGGCGCTGTGGGCCAAGATCCGGCTGCGACGTAGGAGGTTGCGGGATAGATTATTGTCTCTGGGTTTATCTTTGTACTGTGTACAGATTTTTATTCCCGGTGTTCCACACTGGCCTATGACATCTTGGGACAGAGAAAGCTCAAAAAAGGGGGGAGGGGGAGGCCTTTGTTATACAGTTGAACAATACAAATAAATAAATATGTTACGTATTAAGTATATCAGTTATCTAGAACCCATAATACAAGCTCGCTAGCTTGGGGCTACATGATCCTGTGTCAATTGCCTTTTTTTTTTTTTTTTTTTTATTTATTTAATCGCACAAAACATAAAATAATCACAAAATATACAGAATATGAATAATAAAGGGTTTAGAACTTGATCATTTCACAAATTATGTGCATACTGAGAATCATAAGAACAAAACGTGTAGAGCAAAACGTATGATAGAAAAGCTTGAAATAGAGAGAAAAAAAAAAAACAATAAACTGGATAGGTACCTAAATCTAAATATAAGTAAACTTACATATGTGTTCATGCACCCACGTACAATTACACATCATTATAACCTTAGGATCAGGAAACTTAATCTAATTTAACTGATTTTAAAGATTTAAAATCTTTAAAATCAGTTCAAAAAAAAGTTCGGGCAAACTGGCTCAATTTGGGAACAAAAATGTCAAGGACAGTGTTATCCTTAGATAAATCATTGTATTGACGGGCCATTCTAGTGAGGGGGTTGTAAAATGAAATATTGTTTTTAAAAGTCAACAAAGCAAAGAGGTTGGTTGCCTTGCATCATTTATTATGATGCGATGACGGACCCGCCAACCAGTCATTATGTTGCCATGCTTTGTGGCCGCTTATTCATCAAGTCTTGTGCTGTAATGTTAAGATATAAGAATTATTTATTTATGTCCTTTCATTGTCTACTATCAAGGCACCAAGAATTTTTGACTTGTGTTACTTCTTTTTTGTTAAAGAAAATATAGTTTTAATATTTGAAATATTTATTTGTTTAATTTGACGCTCACCATTGTTTAACAAACATGCCGTTTCAAAAATAGCCAAAGTAAATAATCAAATTACGGGGCTAAGAAGATGCTACTTCGTAAATTAATTTTATTATAGCTGTCAGTTGCCTATCTTTAGAAAATTATACCGCAAAAGAAATGTTTTCTAGAAGCTTCAGTTGTAATTTAGTTTGACATGACAAATTCACGGTAATTTTGGAATTGCCACAAAATATACGTAATTAAATAATAATAATTGGTCCCACAACCCATTACGAAAGCCATATCACCCTCCAATCTAAAGACGATGGAGTGGACCTTTGTTATTGACAAACTTTTTTTTTTATTTCCTGCCTACTACGGCGCCAATTTGGAGAATCGCCCAAAGTAATGATACTTCATAGGACAATCCACACAACGTCGTATGGCCCCAAACTAAGCAGAGCTTGTATTATCGGTACAAGATGACTGATATAAGTACTTAATACAATACGTTTAAGAGATAGATAATTCATTTAAGATATACATAGAAAATATCCAGAGCACCTGGAAAAAAATATTAAAAAAATATTTTCTGATCGTACACACATTTTTTCCAAGGCGGAAATCGAACCTATAACCTGGTGCATACTACACAGGGCATGACATATTAATCGTTGTTTTACCGCAAAAAAATCAGCACTATCATAATAATATTGAGTTGATACAACCCTGCTAGATAACGAACTAGGCTCTGGTGAAATATCAAACAATCTTCATAATTTTATAACTCAGATAATTTACAATTTTCCAATACTTGACACAAGCAGAAAAGCGCCCCACCAGTCACATATTGCCATTAACAAAAATCATCATACTATCTCGTCTATGAGTTCAAAGGTTTTTTCCTAGTAGTCTCACTCAATAGGGAGTTATTAGGGAACTTTCCACACGCGCTCGAGACTTCCACGAAAAACTGTCAATAATCTGTTTAAACTCCTGATTCCCTCCACAATCAGCATTATGTAATTACTAGAACCAGTAATTTACATAATAACTATAAAAAAAATACGTGTATATAACATCAGTAGGTAGATAAGTCAAGCTGAAGACAGGGCGCTATGGCGCTAATTGCGGAGGCCTATGTCCAGCAGTGGACTAATATAGGCTGATGATGATGATGAGATAAATTAAAAGCAACGGCTATTAGATTTTTTATATGTCATATATTAAGACACCGTCAGCTTTAAAACGTACCGATTTTATTGATCCAAAGGTTGCCTGAAGAAATCACTGTTAGCTTATCGCTCAGCGATAAGGCCGCCAATTGTGCCCCTAGATTATAGTTAGTATTAATAGTGTTGTTTAATTGTTTTTTGTATTGATGGTGCAATAAACTAATAAATGAATCAACAATAATAATATTGAGTGAACTAAAAATGGATTGTTTTTTGTCTCTAGGAGAAAAAGGACCTCGGAGAGCTGATGTTGTCGCTATGCTACCTGCCCACTGCTGGTCGGCTGACAGTGACCGTTATCAAGGCCAGGAATCTGAAGGCAATGGACATCAATGGGTCTTCTGGTAAGTAATTTATATGTCGATTCCGTATGTTTTATTCCTAGTAGTTTTGATATTGTAAATCTGAACTGCTTTAGGTGTGTGCGGGCTGTGAGCTGGTTAAGATCGAGCTATAGGTTAGATAGGTAGATAAGACATTTAATCGACGGTACATAGGTTTCTCCGACCAGGTGGGATGACGACCTGCGAAAGACTGCAGGTAGATGCTGGATGCTAGCTGAAGACAGGGCGCTATGGCGCTCATTGGGGAAGGCCTTTGTCCACCAGTGGACTAATATAGGCTGATGACAGCTGATGATGATGACATAGGTTTCTGGACCGCAGGGTCTATTCTGTAGTTTTGACGTCCATTTGATACAAACCTTCGGCTTGCATACCTTATTAATTTGATCTTTTAATAATATGTTTGTTATAAAAAAACTAACAACCGACTTCAAATGAAGATTTCAAATTTCTTAGTATTTACTTTTTAGGTTATTCGAGACAAACACATAGCCCTCGGTAGTATTTTCTTATCCACTGCATCATACTGCATACATAAGCGTAATAATTATCCAAATCGGCCAATAATTGACTGAGAAATTGACGAACACACAAAACATAGACGAACATAGACATTCGCATCTTTTGTTTTTCGCTTCTCCGGTTAAAAGCAAAAAGCCGCCCAGACTTAATCTTTGAAATGTGTTTTTATAAGTTACCATGTTAAACATTATTTTCAGTCAAATTTAGGTAAATATTGTCTTTTTCGTATATGGAATTAATTTATCGATTATATTATACCCAGCACTTAAGCCTGTTACCACTCGCAACATCCTGGTACAAACTACGAACTATCGCTGTATTCATGTCCAATGCTCACTAGCTTAGTATAATATGAATTGATACGGCTAGTAATAAAAGAGCAATGTACATCGAAACTTCTGTCATTGAGCAAACATCTATCGGGGCTTAGTGGCTTTCGCCCTCAGATTTATAGGTCAGTTGGGAATCAAAGGTTTTTTTGTTGGTTTATGTCTCTACTAATATTTAAATAATGATAAATGGTGTGCACGGCACAGAATATCTTTCTATTACGGCAGATGAGTGATTGACGGGGTAGCAGCGTGGAAAATCTTTAGGGTAAAGTAGGGATAGTCGCCCCGGTAGGGATACGTACGTGCCCCACTGAAAAAAAACGTATTTTCTGCTTCAATAATGTTTAGAAGTTTGGTACCTCTTCAACCCAAAACTTCTAATTGGACCGACCTCCAATTATGCATGCACAGGTATTTCGGAGCTTGCAATAAAAAAAAGGCTAGTTTTATCCCATAAATCAGTCTCAGTCTGAAAGGAATGCACTTAACACTTTGACTGCGGTTTTTTTTCGACGACTGCGATCTTTTTTTTACCTAAAAAATTCGTGCTGCCGCTCTACACAGCGGTTGTGTTGCGCCGCACATGCGTTTCGTTCGAAAAATATTACAGCTCTGCTGAGTCACAAAGATCTGTATTTTCTCAGCCGCTGCGCTAGTGTGGATTTACGCATATTAGTCACTTGTAGAAAACTCATATCGTGCGTTTTCAGCACTCAAAGTGTTAAAACGCTTCCATAGAAACCACGCGTTCGAAACCGCGGGCAGAAATAACTTATAAATCAAGATTTTGAATCTAACCTTGTCTGTGGGGAGCTAGTATGTGTCCTTCAAGGGCGTCAAAGCGGACTTAACCCTATAGAAAAAAGTCACTCTACGCCTTGAAGGCTAGGCGTGTATCCCATTTTAATAGTTTTCATTTTTTAAAGTGAATAAAATATACAATACAATACAATACAATACAAAAATTCTTTATTGTACACCATAATCAAATTAATCATTACAAAAATACATTATATGCGACAGGTACAATGGGCGACCTTATCGCTTAGAAGCGATCTCTTCCAGGCAACCTTTGGATGGAAATAATTATATGAATTTAAGAAAAGGCAGGGGGGTGTACCACAGGTTATCTAAATAAGAATACTAAAAAACAAATAATAAATATTACAAATTACAAAATAAATAATACACTACTTAAATACATAAATAAATAAATAATAAGTACCAATATTCATTCTTTTGGCAGGAAAAACTCCTTGACGTGAGCTTTAAAAACAGGCAAGGATATAGTTTTTCTAATGGACTCTGGAAAATATTTGTAAGATTTAATACAACGGGTATTTATTTACCTACCTTTCCCGACGTTTCCACAGGTTTTCAAACTGTCTTGATTACTCAATCAACGCGATAAATACTCGTTGTATTTTAATTATGTGAATTTTTAATTATTCATTCAATTGTACTTACTTGTCTGTGTACTGTCTCCTCCGTCAACAATGATTCTTGTTCCACTGTCTGTCTTTCAGTCTTCCAAATAAACAATACATGTAAATAATCGTAATTGCTTTGAAGCCGCAATAAGACGCTTGACATTGACGAATTTATTTGACACCATTTTTAATTTATTCTAGACATTTAATTCACGTTATAGGCATCGAGGCATCCGATAAGCCTTCAATTAATTTATTCCAATTTGCGGTCCATTCCCTTTTGCGTCGTAAATCTTTGAAAATAAAATAAACAAAACACTCAACATTATTTCTACTTCTATTTTATTATTGTTGACTCAAGAAATGTTAGTCAAATGTAATATTCCAAAACGAATGCTGATATTAGTGACATTTAATTTAATTTAATTGATTTTTATATTCACGTGCCTGTATTGAGGCGAGATATGCAGCTCTACTGTGTTATTCCACCAATGAAATGAAATGAAAGTTTATTTCCTTAGGCTTACAAATAAGCTAGCTTAATTTTAAAGTTCGCCTTAAGTGCCACATTTTACAAAGTTGTCCCTAAAAATAGTCAAGCTTACATTATTACCTATATGTTATTTAATATTTCATAAATTGTGTATAGTGTGTGCGCGCCTTTACTTTGCTCTGTATAGTATTTTTGCTAAATACCCACATAATTTTAATAATATAGCTCGTACCGAACTACTAACATAATAATAAGCTTATTTTGTTTCTCACCAGTGATTATTAATCTTTTGAGAAGTAAATAAATATCTTAAACCATTTCAAATAAGCACTTAGACAGGTCATATTTTATGCTATTCATTATTATATAATAACATTATTTTGATGTTCACTTAAATTTTTTATCCACCAGTGGAAGTGAGAAGAAACCACTAGTATGTTCATAACTTATGTGTCTAGTACATATGATTTGCTTATCTGTAAGTTGAGATTTTGAGTTGAAGCAAAACTCGTTCCAAGTTTATTTTTATGTTTTATTTATTTACCAACTTAAAGATATTGTTACATAAAAAAGCTAAAATAACACGAAGGAAACCACAACGGTTTGTATAGATGTGTTATTAGCTGAGAGTCAGCTGAATAAAATCTCATTGGTTTGACAATAAAGTTATTCAATTTCAGGCAATAAGATTACAAATTGGAATTAGGTAAGTAAATTGATCAGTAACTGAATCAAACCCCCTGATAATGATGTAGGTTTTTTATCTTCTAGATAATCTGATCATCTCAATATATTATGTACCATGTCTTGTGTGAATAAATAATAAAAATAAATAAATAATGCCGGACAATTCACACAGCATTATCTAGCCCCATGGTAAGCAGAGCTTGTGTTATGGGTACTAGATAACTGATATACATAATACAATACATTACATATATAGATATTTTTTATTATACATAGAAAACGACCAGAACACCCGAAACAAATATCTGCAGATCGTACACACATTTGTTCCGAGGCGGGAATCGAACCCGCAACCTCCTGCGTCGCAGGCAGACCTTCGCCCACCGCGCCACATCGGTCGCCAAATATTACTGATTACTGAATCTTGAGCCCACGCTACACTTTTCCTCCTCGTGTGTGTGAACTGCCAACTGGAAACAACGTCTGTGAAGTGTCTCTCGCGGTCTTCAGAGTAAATAAAAGAAATACGCATCATACCTCTTGGAAACCTATGGGAACGCGAAGATTACGGAAAGAGCCAACTTCTACAGGTTACAGGTACAGCACAGGACAGGTACTCATACAACACTGAAACTGTTTCTTATTGCGAAAAACACTTTCGAAAGTTGGGAACATAGACGTTTCTTTTTGAAACCAACACACACACATACTATTTTTTAGACACAGCTGTGACAGCTGACCAATAGATTTTTTTGAATACCGCACCATATTTCTTGCTTACAAAGTGTACTGCTCGGAAACAAAATAAAGAAATCCGTGTCAAGCAAAGGGATTTTTTTTTTCTGTCGTTAACAGGGCGCATTATTAACAGAAAGTTTATTCTTAAAAAAAAACAATCTGTTTAAAAACATCTAGTGATTTTTATGTCTAACGCTCAAACCTTCTATTCAGTTCTACGGCCCAATTCTGCCAACCAATCGTTTTAGGTATATATTTTGAAAAAAAAAAACTACTTGGGAACCTAGATTAATGCTATTTTAATACAAATAATGCAATATTATAGTGGAAATATGCTTGAATTAGAAATCATTTTGGTATTACGTTTGTATTGAGGTTTCGTGATCCGGACTACGAATTTTTTTTAATTGGGACTCTACTACCACGCTACATTATGCAAAGTTTAAATCCCAATACTTAAGTTGTTTTGTATTATTTATGTGTTTTCCTTTTTTTTGTAACTGTTTATAGACAACCGATGTGGCGCGGTGGGCGAAGGTCCGCCTGCGACGCAAGAGGTTGCGGGTTCGATTCCCGCCTCGTAACAATTGTGTGTACGATCTGCAGATATTTGTTCCGGGTGTTCTGGTCGTTTTCTATGAATAATAAAAAAAAATATCTATGTAATGTATTGTATTATGTATATCAGTTATCTAGTACCCATAACATAAGCTCTGCTTGCCATGGGGCTAGATAATGCTCTGTGAATTGTCCAGCATTATTTATTTATTTTTTTATTTTATTTATGTACTTATAGTCGGATCTCTTAATATAATATAATAATTCCGTTTTCTGTAATTGTAATTGTTTGCAACAGTTTGCATTTCGCTCAACTGTTTCAATTATAAATACGATTTCAAATTTATTTCTATTCTTTAAATGTTATTTACTGCGTAAATAAAGTCAGTATTATCCTGATTTTGATTAAAAGTTTCAATGTACAACCCCTTACATTTAAGATATTAAATTAAGTTTACTCACGATGATTGCAAATCCCGTTATCACGTACATAATTATATTTCTATTCTTTAATTGTAATTTACTTTGTGAATCCAATATTCCAAAAAAGCCAATATTCATCATCATCATCATCATCAGCCTATAGCAGTCCACTGCTGGACATAGGCCTTCTCCAATGAGCGCCATAGCGCCCTGTCTTCAGCTTGCCGCATCCAGCATCTACCCCCAGTCTTTCGCAGGTCGTCATTCCACCTGATCGGAAGGTGTCCTACACTACGTCTACCGAGTCGTGGTCTCCACTCAAGAACACGTTTGCCCCAGCGGCCTTCGGTTCTTCGCGAGATATGGCCGGCCCACTGCCACTTCAGCTTGCTAATTCTTTGAGCTATGTCGATAACCTTGGTTCTCTGTCGGATGTATTCATTACGAATCCTATCCAACAGAGAAACTTCGAGCATAGCTCTTTCCAAAGCCCGCTGAGCCTACCTACATAATATAAAATAAATAATATAATTATCCGTACTGATCCATCTGTTCATTCGTATTCATTTTGTGTGCTCAGGTGGTACGTAATGGCGGAGAAAAAATAAAAATGCGATGAACAATTTTGGCCAATTCCAATTCGGGTTACGATCGGGGTACCAATGAGAACGAATGTAGGTAGGGATTAATTTCAGCAGATCAATATAAGCAAACGATCTGAATGTTTGGTTAGAGAGGTGATTTTTCAGTTGAGGGAATATTCAATTAATTTTAAACAATTACAAATCTGAATGTTTTCTTCAAAAACTTTTAACAAGTATGATATTTTGCAGCCGTCGTCGTCGACGTGGGCAAAAAAGCGTTGGTAGGGCGACCTTAACGCCTTCCTAAATGATTGGTGGGAAATCGCAGAGGATTGTACGAAATGAAAAGATTTGTGGGAGGCTTTTAATTTGCCCAGCAGTGGGACGAAATAGGCTGAACTATGTAACTCTGTATGTACAGAACGTAAGGTATTATTCAATTCTCGATATAAATAAATAAATAAATAAATAGTGCTGGACAATTCACACAGCATTATCTAGCCCCATGGTAAGCAGAGCTTGTGTTATGGGTACTAGATAACTGATATACATAATACAATACATTACATAGATAGATATTTTTATTATACATAGAAAACGACCAGAACACCCGGAACAAATATCTGCAGATCGTACACACATTTGTTCCGAGGCGGGAATCGAACCCACAACCTCCTGCGTCGCAGGCGGACCTTCGCCCACCACGCCACATCGGTCGTCTATATAAACGGATATAAACTTAATGTCCCAAAAAATAGAGGCCATTATTGCATAACACCGTGTAATTGTGAAAGTCCCAAAGGTTGTAGGTACCTGATTGTAAGTCTCTGTATTGATGAGCAGTCGACCCTTTCTGGAATTTCGATGAAAATCGATTGATTCTGAACTTTAGCAATTAGGGAACAAGGACTATATTGTAGTATCGTAATGATACTACACTCTCATAGGAATTTCTTTTCATTATTCATGAAAGGGTAGAAAAGATTAAACCTGGTTAGAGGACTCTTCAGTATGCGGGATGAGGTCGAGAAATATAGTAGTTTGATAGGTATTTCTTAGAATCAAATAGCCATTTCGACACAAATATAAGTACATAAAAACAAATAAAACTAAACAAATAACTATACATTCTTATTTTCTAATCGATTAATTTAACACTTTGATTGCTGAAATCACACGGTATGTGTTTTCTACAATTAGTGACTAATATGCGTAAATCCACACTAGCGCAGCGGCTGAGAAAATACAGATCTGTGTGACTCAACACAGCCGTAATATTTTTCGAACGAAACACATGTGCGGCGCAACACAACCGCTGTGTAGAGCGGCAGCACGAATTTTTTAGGTTAAAAAAAAGATCGCAGTCGTCGAAAAAAAACCACAGTCAAAGTGTTAATGTAAGATAAGGAAATAAACTATTTGGGGGAGGCCTTTGCCCAGCAGTGGGACGAATCAGGCTAATATAAAAAAGGACATAAAAAATATTTTGGTCAATCTTTTAGAAAGATCCCTAAGAAAAAAAATTCTTCTGACTCAATTGACGACCGATGTGGCGCGGCGGGCGAAGGTCGGCCTGCGATACCGGAGGTTGTGGGTTCGATTTCCTCCTTGGGAAAAATGATTGTACGATCTGCAAATATTTATTAGGGATGTTCTGGGTATTTTCTATGTATAATAAAAAATTATGTTATGTATACTGAGTCATGGCATTTTTATAACATCTCTATATATGTACCTACCTATTTTTAAGTGTGTCTTTTGTATATAATGTTCAACTTACTTTGACAAGGCTCGATCCCCCGGATTTTTGGGTCCTTAAGTTTTCTTTGAACTAAGTAGTCAGGTGGGGTCAAAGAAAACTTTATTTCATATAAAAACATTTTTGTTCACAGATCCGTACGTAAAAATCTGCCTCATATGCCAAGGGAAACGCATAAAGAAGAAGAAAACGACCGTAAAGAAGAACACACTGAATCCAGTTTACAATGAAGCTCTGGTGTTCGACCTACCTGCTGTCAACGTGTTCGATGTGACGATGTTGGTCAAAGTCATTGACTATGACAGGTATGACTATGACACTAAAGCACGAACCACACTATCGAAACGCAACGCGGTCCTAAATCATATCTTAAGAGCGTGCCATACCTCAGCCAAAATTTGAATTTCGCTTCAGTTCAGAGCAGAATGACAAGATATGATTTTCTTGTGAGTGAGAAGCACAGAGCGATAGACGTGCTCCGTATTTTTTATCGACGTAAGCGCCAAAACTGCCTAATGCCTAATTACAAGTTATTTACACAACTAATCTAAAAATTAAAAAGACGAAAACGAAGAAATTCTACTACGTTTCTCGACAAAACAAAAATCCAACAAAAAAATTAGGTGCTTCCTGAGATAAATAGCAAAATGTGTGCAAAACATGTATTTTTCAAAAAATAAAAGTATCGAGAAAATTTTCACCAATCGTGTTTTCGAAAAGACGGAATCCAAGATAAAAGTTCGAATTATCATTTACCTAAATATGAAGGTGGTAGCTTTCACAGATTCTGAGATAAATAACGATTTCTAACTATAAAATTACATAAGGTACACTCTTAATAATTTCGATGCCCAGCTACCAGATTATAAACACCCGATGCGACGCGCACATGCATTGAGGTTTAATTGGTTCTTATTTATTAATAATTGGACATGATTTATGTTTGTCAGGGGTATTTGTTTAGCCAACATTCATTATGAGCGGTTATAGATAAAGATTAATAAATTAATAAGGGGGTATTAAGATTTATATCCTCTAAAAGATTTTTGGTGATTTTAAAAACTAGACTATTAAATATTCTAAACTAGACCCAACGCCACGCGTCAGTTGTTCGAAAACAAGTAGTACACACTGTCACAATGACTTTTACAAGAACCATGACATAGACACTGATAGCTCTAATGAAGCGTGCTTGTTAGAAGAAATTACGAACGTGTAGTGGGCATCAGGTGTTGGTAATGTGCACTGCGCACATGGGGTGTTGACACGACACGTTGCATGCGTCGCATTTCAACAATGTGTTTCTACCATAAACGTTGGCGCTCACACGTCCAACACCACTGCGGCACAATCACAAACACAAAAACGAGTAAAAATCATAATAGATTTCAGTCCATCTAGCAATCTTTAAATACGTTTTACATTGGCTTACCGCAAGCTTCAAGCGAGTGGCCTGCGAGCTGTCTGATACTGATTTTGTCAATAAATCTTTTTAAATATTGCGATAAAGCCTATATAGTTTTTGAGTGCACATTTTTGTGCTGTACGTCAGCGGTGCGGTTCCGATCTGCAACAACCATAACGACCTTGAACGAGTCAGTTCTGGATGTTTATGTATGATTTTGTATCCCTGAAGGTCAATGACCGATATCAATTTTCTCTTAGTTTGCCAATATTGGTTCTTGTTATTGAAATTCTTCGATGAATCCTCATAAAAATATTGTAACATAATTTGATAGATATTATTTTACGAAATGGTTGTTCCTGCTCCACCTAAGCCACGTCTTCCTTCCTATTAAATAACCTATTCCGCCCGCGGCTTTTCCCGCGTTTTCCTTCACAAAAAGTTTATTGTAAGCCTATTATTTTATTTCCAGTGCTAGAACTACATCTATGCGTAATTTCAGCCCAATCCGTTCAGTCGTCCGGGCGTAAAGAGGGCACAAACATCGAAACATTACAAACTTTTCGAATTTATAATATAAATGTTATTTTCTGAAGATTCATTAGGTATTTGTAGGAAGCCTATGTCCACGTCCTGCAGTGGACTGATGTAGGCTGATGATGATAATGAAGAGTGTGGAGATGGTGGATCCACCAAAATAAGTAAATAAATGGTAAATTTGCACCTACTCCTTCAACAATAAAAAAAATGTTTTGGACTGACTTAATTTTCATGGCCCATTTTAACCGGTCAGTACCCAGCTTTATATTCACCATTTTCCCCAGGATTGGTCCCAACGAGCTGATCGGCTGCACAGCAATAGGATCCACGCTCATCGGCATGGGGCGCGACCACTGGCTCGAGATGATCGACAATCCTCGGAAACCAGTGGCTCAGTGGTACCCCCTCAACAAGAGCCCTCCCAATAATATAGCGCTGCCCACTGCTGATCAGAATACAGGCGGACTGAGCTGTTTAAATGGAAGGTAAGTCAACTTGCCATTTTTGAGGTGAACTTACAGGATTAAAAGATAAAGATAAAAATCATTTATTACAGCAAAACTAATAACTAAATACACTTCAATCTTATAATTAGCACTTACATACTCGTACATGGTGAAAAGTTATAAGAGGTTAGATATAATAGGTTACTAAAGTACCTGTACTTGAAATTTAGTGTAATACATTGTGTTATTGCCGAGATGTACCTATCTACAATGTAAGTAATTTCTGATGGCACCCTCACTAGGCTAGGCCTGTATCGAGGGAGCCTATGTCTTCAACATAGGTCTTCCACTGAACTGCGTTCTACAAACTGGTCATAGAGATCATTGAGTTGGTAGGAACGCTGGAAAGGTGAGGTAGAGGTTTACAAAAATATAGAGGAAAAAGTATACTGTGCAAACCTTGTCTAATTTATTCATACTGCTTCACTAATACAGTTTCCGGAATTTGGTCAAATCGATGTCTTTATCAGGGAAAAGCTTAACTTGTTATGATGTTGAGCTTGTATTGCATTTAGGTTCCCAAATGTTCCTTTGTCAATATAAGAAAAATAATGTAACTAAAGTTGGGACATTGCTATCAATCTGCTTCAGCAGTAGTTCGTAAATTAATTAAGATATTAAGATCTAAGAGCATTGATAAAGGCCCAATATTTATTAAAACCAACAACTCCAGAATTCATAAAGCTTCCTCCAACCAGAAACTCAAATCGGAGCAAATAACCTCCGTTGTGACTATAGTCTCTCAAGTATCATTGTCTACCTTCAAAGACTCATTGTTCGACTCTGTTGATCTTAGGACGGCTCTCTTCCGCAAAGACCGACCCAAGATGCTCGACAATGACCTTACGAGAAATAAAACCTCGAAAAGGTATGAATTTGTGAATCCATTGCTTTTTTCATTGAAACGGTACAGTCATATTAGAAGGATCACAATAGGCTTAAAAAAATCTACTAAGTCCGTCAGTTAGATTATTAGAAGATATTGGACCCGTGTTCTCTAACTGACGGGCTAAATAGAAAAATATATATTTTTACCCAGGACACTACCCTATTCAATTCAAAAATATTAGTTTTTTAATCTCGTCAGTATTGCAGAGCGTTCTATCCCCCAAGAACGGAATAAAGCGTCTTGATGTTACATCTACCCAAACTATACAATAGTGCTGGATCTTATTGAATTCTTTTTCCCTTCAGTCTTACCCAGCGTTTGTTGTTATTTTGGAACAGAATGGTCGTAAAGCGGATAAAAAATCGTCTGGATCGACCAGCCGCTGATCTTTGCTGGTTTAAGGACCGTAAGCTCCAACAATCCACTTTAAAACTTTTATTTTCACAGATGAAGTGACGGAGTTCGAACGACTGAAGATAAGACAACATGGCGTCAAAATTATGATGGATTTTGAATAACGCAACTGGCACAGGTAGATGCTAGATCTCATGATGCCAAATATAATGAACGTGATTAGTTGACGGTTGTATGTCCATTTACTGTAGAAGAAACATATATAATCAATGTAGATTATTATGTAGGTAATTAGGAGTTGAAAGTAGGGGAATGAATTTATCCCATAGATCTGGTTGTTTGCTTAGTTGGTGTATCATTTTAAAAGTAGAATTATGTACTTATGATATTCGCGTAACCATTATACTTTCCTATATGTGGAACCTATTCCTTTTCTATGTCATGTACACTGTTACTATATTAATATGTTATACGCACACTTCAAATTCAAGACTTGATCACATCATGTACATATTATACTATTCTTAAATTGATGTTGTAAAGTAATTGTTGTCTATAGCGTATAGTTATAGGAAGAAGTTTAAAAAGGAGTTCACTATTATCATATCATGTAGTTTTTCATATTTGAGAACAGAAAAATATGTCTCAATCAATAGGTACAATATAGTAAGTGTTGTACAAATTCTATTACAAAAATTCAATGTGTCAATGTTAATATATACTTCTTATATAATGTATACTTAATCCTTAATTATATTTTTAAGGTTCCGGTAGCGATATTTATGAAGTGTTGTAGTAAAGAGCTTAGTCAGGTACTATCAAACATCTATGCGGCTTTCACATTGCAAATGTAATATTAATTCTATATCTACAGTTTAAGAAATATTTTTGACAAAAATCTTTTAAATTTCAAATCATATTATGACGAATGTTGTAAACATTCTTAAGTTAAAAACATTATTGGACAATAATGTAGATGGGATTATTCCTATTTTTCCAGTGCACAATATATTTAATATTTATTATTCACATAATACTCGTAATTGTTAAAATATTGTATGTTATGATCTTTGTAAGATAAAAAACGAAGCTTTAAATCGTGTTTAAATATTAATGTTATGTATTAAATATAATATATAATGTATACTTGAATGAATATAACTTTTATAAATCGATTGATATTCTGCAACAAACCCAATATCAAATTGTTTCAAATGTTATCTAACAATACTGGTCACTTTATTATATTTTTACAATATATTTTAAAAATTACATTTCTTCTCCTCATTCCCTAAATCAAACCCAAACAAAAAGCGTTTGCAAAGTTAAAACTTTGATTGTCTAAAATCTTAATATTCCTGCTTTGCCAATATCTATTTCTTGTCTATAATAAATAAATAATGCTGGACAATTCACACAGCATTACCTAGCCCCATGGTAAGCAGAGCTTGTGTTATGGGTACTAGATAACAGATATACATAATACAATACATAACATAGACAGATATTTTTTATTACACATAGAAAACGACCAGAACACCCTAAACAAATATCTGCAGATCGTACACATATTTGTTCCGAGGCGGGAATCGAACCCGCAACCTCTTGCGTCGCAGGCGAACCTTCGCCAACCGTGCCACATCGGTCGTCAAAATAGGTTTTAACGTAGGTACAAGTTTTTCTCGCGCATGGGATGTTATGGGCGGTTAATGTAAATCTTTATTAAGAATTTAAATATTATAAAATAATATACATATAAAAACAAAAAGAAACTCTTTTAGTACATGCGAGCGAATATATACATCCTTTACATCAATGTCTTTGAAGCACAGTGGAAAAAAAAAAGAAAAATCACACTCATAAGAGCTATATAATATCATTTCTATATAATATCATATCTACATATCATGTATACCCCAAGAAGAAATTGTTATCATTATTACATAAAATTTATATCAGAAAAATGTTTGTATGAAAAATATAATAGAAATACGTGGAACAATGGCTGTTACAATACAAATAAAAATCTTGAAATCACTATTTTTAATAAAATTCATATATTTTCCCATTAAAATGTACCTAAATTCTCTGAGACAGAGATATTTTATGTCAAGTACGAATCACGTTGTTCGAGAGTTAATATTTTTGTATGGAAGTAAGCTATTGTCATTAGTCTTTATATAATAAGCTGTACTTGTAGCTAAAATAAGTAAGTTGATGTAAAAACTGATTTATGAATAAAATGTTGACTTTTGTAAAATTTGTGTTTTATTGCATTTAAGGGCAACTTAAATAAATAACGAAATCATCGACATAGCTCAAAGAATTAGCAAGCTGAAGTGGCAGTGCGCCGGCCATATCTCGTGAAGAACCGACGGCCGCTGGGGCAAACGTGTTCTTGAGTGGAGAACACGACTCGGTAAACGTAGTGTAGGACGCCCTGGTGACCAGGTGGGATGACGACCTGCGAAAGACTGCAGGTAGATGCTGGATGCGGCAAGCTGAAGACAGGGCGCTATGGCGCTCATTGGGGGAGGCCTATGTCCAGCAGTGGACTGCTATAGGCTGATGATGATGATGATGATGAAATAAATAATAATAAATAATGCTGGATAATTCGCACAGTATCTTCTAGCCCCAATTTAAGCAGAGCTTGTGTTATGGGTACTAGATGACTGATATACTTAATTCAATACATAACATAATTATATGATTTTTATTATAAATAGAAAATACCCAGAACACCCGGAACAAATATTTGCAGATACAAAAATTTGTTTCAAGGTGGGAATCGAACCTGGATCTTCGCCCACCGCTGCGCCATATCGTAAACGAAAAGGGTATATCGAGAACGAACATATACTAATTAATATACAGTAAAAGCGCTTACAACGCGCTAAATAAATAAGTGAAATACCTACTAGGAATTTAAAAATAATGTGTGGAGTGTATGGAATATTTACGTAACGGATTCTTGGAAAACGTTTCCCGTCTTCAACGAGACGTGAAAGCGAGTTCGTGGTGCGATATAGCGAATACGTGCAAAAAATATTGCATAAATTAAAGACGTTAAAAAATACACGAGTTTATTTCCAAATGTGTTTGCAATTTAAGGTTACTTTTGTAACAGAAAGAAGTTATTAAATTACTGTTCAGTTATGGAGAAAACACTGTTCTACGGGTAGTTTCAAAATCAATTCGTGTTAAGGTTGGGGGCTTAGGTGTTCGCACCCATCTTAAACGTCTTTTTTTGCTGGTACACGGTTATACGTGAGGACCGTGAGGTAGGGTTGGTACACCAGTTCAGAGTCGCTCAGCTATGGAAAAAGCTATGCTCGAGGTCTCTTTGAAGGATACGATTGGTAACGAAATCATCCGACAGTGAACCAAAGCTATTGAGATAGCTCAAAGAATTAGCAAGCTGAAGTGGCAGCGGGCCGGCCATATATCACGAAGAACCAACAACCGCTGGGGTAAACGTGTTCTTGAGTGGAGACTCGGCAAACGTTGTCTAGGGCTGGTTTTATTGTTACGCGTATTGGCAGCGCCGTTGGAGCGCGTTCGGAGATGTATGGGGGTAGTAGTTGCGTTTCAAAATCGCGCGCTTGTGCAGCCCCTTTCAGTAAACGCTTATCAGTAAACGTTAACAGCACGCTGTCCAGCGGCGTGTCCAGTTTGACTATAAAACCAGCCTATGACGACCTCCGGCCAGGTGAGATAACGACCTGCGACATGAAGACTGCAGGCAGATGCTGGATGCGGCAAGCTGAAGACAGGGCGCTATGGCGCTCATTAGGGTATAGGCCTTCCATAATGAGTGTTACAGCGCTAAATGGACCTGGAAAAGGTCGTTAAACTGAGACTTGCACTTGACTTTAGCAAAAGGCTTTTAAAACTAAATTTATATAAAATTTATGTTAGAATTTCCTTTTTCAGCCAAAATCACCACGCCTGGAAGGCGGATTGGTGATCGAAGTAGAGGAACCTCACCAATTTAGTTCCATGAGCTCATGTGAAAGCGTATTTTGATATTGTTAGCGCTAAGTGCTCGCTAGATCCTGATGCTAGCTCGATACAGATGAGATACCACGTGGATACATCTTGGAGCACTCAGGTATTACAAGGCTAATGAGGAAGGATCCAATTATAGTTTATGGGTTCGGCCTGATAGGATTAAAGGCCACCGCAGTTGAGATACTTTTGTCCGCGTATGGTTAGCGTTGGTATTATTTTTGTAAATATCTGATAGCTATGTTTTTTATATAACTAAAACTCACTGGCTAAAACATTTATCTGGCGCAGAGCATCAACATTGCCCTACAGCGGGGCAATGCAGCCAGCGACTTATGGACGCTTCAAACTGGCATTGATATGGATCAGTTGAGCTACCTGTAGATAGTTTGCAAAAGCTCATTTGACCAAAATATAGTTTTAATAAATTCGATGAATTTAATTCACATCACTTGCGAGATTTACTTTGCTTCTGATCCCGCTATTCAATGAAACACACCGTAAAATGAATAATAAATATGATTACATTAATATCATATAAATTAATGGAGGTACAAAACTCTTAGGCACAGTTTGGACCCAATTAACATAATTTTTGACGACCGATGTGATGCGGTCGGCGAAGATCCGCCTGCGACGCTTGAGGTTGCGGGTTCGATACCTGCCCGCCTCGGAACAATTGTGTGTGCGATCTGCAGATATTTGTTCGGCATGTCGTTTTCTATGTAAAATAAAAAATATCTATCTTTGTAATGTATTGTATTATGTATATCAGTTATCTAGTACCCAGAACACAAGCTCTGCTTACCATGGGACTAGATATTGCTGTGTGAATTGTCCAGCATTATTTATTTATTTATTTCTGGATGATCCTTAGATCGCTTACCTTTTTTCGCAGCAATCTTACTTTCGATATGATCCAGTTACCTAGAATTTTTACCTAAAACTTGGTGCTCAAGTTCCCAAACGTGGCCTTCGTTTAGTTATTCGAAACCAGCTCTTAAGTTCTATCCTTAGGACCTGTGGCCTAAATAAAGAAGGGCTGACTATTCGCGTCCTCATTTGGGATCGCATCGTTAGCCACTGGGTCTGGTGACAAAGAGTTCATTTAGGTAGAACTTGAGCGTAACGGGTGTGGCAGGGAGACAGTTTTTGTCGACTTAAGTTTTGCGAGGGAAATATTGAATCTACAGAAATGGTTTAATGGTTCATGGGTTTGTTAGGAAATAGTTAACACTTTGACTGCTGAAATCACACGGTATGTGTTTTCTACAAGTGACTAATATGCGTAAATCCACACTAGCGCAGCGGCTGAGAAAATACAGATCTGTGTGACTCAGCACAGCCGTAATATTTTTCGAACGAAACGCATGTGCGGCGCAACACAACTGCTGTGTAGAGCGGCAGCACGAATTTTTTAGGTTAAAAAAAAATCGCAGTCGTCGATAAAAAACCGCAGCCAAAGTGTTAATACGCTCAATATGTCGTGGTCGTCAAAAACATTAATATTGGGTTAGAAGCTACATCTAGATTTGACAAGAAAGCCGTTATGACTAAGTCGCTTTCTAATGAATACTCGATATGACCACATAGCGTTAGGACTAAATAAACGTCTGGACTAGATGACCTTATGGCCTGATAGCATAATTGTATTTATCGACGAATCACACGGAATGACAATTTTCGTTGTAGTTTCGTACCTTATCAAAATGGTATTTCGTATTGTGGTATTTCGTATAATGGTATTTCGTACCTTATCAAAAATTCAATCCTTATCAATATTAAATGTAACCTTTTCAATGTAAATGTCCGGCTGTTTTTCTTTCAGTTCGCAATGGTTCAATAGTATTCTGATCGCGCGTGGGTTATATATTACATTATTATCACACATAGGTGAATTAATTCTCCATAGAAGTTTGTTGTTTTTTATTGCATACCTAGTAAGTTATCAATTTTTATGTTATTTACAAACGCTAATTCTGATATTAATTCTTATTATGGAGCTAGCCTAAACACGACAAATAGTGACAAAATAAAAAATTGTTGGCTGCTCACAGAGACTCAATTTTCTAAATTTTAATTAACCAAAAAATTCCACGTAGTAAAGCAAGTAGCGAAAGAAGAAGCGTAGTAAGAAAATGAAACTCGATATCAACCTAGTCTATTTTGTCACTATGGTAGTTCGACAATACCTTTTGTAGTTCAAGAAATATGCGATTAAAATATTGTAATACATTTATTTATTTATTTTAAGGAAGGCCTACAGCTTAAATAATACAAAATAAGTAACATTAACCTAGCAACAGAAAAGCTAATACCTTCGCGGCTAAATGACATTATGAAAGTTAAATATACATTTAAATTTATTTCAATTTAATTTGAATGCTTAAGAAACACTATAGATAAACCATCAACCCGTGTATTTTCTGCGACTTAATGAAAAAAATACACATACAACAATTTCATACACAAGTAATCTGTCAGCGTGATATATATCAAAGCTCAGTTAGTCCGTATATCTCTGAGCCAATAGATTCTCATTGTTCTTAAAAAGAAGCAGTCTATGAAAGATTCTTCCATCCAGTCAAAGAAAATAAATGCGTGGACAGAGCATAGTTCATAAACAAGCAACTCAAGAAACGAAACGGAATTTAATAAACTAGCTTTTTGAGACTAAATAATATTTTCTGTATAAAACGCTAGTTAGTAATAAGCGAGACGAACACATTTTTATCCTGCCCTAGGCAATGTCATTACAAGCACAGCCCTGAAGGATTTCTTGTTAGTCGTAATGGGAAAAGTTGGGGAAACTTGCTAAGTGCGAGGTGGAAATGGCTGTGATGGGTTCCATATATACATGTTTCTAAAATGCTTTAGAGTGCAGTCGGAGTTCGAACGGAAGTGCGAAGTACACTAAGAAATAACTGTGAGTACTGCGAATGCTAGAAAATGAAATTCGATATCAACCCAGTCTGTTTTGTCACTACGGTAGTTCAACTATACCTTTTTATTTAGTTCAAGAAAAGGCATAATTCATTTTAATTAATTTACATGAATTAATAAATATAAGTTCGTCTTAATCCATTTTAATTCGTTCAGTAATTTTAATGTGTTATAATTAATTTAATGTTAGTACTTAAGAATACTAACATTTATAAATACTAACAAATTTTGTATCTTTGTTATCCATAGCATTTTATTTATTAGAGAACCAGGAGGGTTCGCCAATGATGTACTAAAACCCATCTTAAAATTGCAATCAAAAGCACGTTCGTTAACATTAATGATTAAATTCCCAACATAATTAATGAGAAAAGAATTACATAACCTGCTTGCATTAAAACGCTATTACTCCGTAATATATTATTTAAGTATTCCTCTTCGATAAATCTCTGCATGACACGGTACCATGGTAAGGTATCGACAATGACCTCGATACCTTACCATTATCACTTTCCTTACCTAGGACGCCATGAGAAATTAGTTCTTGACATTCCGTTTTAGTGTGAGTGTATGTTTGAGTATTATAACCTAATATTTATTTTTGGCCATTATTATCCCACTGCTGCTAAAGCAAAGGCAAGGCCTCCCTTTTCTCCTTCCACTCCTCGCGATCTAACACAATAAAGTATATTATATTTCATTAAATGGTTTTATCAGCATTCTCGCAATAACAACCGCAATTGATTGCCATCCCCTCCCCTTGGCCCGGTAGAAGCCCTTCGAAGTTCAATATCAACGAACCAGCTCCCTGCACCCGGATGACCCAGTTACAAGCCTCTTTGAAGGGCATTTCTATAGGCAGCTATATTTAGAAGCACGGTTGCGTAGGTCGGAACTTTAGAATGGAAATCTTGGCTAAAATAAATATAATAATTATAATAAATATAATAATTATAATAGAATCGAATATTATATAACTTTATTTCCCATTAATACAGAAAAAAATTAAAGGAACCTAATACTATGAAACGACCGACGACCGATTAGGCGCGATGGGCGAAGGTCCGCCTGCGACACAGGAGGTTGCGGGTTCGATTCCCGCCTCGGAACAATTGTGTGTACGATCTGGAGATATTTGTTCCGGGTGTTCTGGTTGTTTTCTATGTATAATAAAAAATATCTATCTATCTAATCTATTGTATTATGTATATCAGTTATCTATGTAGTACCCATAACACAAGCTCTGCTTACCATGGGGCTAGATAGCGCTGTGTGAATTGTCCAACATTATTTATTTATTATTTATTTACTATAACTATTTCTAGAGGCCTTATCGCTAACAGCGATTTCTTCCAGGCAACCTTTGGATGTACAGCGATTTAATAACAATAGCTTGTTTACCTTCTATGTTGAGGCGGATCTTGGCATCCGACACAAGAACAAGAGATCAAGGAGGTCTACTTTGAAAAATCTAAACCAACGAAGTTAATAGATAACGTGGGACATTCGTTTAGTGCGATCGAAACAAATGACGGCCGATCCTTTCTTTCGATAACTATAGATGTAGAATTGATGGTATGTAGTTGGTAGGTTGTAGATATGTAGTTGCTATAGGTATACGAAAAACGTTCTTGCCGCTACTGACCGGCGAGCCTATTTTTGTAATAAGTAAATTGAAAGTGATTAGTGTCTTTTTTGTTTTACACCTTTCCATCAAATCTCTAGGATTCCTACTTATATCGCAAAAAAGAACGAAGACGCGGGATGATCTTAGTAGCTAACTCCTTGATAAATCAGCATTGGATCAGCAGGTATTATCGGAAACTGTATACCTACCTTCTTTCATTATTGACACAAAGAAAGGTCTTGTTTCTACGCACTTAATACTTTTGGGGCTATGAAACCCGAGACCGTCAACAGCGAACAAGAAATTTGGTTATTATCTTGCAACTCAACAAGTAGTATTGTAATAATGATGATGATGTCCGTCTAGGCGAATTTCGGCTTCGGCCAAACACAACCACGACGAGACCAGCCCTTTGTGCATGACATATTAAGCTTCTAGAAGACCTGGAAAGCACGGAAGCACAAAGATGTGAATTCAAATACGCGTAACAATTAGATTAAATATATATTGACCGTATCAGTATCTGCGACCACTAGTTTGAGGCTTATGGGATCCATTTGTAAAAAAATGGCAGTGGACAAAAAAATTAAGTGAACAGTAAAATAATTTTATTTGATAATAATTTATATATAAAATATAACTTGTCTAAGTACTTATTGTGTAAGCCTAAAGAAATAAATGATTTTTTACTTTACTTTACTTTTATTTCTTCACTGTAATATTTATTAAAAAGCGAAACAAAAATGTAATCCCATATTTGTATGCGGGTTTTGTGTGATGTTGTAGCGCTATTGGAGTCATAAGAGAAGAGCTTTATGTTCCATAAGTATGTGCACAAACTCACACTCATAAGTCAGTACGTAAGCAAATTTCAAGAAATCACTGCTAAATACATAATATTTCGGTATTATATCGGACCAGCACATTGTTTCGAAGATAATCCACGCATCACAAATTAGATGACACTTTTATCTAAGGGGATAATTTTACTTATAGCTTTTTCTGTGGTTCGTATAAATAAATTTAAAAAAAAAAAATATAATAATAATTCTGGACAATTCACACAGCATTATCTAGCCCCATGATAAGCAGAGCTTGTGTTATGGGTACTAGATAACTGATATACATAATACAATACATTACATAGATAGATATTTCTTATTATACATAGAAAACAACCAGAACACCCGGAACAAATATCTGCAGATCGTACACACAATTGTTCCGAGGCGGGAATCGAACCCGCAACCTCATGCGTCGCAGGCGGACCTTCGCCCACCGCGCCACAGAGGTCGTCAAATATAATAAATATCGATATAGCGCTTTTTTCGTGCAGTCATAGAACTGTTTATTTTTCGATTACTTAACTCCCACTTCGTGGCCCAACACTTAATCCAATGAACACCATAATGTTTCTTTTATATGAAAACTTTTTGTATTTCTCTTGTTTCCTTTACATTTTCAACAACATGTGTTCGGAAAGTTAGAATACATTGTGAGTGGAAAAAGTTTTTAATAACGCGTTCAGATTTTCTGATACTTACGTGTTTAATAATAATAATATTATAATATGTAACTATGTAATATGTAACTTTGTCTATCAGTTAGCATCACATACACATACCTTTACTGGAAAAGATATGGCGTCTACCCTTTCTATCCATTGATGTATCCAACCCTATTTGTTTTGGGTATGGTTGGATACAACAAGTTGGAAATCAGAAGGGATATGGCGCTTGCGCTGTATGTGGTAAAGGTGTTCCGTGGGATGATATCCAACCCGACCATCTTGGAGATGATGAGGCTGTGCGTACCGGACGAGTACGTAGGGCGGCGTAGGCAGCCGCCTCTGTTCGCAGTGCCTCGCGGAAGGACTAACCTGCTGAACAAAGCCCCTCTGACGCGCACCATACAGTTATTAAATCGGGTAGCGGAAACCACTGATGTATTCCACTGTTCACTGAGCGAGTTCGCAAGGGCTATAACTATTCAATTTATGTTATGGTAAATAATAATATTTTAGTGTATGTTACTGTCAATTTGAATTTATTTTGCTCATTGAGGTATTGAATTATTTTTATTGAGGACATTTGTGATTATATTTTATTTTATTTTGCTTATTGACATTTATATTGGATTACTTTTGCTCATTGACATGTGTATATTTGATTATTAGTTTTATTAAATTCGATGCTAGCGATTAATTAAGTTGACTACACTATTGTATTAGGTGATACCTGTGAAAATAGTTGTAATGCTTTGAATAAATACAAAAATACAAAATACATTTATTTTAATTAGCATCTGCTCGCGTTTTCGGACGCGCTTTTCAATGAGACATATGTCCGCCCTGGGGTTATTGTTTACCTCCCTGCATGTATGGAACATGGTTAACTTTTTGGAAAAAAACCGTTATTACTTCATATTAATTAAGACATTAAGACGGCGCGTCCCGGCTTCGCCCGGGTGGACAATTGTTTCATAAACATTTTGCGATGAACGTAGACGAAATATATCTTTATGTAGGACATAAATGATTTTTTTTAATTACCATAAAAAAGTCAACATATTCAATGTCGGTACCGTACGCTTCGTAGGGAACCGAACGTACCTATTTCATAGCGTGCATATCCCTCTCACTACGGTAAACGTAGTGTAGGACGCCCTACGACCAGGTAGGATGACGACCTGCGAAAGACTGCAGGTAGATGCTGGATGCGGCAAGCTGAAGACAGGGCGCTATGGCGCTCATTGGGGGAGGCCTATGTCCAGTGGACATAAGGCATCAAGGTGTGAGATCATCATCATCATCAGATGATGCCTCGTTGCCCGCTGCGCTGCGTGAGGCGACGTTTATTTTTATATTAGTAGGTATGTTTTTTAGATTGACATTTTGAAATTCGCAATATCTTTTGAACAAAAAGTCCTAATTGAATATTTCGAAAAGTAATCTACAGGTATTGAAACACTCGTGTGGATGTGGATTAATACAAAGGTATGGATAACATAGTCCGATTTTTCTATCAACTTTTACAGTGTAAAACAGTACTTATAGTGCCGCAACTACAATAGTAAGTAAGTAAGTCAATCATTTATTTGACACATAAAACACACGCACATACAATTAATCAGCTTAATCATAAAAGTACAAAATTAAAACACAACATAATTATCAAAAGTAATTACTAAGAAATGCGTGTGTGTAGCAGTGCCAAAAACACAAAAAAAGAAAAAATATACAAACCAAATGAAGCCAAAAAAAAAAAACATTGAGGAGGGCGAAAAATAAAAATATTCCCCCAAAACCCAAGGACCGAGGGGTCGTCACCCCTCGAGTTGACGCCTGGGTAATGAGACCAAGCCTCGAGGCCCCTCTGTGCCTCCACCAGGGCCGGAAAGAAATTTATTGATTGAGCAGTGCCAAAAAGGTAATAGCTCAGTGATAATAATTGCTCTATGAGCAAACACTGATTTTCAGTTATCACCTTCAAGGTGACGAGACAAGATAGTTGGACATAATGGTATTGCTTCTTTTTATCGGTTTTTTTTGTCATCTTTGCTCTAAGCAAAGATGACAAAAAAAACCGATAAAAAGATGTATATATAATATCATAATTATATCATATATCATTTTATATCATTATATCATAATTTTCATTGAACGAGTAACAAGTACGGTAATAGGATCGCCACTAACCCTTTATAATATTATTATAGTAGGTATATTATAGTATACTAGATAACTAGCGAAGGGGTGTAAAGCGTACCTGAGCGTGGTGCGGTGGAGAGTGAAGTTCAAATTCAAATGATTTATTATATATAAATAAATAAATAATAAATAATGCTGGACAATTCACACAGCATTATCTAGCCTCATGGTAAGCAGAGCTTGTGTTATGGGTACTACAGATAAACAGATAAACATTTTATTCATAATTTGTCAAATTATATAGATACTTAATTATATAGATTACTAGATAACTGATATACATAATACAATACATTACATAGATAGATATTTTTTATTATACATAGAAAACGACCAGAACACCCGGAAAAAGTATCTGCAGATCGTACACACAATTGTTCCGAGGCGGGAATCGAACCCGCAACCTCCTGCGTCGCAGGCGGACCTTCACCCACCGCGCCACATCGGTCGTCAAAATATTATAAGACCATAATATTACAAATAACAACAAATCGTTATGCCTAGTACATTTACCATCTTAAAAACTACAAGATACAATGAAATAACACACTGGAAATTAAAAAATTACATAAAAATGTAGGTACATAAAAAAGGGTGAAATAAATACTGACAGCTTTCTGCTCTTCGTAGAGTACCTATTAAGCATCTAAGTACCTATACATATCTCACTATAATAAGTGAAACTGGACCCATAGTCTGCTCTTCAGACCTAGAGGTTTTACCTTTATTTATCGATAAGGAAGAACCTAGAAACACAGGAAAGTTCTAGGAACCTTAAAAACTTTCATCCGGGTAAACACGAGTGTAATCCTAATGGGTTTTCCAAATCTGTGCAGAACTCTTAAAGCCGTAAAGACGCAATTGTATTCTTCCTTTTCGTATTCTTCCATTCTTCTTTCACGGGTGAAACCGGTCACAAACGCTAGACAATAAGGAGCCAACGACCTTGGCCTATAAGCCCTTCGAAATAAAATAGCCCTTCGCAATAAATTTGGGCTCAAATGGAGCGTGGTGTATGCTAGTCTATACTTCACTGGTTTACTTACCCGAGGTCAGAAAAGGAAGTTATCAATATTTACTTGTACCTTCTTGTATTATGTTATATTTTTCAGATAATTTCTACATATAATAAAATAAATAATGTAAACTAATAGCACACGCTTCGCTCAGCTTGAGGCAATCCTCAAGCTGAGCGAAGCGTGTGCTATTAGTTCGAGTCTTCTCGTCATCCATACCGCAATGCTTGAAAACGAAAGTTATCAACCAGTGCGTCCTACCCGTTATGACTTACGGAGCTGAGACGTGGACACTCACGATAGGGCTGGTCCACCAGTTCAAAGTCGCTCAGCGAGCTATGGAAAGAGCTATGCTCGGAGTTTCTCTGAAGGATAGGATTCGTAACGAATACATCCGACAGAGAACCAAGGTTATCGACATAGCTCAAAGAATTAGCAAGCTGAAGTGGCAGTGGGCCGGCCATATTTCGCGAAGAACCGACGGCCGCTGGGGCAAACGTTTTCTTGAGTGGAGACCGCGACTCGGTAAACGTAGTGTAGGACGCCCTCCGACCAGGTGGGATGACGACTAGCGAAAGACTGCAGGTAGATGCTGGATGCGGCAAGCTGAAGACAGGGCGCTATGGCGCTCATTGGGGGAGGCCTATGTGATGATGATGATGATGACTCTTAGCCCGTATTATGAATATTTATTTAGATTTAGATTTATTTATTTGCTCATATGTACATGTATACAGCTTAGATCATAATGTTAGCTTATTAGGTTAATAGTACATGCACCCTGTAGAGCTCTGCAAAAATGACAATGACGAAATTATACATATATAAAATGACAGACATTTAATTAAAATTGATAGATTATGTAGGTATCTAGCAGGCTCGTAGGCTTTGGTATTCCAAAGCCAGGTAAATCATATTTATAAGTATTAATACAACGTGTATTTATCGCGTTTATTTACCTATTTTTCCCGACGTTTCAACAGGTTTACACACTGTCGTGGTCACGCACATCATGCATGCCAATCTTAATTGACAGTCCCACTTATACTCAAACGATTTATGCCAGATTCGTCCCTAATGTTCAAACCACTTAATTAAAAAGTCTTTGTTCGTCCCGCAAGATTAAATATACAGATCATTACATGCGATACGCACAATGGGCAGCCTTATCGCTTAGAAGCGATCTCTGGCAGGTCTCAGGCAACCTTTGGATGGAAATAATTTGTGGTTTTTAGGTACTCTATAACGTGATAGCAATTGAAACAAACTAAAACAAATGAAAACAAACGGTTGAATGGCCTAAGGATTTACAAAAAATAAAAATAATTTCCCCATGCAGGTCTATTCCATGGAAGTAGAATATTTACTTACATAAGTAAGATTTTACAATGTTCGCTTAAAATAGCAGAAACCGTGTTGTACGCGAGTTTGCTGCAACCTAGTCAGTCGTTATTTTAGCGACGAAATAACTATACAAAATGTAAAGGACCAACTGGAGTCCAAATGCGGATAAAGGAGTATCCCATCTGAACCTAGGGATAAAATTTTGGATACTTTTTATACCAAAGAATAGTTGTCATGGGATAGAAATAACCATTAACCGTTTCCATATAAACAACGCGTGCGAAGCCGTGAGCTTAAGTAGTATTATAAATGCGAGAGTTTGGATGTCTGGTACCTCTTCACGCCAAAACTACAGAATGTATCGGGCTGAAATGCACACAGGTGAATTTGCATATCTGTAATGTGTACCTGTACCTGTTCTACTAAAACATATTCGTATGCTAAATTTTATCGCATAGTACATTTCGCATGGGATAGAAATACAGCGAGTGCGAAGCCATAAACAGCATTAGTCTATAATACGCCACCGTCATACCTGTGTAAAAGATAATATATTTACGAAACACTTGAAAACTTTACTACTACAAAAATGCTATTATTCAATCCACGAATTTTTCTCCGATGACAATTTAAAACAAAAAACTGAAAGTGTACTAGCTGACATACCTACAGATTAAATTAGTAAGCCTATCTACCTAATCATGACATTCCTATAATTTCTATATGACATTCCTATAATTCCTATATGACATTCCTAATTTTATAAATAATCATTGTTTAGAATTTTAGGCTAATATTTAAAAAGAACCCAAAAATTGTTGTGCCCTGACAGGGTTTTTATGCATTGTGTACCTACCCACTAAGACTACACCTAAGATACTACCTTTATGCATGAAATTACAATAAATGGTATGAATTATGAATTACTTTAGCTACGTGTCCATCCAAAGGTTGCCTGGAAGAAATCGCTCTTAGCGATATTGCAGGCCGCCCATTGTGCATCTGTATCTTTGTACTTTACTGTTTTTGCTTTTCTGTGTTTGATGTGCAATAAAGCGTATTTGTATTGTATTGTATTGAAGCCACGGGCAGAAATTAGTCGTCAATAAACAGCAATAAATCACTGACTCGATCCACTCGCCTGTGATTAATCGCGTTAGTTTTTGAGAGCATTTGTTTGTAGTTAGGCCGTTGGCATTTTATGATCTTGAATTATATTCTTGATACCTTCTTTTAGCTTCAGGCACGGAGGTTTCAGGTGATTTCGTGGCGTCGCACAGTGGATCGAAAATGCCCTCCCCATAGACATAGGATTTTTTTTGTAATTATGCTTTTTCTGGGTGGAAACCAACACAGAACCTTATTAGGAGCCCAAAATATATCATATTTATGCACATCTGGTGATTAGGACGCAGTAAAGATTTTTCGATCTAAAATTTGTATGGAGAAAAACATGAAAATCGATATTTTTCGGCTCTCGTGCGAGTGAGCGTTATTTCCTCTGGTACGAATTATGTCCTTATTTTTTGCTATCTTTCGACATATAGCACACACCGGGGACTCGATGGACTTCAGGTGAAAAAAATTGAAATGTATTTTTAAACTATTATTTTGCATTTTAATAGTAAAAAATAAGGACATTATTCATATCAGAAGAAATAACGGGCACTTGCACGAGAGCCGATAAATGTCGATTTTCATGTTTTTCTCCATACAAATAATAACATTTCCATACAAATTTTAGATCGAAAAATCTTTACAGCGTCCTAATCACCAGATGTGCATAAATATGATATATTTTGGGCTCCTAATAAGGTTCTGTGTTGGTTTCCACCCAGAAAAAGCATAATTACAAAAAAAAATCCTATTTCTATGGGGAGGGCATTTTCGACACACTGTGCGTCGCTGGATTCATTGGCTGCCCTATTTATAGGTGCGGTTCGGTGTTAGGTACCAGATAGATAGATAGACTAAACTTTTATTGCACAAAACAAGATGAATAATAATACATGACATGTGGCAATTTGACAGTCTTATCGCTCAAGAGCAAACTCTACCAGACAACCGTGGATGGACAGCATCGTTGAAATTAAAATGAAGTGTCGCAATGAAGCCAACTGTACTAGGTAAGGTACCTTAGGTCAAATCAAGTCAAAACTATGTTGCAGATACAGTTCACTTGACCTACACAATAATAAATCAAGTTTTAGTTACAAACTTTACAGAGGCCTTAGAATGAATTTCGCATAAAGTACAAAAACTACACATTAAAGATTTTTGTTTCTTTCATTAAGTGGAGCGGTTTTGAGCTTTTTAGCACTTTTAAGCGCCTGGATACTACTTTTTTTATAATGACGGTGATCCAATTAGAATTAATCCACTAGAGTTCCTATAGTTTTTTAATGGTGATGGTTGCATTGAGTCGTTGTTGGATTTTAGCCGAACAACTTTGAACAGTCAGCGGTAGTAAATGAAACCTTTTTCCGTATCAGTGTTGTGCACACTCATACTACACTCCATAGAATACTAATACGGAAAAAGTTTTCATTTACTTCTGTTCAACACACTCATACTAACCGTTCAGAGGACATCGACATTGCCCGGCTATTCCGAACTTTAATTTTATTATTATTAAGATTTAAACTGAATAACTTCTGAACTTCAATACCCTAAGGCAAATAAGTTTGTATCTTTGTTTGTCTGTGTCCGAGGTCGATACACCAGAGGAGATAGAAATTATAGTTTTAGGACAAAGGCCAGCTTTATCATTTTAATAAATGGGCGAGAGATTTTTTTTTATTCTTTCATAAAAAAATCTGGACAATTCACAGAGCATTATCGAGCCCCAAGCTAGATAGATCGAATTGTAGTGAAGGGATTTTTATGATCAAGCATATCAAAATACAAAATACCTTAGAGTAATGTTATCATTATCACTGAGCTATTACCCATTTGACACTGCTACACACACGCATTTTTAATTACTTACTTTTAATAATTATGTCTTGTTTTAATTATGTACTTGTTATGATTAAGCTAATTGTATGTGTGTGTTTTGTGTCAAATAAATGTTTTACTTACTTTCTTTGGAGTTTGAGTAGAAGTTGAATCCTGGTCGAGGTACGACTAAAGATATGGAGGTTAGGCACGGTTAACTACATAAGTTATGTAACAACAACAGTAATCCTACGTCAGCTACTAGATCATTTACTACCAAACTGAATAATAATATTAATAACACGCCCGCAGGGCAGCTTGTGGCGAGCTGTTGGTGAGTAGCGACACCACAGGTACCGAGTGCTCCCGGGGAAGTTCCTGGTTCTCGTCTCCGCTTGCGGAGTGGCATCCCAAGAGAACCAGATCCCCACCTCTTGCTTGCCTTCATTGGCCGGTCTGAGTGGAGTCGCGCGATATGCATCTTAGGATGTAGACTCGGGGGTGGAAGTATCTAATAGCGAGAAAACCCGCTCACGAGCAGTCTTCGTGATGGTGAAATCGGGGCCGCACCTCTCGACACCCCTCAGTCGTTTGCGCCGATGTTGTTCCTCTCCGGTAAAGTACTCCGGCTTTTTAAGGAACCCATCCAGCATTCGGCAAGCCACCGTCTGCCACTCTTCTTAACATTATGATTGACTTGTTTATGTCAGACGTTCGCAATCTCCCCTATAGCCCGATTATCCAGTCCATCCATTCATCACAATAGCCTGGTTTTTTACTTTAATTTTTCTTTGCAATAGTCTCTACACATGGCGGATACCATCTTTGGATGTGTTATATTGTGCACCCGAGGATGATACCCGCTATGTGTAGCCATCGCCTTTAGATTAACTTCTCAAAGGGCCTCTGTGCTGTTGGCTTCGGCCCCACGCAAGCCTTCCAAAAGACCGGGTCACATTATGGCCCGAGATCATGGTAAATGAGAGACTTAATAATACATCGAAAATATTCTAAATTTTATACAATATCTAAGATACCAATCTAAGCTTATATATTTTTTTGTAATATTTACATAGAAACACCTAGAATACCCGGAACAAATATCTACAGCATTTCTCGAGGCTTCTATGACTCCGCAGGCTATGATAAAAGGAGGTTAGCATTGAGGCAGCAATTCATTACGTATCGTCTCTCCATGTGGTAGAAACCATTCGTATCAAGTATAATAACCGTCAGCCTTCTTGTCCTCTGGCAATCCACGTGACAAAACTGCGTAGAACGGAATGCTAAGAAAAGCTTGCTGGGGCTGGACAGGCGCGTTAATTTATTAAAGAGTTTATAATCGATTTCAAACAATGAAAAATCGATAAAAAGCTATACGAAGCTGTACCAATCTTTTCGCATGCGGTGTTCTCGTCATATGAATTATATAATATTTTCTGGGTTAATAGTGCCTCAAATCTTAAATTAGGTTTAACTAGAAAGTGGAATTCTCTAAAAAGGGCAATATATCTAGATCATTTGTAAACACGCCAGTTACGCACACAAACAAGCACAGCGTTATCACTGTCTTTTTCGTGTAGCTGCATGGCACGGTCTAGTATATGTTTGTATGTGCAATCGCAAACTTACCAACTAACCACTACTGCCCGTTACTGGACAAGGTATTTGGCGACAACTATACTTAATAAATAAGTGGAGAAATGATGAAAACCCGGCTAGACGTAACTTTCGGCAGTTTAGTGGAATATGAAGCTCGAATTGAAAGGGGACCCGCAGAGAAAGGATTCATAGAGTTAGGAATAACTAGAAGTGAAAGGTAAATTAATTTCCCATTTACCAAATTTTTTTTGTGTAGTTTTTGCCGTTTGAGGAATTCCACTGATGTTATTGCGAAGAATACCAATTTTGTTGTGGGTCAGTTGAGCTACCACTAAACTGTTTGCAGCAGTCTCCCGTTAGCTCAACTGTTTCAATTGTAATTTCACATTTATTATATTAGTATGATAAACAACGAGTGTAATTTACCATATCTGTCAAACGTTTATTCGTTTTAAATTTGATACCTATTGCGACATGAAAGGCGGTTAGTCTGTTTGTAACGGTACAAATAGTCTAACCGCCATCTCGCGAAATCCGGTATATTATTACAAGCATCAAAGCTGAGCGAGCTATGGAAAGAGCTCGGAAGGATACGATTCGTGACGAATGCATCCGACAGAGAACCAAAATTATCGACATAGCTCTAAGAATTAGCAAGCTGAAGTGGCAGTGGGCCGGCCATATCTCGCGAAGAACCGACATCCACTGGGGTAAACGTATTCTTGAGAGAATCTGTAAAATACTGCAGGGAGATGCTAGATGCGTCTAGCTGAAGACAGAGCACTATGACACTCGTTAGGGGGTCCCTGGGTCCAGCAGTGGACTAACATAGGCTGGTGTATGTGATTATAAGCATGACTAGATTTTTTCTCAGGAACTAATCAAAACCTCAACTCAGTCGTAAAGTATGGCTCCGCGATCGATGCTGTATTAAAGATTGGAGATTCCTGTCACGTTTCCCTATCCGATTGGCTCGCTTGAGCCGCGCCTTTGGGAATCTTGAGGTCTGCCAAAACATTAATACGGATCTGGTTTTTGGTTTAAAAATCACTAATTTCCGTTATTCTTTTATAAGTATCTTTTTAAAAGCGAGCTACGTAAAGATTCTTCTACTAGCTGTCAGCCGAGACATAGCAAAGGTCAGTGATGGATGACAGATTTAAAAACCTGCTAGAAAAGCTAATAACATTATATATGTTGACAGCACTGTGGACGCACCATTACATAAGTAAGGAATTAATGAATCTTGTAAATAAGAATAAATAAATAACGCTGGACAATCCACACGACGATATCATCTAGCCTCATGCTAAGCAGAGCTTTAGTTATGGGTACTAGATGACTGTTATACTTAATACAATACATTACATAGATAGATATATTTTATTATACATAGATAATGACCAGAACACCCGGAACAAATATCTACAGATCGCACACACAATTATCCCGATGCAGGAATCGAGCTTGCAACCTCCTGCGTCGTAGGACCTTCGCTGCACCACATAGGTCGATGTAGCACTTTCGTAGTTATATCGTAGCCATGCATCGACTACTTACCCAGTCGATGTAGCCATGTCTACAGTTTGAAAGGTCTACGAACAATTATTTCTGCGTAGCCAACGCCCGCTGATTTCCACAGAGCATTGAGTGCCTTGCCGGGAACAGTCGGATGTACCTTTATATTAAACTATATATGCCCCGCGGCTTCGCCCGCATGAAAATCTATGTGTCAAATGGTTTATTAACCTTCATCTATCTATTAAAAAAAGCGGATCAAAATCCGTGCTGTCGAAGGTGCGTTTTTTCGTTACAAAGTTGTAAAAAATTTCCATACATGATAAAAACCACGTTTATGCTTATTTGATAGCTATCCGGGGCACGAATGAGCTATACCTACAGAAGCTTAAACTCATATTTCCACAACTAAACATGCTATTAAGTTGTAATTTTAGGATAAGGTGGAGAGCACACATATTAAATAGGAACAGCCTCCGATCAGATGGGATGACGATCTGCGAAAGACTGCAGGTAGATCTATTTCAGTTTCAGTTAGGGACGCGCTCATTAGAGACGGCTTATGTCCAGCAGTGGACAGTCATAGCTATGAAGTGTGATCAGTATATAGTCGCCTTATACTCACTGTCAAGGTACCTATACCATGAAATGAACAAAAGATGCGACAGACAATGCGACGTACGATACGTACGATCGTACGATCGTACGATGATGTCTTGGTTCTGATGATTATTCTTAGTTAATGGCACCTGTATCTGGTTGGACACTTTTCTGCCAGTGTCAAGTAATGGAAAATAATTGTAAAATTAATGAGTTATCAAATTTTGAAGATGGTTTGATATTTTCACCAGAGCCTAGTTCGTTATCTAGCAGGATGCCCCACGTGCAGGTTAGGTTGGCTCGGGAGACGAGATGTTAGAGTCCCCCTAGCACCGAACTATTTATTTGATAATTCTAATAATTTACTTGACTTCTTTAATTTGACAATAATTCAGATAATTAACAATTATTTTGCCACTGCCAGAAAATTGCCAACCAGACCATTAATCCAGACTCATATTGCCAAATAAAAGAAGTCAAGTCAAGACAATATATTCAATAAGATATCAAAGAAAGAAAAAGAGAAAGAAAATATTTTAATTTACCTTATAACTACCATACACAACAAACTTAAACTACTACTATTGGGTGTTTGTTGTATTTGGCAAAATATATGACGTTCAGACGAACATGCAAAAAGAGGCAAATACGACCATCCACACATCAAATAACAAACACACAAACATTTGGCAGCAGACTGAGCAGAGCGCAAGGTGCCAATATGGCCATTGTGTGGATGGCTTATTGCGTATTTGCCTATTTGCCAGCTTTGATGTGCCTCGAGAAACCGACAAGCGCACGGTAACGAGTATTTGGTATTGGCCTTATTTGTCAAATAGGTAAATAAGGCGAACACTTTATCAAATAAACAGTCGACACATGGTAATTGTTTGCCCAATATGCCAAATACACAAACACAAATAGCCATGTGAAGTGCCACCATTAAATTTACTATGCGTAGCAGTGTTCATGGCAAATATCACGATGACAAATATACGTCTCGTTTCTATCGACAAACTGAACTCAGGGTAACTCAGGGGAACACAGGGGAACTAACCCCAGTTGACATGCGTCATCAACGACAACTCCCTGACATTGCCAGCTCGGTCACGTCTCCCCTGACCTCCGGGTGGTTTAGCTGGATTGTCCCGGTATAAATAAACGTATCCCTTGACAAGTTCCCTAACTAAGTACTAACATATTTTTCAAGGGCTGACATAGATCTTTCTTTGTTGGTTTTTGTCAGGGCAAGGTTTGGTAGAAATTATCAGCTGCTTACAGATTTAACTCAGATAAATACATCACACTTATATTATAAAAGTTTGAATGTTTAGATGGATGGATGTTTGTTAGGAACCTACTTCTTCACGCCAAAACTACTGAACGTATAAAAAAAATTGCATTCTGGTAGTTCTAGGCCTGGAATATAACATAGAATTTCAGCCCAATCCATTGAGTAGTTTTGGCGTGAAGAGGTTACAAACATCCATACGTCCAAACCCCTAACCATCCAAACTGTCGCATTTCTAATCGTCATCAGCCTATATTAGTCTACTACTGGACATAGGCCTCCCCCAATGAGCGCCATAGCGATCTGTCTTCAGCTTGACGCATCCAGCATCCACCTGCAGTCTTTCGCAGGTCGTCATCCCATCTGGTCAGAGGGCGTCCTAAACTACGTTTACCGAGTCTAGGTCTCCACTCAAGAACTCGTTTGCCTCAACGGCCGTCGGTTCTTCGCGAGATATGGAGAAACAGTCGCATTTATAATATTAGTGTGATACTAAGGTACTTAAGTGTTGTAGGAAAATTCGCTACAGGAATTACATGATTCATACATAACGCAATGAAAATCGCAAACATACATGAGGGTTTCCTTTTCACGTCATAAATTACAAATAAATAAATAGTAATAAAAATGCTGGACAATTCACACAGCATAATTTAGCCCCAAATTAAGCAGAGCTTCTGTCTTAGATAACTGATATAATAATAAATAATGCTAGACAATTCACACAGCATTATCTACCCCCATGGTAAGCAGAGCTTGTGTTATGGGTACTAGATAACTGATACACATTATACAATACATTACATAGATAGATATTTTTTATTATATATAGAAATCGTACACATAATTGTTCCGAGGCGGGAATCGAACCCGCAACCTCCTGCGTCGCAGGCGGACCTTAGCCCACCGCGCCACATCGGTCGTCACAATATATTACGAGTGCATAGATATATTTGTATTATACTATGTATGATAAAATTTGTAAATCCAGAACACTAGAAAATATCCTAGATCGTCCAAACATTTGTCTCGCGGCGGGAATCGAAGCGTCGCAGGTAGACAATCGCCCGTTGAGCCACTGAGGACGTCAATCAGTGACTAACTAACTAGTTGTTTTGTTAATTCGTATATCTTTACCATTAAACATTTATAGAATCTATTATTAACCCTTAAAGCTTCTGTTTTAATCACGTAGCTTTACATTAAACAATAACGAGTCTATTTATTAACCCTGAAATCTGCAGTGACATTTATAGCGATGACGCCAGTGGCTGTCATTGTCAATGTCAGCATCACGTGGTAGGCACGTGCAATGTACCAAAACGAGCGATCTGGGAATAGAATATTTATCGGTGTTTATCGGCAGGGATATTGAAACTTAAACATAACCCCTGACGCAAAGTCTGTGTTTTTAATAGAGAGGGGAGTTTGTAAGTTGGACTAAATAAGTTATAGTGTGTATGTCAAATTGATAAACCTTTTTTCTTTCTTTCTTGTTTTCTAATCAGTTTTTATTTTAATGAAATTTGACATTCTTTTTTAGATTCAGATTAATAACATTCTTTTAAGTCTAGTAAGTTTGGTCAATATCTAAATATTGACAAATCAATATAAGTATAATAATAATGTACCTACTCTTGTTTATTTAGTTCCAATAGGTCTATTTCATTATGAATTTAAGGGATAAATTTAATAACTTTTAATTGTGCGATAATATAGCAATTATTATAAATTAAATTAATTAAATTTAAGTAATGGTTTTTTCAAATTAGTTTTTAAATTTAGATTCTGTTTTTGTTGTCTCTTATGTATAAATTTAGATTCTGTTTTTGTTGTCTATGACGATGTATGTTTTTCATCTCCGTTCTGGCAAAATTAGGGTAAATCTTTTTACTTTTACTTTTTTATTTGCGTATATAGGTAGTTTATATAAATTTATAAAAACAATATCTTAAAAAAGAATGTCAAAAAATAAATAAGCAAAAAGATTATTTGGCAGCGGTGGGATTCGAACCCACGCCTCCGAAGAGACTGGTGCCTTAAACCAGCGCCTTAGACCGCTCGGCCACGCTACCCATGGCTGCGAGCTTGAAATTACCGATAACTATATCAGTCAAAGACTCTATAATAAGTACGTACATCATTGGTTTTGTTGCGACATCCTTTAGCTCTGTAGTAAATAGATAAGATACGTGAGGTTATCTTATTAAATTCGATAGAAAAGGAAATCTGTGTAGAAAATACCAACTATTTAATTGATTTATAAATTATATTCCTAGTTCCTATAGGTACACAGGAAATTATCTAGAGTGTAATATCATTCTCAAGATTTTTTCAAAATTGAAATTTATTCAAATTTACAAACAACATCCATCTCCATAAAACTTATTAAAAGTCAAGGTTATATGTTTAAATAAAGGTTATTCAATATCTTTACCTGAGGTTGCCCTGCAAAAATAATTATTTACTACTACGCTTCTCCCCGTAGCTTCGTACGCGTTTTTCCGGGATAGGTTAGGTTAGGTTAGGTGGGGGTACTCTATTTTCCGCATTTGGACTCCTGTTGGTCCTTCATGCGTGGTGGTTTGCTAGCATAGCCAGCCTAGCTCCGTCCAGAAGCGCAGAATCTTCCTGGGGTCTTCACAGGCTTCGCGGAGCGACCTCGGCAAGTTGAGGATTTCTATACGTTGTGCTAATACTCCCTCGCATTCCAGGATTACGTGGGCAGCTGTTTCGTTGTTGCTGAGGCATCCTCTACAGAGAGGGCTGTCCGTCACTCCGATGGTGAATAAGTGTTTGTTTAGTGGACAGTTTCCGGGATAATACGAGCCTATTGTGTAAATCCAGATTTAATTACATCTCTGCTAACTATCAGCTCGATCGATGGAGAAGACGAGTGTTACCTGCCACTCCTTTCACCCAATAATCTCACAACAAACAATATTTGATCTATAGATAGATTATTCTCTGATCTATAATAATCTGGCACAGCGCATAAGCATTAAATAAATAAATAAAATAAAATTATTTTAGTTCGGACTACTACAGATCCATAATTTAATTAATGATCTTATAATAAATGTTAGTAATTCTTACGAACTAATTTTAAATTAAATTGAAATGAAAATTAAAATGAATAGTAATAAATTAGAAAAAATTAAAATAAGTTAAAATAAATAAAATTATATCATCAGTACCAACAGTAGTTTAGTTTAGTTTTTGCGGTAGTCAGCCCACAACTGTATCCTATACTATAAGTCTCTTGTTTCTAATAAAGATTTTGTATTTGTATTTGTATCAATAAAAATTTAAATTAATCAAATTACATTTCTTATTAATTTCCGCCATATTGGTGAATCAATCCTGCCCGCTACAGATTGTAGGGTTGCCATTGCCATACAGCGAGCGGGGCAATACAGCAATACAGCCAGTGTCTTGGGGACGCTTGCGAAAGGTAGGTATGATGATATGGGTCAGTTAAGTTACCCGTAGATTGCTTGCTACTACGGTTTGCAGATAGCTCAATTGTTTAAATTATAAATATTAGTTCTAATCTGTTTCTATTATTTGATTGTAACTGTCTTTGTTATTAATTCATCATGAATTTTATAAATAATAAGTTCCAATGTTGCTAAGCAAGCTATGGAAAGAGCTATGCTCGGAGTTTCTCTGAAGGATAGGATTCGTAACGTAACAATACATCCAGACAGAGAACCAAAATTAGCAATCTGAAGTGGCAGTGGGCCGGCCATGTCTCGCGAAGAACCGACGGCCTCTGGGGCAAACGTGTTCTTGAGTGGAGACTTGGTAAACGTGGTGTAGGACGCCCTCCGATCGATGACGACCTGCGAAAGACTGCTGGTAGATGCTGGATGCGTCAAGCACTGACAGGACACTATGGCGCTCATTAGGGGAGGCCTATGTCCAGCTGTGGACTAACATAGGCTGATGATGATGTTGAAGATGAAGTGGGAATAGCAAGTGAATGTAACTTTCATTTTAGAGCTACTCGTAGATGGTGTTGTGAATATGTCAAGCATTATTATTACTTTGTCAACAGCACCCAAACAAATAATACACCATCCAGACCTAACCAAAATGGCTGTCTATCCTATCCCATCATATATAATATCCCTCGATGCACTCCAACCCTACTAGGGATGTACTCACCTCACCAGGGATTATCGATTAGATACGGATTATTCCGAACTTTTATCATTAAAGCTAGATTACCGGATCATTGCGCAACTTCAACGGGATGTAACTTTGTTACGTTACCTTCATTAACGAGTTTAAGGCATAAGTTTTATGTTTAACGGTTTATGGTTTCGTATAGAGTTTAGAATTATCGCTCTGGATTTTGCAGTGAATATAAAATGAAAAAGGAAATGAATTTGAATTTATTTGTTAAAAGACTTACACAGAACATAATAAACTTAAACTTAAATGTAAACTAAACGTGTTGCAAATCGTAAGTCGAGTAACAAAATGGCTTTGCCTCATCATGAGTTGGAAGACTAGCATGCTAGCAACCAACGCTGGTAATATAGCAGCAATATTGTGGTAAATATAGCTTTAAATTAGAATTTGTATCGTTAGTTTCCTCCTCGACTTTTTAAATGCGACCCAGATATAACAACATCCCAATGCGATTTTTTGCATGTAGTTTGCAATGAAAATCTGTCAAAAATCACTTCAACAAATTCACACACAACAAAGTGTTTCAAGTGACATATTTTTCAGCTTTAATACCGATAGGTACTGTAGATCATTCCAATAGTAGCCTGTAAGAAATCGCAGTTAGCGATAATGCCGCCGATTGTGCCACTAGATATAGTTACTATTAAGTTCCTGTTTTGATGGTGGAATAAAGTTATATTCTATTCTATTTTCGGACAAAAGTGCGGATCGATGCGGATAAAGGAACATCACTTAGTAATCCCGGAGCCATTACAGCTGGGCAGACGTGGCAGCTGCAAGGGACGTGTCATTTTAGTTCCACGATAAAATGTTTAGTCATAAAATATTATAATGCTAACCGAAAAAAACAATAGAGGTGAAACTCCTAGATCTCCCTCAAGGAAATAAACCTGGAGAAATATGCAGAAGGAAGCCACTGCTCTCTAATTAAAAGCACTCATACACGGGTATTCATTGCATTTATTTACAGTTAAATGTTTAAGTTTAAAAATATGTCTTGTAACTATTTTTAATTTTTAACTCATTGTCTTAGGAAATAAAATGCTATGCGTTTCTTTTTTTCATGTCTTCGGGCCATATAGTGACCCAAAATCCCAAAGGACCGGCCTTTGGGATTTTGGGAGGCATGTGTCGGGCCAAAGCCAAAAGCACAGAAACCGTTCATGAGAGTACCTACACATAGCGGGTATCATCCTTGGGTGCACAATTTGATACATCTGAAGATGATATCTGCCAGGTGTTGAGACTATTGGAAAGGAAAATGATAAAAAAACAGGTTAATGTGATGGGTGGATGGACTGGGTAAGCGAACTATGCGGGAAACTGCGAACTATTATTATGTGTTTCTGATTTCCTTGATCTCGGGCCATAAAGTGACCCGGTCTTTTGGAGGCAAGCCCTCCAAAAGACCGGGTCACTTTATGGCCCGGCGTGGGGCCGACAGCAGAAAGGCCCTAATCTAAAGGCACACGTAGCTATTATTATTCTTATTAGTCAGCTTTTACGAGGTGTCGATTCTCTTCTCACCTCGTGACAGGCTATTATTTAACAGCAATTGAGAGGCCGGCAGGACTCTCATTGCTGTAACTCAAGACTCGAGTGACGTCTCGCTCGACGTTGAAGCTAGAAGAAAGAACCTTAGTTCGACTCTAACCGCATTTCGCTCGAAAGACGAACTGTTGAAGACCATTGATTGAGGCTATTATTTATTAACCTTTGAGGAAAAAGTGAGTTTCAGTTCTATACTAGAGCTACACGATTTACATTGTCTTCAGACCATTATACACGTTATACTATTCTACCTCTCTGTTTATGTTTATTTTGTCTGTGATTCAGACATTTTGGAAATTCAAATCCGTCTGACAGACATTTTACCTTGGCTTATCGCAAATGTTTAACAGCTGAATGCGAAATTTTAATAAATAAGATTAACGTGCCGATTTTAAAACATAAAGGTAGATGTACCCAAGGACCTTGGAAGTATTTAGTGAACAAGTAGAAACAAGGTATGATATGGGAGATTACCAATAACCTACTCCAGAATAATGTGTTTCAAAGTAATCTGACTAAAAGGTCTATGTTGCTAACAAAGTTTATCTTCGAACATTTGCCAATACGGCCGCCAAGCAGCTACTAACTGCCTCAACAAACAAATGGGAGCCAAAAACGCTAAATTCACACCGGAATGGTAGCGGCAGCAGGCAGCGTCGCGGGTAAAGGTTGTCGCAGATCTCAACACAAAAATGTGCATTCAAATATGGACATTAATTTTAATATTTCGATCCATTCTGTATTGATGGCCAGTTGGATGGCATATACTCGTAACAGAAAGCTCGCGCTACTTACTGTCACTTGCAGCTTGCGAATAGTCGCAAGCTGCGAATAATAGTAAGTAGCAACTTTAGTAAGGTGTCAATATTAAATTTATCTGAAGGTTACGAGTTTAAGTCAGTAATGTATTTGAATACTTAGTTTTGTGCAGTGTGGTAGCGGTGTTGTATGTCCTACTTACACTTATATAGCCCAAGATATGTATGTCCTTCTGCAGCACCACGTGGCGACGACGCGATGCGACGCTGCGAAGGCATGCTTGTCATACAGACGATTCTGGGCATTGAATGCTTTAATAGCTTTAATAGGTAACTTGCACTCGAATACTCAAACGCATCTCAGATTTAAGCACATTTCAAGTCTTGATAGATAGATACATAAATAGAAAACACTTTATTATACCACACAAAACAGATAACGATACAGAAATAAATATTTAGAATAGAGGAAGTATAAAGAACGGCTTTATCGCTAAGAGCGATCTCTTCCAGGCAACCTTAAGATGGATTGGACATGTAGGAACAATATAGACGGTGGCACTTTAATAAATATTTAAATACAAAAAGAAAACAAATATATACATACCATAATACGTACATTACAAACATTCAGTCTTGAGTTTTCTAAAGATTTTAATTGAAATTATTTAAGTTTTCGGGGCTTAATTTCTCACTAGTTCCACAGAACTACCGAGACTTATTTCAAAATGCACAATTGACAGTGGCATAGAGTTGACAAGCTGAATTATTATTTGCATAATAAGAAAAGTTTCTGTACGTGTACATAAAACAGATGTCGTTAGCCCGATTCATATTTAAATTGCGTGCTCGTTCGGTCGATAAACGATTATTTTACAGTGACCGACTTAAAGAGGACGACACGATATCGCATACGATTTTTTCCGGACATTTACAAAAGTAGAATTTTAATTTTTGATTTACAAACAAATGTGTTTATATTATATTATTATATTTATTTCAAAAATGTTTTACTAACAACTGTAAAATTACAACAGTTATACATTTTTGTATTTTATTATACACTGTATTAATAATACAAATGGAATGTAGTGTATTTTTAATTCCAGGCTTAAAGGTCCATTAAAATTTCAGTCTAATTCGTTCAGGCGTGGAAATGTAACTTGCGATTTGCAACATGAAGCTAACCGTGTGTTGCAAAGAAAACATTCCTCACGAGTTTTTCTTTTCAGCGAGATTGAAACAAAAAAGTGACGAACTTTTCTTCTTGTACGTCCAAAACAAATAAGAAAAACTTTAAAAAAATACTGGAAACACACACACACACACACAGATCATGATCTGGGCTCAAACTCAGCTGAGTTTGTGTTATGGGTAAGGGTATAATATACTGGGTTGTAAAATCGGGTTCTTTTTTAAGGAACCGAGAATCCCGGGAAATGTCGAAGACGGAACCGGGAATTCCCGGTTCAGCATATATTTTATTTTATTATATCTAAATATGATTTTTTTCATTTATATTTATGTGTAAAAATCTGAATTGACATGGATCGGCTGACTGAGCTACTTCTAGATTCTTTTCAGCAGTCTTCAATTACCTAGATCATCTGTTTCACTTTCATGTCAATAGTAAAATATATACGTAGGTACCTAAGTACTATATCTAATTTGTTTCTCTTATTTAATTATAAGGTTCTTTGTTTATAAAAATTAGTTGGCAATTGGCAATACAGGATAGTAACACATTAGTATCTAGATCATTATTAAAATTTATATCCGAACAAAACAACAACAGTTTCACGATTTATCTCCCACAGTCCATTAAAATTTGTTAGAAAATACCGGAATTTTCAGGAAGTCATGATACTTACTATAAGCTATTCTGTGTAATGGCGGCGAAACTCCTATTAGGTTCAGTCACAGAATAACTATTATATAGCAAATACTATAGTTCAGTGTAGTGTAGTCTCAGTAGTTCTGCGAGCGAACAGAGCTTACAATGTACATGTTTGCGGGTGTGTCTTCAGTGAAAATCACACTCACACATAGAAACATGCAACCCGAGCTCCAGACGAGACGAGCCCGCCGTCAGAAAGAGACAAACATAGAGCTTTCAGCTGTGAAAGCAGGATGGAAAGGTGATATTGACCTTGCGAGCGCGTGACGTCATTCGCGACCTAGCTGCAGCCTTCTCGCGTATGTGTGCGTGATCCAGACCCTGAAATATGTCTGTGTGCGTGTCTCCTATTTCCTTATGTCTGTCCTGAAACTGAAACGGGTGTTGTAAATTGAACTTTATCTGTTTGTATTAAGGTTTGATAGTTGTTGTTATGGTTGTGATGGATTTATGGGTGCATTATGGTAAATGAAACGGAGTAAAAGCGCTATTTCAACTTTGTGTAAACATTACGAAGAAAAATTAACATAAAAGCTTTTCCATCTGCCTAAAATCAAATCTAACGTACCTACCTAGGTACCTTAAGACTTAGCTAGACAAAGCTTAAATTACGTTACTAACAACCTTCTTACCTACATAATCAAAGCCACTTTTACAACTTTTGGAACTAAAATGTTTAATTTAGTAGTTTACCTACTTAAATACAAAAAAATATGTTTATTTAATTAATAAGAATACGCACTTAAGACGTAGGTACGTATATTTTTTAATTAAAGAATTTTTTTTTTATAATACATATAGGTATTAGAAGACACTTTTAAGGCATTTGTTTTTGAAGGCTTACTCTATAAGTACCTAAAATAAACTAACAATAACAATTCCTATCAAGATCCTAATTATTGTTACTTAAATAATTAGGATCTTTAAAAAATATGTCAAAGGTTGACCTGGAAGAGATCACTTCTATGCGATAAGGCAATCTTTTGTACCTATGCGATTTTATTTTATAAGATTTTTAATTTATTGTGAACTTACAATAAAGCATTTTTGAGTTTGTATAACCTACTGGAATGTCAATTCAATATCGAAGCGAGATATTGTCAATTCAAAAGAATAACAAGATTTTCTTTGCCACTTTTATCAGAAACTAGATGCGCCCTGCGGCTTCGCCCGTGTGAAAATCTATCTGTCAAATGGTCTATAAACGTTCCTCTTGAATTGCTCTATCTATTAAAAAAAACGCATCAAAATACATTGCGTAGTTTTAAAGATCTAAGCATACATAGTGACAGACAGACAGCGGGAAGAGACTTTGTTTTACTATGTAGTGATATACAGCAGCTACATTTACGTGACCTCTGTAAAACACGCTTGTGTGCGTGCCATAGCGACACAGCCTCGTGCAACAGGTTTGCATGTGTGTGTCATTGATTTCTCCTAGCAACAGAGCAATTCGTTCTGTTGGACCGTTGGTATAGGATAGGTATACTGTGTTATAGGGTAGGTGTACTATGTATATACAGTGCCGACAACATTGTTGTAAAATAGAACACGATGTTTTTTTACATTTACCGAGTTGATGACCGATGTGGTGCGGTGGGTGAAAGTCGGCTTGCGATACTGGAGGTTGCGGGTTGGATTCCTGCCTTGGGACAAATATTTATTCTGATGTTAATTGAGCCTCAAACACTGCGCAAATTAATGCAACGCCTTACGCCCCTCTACCTGCGACGCACAACAATGAGTTTACCCTCATGGAGCAGTGACGCGCATGTCCCTTTGGGTCCTACCGCAGCGCGCAGGCTGGGCAGGCTTGGCGTCAGCCAGTTTGTAGCACTGTACATGAAATTGTACGCTAAATGTCCTTAGGGGTTGTTAAGCTGATGGCTTCGTAGCTTTGTCTCTAGACCTGTTTGTGTTGTGGGCTAGGTACTACCACTTTATACAATTTATATTTTCATTTTCACATTTCATTCATTTTCACTCAGCAACAAAGATAATAAATAGTATTGTTTAAATAATGTAGGTAGAATCCTAAGGGCGTATTCATAAAGGATCTGTTTTACAGAATCCTTTTTTTCATGATAGTGTATGTGGTTTTTATTAGAATTACTAGAATTGGTATACATTTTATATCCTATAGGTACGATTCGATTGTAGAAAACCAATTTTACCCAAATTATCGTAACGTTTCGTCCTTAGAAACAACTCGTGCGAAAGCTGCAGGCATTCATCATCATCAGCCTATAGCCGTCCACTGCTGGACATAGGCCTCCCCCAATGAGCGCCATAGTGCCCTGTCTTCAGCTTGCCACATCCAGCATCTACCTGCAGTCTTTCTGCAGGCATTAACCAGTTTAAATTATGAAGGTAATTTAGAAATAACCCAGTTACGGATTGTTTTCTCAACCCTGGCAAATAAAAGTAAATAATGCGGTAAAGGTCAGTTAGAACGTTCCTCATGAAATTAAGATGTTATTTAAAGGGTTTACCACAGAGTACAGAGTCTCTGCTTTTTATCGTTGCGACTAGAGAAGCTTTTTGAAATTACCTTTTAAAGATAAAATAACAGGTCATTCTTACTTGGTACCTAACTAAGTAAGGTACCTACAATACAATACATAATAAGCTTTATTGCACATCAAGACAGGGAAAAAAACAGAAAATAACAAACAAACAAAGATGCTGAATAAGCACAATGGGCAGCATTATCGCTGAAAGCGTAGCCTACCTACCTGTACGACTTTATTTAATCACAGACAGTCGCGATATCAGAATCTGTCAAGCCTATTTGTGTCAAAAAATCTTGTTTGTGCCACACAAAAGTTTTAACGCAATCACCGATTCATCACTTACCGGCCGTCGCCGTACCACAACCAACGTGATATCGAAATTTGTCTGTGCCTTTTATTTTCGCTATAGCAAAACCTTACAGTAAGATTTTGCTATAACGAAAATGAAAGGAATTTATAAAAGGGAACTAAGGTTTTCTTCTATCTCAGGCGTTGTTACTTACCCTGTTGCATCCACCCACTCTCTGTTAGCTGAGGGAAACCTCGTTCGCCCACATAATCTTAGAATGATGTTAAATAACTGGTCACTGGGCTGATCGACCAAGGAGAATAGGTCATCCTTTTTGACGATCTCTGTGGCGTGGTGGGTGAAGGTCCGCCTGCGACGCAGGAGGTTGCGGGTTTACCATATCGGTTGTCATAATTTGCATTTAACCCCGAGCTCGTGAAAATCCAAATATTCGAGGATTTCTATAAAAAAAACCACGGACTTAAAACGTTGGACGATTGCTATGATTAAAATGCAAGGTGCATCAAATTTTAAATTACACCATGCAGGTTTGATGAGCGAAAATCAACATTTATATTACTGCAGGTTTTATGCCAAAAAATGCACGCAGAACCGCGGGCAGAAGCGGTATTCTAACATATCTTTTTACTAGCGGACCGTCCCGGCTTCGCACGGGTATTAGAACCTTTGGCTACATTATTGGAGTTTTAGTAAGGATCCCTAATTTTATTGCAATTATAATATAGCCTATGTTCACCAGGGATAGTGTAGCTTTCCAACGGTGAAATAATTTTTCAAATCGGTCCAGTAGTTTCGGAGCCTATTCGTTACAAACAAAAAAAAAATAATATATATTTAAAATTAAATTATATTAAAAATATTATAAAGATATAATATTAGTATAGATAAATATTGCTCACTTTCAATGTTCTTACTACCGACGACACATTATTGTAACTCTGTGAAAGTTCCTGCCTTCGTTCTGTAGGGTTTTTTTTCCTTGATTGCTTTACGAAGTGTTAGTTTTGTAGTAGGTAGAAGTTGGGTCTTCATTACGGATGTAAGCGGGTTAACTTCGAACCTTATTTGTGTAGGAAGAAAACTAACGTTTTTTTAGTAAAGGTCATCTCGATGGATTACTTAATTACTACTAACTACTTCAAAAGATCTAAGCGAACAGACAGCGACAGCGACTTCATTTTAATTATGTAAGGATATAACAAAAGCAGGCAAATATTCGGTAGGTACCTATCTACTAAAAGACGAGGAAAAAGATAAAACATTTCAAATAAAATTGAAACAATATCTTATAAATAAATGCTATTATGACTTAAATTATTTTTTTAATGACAAATGACAATTATTAAAATAAATATATTTAAAAAAATTACTTAATACTTATATTACTGACTTAAATAAAACTATGTGATTGAATTTAAATGTTCCGCTCTCTCTTATCTATTGAACTGAGCTTTTTAGAAACCCGGCTCACTTCCATTCACAGTACATATTGCCACACCCTGCTTGGGTACCATTGTGTTTCTTATACATTAATTACCTAGATACTAAGACCTACAAATGTACACAATGATGCAATAAAATAAATATGAAATACCTAAAGACAAGACGCAAATAATTGCAGCACACGCAGACATCTTGTCTGTGATGTGATGCAATTATTTGCGTTTGCTTTGTTTGCTTTATCTTATTTTAACCAACTGTGTTTTATGTTTTTGTTTTCCATTGTACTATATAATAGTTGTATTTTGTATGTATGTATCTATTTTAAATTACACCATGCAGGTTTGATGAGCGAAAATCAACATTTATATTACTGCAGGTTTTATGCCAAAAAATGCACGCAGAACCGCGGGCAGAAGCGGTATTCTAACATATCTTTTTACTAGCGGACCGTCCCGGCTTCGCACGGGTATTAGAACCTTTGGCTACATTATTGGAGTTTTAGTAAGGATCCCTAATTTTATTGCAATTATAATATAGCCTATGTTCACCAGGGATAGTGTAGCTTTCCAACGGTGAAATAATTTTTCAAATCGGTCCAGTAGTTTCGGAGCCTATTCGTTACAAACAAAAAAAAAATAATATATATTTAAAATTAAATTATATTAAAAATATTATAAAGATATAATATTAGTATAGATAAATATTGCTCACTTTCAATGTTCTTACTACCGACGACACATTATTGTAACTCTGTGAAAGTTCCTGCCTTCGTTCTGTAGGGTTTTTTTTCCTTGATTGCTTTACGAAGTGTTAGTTTTGTAGTAGGTAGAAGTTGGGTCTTCATTACGGATGTAAGCGGGTTAACTTCGAACCTTATTTGTGTAGGAAGAAAACTAACGTTTTTTTAGTAAAGGTCATCTCGATGGATTACTTAATTACTACTAACTACTTCAAAAGATCTAAGCGAACAGACAGCGACAGCGACTTCATTTTAATTATGTAAGGATATAACAAAAGCAGGCAAATATTCGGTAGGTACCTATCTACTAAAAGACGAGGAAAAAGATAAAACATTTCAAATAAAATTGAAACAATATCTTATAAATAAATGCTATTATGACTTAAATTATTTTTTTAATGACAAATGACAATTATTAAAATAAATATATTTAAAAAAATTACTTAATACTTATATTACTGACTTCAATAAAACTATGTGATTGAATTTAAATGTTCCGCTCTCTCTTATCTATTGAACTGAGCTTTTTAGAAACCCGGCTCACTTCCATTCACAGTACATATTGCCACACCCTGCTTGGGTACCATTGTGTTTCTTATACATTAATTACCTAGATACTAAGACCTACAAATGTACACAATGATGCAATAAAATAAATATGAAATACCTAAAGACAAGACGCAAATAATTGCAGCACACGCAGACATCTTGTCTGTGATGTGATGCAATTATTTGCGTTTGCTTTGTTTGCTTTATCTTATTTTAACCAACTGTGTTTTATGTTTTTGTTTTCCATTGTACTATATAATAGTTGTATTTTGTATGTATGTATCTGAAGTCGTTAATAAATGGTTTATCTATCTATTTGCATAGAATTAAAAGAGTTTAACCTCTCCATAATGGCACGAAATTTGGAAAACAATGCGGCCCGATAGAGGCCGTAGTGTTACGCCCGCACTATTGTTGGGTTTAGAAAAATGTGCAAAAAAAACGAAAACCTTCCCCGATTACCCTGTCCATCCATTCATCACCATAGTTTCGTTTTTTATTTTCTTTTGCTATAGTCTCTACACCTGGCGGATATCATCTTCGGGTGTGTCTTAGTATGCACCCGTGTGTGGCCCTTTGGTCTCTGTGCTATTGGCTTCTGCCCCACGCAAGCCCTCCAAAGGACCGGGTCACATTACCCCAGATCATGGAAATGAGAAACACATATCAAATAATCATAAAAATAATTTTAGTTAACCCGTTCACATTCATAATGAATTCTTCAAACTAAGAAATTTGTTCTTGTATCTACTACTTTTGAGACCTTTCTTTGTTATGATGAAATAATATATTCGGCCTATTTTAGTCCACTACTGGATATAGGCTTCCCCTGAGCGCTATGCTGCCCTGTCTTCAACTTGCCAAACCCAGCATCTGCCTGCAGTTTTTCGAAGATCGTCATCCCACCTGGCTGGAAGGCATCCTACACTACGTTTGCCGAAATTAAACAATATTCATTGAATTCTAATAAAACAAATGTTCTTTCAAATAATCTGTTATTTATTAAAACAATATAATACAAATGCCCATGCAATATTATTCTAATATTGGGGTATTATACACACAGGTGAAAAATAATATACTATTTTGTTTTCCTACAAATGGATATTAATACTATCACAACTTTATACGAGTACTTAGATACTTTTTAACTAGGCACCTTCTTTTGACAATGTAGAATAATACAAAAATAAAATTAAATATAAAACCGACTTCGAATTAATTAATCTCACACTATTTTTAGGTATTGTTAGATATATACATAAATAATCCCACAGAAATATTTTTATGGGACAATGTAGGGAACATTCTCTACGCCAAAGCGAAATAATTTTCAAAATCGGTATATACTCGTAGTGGTCGAAAGAATCGACGAATATACATGAAAAAAAAACAGTCGAACAGAGAACGTTCCCCTGTTTTCAAAGTCGGTTAAAAATACTTAAATGTTTCCACTTAGACTAAAATTACAGAAAATTATCTAAATATTACATACCTGAATACATATACATACATAATTTATAATATAATTTCTCTTAAAAGTAAATATTGTTAAATAATTACAGTTTTACATGCAATATTTTAAATTATTTCTTACAGACAATTATTTGTTTGTTATTTGTCGACACTTATCGATTTGTAAAAACAAGTTTATTATATCGTGTCATTTATTCACTAAGGACATTATTATTATGGCATAATAATTAAAATACACGTATTATTAATCCATTAAATCTAAAGATTTACCAACTAATAAATCAGACATACATTATTAGACATTTCTTAGTTTAAATTAGATATGGTCAGAAATCAGCTAGACGCGACGCGACGCTACGCGCACTTTGAATCAAGATTTAACTTTATTTACTATGCAAAAAGATACAAATTGACATTAGCGCGGCGCGCTGCCGGAGTTGGAAATGGAGGTGCGGAGTTTTCGCATTTTGTCATGAATATTTGTACGTTGTTGCGTTGTAATTAAAGTTACATTTTAAATGAAAGTGCGTGTAGCGTCGCGTCGCGTCGCGTATCGATGTGAGCTGACTCTTAGTTTGAATATTTAAATAAAATGTTCCGCAAAATAGACACAATAATATCCCGTTTAGATATTTTCAGGGCGTATTCACTATTGTTAATGCTATAGCTTCGAAGCATGATGACAAATGATGCAAAATTGTTTTAAAATATTTTCTAAGTAATTTAAAAATAACTTAATATGCTAGTTTGAGCTGAAACACTTAAATTATTTTTATGGTCGCTTCATAAAATCATTTATATACTCTGACCGTTGAAAATTGTAGAAAAGACCTAGTTAATTCATATATTTACATAAATGTTGCGGGTATCAATAAAAATGAATCTTGGCATGCAGAATTAAACTCTAATTCAACTATCTAAAGCATAAAATCTACGAATCTCAAGAGCACGCGTCGATGCACGTTCATTTCGCACTTTGTGTATTCCTTAGAGCTCCTTCATACTGAGTCGCAAGCAACGCAGCTCTGCCGTTGCTGAGCATACTTAGTAGAGCCAGCCGTTCAGCCAAACGGCACGTGACCTACATAATGTGAATCCTAATTTTTGAAGAAATTAACAATAACTACATATAACACGCGCTTATGCTTGCACAAGGATTATAAATTGATTGTCTAATCTATTCATATTTTACGTATTCTTTATGGTTTGACATTCTTATACACAAACAATACGTGTTAACCATCCAAATACCCTATAGCGGTACCTAAACTTTAAAATCTACGAATCTCAAGAGCACACATATCGCAGCAAACTTATCTTAAATTATTCGAAGATGGAAGAATGGCGACCAAATTTTATCCCTATCCATGCAAAAATGAGTTCTAACTCCTCCGAGTTCCATAATAAAAAGTTTGAAATTGAATATCAACTTCTCAGGAGCACGCGTCACACCGAACCAAGCCGACTTCATCGCAGTTCATGCACTTGAGGGCTACGAACTCTGCCGTGAAATGGTTCCGGTGTAAACTCTTCTTAGACCCGTTGCAGATGCGGCAAGGCAGGAGGCGGTAGCCGCCGCAGAATTTGCAGGTCGTACAGGCATCTGGGCTCTGGAACAGAAGAAAAAGGAAATTGAATATCAAATCACATTGTAATCGTCACTCGGTAAACGTAGTGTAGGACGCCCTCCGACCAGGTGGGAGGACGACGAGGTAGATTCTGGATGCGTCAAGCTGAAGGCAGTGGACTAACGTAGGTTGATGATGAAAATGATGATGATGAAATCACATTGTGGCGCTGATGATAATGAAATCGCGTTTATTTCAGACATAGTACAAAGTTAACGTACACAGTCCATGATAGTTCATAGTTCATTTATTCTAGATATAGCAAGACACATTTTAGAACTATAGCAAGATACATAGAAACCATTACAATACACAAAAAAATATGAACAGAATCATTGTGTTCTCGACGCCGCCGCATCATATAGAATAAACCAAAAAATAAAATAATATATTTAATAATATATTTTAAATAGCTAGGCCGACTACAGAATAAATTCTGATTTGTTTGGAGTACCTACCTAATTAATTTCATTTGCGACAATATAGCTAAGTGACGTTTTGCCTATTGTTGAACGTTGATCATTCAACAATCGGCGTATGCAATGATGAAGTACGCCTAGGTTGAAAATGATTTAGCCGTGGTGACAAATCTATTGTTTGGTCAATGATTAGGTGATATAATAGGCCGCTGGCCACATTAGGGTAGCAATACTTTTCAGTTAGACTTCACGAAGGAATCCGTATTTTTATTTTTCCAGTCTTAATTTAATCACAGCCTTAATCAAAAACTTTCCCCAAATTATTACATGGAGGTAAGTAATAAATCATCCAAATTACCATAATGTAATCTTTCTTTCAAGTCAGCGGCACCTTATACAGGCCTACAGTTATGTGGTTTATTTGCCATGGTTGCAAAATTAACAAGTGGTTAAAAAGTTACGTAAGCTTAACCGCACCTTGCGTTGTTTAACCATCGTTAACTTCGTGGAAGGTGGTCCATGAACTTCGAATCCGAAAGTCGTAAGATCGAAGCTATTTTGAAAAACGAAATAATTTACGAACTTATTGGTGACAAATCGCAGGAAACGACAGCGAAGTCGTACAATCAAAGCTAGAGACCTAATTAGAAATACGAAGTTATTGAAGAACTAGTAAGAAACGAACAGGGAGACCGGTCTTTCGCCCCGGATATCTAAGATATATATGATAAAATAATTTCATAGTAGTCATCAGGAAATAATGGATCGGTCGTCAAATCCGAAACATTTTCTTGGTAGAAAAGGCGATACGTCATGCTAAACATCGTATTTCGTTATTCAAAGTAGATTCCCGAATTGGCATTTATTCGAACTGAATACGTCCTGGGATTTAAAAGAATCGAATGGAATCAAATAATTTTGACGGTTCATTTTGTGCTTATTTTTGTAAAAATGCAGCTGCAATAATATTACCAATACCATTTTGTATCTTGTCACCTTAAAATAAGCCTAAATAAATAAATAACATTCGGTTCTCACTTGTTTCTGATATCTGTGGTTCTCACCCACCGTCCACCTCCCGAGACCACCTGGGTTATTGCAGGCGAAAAAATGTAGGAACAAGGTTCCCTACAATACGAATGCCGAAATTGAAACGAATATTTCGGCGCTTCCAAATTGAAAACGTGTTCGTTTCTTTTCGACAGATCACGCCGAGTATTGTTTAGCAACCCAGGGTTTAAAGTAAACCGACGTTAAAGTAAAATTTGATAAAAGAGAAACACAGGAATATTTCACATAATATCTCCTTTTAGTCGCCGCTTAAGAAACTATCAATCTGGGAAAACATTACAATACCGACAAGTGTTCATAATCTTTCTTTACAAAAATGTCAGAGAAATGAAAGAAATCGAATGAAAAGCCATTTCCCACGGTATATCTCTGCCTTTCCAAGCTTCCAGCTACATAAAGGGTATGTCTGTCAGTACTGGCTTCCTGTTCTCTCATGCTGTCAAACTGAGAGAGGGGAAATGGGGGGCGGGGTTCCTTCTGTTGCTAACTTCGCCCGCATTGTTCCCTTGAAGGTTCGAGTTTGTGAGGTGTGAAGTTGCAAACCTCTTTTGTTACGACTCTTTCGTAAAAAAGTATTTATTTTGTGGCTTGCGACTTGCCATTTTGTTAAGATACGAGTAGATAGGTTATATCTTTATTGCAGTATCAGAAACAGTTACTACTTTTTTCCAACAGTTTTCTTCCATATTAATATTGTAAGCCTGACCATGGCAGACTAGAGATGCATGATAGAATTATAAGACCAATGCAAGTTACCACCTAGTTTTACAACAATAAATTAATTTATCATTTATCTACTAATTAAATCTAGTGTGACACAATCGGCGGCCTTATCGGTGAAAGTGATCACTTCCAGGCATTTAAATACTTACTGCATTTTTTTAGCAGTGGTTTTTCATTCAGAAATTTTATGGTATCAGAATAAACGTAGGTATTAAATACATATTAAGCATTATTAATGACATCACACCCCCTAATTATTAATGACATTATTATTTATTTAGAGGCCTAAGTCCAGCAGTGAACTAGCAAAGTCTGTTAATGTAACGTGATGTAAAGTAAAGGATCAGGATTACGCTGTCTAAAGGAATGGAATAATGGCCTTTGCTTTGCCCAACGATGGGATAACTAGAGCTATAAACAAGAAGTAGCTGTAAGTTTCGTAGTAAAAGGACGAAATGGGCACTAGCAGAGAAAGCCGATGAAGTCCACAGAAATGAAGCTATTCTTTCACAGAAAGTTAATAAAAACAAGAAATGAAAAGAGCCGTTGAAACAAACACCCATCGACAGCAGGAACGTAAAGAGAAAATTAAAATTTCCAACTGAACCAAAGATATTCGCATAAAGCGAACGGACGCTAGATACAATACAATACAAAAAAGTACTTCATTGTACACCAGATGTAGATCATTACAAAAACGACATATGTACATGCGACAAATAAAGTGGGCGGCTTTATCTATCATTAGCGATCTCTTCCAAGAAATCTTTGGATGGAAAGAATTATCTCAATTTAATAAAAGCAAGGGGTGTACCAAAGATAAGCTAGAATAGATATGAGCATGACATTATGAATACTTAAAAGCAAATCACGACATTGTATAAAACAAAGTCGCTTCCCGCTGTCTGTCTGTCCCTATGTATGCTTAGATCTAAACTACGCAAGGGATTTTGATGCGGTTTTTTTATAGAGTGATTCAAATGAAATGAAATGAAATAAATTTATTGTAGAAACTGTGTACAAAAAGATCTTAAAAGCTAGGTGAATCAACAGTTTATCCATTAATTATGGATGTACAATATTAAACTTATATAACTAGGTAATTTGATTATTATAATATTTAATGTCATAGTTCTTTGATGTCATAAAAACATTTCTCTAAGAGCCACGTACGGAGTTTTGTCTTAAATTTACAAGTAGGCAGTTCTCTTATGTCTCTAGGATTTTTTTTATATACTTTTACAGTCATGGTAGAGCAATTTTTCGCACTCAGTGCTGTTCTGTGTGAGGGCAGTATAAGCCTCGTGGGATCCCTTTTTTTTAAGACAGAGTTGATTTTGTCTTTGTACTGGTTAAAGAATGAAGCATGCTCTTTAACAAAACAACCAATTTGAAATATGTATAGACTAGTTAAGGTTAGGAGTTTATGTTTCTTAAAGAGAAATTATGAACCATTTCACACATAGATTTCCACGTGCACCGATCCACATGGCGCAGCTAGTAAGAAATAAATCTTACGAATACCTAACTGAATATTCAAATAGTTTCCTTATAAATAAAGTAAAAGTAAAGTAAAGTAAGTAAAGTAAAAAATCATTTATTTCTTTAGGCTTACAAAATAAGCACTTAGACAAGTCATATTTTAAATATAAATTATTATCAAATAAAATTATTTTACTGTTCACTTCAATTTTTTGTCCACTAGTGGAAGAAGTGAAAAGAAACCACTAGCATGTTCATCTCTTATATGTCTAATACATGGTTATTTGCCTATTTTAAGTCTAAATATAATATGATTCGATACATGTCAATATTTCAGTAAAGCTATGCACAACAACAAATTACTTACTACATACTATTGTCGGTGCGAAACTGAGCGACATCTGGCCAAGCATTAACATCATTGAGATAATCATTTTTAAAAGTCCCGACAAAAGGTAAAATAAACTTATTTTCAAAAAGATATATTTTCACCATTCTATCTTGTCTTCCTCTGCGAACAGTTAGGGAAAGATGTCTAGACGAGGAATAACGTATTCAGTAGTGTCCAATGTTTCCTTTTTCAATACTCCGTTCGAATTTGTTTTACAATCTTCAAAGATGAGCTATCTGCAGACTGTTGTAAATAATCTAGAGGTAACTGAACTGATCCATATCATTAAGCGTCCTCAAGATGGTGCTGTTGCAGAAAATAATGGTGGTGTAAAGTACTTTATAAATCAAATAAGAAAAAAATATGAGTTCAAAATTTTTTCAACGTGTTGCACCTAAGTTCTTTTTTGGGTAATTAATGATTATTTCAAAAATGTTAATTTACTATGTGGATTGTCCAGCATTATTTATTTATCACTTCATAGTATAAAACAAAGTCGCTTTCCGCTGTCTGTCTGTCCCTAATCCCTATGTAAGCTTAGATCTTTATTTGAGGATACAGGCGACTGGGCCCATACATAACTAGGACCGCGGTCCCAGTTAGCTGATCACATTTTTTTATCGGTTCTACGCAACGAATTATGATGCGGTTTTTTTTAATGGATAGTGATTCAAGAGGATGGTTTATAAACTATTTGAAACATACGAGCGATTCCACGAGGGCGAAGTCGCGAGGCGCAGCTGATTAGAATAATATATAATATAGTAGGTGAGATGCAACGATCTCAATTTCCTCGGAAACTAGCAGCTTCCTAGAAAATCGTTTGTCTAAGTAAACTTAACATCGACTTTGCATAGGGTAAAGCAGAGATAGTCACCACAGAGTGGTGGTAAGTAATCCATCGCCAAAAAATTACTGTATTTACCAAAATCCTAGCTTTAAAAAAAACATGGGTTCGTAAAACAGGGTTCGCGGTAATTGATTAACATTCTTAGGTAATCAGGTAATTAATTTTATTATTGATATGTATCTTAATAATTTCGGCTACACATTAACGGCGGTGTTCTCAGAAAGACAACCAAAAATATGTATGTCGATAGAAATGTAATTAGCCTTCCATAAATCTTATTTCGACTTGTAAAAATAACGATTCTTCACACAAAAATTCTCAATCAAAAAATTAAGAAGTAATTTTTTTGAAACAACATAATGTATTCCTAAACAAAACTTAAAACTATCATTGTTATTAACACAGGTATGTCTGCCAATAAAAACTTACTCGCAGTACCTTCAGTTATTCCGTGACCATGGCGCATTAAACTGTACCGAAATATTGGAAAACTCAAATATCAAATGGTAAATGTCCCGTTATAAATGACTTTTGAATGTATTATGGCATCTATCCTGACTTTACCCTATGTACCAGGATTGGTTTTCAAGGGAACTTGATAAACACATAAGTTTATTTAGTAGGTAAGATGGTTAGACTATCTGCTCTATTATATGTTCTATACTGAGAATTAGTTGGCTAATTTTACATAATGTTGAGTTTCAGTAATATTGAGTGACATTTTCGAATGGAAATTAATATTATAGCATTTCATATTTTATTTACTAGCTTCTCCCCGCGGTTTAGTCTTCGCAGATAAATCTGATGAGCATTATATGGTATTTTTATAAATAGTCATAAAAAATGCAACATTCCAATAAATTGATAACGTCCTGGTACATTATTTTCTTGATGTTTTAGTTCAGAATACTTTGCAAAACCTACGTGCCTCAGGTTCTATTAGCTAATCGCCATATTTATATTTATAGGTAGTCAGCTCACAATCACAGGCAAGATATTGTCGACCGATGTGGCGCGGTGGGCGAAGGTCTGCCTGCGACGCTGAAGGTTGCGGGTTCGATTCCCGCCTCGGAACAATTGTGTGTACGATCTGCAGATATTTGTTCCGGGTGCTCTGGTCGTTTTCTATGTATAATAAAAAATATCTATCTATGTAATGTATTGTATTATGTATATCAGTTATCTAGTACCCATAACACAAGCTCTGCTTACCATGGGGCTAGATAATGCTGTGTGAATTGTCCAGCATTATTTATTTATTTATTATTGTAATATTGTGTACGCTGACAGTCGTAAACCTATTTTCCATAATGATAAAAAAAATATTTGTCATCAAACGTAATCCGTAATATTTCCAAGAATTATTTAGGAGCCAAAGGCCAAAAAAGTCTCTTTTGTATTTCCTTTCGTCAGTTAAATAATATTTGTTGTCTCGGACCTGTTTTTTAGCAAATTTTTGAAGAAAATTGGATTTTTGATTACAATGCCAAACAGAAGTTATAACTATAAGAAATCACCTCAAATGATGGCTTAAGCAAGCATAAAGGCGGGGTTTATTGGTAGATAAGGTCGCCCTTTATGCCTCCTATTCTACGAATTTATTTACGTATTTTTTACTATCTATCTATCTAATACCCTGCCTAATAATCGCTGGTTGCCACTTTATGCCAATTCTTGTTCAATATATACAATAATAGGTAAGTACCCATTTCATGAAAACTAAACTTTTGTCGTCAAAGCCTTATCCTAGTTGTCAAAGTTTCCAAGCACATGTGGCTCATCAGCCCTTGTAAACAATTATCAACTCTCTGCTGATGGATTGGACGTTCAAATTCGCCCGAGCTTGTTGCTATGATGGATTGAAGATCGATTTAGGTACTTCAGAAGGTTTTATCGTGAAGATATCAGGCTTTTGTTGTTAGGTTGCTAAGGATAAGTAAATATTAAGAAATTCAGTGGATATAAAGACCTTTTTGCCCAGTAGCGAGACACAGTATAGGTTACTCATATCAATAAAAACCCTTTACTCTCTGTAGATCTAGTGATCAAGATCCAATTGGTTCTATTGAGAACTTTTTTCCCAATAAATCTATTTTAAAAAACTACGTCACAAATTGGATCTATTGCATCTACTTAGAAAATGACTAGATCCATATTGGTTCCATTAAGAATCTTTTTTTCTCATTAAATCTATTTAAAAAAATTGCGTCACAAATTGGATCTACTGAGAATAAACTACGAAACTGACGTTATAAGGCCTGATTTTTAAATGCAAACAACTTTTACAATAACTGGTAAATGAGAAGTCAGAATTTTACAAACTATTTTACCTATAATTAGATAAAAATCTTTTTTTATCTTGCTATAATATTCATCTATAAATAAACGGTCCAGTGCGTGTCAGACGAAACTTCCGTTAAAACTTTTGAAACTATCATGGTTATTAATACTAAAGTCATTTAATGTGGTGGTAGTGGCAATGTTCGTAGCAAAAGACAAAAAATGAGGGTAGATCGGTATGTCTGCCCATAAAAACTCGCAGTGCCTTCAGTTACTCCGTGATCATGGCTCATGCAACTGTGCCGAAATATTGGATAACTCAAAAATCGAAACTTCCGTTGTTTACGATTCAATAATAACTATCAAATCTAATACAAATTTATTTACCTATTCTACACAACTAACAATTTCAAATTACTTGATTCTTTATCTTATAAAAACTTATTTACCTGTTCTACAGAACTAAAACCATCGCTGCACTGGCCTATGTCAATGTAGCATTTAATGCTGAGCCGGTAGCCTTTCTGTGTTCTCGTGTTTTAATTATTTTATTTGTTCCTAATTTGTTATCTTTATTATTATTAGTTCTTAAGTTGTATTATTTTTGTATTTGAAACACAAATAAACATTTTCTATTTCTATTTCTAAACACTTCCAAGTTCCTAGTTATGTCATTTTCTATGTAATTTCTACGAAACATTTAATTTCCTTTGAGAATAAAACGATACTACTAAACCATGGGATAGGCTAGAAAAAAAACTCAACCCCACTTTAGGTCCAGTTGACGTTTAGGAACCTTTAAAGGGGTTTTATTTAACCACTTGGTATGCGTAAAAAAAATACTTTTTAAGACTTTGAGCCAAGTCGCGGACGGACAGAGGTATAGACAGACCAACAGACGGACATGGCGAAAAGTTAAAAATCCTAATTAACTACGGAACCCTAAAAAAATATTTACAAAAATCCGACTGTCACCTAATCAACGTAATGCTTGAATTCACTTCGAATTAGTTCCATCCCATTCTAATCCTGCGCGGTTAATAAAAAGGTGAAGAACCTCTTCTAAAAAGCTTCATTACCTTATAAGGCTTCAGCATCTTCCTCAGTTCTCCAGCCTCGTTGAGTTTCTCCACCGTGTCCGCATCCTGAAGCAAACAGATCAAATTTAATTAAAAGTTCTTAATTAAAGTCACTGCCGATGCGACTCTGTCGCCACTATGGCTTAATGGGACCGGTACAGTCGCGTTAAATCGCGTTGCTGTAAATGTAAAGGAATATTTTCGTGACGCACGATGCACATGCCCATCTTTAGCTCTATCCGCCTAGGCTGGGCAGTGAATGCATGATTCAGACGTTTTCTTCGAAAAAAATGTTTAGAAATTTGTTTGCTAGGAAGAATTCAAAACAGACTTTATTTTTTTTATATTAAAAATGTTTTGCAAAACCATATCGGGATCTCCGTATAAGCAATAACAAAATAATCATTAAAATCACCCAGAGCCCAAAGCTGAAAAGGAAATCGGCAAACATACAAACAACAGAGCATAGAACCTACTCCTTGTTGATGTTGGTATATATAGTTAGATCAGATACATGACTCTGAATGTGTAAAGAAAATGCCTTGGTAAAATTATGAAAATAACAATTTGCTCCACAAAATAACCTTTACGCTTTGTGCTCGACTGTACTTTCTTTGTCGTATCTGTTTGCGGTTTCTTTTCCAGGAAAGCTAATGTTTTAGGGAATGTTCTCGTTGCGATTGTACTTTGGACTTGATTTGTCTACAGTCTAGCTACTAACTTTGTTATATTTTAACTCATGTAAAGTTTATTGTAATTAAGAAATATAATATTTTATATATTGACTATCGTTTATCAAGTAACATACAGACAAAGAGAAAAGTCCAGTCATAAAATCCAAAATGGTGGTATAATATATATTTTAGACTCTTTATGTATAGGTATCCGACAGAGAACCAAATTTATCGACATATCTCAAAGAATTAGCAAGCTGAAGTGGCAGTGGGCCGGCCATATCTCGCGAAGAACCGACGGCCACTGGGGCAAACGTGTTCTCGTGTGGAGACCACGACTCGGTAAACGTAGTGTAGGACGCCATCCGACCAGATGGGATGACGACCTGTGAAAGACTGCAGGTAGATGCTGGATGCGGCAAGCTGAAGACAGGGCGCTATGGCGCTCATTGGGGAAGGCTTATGTCCAGCAGTGGACTGCTACAGGCTGATGATGATGTATAGGTCATTTGTAGAATCTTATTTAATCCCTCGAAAATCATAGCAATTATCACAATAGCAAAAATGATTGCAAAATCCGTCACAATCGAGAACCCACGAAAGATAATCATCGAATTGTTGACAACTCTTCAATAATGATAATGCGAAAAAATGTCTAACGTTTCCCACATTAAAGGTTTCAAACGTGTATTGTGTGCCTTATTTGGAATTTTAACTGATTCACTGCTGAAACAGGCGGGATCGAAGTGAGCAACGAATTGACCGTGTTATAGAATGAATGAATGAATGAACACTTTATTGTACCCAAAATAACAAAATAACACCTTATATCTAAATCTTACATAATAACAGTACAATAGGCGGCCTTATCGCTTAAAGCGATTTCTTCCAACAACCAGGCTGTTAATAACTTGCGGTTTGGTAGTATATCAGTCATCTAGTAGAATAAGCATGAAACAAGCTCTGCTTAGCAAGCTGCAGAGCTTGTTTATATGGTCTAGATTGATAATTTTTTTTGTCAGGTTTTGTCGAAGGTTTTTGAAAGCTTCGAAAGGCATTGTCGAATGATTTTTCTCTTCTTTGGAAAACCCCTCATTGAATTGAACTAAATGATATATGAAAGATATTTATCAAAAAAGTTCAGACTTTTTTGATAAATACATATGTATTTGAACACATTCTGAGGGATAAAAAATATGAATAAAACCCTATTTCTCTTTGTTATTTAGTCGGTAGAGTTTTGTTTTTGAGGCAGTTAACACAACTGCCTCAAAAACAAAACTCTACCGACTAAATAACAGAGAAAAATAGGGTCTTGTATTTTTTTCTTCAAATAAAAATATCAGAACAAGATAAAGTGCACATTCATAATAACAAGTGCAATGTATATTGAGCTAAGAGTAAAACTTATGGCGCCATTAAAACTGGTAGCTGCATAACCTACCTTACGGAACTTACAATAGAGTTGCGTTTTCAATGAATAGCGGCAATCATTTTCCCTAGAAGATTTTCTCGAACGTTTTCATTACAATATATAATGCTATGAAAAGTCGGTAGGTATATAGCAGTATATAGATATGTTTTTATATATATCTATACTAATATTATAAAGAGGCAATGTTTGATTTTTTTTGTTTGTTTGTAATGAATAGGCTCCGAAACTACTGGACCGATTTGAAAAATTCTTTCACTGTTGGAAAGTTACACTATCCGCGGTGAACATAGGCTACCTATATTATATTTTCAAAAAAGTTAGAGATTCGTACTAAAACCGTGCGAAGCCGGAAAGGTCCGCTAGTTTTACTTAAAGTAAATCCTGTATTGCCCTTCTGTTATTATTTGTAATTAAGTATGTAAATTTTGTGTATTTTGTTTTATAAATAAATAAAAAAGTTCACGATTAGGATCTAGCTACCATTTTGTTTTATGATACTTAGTTTACTTAGTATACTTAATTAAGGCGGTACCCCTAGTTACACTAGCATCGCCAACTATTTTATATCCATAGAAACGACGAGTGCGAAGCCGCGGACAGAAACTTCTCCGATGACAACTTAAAACAAAAAACTGAAAGTGTACTAGCTGACATACCTACAGATTAAATTAGTAAGCCTATCTACCTAATCATGACATTCCTATAATTTCTATATGACATTCCTATAATTCCTATATGACATTCCTAATTTTATAAATAATGATTGTTTAGAATTTTAGGCTAACATTTAAAAAGAACCCAAAAATGTTTGTGCCCTGACAGGGTTTTTGTGTACCTACCCACTAAGACTACACCTAAGATACTACCTGTATGCATGAAATTACAATAAATGATATGAATGAATATGAATATGAAACTAGTATTATATATGTACATTTTATCATTTGTATCTACCTGTAGTTTCTTTTATCACAGGAAAAATTACAAAATGTGTCATTATGAGACGATACCATTGCTGTGGTGAAGCGATTGATTTAGAGGAATTCCTCCCCTGGAATCGTTACGTCATCGTGGATAATTGTATAAAAACACAAAAAACAATCACGCAAGCTTTCAAAAATTTACCTTAGTCCAACTTTTCGCAGAATAGTAATCCTATCTAGTATGTAGCTAGAGTAAGAGATATTATCGTGATAATTCCTTTGACGAGATTTCCCTTCATTACGAAACCGAGTAGATGACGAGTTTTCCCTTCTTAATGAGTAGTAACTCTTTGAAAGTCGAAGCAGTTGTGGCGTAAGAATTGACCCCTCTAACTGCGCCAGGATTTCGTAAGAGCCGAGTTTGGAAAACTACTAGAGAATGATTCATTATTCATAATTCATTTTCATTTATTTTCCAAAAATATACTTACATAAGGGTTTCTAGTGAGACCCAAACTAAGCACAAGGCTTGTGTAGCCGCATCATAGTTTTCATGGACGTAACTACTTACGTCCATGAAAACTATGATGCGGCTTAATAACTTCTATAAGTAATAATGTACCTACTTACATTATTACTTATAGAAGTTATTAAATAAAAATAAAAATGTTTACTTGGACGCTCGTTCTTATGACTGGTAGGTAGGAAAAGGAAAACGTATGGAAATGTTTAGGGAGTGATGCGAGGACAGGATAAGGGACTCTATGTTAATAATTAGGTAAAATCAAATAAGTTCATCAGTTTCATCGTAAGATAGATTGAATAGCCAGGTCTGAAGTTGTTTTTGAATTTGAAAGTGGCCAAGAGCTTTCTTTTTTGTATTTTTAAAACCCCCATCTAGCAATCAATAGTGGCATCAATCTACCTACCGAGAGTGGTCATTATAGCAAAACTTTATTTGTCAACCTTATCGTTGTACATGGATATGTCCAGCAGTGGACGTAGTGATGATGAGGGCTGTCTGAAAATATATTAACATACAACATATCTTTTATAATGCTTTTCCAATAATTTGTTCAGAGCAGTGTAAATAAAAAGGAAATAAATAAAACTTTAATAAAGTTCGATCGAGTATGATTACACGGTCACCAACCAGACAAGAAGACCCCCGACCCTCGTAATACACAAACAAGTAGAAAGAGAGTTTGAGCTCTATTTAAAATGGTTGCTTGTGGTTGAATAGGGTTGGCAGTTTTTTTTTCAATGGTAGGAAAACCTTTTGTGTGTATATGGCTTATATGCGGTATTATACATATACATATGTACAAGATTTATTTGAAAACGTAAATCATGTCTTCAACAAACTTCTTTATGCAAAGTACTAGAGCCCAGGTTCCTCTTAATCAGGACAAATACGTCTACTAATCATAATCATCAGCTTATATAGTCCACATAGGGGCCGTTCAAATATTACGTAAGCAGATTTATTACAATTATTTAACCCCCCTTGTCAGCAAATGTAAGTAAAGCTCTTGCCCCCAGCCCCCAAGCTTACGTAAACATTTTTCAATTATAAATGCATTTTTTTTTATATATTAATTATAATTAAAAAAAAAAGAAAATGGATTTAGGATAGAGATTAGATTTTACTGATACAGTATTCAACATAGAGTAAGGGACAAGAATATTATAATCTTACGAACATAACAAACGCGCGGTAATTCCCCTAATCGGTTCTAAAGCGAGTGCTTAAACGTATGCATTATTTGCGGGAATCCCCGAAAATGCGTTTCGTTTTCAGGCATAGACAATGTGAGGGTTGCCATTCGTGTAAAAAAGTAAATAACTACCGATGACGTAATCATCATCTAGACTCTCCCCCTAGTCATCCAAAATAAACAAAACAGAGACCCCCCCCCCCATAGTGCTTACGTAATACTTGAACGGCCCCATAGGTCTAGACATAGGCCTCCCTAATGAGCGCCATAGCGCCCTATCTCCAGCATAACGCATCTAGAATCTGCCTATAGTATTTCACAGGTTGTCACCCCACCTGGGCTGAGGGCGTCTTATACTACGTTTGCCGTGTCGTGGTTTCCACTCTCTGCCTCATCTTAACATCTTAAATATTAAAAAATTTATCTAAGTATCTAGTCCTTATCCATGTTAAACAGTTTTTGTTAACGTTTGTTTATTTTACACGTCATGTACCTACTTTGTACCTGATATATTTATATTCTTTGCTATAGGTACTTCTTTTCTATTCTAGTAAAACTAGTTTATGTTACCTATCTAGGTATCCCTAGAATCTGAAATCTCACAATACTAGTGCTATGTGACCATTAACCTAATTAGTGGTAAGCGATCTAGAGATTAACGCAAACTGCACGTGGCATCCCATTACTGAAGCTGCACTGGACCCTTATTCACGAAACGCGCACGAAACACGTTACTTATAACTGCGAAATAACGGGCAACTTAGAAAACCTTCCTAGCTGGAAGCGTGCTCTATGAGAAGTCGGAAAGAATCATAGAACCACGTAAAATATATTGCTAGTTCCGCTGGTTCACAGAAGATGACAGACGACAGTAGTCAGTTGGACCAGCACTACCCGACACAAGACCATACCTAAAAGTTTCTAGCCAACTGATTAAACAAGATGATAAACACAAGCTATAGACACAAGTAAAGCATTTTGTAGCGTTCAAACAATAGGCACTATGGAAGTAGAGTAGATCGCGTTATTGTCATGGAATCGTTGTGAATAGGTAGATACGCGCACTGAAACATTTTAAACGAGTGACAACCCTGTGTGAAGGTTAAACCCGCACGTGGGTCGTAGAGTAGTGAAATACAGTGAAATTTATCTTTTAATTTACTGACAAAAAATTAATACCTACAACAACACAATCATGTTGTTGTTGTTGTCTTGTTACTCATCAATAACGTAAGCCTTCGCTATTTTAGCCTTAAAGATTCTCGTTAATTGTTTCATAATGTTTTTATCCAGGTATTACAAATAGGTAGAAAGGACATTATTTGTCAAACTTTGCCTGTGACTCCAGGTATACTTACTCAATAATTTTCATTCCGGCCCTGGTGGGGGCACAGAGAGGGGCCTCGAGGCTTGGCCTCATTACCCCGGCGTCAACTCGAGGGGTGACGACCCCTCGGTCCTTGGGTTTTGTGGGAATATATTTTTTTTTCCCTGTTCTCAATGTTTTTTTTTTTGGCTTCATTTGGTATGTAGGTATATATTTTTTTTTGTGTTTTTTTTTTGTATACTTACTTTATGATATACTAATTATTATGGCTCGCTGTGTCTGTGTTGCCACAACTCTGCAGATGGCTCTGTTTTAGTCATTCTGACAGCTGCTGACAGCAATATGAGTTGCTTTGTTAAGTCACAAAGTCATCACAAGGTTTTGGCAGTAAAAGGCTTTTCGAGAAGAGGTAGGGACCGGCAGGGCACAAGCCTTTTTCACGTGAAAGATCACGTCTATTGAGACAGGTGTTTTTCGTAAAAGGTATACAAATTCTTTGCTCGTCACCAGTTACGAAACGATAACCGCGGTTTATATTTTTGGCGGCCATATCTCGCGAATATCGGCGGCCGCTGGGGCAAACGTGTTCTTGAATGGAGACCACTGCAGGTAGATGCTAGATGCGGCAAGCTGAAGACAGGGCGCTATGGCGCTCATTGGGGGAGGCCTATGTCCAGCAGTGGACGGCTATAGGCTGATGATGAACCGCGGTTTCGTAAGAGTACAAAAAAGTAAGTAATCGCAACTGGTTTCGTACAAGTACAAAAATGTTTTTAATCGCAAGTGGTTGCGGACCTCCGGTTTCGTACGCGGCCGAAGGGTGTGCGATTACCTTGTCCGTGATGTGAATTAATGCTGAATGTACTGAAACTGCAATACTCTATGCTAGGAGCGGCAGACGCTTGGCCCTGACAACTAAACGGGTGATGCGGAAATATATATAATAAATAAAATAAACCATTTCTCTTTGCGTCTAGGTGTTTCATAAAATTTTTCAAGAAACGTTTGGTAAACAATGGAAATAAAAATACCATGGCAAAAAAACTGGCGCAAAGTTGAGGTTATATAAGATTGTCCTTCCACTCGAAGGATCGACGACATTGTAGCGGTCGCAGGGAGTCGATGGATCGAGGCGGCGACTGCTATTCGTGGTAACGTTTGGGGGAAGAGAAGAAACGTTTAGTTAGTATTAAGATACTTTTTTTTATTGATGGTGCAAAAAAGATATATTGTATTGTATTGTTCAGCAGTGGGCGTGTACGGGCTGATGATGATAAGATTGTATTTCTATGTCTGTTTAATCGTGGCTGAAACGAATTTGATTTAGTTTTTTGGACAAACACAGAACTTTCCAAGATGAACTCAAATATCTGTCACAACTGTCAACTCCCTAGACTATTCAAAACGAATGAAATCAAATTTATTTAATGTATGAAATACATGCTATAAAATTTGTTATAATGTAGGAATGTCATAATGTGTACTGACCTATTAAGCGTGCAATGTCTGTAAAATTTTACAATAAATAACTAATTTAATTCTAAAACAAATACATAAGATTCACAGATAAATAAAGAAATAAGTAATAATAATACAATCATCAAAATATAATAACATAATAAAAAATTATAGAATAAAATAACTGCCCTACTCTAGGGCCCAAATGGATTTTCAGAAATTAAATTTTAGTATAAGTTATCCATATAAATTCTTCATACAAACTCGTAGTACCTATTTTCATCATCAGCCTATATTAGTCCACTGCTGGACATAGGCCTCCCCCAATGAGCGCCATAGCGCCCTGTCTTCGGCTTGACGCATCCAGCATCTACCTGCAGTCTTTTGCAGGTCGTCATCCCACCTGGTCGGAGGGCGTCCTACACTACGTTTACCGAGTCGTGGTCTCCACTCAAGAACACGTTTGCCCCAGCGGCCGTCGGTTCTTCGCGAGATATGGCCGGCCCACTGCCACTTCAGCTTGCTAATTCTCAGAGCTATGTCGATAACTTTAGTTCTCTGTCGGATGTATTCGTTGCCAATCCTATCCTTCAGAGATACTCCGAGCATAGCTCTTTCCATAGCTCGCTGAGCGACTTTGAACTGGTGGACCAGCCCTATCGTGAGTGTCCACGTCTCAGCTCCGTAGGTCATAACGGGTAGGACGCACTGGTTGAAAACTTTCGTTTTCAAGCATTAGTACCTATTTTAGGACCTATATTTGTCCGCGCTGAGTTAGAAGATTAAAACATTTTTTTTTTACAGGTTGTTCATCGAAATAATATTATTAAAAAAATTATTAACTAATAACTCGTAAGCCACGTCTGTCTAGTCTCTTTATTACAAATAGGCATTACTTCAGTCTCTCAATCTCTTACGAGTACCCTTACATAGCAATTAACATGGGTGCAATATCCTTAAACCGGATTATAATAATAATGCTGGATAATAATAATAATGCTGGACAACAATTCACACAGCATTATCTAGCCCCATGGTAAGCAGAGCTTGTGTTATGGGTACTAGATAACTGATATACATAATACAACACATTACTTAGATATTTTTTATTATACAATAAAAATTATTGTTGGCAACTCTGAGTTGATTTTTAAAGATCTGTCGAAACAAGTAATATTTCAATAAAACGATAATAGCTATATAATTTTTTTAATAAAATTTTAGCGTGAAAATATGTATGTTATGTTTTACGATTGCATAACTTTCATAGAAACATTTATGTATGTACCTAGAAATATTTATCAAAGAAAGTCGTGTTAGTTACCCTATTATTATAACTCAAGAACAGCTGAACCAGTTTGGCTGAAAATTTGTCTGGAGGTAGCTTAGAACCAGGAGACGGACATAGGCTTTTCATTATTTTAAATCCATTTGACACATAGAAGACGGGCGCTACGGCGCTCATTGGGGGAGGCCTATGTCCAGCAGTGGACTTACATAGGTTGATGATTATGATGATGGTGATGACACACATATTTCCACGGGGGCGAAGCCGCGGGGCGCAGCTAGTTATTTATAAAAACACAATGACGTTACAGACGCTATTTTGGAAAATAGCAATAAAACAAAAATAGATATACAATTTCAAATAGGAAAAAGCAAAGCTAGCCACTACATAATAATTATGTTTGCTTGTCCGAAAAAACATTTTTATGAAGTGTAAATTTGATATTATAACTCTTTTAATGAAAAAGCCTTTTGAACTTGAGTGCTGTTTCAAAGATACATGACAAATATTAAAAAGGCTTACCAATCTACCCCGGGTCAAGTTAATCGTAGACGAAGGGTCATGGAGGACCAAGGGAGGATCTTTATAGGGGTCGTAAAACAGAATTAAGATAGCAAACATAGTATAAAGATGAAATTAATAATGGCGCAACTGTAGTTACACACACAAACAACATACCCACAGGTACATAGCTATTTTGAATCTAGTTTCAGTTTCAGTTATTTTATTTATTTATTTTATTTAATATTTTTTGCACGATAAACTAAATACAAAACCTATTCTAGAAAATGAATACATAGGTGAACTTAACCCTAAAAAGAGTTCTCTTCCAGCAAACCTTATTGGGAGAGAGATACAAAGTGAAGAGAGAAGTGAGTATATGTGCATAAATAAAATTATAAATAGACAGAAGATTAAATTTTAACTTACTTATTCAATATACTACTAAACAAAAATACTAATTAATTTAGCGTTTATATGTTACATGTCATTTTCTTAATTCTAATTAAATTATCAAAAACGTCTCAGTAGATCACAAATTCATAGTAAATTGATTAAAAATAAAAACAAATAGCAACCTTTTTCTCGGTAGACAGTTAGAAATAGTTTTCTTTCCCGGACTTATTTTGATACGAACTAGAATAAATTGGACATTTCACACGGCATCGTAAAGCAGAGCTTAGAGAAATACCTAAATAACGCTGGATAATCTCAACTTCCTGCGTCGCAGTCGCACCGACCTTTGTCGCGGAACTGGTAGTCAGATTATTGTTTTTTTTATTTATTTACCAAAATTTACAATATTTTTTTCTAAACTAATTTAAAATATTATGTTTGACATAATGTTAATATTAAAATACAGTATAAACTGGTGTATGGGGTACTATGTAAGGGGGACTCCTACATCTCGTCTCCCAAGCCAACCTAGCCTGCACGTGGTACATCCAGCTAGATAAAGAACTAGGCTCTGGTGAAAATATCAATCCATCTTCATAATTTGATAACTCATTAATTTTACCAATTATTTCCATTACTTGACTCTGGAAAAGTCTCCAACCAGACACAGTTGCCATTAACATAGAATCATCATCATCACCAGTATAAACCGACACCAAAAAAACATTTTGTTTTTGCGCTACTGGTCAAGATCTACTATGTCCTCTATGTCCCGGAAATATTCCCGAGTAAACCTTTCTCCCATTGACGTTACAAGGTTGATAACCTCATAACAAGGGTTCCCTTCGATCCCTCTGACAGCAATTCCAAACATTAAAAATTCAGGAGGTTTTGATTATTACCTACCACCTGTTAAAATATTGGAATACAGGACTTAATTAATAGGTTAGGAAACAATTTATAAAATAATTTGTAATGGACATTTCCGTAGTTTTGTCTGAATAAATTTTCAATTTCACATTGGTAGAATAATCATCCATCTCTAGTAGTTGAAAAGCAAGCAGTGTTCCAAAATTATATTTTACCAGTTTCTGCTTGCGACTTTGCACACGTTGTTTCTATATAGATCGTTTAACGGTCATTTCTATCTCATGGGAAGTCTTTTATGGGATAAAAATGTGATTTCAGGCTTGTAGCTACATCTATACAAAATTTCAGCCAGAACCATTTCCGGAGAGTGGACTGCCCGTACACCAGGCACTGTTGTGAGCGCCACCTTCCCAGCAATCCTTTTAGTTTTTAAGATTATCTTGTTGTTACTAATATGAGTGTAAATGCTTGAAATAAATACTTTTTATTTTTAATTATTTATTATTATTATTTCGTAGTTTTGGATTGAAGGAGCAACAAACATCCATCCATCTTAACTTTCACATTTTTGATATAGCTGCGACAGTCCAGACTCGCAAGTAATACGTACTTATTGTAGAATCGATTTCTCTTGCATCTGCGGCAGGAAAGCCTAGCATTCTACGCCAAAGAGGCAAGTACGACGTAAAACTAAATATTGTAACAAACAAGCAACGTACATACAACGATCGCAATAAAAGATAAACACTCGAAACAGATCTCATAATTATACAACTAGAAAACATTTAATGAGTTTCAGCTTAGAACGTATCTTTGATGACCCTAACCATTAACTTACTCTGATTCCTAGGAAACTTTGACCGCTATTTAATGGCAGTAAAATAGAAATACGTCATAAACCTCCAATTACAAACTACAATAACGAGTACCGCTTTATGACAGCTATCAAACAATACGTATTCTAAAGAGGATCACAATAAAGCGCACGAATAAGTACCTACCTAGTCATCTAATAAATAAAAGCATTTTTAGAATCTTGCTAGAAGTTCCGGAGATAACGCATTAAAAGCCAACTTACAAACGAACTCCTTATATTTTAGTGTAAGAGATGCAGGTGTAAAGTAAAACCTTAACTTGAGTGTATTTCTCAATAAAACTCTAGAATGTGTCTGGTCTGGCTGGACTCTCGCTGAAGGTACAATTACAATTTTATAGCGCATATGCGTTTTATCCAGATTAAAAGCATAGGGACCTTACGTTGCTCCCTGAGGTATACCGTGCATGATGTACGTAAAACATTTCTCATTTACTTAAACAAAAAGCATTATTTTCAATGCAAAATATATAACCAATAAACTGGGTTCGTAAATCTATCAAAGTTCTTACAAAACAGACGTTTTTAATCTCTCGAAAGTTATTGAAATGTTCTCGAAGCATACTTTACTGCTCTTTGATGATGGCTTATTCAAAGATTTATTCGGAACACTAATATGATGCGAAAGTAAGTAAGTCTGTTGCTCTTTTATTTAAGGCTGAATATAGACCGTGTAGTTAAGTTTAGTTTATTTATTTCCACCGTAGGTACACAATGGTACACTTGATGTCGTTATATAATAAGGTTAGGGACGCACCGAGTGTAGATAATTTCAAATTAAAATTAAAAAACTGGCTCATAGAGAAGGCGTTCTATACGTACGACGAGTTTTTAAACTATTAATATAGAATAATCTTATTTTGAATTTTTACTATAATTAGATATTATAATTTTATATTACAAATAATTCATTTATAAAGTGTGACATATAATTTGACAAATTATGAATAAAATGTTTATCTGTTATCTGTTTATCTGTTATACTATTTTAAAAGATAAATTACATTTTTATTATAACACACACTAACTTTTGACAAAGGAAACACCATAGGACATTGTGCAAAAAAAAAAACAGACAGACATGCCTTCTTAAAAAATTAAAATAAATTCATTTATAATAATTTGTCACAATAAAACAGATAATAAATAATGGTATAAGTTAAATGGAATAATAAATTAGATAAAATGTCAAAGTAATCTGCTGTATAAGGGCATTGTCAAACTATACTAAAAATATTGTACAAAATTTAATAATATACAAGTAAAATAATATGTAATATGGAAAACCCAAAAAATTGTTTTGTTAAGTTTTTAAGTAGGTAAGTTCATTGGTTTTTGATTATTGCGTAGGTAAGTGTTCATGCCAAATTATCCTTGTTCTAATATATATAGTTAGTTCTATACTTTACGGAAAAATGTCTGTGAAGCAGTTGGCAGAAGTAAATATTTATATTAGATTTTCTATGCTCGTGCAAAGGTTAAAAAAACAGTTTCTTGGAATAATATTGTTCTCCGTAAAGAACTTCAAATCTTGGAAATACTTCACAAAGCAAAATATGTAATGTTTTAATTCTATAATAAAAGAGTTAAGTTTAGTCGTAGAAGCAAAAGTATCAATACTGCTTTGAACTATTTACGACACAAATCTCTTCGATTAATTATACAGGGTGGGGCAAAAGTAATCATCCGATGTTCTTTTGCTGTATTTTTTTTTGAATGAAAAAACTTTGGTACTGCTTGTAAAATTTGTTAACTTAATTCATTAGAATTTATTCCATTAAGTTGAGAAAATGATATCGGTCAAGTGGCCGCCGCAATCTCTCGTTTTGGTGATTTGCACTGGCCGGCCAGATCACCCGGTTTAACCGCTCCAGACTTATTTTTATGGGGATTTTTAAAGTCGCGGGCTTACAGTCAGCAAGCCTGAGACTCTCGAAGCTCTTACGGAGAATATTCGCTAGGAATGCAAGAAACTGTCGCCCGAAGTTCTGTAATGCTTCCTTCAGAATATCGGTAGTGACTCGAGCAGTGTGCGCCGCCGTTGCACCGTCCTGTTTGGATACAATTATTCCGCGTTCTTGCGGAGTAAACCGATTCAATTCCGATGTGCAAATCAAAATGATAATATACAGGGTGGGGCATAAGTAATCAATCACCCTATTTGTCGGTTTTGACATTTGTGAAGTAAACAAACGTTGTATTTTACGTTTGTTTACTTCACAAATGTCAAAACTGAATTGACATTTGGCGTCATTTGCAAAAGTTATAGCGTGTTCCAATAGGGTGATTACTTATGCCCCACCCTGTATATTATCATTTTGATTTGCACATCGATCTAATTTTAAATTCGCCATGTATCGACTAAGTACAACTTTATCCGTAAAAGTGACCACAGTAAAAAATAGAATTACAATAAGTCCTGTAGCACATACTTTTTCGATTTATTACGCTGACACCCCAGTCTATATTCGCACTATTCTGATAACACGACCATAAAGAAGCGATAAGTTCTCCGATTCCCGTAAAATATCTCATACCGTAAATTATCTTTCAAGGAAAGCTGTAAAAAAATGTCTCCAACCAACCCCTAGGGTTGTTCAACTTGTCCAGCACAATAGTGTAACAAATACCATTATTTATTATCTGTTTTATTGTGACAAATTATTATAAATGAATTTATTTTAATTTTTTAAGAAGGCATGTCTGTCTGCTTTTTTTGCACAATGTCCTATGGTGTTTCCTTTGTCAAAAGTTAGTGTTTATTATCATAAAAATGTAATTTATCTTTTAAAATAGTATTTAACTACATCAAGTGTAACATTGTGTACCTACGGTGGAAATAAATAAACTGATAAACTGAGTGTCGAGAATAAGAGTAATTAAACTTGTTTCGCCGCTGCTCATAAGCTGAATTTTGATTACGTATAAAAACAAAAAAAAAGTCAAGTAATTAGAGGTCAAAATAGTATGAGAGATGCACTTAGGAATAAATCTGAATTGATCTGCAGTTATGATCTGAGTACATGGATTTTTTTATTTAAAAACGTGTTTATTTTTTGAAGATATCCCATGGAGACAAATAAGTACGCCATCTTGACGATGAGACGATAGCACACTTATTTGTCACAGTGTCACTTTATTCAGTATTACAGATCTTATAAGCTCGAAGAATACATCTAAACCGGCCAGCTGATCAAAAGACACCATCCCTACTTTGGCTTCTATGTGTGTGTACTACTTCTGGAGTAATACACACACACAGGAGCCAATATAATGTAGCTAGCCATAGCTTATTCTCCCTTGGTGCGAGTTCAACAGGTTAAGATTACTGTAACTACTGGCGCTTCTGTGGTTCTATCGATTAAGAGGCTTTGTGATTCTACGTAGCTAGTTATTTGGTTGGTAGGTTCTGTGGTTTTGTGTATGATATATAAATGCCTCGTTAGTGGTACCGTGTTCAACCGCTGATATTGCAGTCTCGAGTTCAAATCCTAAGAATCGCTAAAATGTCTTGCTTCTGGGATTTTTCTAGCGTATATTCAAAAACCTTGATATTTTCTGTATACCTACAAAAGGGTTACAAAACCCAGGGAATATTGGTGGAAAATATTTAAGGACGTTGTTATTATCGAAGGAAAGCGCAAAAGCTCGAAACAATTTTTGGTTTTGAAAGCTTTCATTCATCATTTAATAGAGGTCTCGTCCGTTTTCGAATTCAGAGAAAAATAAAACTTTATGTGAGCTTATGCATTGTTGAAGTTTGTGTTTAAGTTTTTAGTGATAACCTTGATATCTTGTTGTTTTCTGTTTTTGTTAAGTTTTTATTCATAATTAACGTCTTTGTTGACGTAAATTATCTTGGATTTAAAATCATTAATATAAGTTAGCATGACAGGGTCTGAAAAATATAAGTAGGTACGAATAGTAAGTACTCAATACCCAATCATTTATTATGTTCTAGAGGTGTTTATAATCTAGCGAATTAAATATTATATTAGAATTAAATATTTTAAATGTTTCTCATTTTCTCTCTCGTGCTCTCGGGTCATACAGTGACCGGTCCTTTGGAGGGCTTTTGTGGGGCTGAAGCCAACAGCACAGACACACAGAGACCCTCAAAGGCGAGGGTTATTATTATAATATATTAGTAAAGTAAAGTAAAAATATTATTTATTGACAAAATAGACAATGAATCAGGCAATACGAGTCCATAGGCTCCTGAACTAGTATAAAACTGTGTTTCAGGAACCAATGGCTTCTCCAACTAATATTAACATACAATTATGTCTAATCAACTAAGGATATCTTATACATAACTAATTTTAAATGTAGGTACAGAGTAATCCAGCCAAATAAAAACATAACATAAACATTAGGTACTTAATATATTTATAATAATTGATGATGCACACAATATGTATGGAGAGAGAGGAGCATATCATTGTTATTAGGTATATTATACTCTTTTGCATATATCTTATCTCACGGAGAATAAAAGTGCACGTCTTATTGCCTCACGTAGAGGTTTATAATGTCGCGCCATGTGTCGCTACGAAATGCGGTTTGTAGCAAGTGTATGAACGATTAGGGATGCCACAAAATTGTTGATTTTATCAAACGCAGCCTTTTTAGTTTACAGTTTTGATAGCTTTCAAATCTCGGCTTCAAATCTTTCTCATTTTGAAATGGGGATAGTATAATAAAGCAATACTTATATAAAAAAAACAATGCTGGACAATCCACACAGCATCATCTAGCCCCAACCTAAGTTAAGCTTGTGTTATGGGTACTAGATGACTGATACACGGGCCTGATAGGTCATGACATGACTTAAAAATAATTCATTTGTTTATAAACCACTTTTGAAATAATTGAATTAATTGAAAGCAGTGAAAAGAAATAGCATAATATCAAGACGATATGGAACGGCGAGCGAAAGTCCGCCTGCGACTGCCTGTTTTCTATGTTTAGTAAAGAAAAAATATCTATGTTATATATTTTATTATGTATATCAGTCATATACATAGTATCCATAACACAAGCTCTGCTTAACTTGAGGACATAATTAATATTTTCTGTGATATTAATACTGACAACCCTACGATCATACCTCGCTTTTATTGCGCCTTTACTGTGGAAGTACTTTTATAATTGGATGTTAAGATGGCTTGTTGTCTTCATTTACCACCGTTTGTCCCGCAGTGTACTTAGTTCTACCCGAAAGGCGATAGGGGGCGTAAATTGATTGCCTATAACCAAAAGCCCAAGTCATTGAGAAGGTAGTGTTACTTTGTAAGCTGCTTCTTGCCCAAGTTCCTACTATGCAACTTACTTCACTAAATTAAGTGAAGTAATAAATAAGTTGGAAGTTGGATCTAGGGCCAGATCCAAAAGGCGGTACTCCACTCGGCACGCATCTTCAGGAAGTTCTTCAAGTCTCTCTGCAGCCCTTATCACCGGCCGCTTGAGCTTTATTTCGGTCAGCGGTCAATGATCTACCGATTTGATATATTTTTACTGTAGAATAGTTTTATAATGTTTTATTGTATTTTCTATAGTAAAACCAACCTCGTTATGACCAAAAATGGAGAATTTGAACCTCTCTCAAGTTTTGTCAATCATTGGCTATATTTTAGGCGGGCATTTAAAATCAACAATAAAGCTTGCATGCTGCAAGAAAAACAGACAAATAAACGCCAAAAAAATAGCAGACTACAAAGTCTGGACCAAAGAGAAGCTTAAACATAGAGTAACTTTTTTATACGGAGACGCTTAAATCCTAACAATATTATAAACGCAAAAGTTTGTAAGTATGGATGGATGGATGTTTGTTACTCTTTCACGTAAAAACTACTGAATGGATTTTAATGAAACTTCACAATAATATAGCTTACATATCAGAATAACACATAGGCAAAAATTCATAAAGATAAATTGTATATTATCCAAAATATCTATCACCACGCAGGTGAAACCGCGGCGCGCAGCTATTGCAGAAATAAAAAAATCTATTTTAATTTTCAAAAAGTCTTATCGAGCGTGTGAAAGCTTCCAAGACGTAGCTTTAACTAATCCGTTGATTTATGGATTAATTTTCGCTTAATCCTTCAGCAAAACGTTGAAGTTTGAAATTCAGAATATCGACGGATCCAGATAGGGTCGTCACCCGAGCAAAGTGCAAAGGTTGCGAAGCTTAATTGAAATATTTTGGAGCAATCTGTTCATTATTTCTATTCATGCTCAGAAATAAAAATTATTTTGTATTTTGTGAATACCTACAGTTGACGGTGGGTTACTTAATGATCTGTTTTTAATTTTCTTTGTCATTGTTTTATAATCATTGTATTCTCCTTGCTGGATCGAGATGAGAGGAAAAAGGAGAGGGAGGCCTTTGCTCTGCGGTGGGACACTCCGGGCTAATATAATATAATCATTGTTTTAAGGTCGCAAATGTCAATTGTTTCATGCATATTATATGAAACAATTGGCATCTTTTCTGCGACATTAGTATTTACAATTCTAATAAGTAATTTCTTCGAAATTATCCCCCGAGTGAGCTTACGCTCTTCAATAGCAAAAACCTTTTAATATTTTTTAAATAATTCTTTCAAATAGATACATTTTTATAAGCTGGCGCGATTGTCATTTGCTTTTTCATGCAATTAACAAGGTACGCTTACGTCACAAACCTGTCTATACTGGAGGCCTACTCTAGTTTTCCTCTTCCTTATCCGCATGTGAGAAGTACAGCTGATACAAACAAAACAGACAAAACTCAACGTGCAACTTACTTTTAAATGGCCGTTTTCGAATGGCGAATTTTGTGAGTAACATAGATTATTTTTTATTCCATAAATCAGTTCCCATGGGATAGAAATAGCCATAAAAAGTTTTCATAGAGAAAGAAATCGACAAAAGTGGGACACTGAAATCAGAGAAATTAAATGTTATACCAAAACTTTTTGATTTCGACGGGACTTGAACTCGCGACCGTCCAAGTGCGCGTTCAAGTCCCGTCGAAATCGAAAATTTTAGGATATTATTTTATTTCTTAGAGATCCCCGAGTGCGAGGGCTTATGTTGTATTATAATAACAAAAATATTAGCTCTGAATTCAAACTCAAATATTGACTGTAAAGTCTCCAAAAGGTAAACTATTAATGTCCATTGGTAGTCAAATACTAAAAAGCAACAGTGTATCAATCTGTGGCACTGGGGCCAACTAGCGTCCAACTAGGCAGTAGAGCCATTGAAACTAGTCTCCAACTCTCACAATGCACTCAATGTTGCTGGGGCAGTTGTATTAGCTTTTTATGACTAGAGTTGTGCTTCTGACTTCTATAAAGGACTTGCAGTGTGCAGTTTCTAGTGTTTGTGACACTGGAAAGTTCTCTTTTGAGTATTTCATTTGTTTCTAGCGTAGGTATTGCTTAAACAGCTTGAGTCTGCTGAAGGTGCACAAACGAAAATCAGGGAAACTACGCCCTATTTTATCGACACAAATGTGAGAAAAATGTTTTCTTTGGTAATTTTTTATAGCGTTTTTAAGGGGCCTCCGGAGGGATGAATGCTTCATACAAAAGTAATACCACAATTATTTCTAATTCAAGCATATTTCCACTATAATATTGCATTATTTGTATTAAAATAGTATTTATCTAGTTTCCCAAATAGTTTTTTTTCAAGATACTTACCTAAAATGAAATGAAAGCCAATCTCATTTTGCACATTTCTATGCGAAAATGGACATGTTTTCTTGCTATTTGTTTCGTATTAAAAACATCAATATCTTACGTTTCATTTATTAAAGAACATAGCTTATATTGTCTGGTTACAGAATAACAATACTTTGTGAAGAATACAAAAAGTTTTCAGTCATAATTTTTGGTATTACGGAACAAACCAAATTTTGAACGGCTAATATTGCTATCGCGCAAGCATGTGGCGCGGCGCAAGGGTTAAACAGGGACATCGATATTCGGAGCGATTTTTGCAAGCGAGGGTCGCCGGACCCTTAAACTTTGTTTTCGCTACGATGACCCCCAGCTAAACAAAATGGTGTAACTTTTGAACTATCCGATCAATTACTATGACACAAACTCACTCTCATATGTATATTTATGTGGTGTGTTTATAGGTATGTATTGTAAACTCTAAGGTCCGTATTATGAAAGCTTGGTCAGAAACAGGTCTATGCTTGAATGATGTTTATTCCATAGAAAATCGTTGCTCAAGCATGAATTGATAGCAAGCTTAAATAATGCGAGCCTAAATGTCAGAGGATTTTAAGTGTCACAATCACATGTTACCTGAAAACGCTTGTAATTGTAATTGCTCACGACCTTAAACAGTTGTATAGACAAAAATAAATTTATTTGGCCATAAACTGGTTACGTACAATAACACAAATAAATAATATGTAGGTATGTAGTACACACTAACTACACAGTAGCATAGCTTTGGCAGTTGTCGGGTGCGCCAAAACTTTACTTTTTTTTTTGATTCTGTGTCAATTCTGTTCAAGCCACTCTTGTCTGACCCAGGTTGTATTATTGTAGACGTAGATATAATCATCTTTACAATAGGTAATACTAATAACCTATTCTAAGGATGATTATTATCTGCTTCAAGAGAAATCATCATCATCATCATCATCAGCCTATAGCAGTCCACTGGACAGAGGCCTCCCCCAATGAGCGCCATAGCGCCCTGTTTTCAGCTTGCCGCATCCAGCATCTACCTGCAAGCTTTCGCAGGTCATTTTTAATTTTTAGTATTTGCTTTCTTCTTTTGTTTTCCTAAAATATTAATGCAATGTGAACTGTTGCCCTGTTTACTACAGTCTTGATTATTGGGGATTATTTTTTGTAATTCGGCCTCCCGCGATACAGGTTCTGAACACCTGGTCGGAGGGCCTACACTAAGTTTACCGAGTCGTGACGTATTAATGAGAAGTGACGTGTAGTTGTCGCCATTTTTGTGGGATAAAATTTGATTTCCTACAAAATAACCTCTCTAATTAGTAATACCTACATATATGGTATGACACTAATTTACACTAGTTGGTAAATTATCGGTTTATTTAATAGCAAGGTAATTAATTTTTGGCAACGTTGTTGGTTTGGTAATAAATTAGCCTCTATATATAATGTTGGAGGGTGAAATATTCGGTAATTTGGGTTTAGGTAAATCAGAATTTTGATGTGGCACAATTCTGAAAATTAAGTTTGTTACTAAGGATGGAGCTACATTTTATCTGTTTTAATCTTGTAAGTGAAATACATACATAAACATATTATACTTAATTTGTTTTGAAAAAAACTAAAAATCGACTTTGGATTTAAACAGTTAGTATGTTTTTGGGGACAAATGGTTATCCCATATAATAGTTCCCTTGGGATAGATATAACATTTAAACGGTTCGATGGGCACAGCGCATGCGAATCCGCGGGCAAAAACTTGTTATAAAATAAGAAAGCAAAACACGATAACAACAAAATACTACTGGATCTAACTATGCATATAATAAGGCCCTCTAGAATATTCTAGAAATATCTGTGATTCCATCACTTTCATTAGCAAGCGAAATAACGTTACCTTGATTCGGCATTATATTTTGTTTTGCATTTAATAAGGGATCCCTTTTTACTTTGAGACGTTAGAAACATCTTACTGTAAGTACTTATGATTGGATTTCTTTTGAATTCCTTATCTTGGGGATGAAATAATTTTTCTACAGAAATATCTTTAATTAGCTAATGCGTAACGACTTCTAAGGAATACTGGTAAGGTCAGTTTGCTGGTAGACGTCACAAATCTGCGCGTCATTCGTATACAAAAAACAAAGGGTATCGCGTCAGGTTTAGTAATTTACCTTTGTATATAACAAGTTGAAGATTTCCACTCACCCCAATATGCACTCCATCCACAAACAGCTGCGGCACCAGGATATCCTCGCTCTTCATCCGATCCCTGATCTCGTCCTGGTATTCGGTGCTCATGAAGACATCCCGCTCATCGTACTTCACCAGGAGATTCCTTAAGATTTTCTTGACGAGCACGCAGCGTTGATAGGTGCTTCTGACTATACCCATTGTGGTGGTGTAGAGGACGACCTTTCCGGCGTCTTTTTCTCTGTAGCTCTGAAAAAAATGCTTTGGTTATTACGTGTTTTTATGAAAAGAAAACAAACTATGGTGCTAAACACGTATGTCGACAGGTATGTCCAGCCGTGGACTGGCAAAGGTTATTGTTGATGATAGGTTCTTGGAAATATTTTTTAGTTGAGACGCTAGCCCCCGCTTGGTAAAGTAAAGAGATAAGTCACGTCAAAGGTACCTATTTAGAACTAGCACTAACTGGTGTGAATGAATTCAGATCTCGAAAAAACTAATTAGACGGTGGCAACAATTTAAGACCTGTCATATTAGTGATTGTTTAACAACATACTTTGCAGTTTTAGCAATATTTGAATAGACTCCAATTCAAATGTCTCACATAAAAATTCATTTGATACAATTTGACAGTGAAAGTAGCTTACTGGTAGCGACATCTAGTGAAAAATTTAAGCAACAACTACCAAGCAAGCAAAGGGTATACTGTTGAGAAAAAGGGATGACGATAGTTCTCGGAATAAACGATAGATGGCGTGAAGTTCATACATTATATACATAAGTGTTTTGTTTAAAAAAATTATGAGGCGTGCGGTGGCCCCACGTAAAAAAACGCATTCCTTGCAGTTTGTTCGAACCATTATTATGATGATTAAGCCAAAACACGAAAAAAATAAAATTGCTTAGTTAGGAAAACGCCTAATTCAGCAAAACATATTCGAGCAGACTTAAACGATGCACAATGACTTGATCAATTAGGTAATCATTTCACTGTTTTCAGGTCGACCGAAAACCGACTTCGAGTCCCAAAGTTATACTAATCCATCGGGAATATTTTTTTTAGGACTACCTCGGCTTTTTCCACTATATAATTGCAAAATAATCATCCAAATCGGTCCATAAACGACGGATATATACATAAGAAAACATACATAGCCAAACATAGAAACTCCTCCTTTCTGGGAAGTCGGTTAAAAATGGCATACCCTGACCCAGTGGTCTACAAAGTAGGCCATGGTTGGACAGGACATCCCAATAGCAACCTTTACCTATTCTTCGGCGAAAGATTTCCACCAACTTTTGTGTTCTAAGGTGGCACACAATATGGCGTTTTCTGCTAAAAACCCTTAGTTTTTAGCAGAAAACGCCATATTGTATACAAATAGCGAGCCCACGAGTGAAGTAAAGATATATAAAGCTATTGCTAATAGCTATTGCTGAATAAGGATTTACTTCTTAAGTTATTAAAACTTTGACGTCAGAAGCTAGGCAGTGAATGCGTTAACCGCCTTTCCCTCAACGTATGTATTTCAAAACTATGTACAAAATGACCTACAAACACAGTCAAACAGACTTGCTGACCACAAATTCACATGTTTATGCCATCTCTATTTATGCAGACGTTTGTACTGTCCTGTAGAAAAGTGCTAATTGAACTGTTGACAAGCAATATAACAAAGACAGAACCCCTAACCTTAAAATGTGTTTTATATTCATCATCATCATGAGCCTATGATAGTCCACTGCTGGACATAGGAGACCTCCCCCAAAGAGCGCTATAGCGCCCTGTCTATATATATGTCTATTGTCCCTGTCTATGTATGTTATATTCATATATGTTACAAATTTATTTATTTCTGTTCTTCTGGTTTTTTACTGTGCTGTTTGTGTGTGAACCTAATCAATAGTCTATCAAGCGAAAACATCTCTGATGCATTTATGGTAGGGGGATGTTTTAAATAATTATTTATGAGCAGAATAACTTTTCAAAAATAATAACTAATAACTTTTTTAGAAATTATTATCTTGTGGCCGAATTATGAAATTTGTTTTTAAAGATTTTCTGGTTGTTTATAGTTTTAGGCTTTGTTTTGTGAGCTTGAGCCCTCTCATATTATATTATTGTAAAGCTAAGTTATTATTACAGTTAAATACAAATATTTAATTTAATTTTAATAAACTAGAGGTCACCAACTTGTATTGGATTAATTGATTCCTAGCCTAGATCAAATTACGAATAAATGTATCAAATCGTTAGCTAATCGTAGTATGAACGAGCAAACAAGCCATTTGCGTAGGTACTGACTTGGGTACTTGATCAAGAGGTTCTATTATAATTAATTACTTTTCCATATTTTTCATAGGTAAAAATCTTAATAAAATGGGTCGCCGAATCATCTGCAACAAGTCGGGCAGGCCGCCGCGCCGCGCCGCCGCGCCGCGGCCGCCCCTGGCGCTGATGCTGGTCTGTGAATGCAGTCTGAATGACTAAATGTACGCGACTGTACACTCGGAATCCTCTCGGTGCAATATTGTTTGCGTTATGCAATCGTACGCAAATGTTGACGTTGACATGAACTCAGTATTGAGGGATTGGTCAATATTATTGTACGGTGAAAGCTTGTATGGGTAATTTACCAATAATTTAACGAAAACACTTGTGACTGATGTATCAATAATTCGTTATGAAACTTGTAGTATCGTCAAAATTAATTGGCACCAAAAAAAGTAAAAACAATTTTTTTATTTTTTATTTATTTACCATACATGTCGGTCATCTATTGAGTCCCATGACTACACTATATTAATTATACACGGTGTAACATGAGGGGTGGATCATCGGTGAATGGGGGATGGGGGACCTCAGTATCTATCGATTTAACCCCCCTGTATGTTCAGCGATATTCATTGATTCAAAAGTTATTTGGACTTTAGTAAAATTTTAGTTAAAATCAGAATTCATCCTTAATTTCGCCATTGCAGCCAAAATATTAGGTCTGCGACCCTGTATTTTTTTTTGAAACAAGGTGAATAGTGGGCCTTTAGTGCCTTTTGGCCGCCACCATGAGTGTCCAAGTACAGGGGATGACGAGGATAGCTAAATAAAAACATTATGTCTTGTTCTTACACCGATGTGATTGGCTGATAAGGAAGTATGCTATTTTTTATTCTGAATTTGAATTTTGGAATGAAGACTGCGTTATCTTGCACCGCTGTGATAGGCTGAATAGGTAGTATTTTTAAATTTTTCATTTCATATAAAGTTAATGTAAATTTTAGATTTTGAAAAGAAATTCTTATTGAATTATTATAAATCTAAGAGTCAAATTGGTATAGGGGTAACAAAGGCCCACTATTCATCATCAAAGACAGGGTTGCAGACCCAATATTTTGGCTGCAATCGCGAAATCAAGGATAAAATTTGATTTGAACTAAATTTTTACTAAAATCGAAATAACTTTTGAACCGGTGAATATCGCTGAACATACAGGGGGGTTAAATCGATAGGTACTGAGGTCCCCCCCCCCCATTCGCCGATGATCCACCTCTCACGTTACACCGTGTATAGGCCCAATCTCAAAGCTCCTTGCGCGATTTTTTTAGTCTGGTTGATCTAGAATATTTTAGGTGACTAGCCTAGGGAAGGCGATATTACGACCACAGCGGCCGTCAATAGCCTAGTGTCACAATAACTTACAGTCTCGTGGTTATTGCCATCCATTTGAGCTGAGGCAATGACTCAAGTAGGTGTTGCTACACCCATTCACAAAATACCCAGCTAGATGAGGTTTTAAGAGAATCATTGCAAAAGTTCTCACGCATGGTTTCGGCAAATATACATTCTTAAATATTTACTAACGAGGTAAATATTTGAGGCTGTTCTTACACACCTATGTATGACACGTAACAAAAAGCATTTTCGAGAGGTGTGTTGGGTATATTATAAGTATACCCAACACACCTCTGAAATGCTTTAGTTATAGCTAATGAAGAAAAAAAGGCGGAGTTGCCCAAAGGTTGAAATATAGACTGGCTAGAATCCGTTGAGGCCGACGTAGTCGAAATTTGGCTTGGAAGACATCATCAGCATTATGATATAGGCTTTAATGTCACACTTTTTAAGCAAGAGAAGTGAAAAAATGTTTTTGTACTTATTTCTGATGAATTTGGAAATAAAAAATGTGCAATAAATCAAAATTTCGAGCAAGTAAAACAAAGTTATTGAGGCCTTTCAAAGTCCATTTAGAGCATTTGGACTCAATTACGTGTTTGAAAGGTATGCAATTATTTACTTGATTTGAATGTCAAGATTAAATTGAAATGTTTTTAAACACTGTTGGCCTTGATAGTACCTTGAATTAGTTGAATAGGCAATTATGTCAAAATGCGTGTTATGATAATTTATTTAGTTCCGTTTTATTATTTTTTTTATCTGTAAGACATTTACTAACCTACAAAACTTTATTGTATTTATAGGTACTTTACCTTCATTATGTCATTAAACAAAGACAATTACTCTTAAGTTTGTTTGTTCATAAGAGGTTGCGGGTTTGATTCCCGCCGGAACAATTATTGTGTGTACGATCTACAGATATTTCTTCCGGGTGTTCTGGTCGTTTCCTATGTACGTACCTATAATAAAAAAAATCTATCCATGCAATGTATTGTATTATGTATATCAGTTATCTAGTACCCATAACACAAGCTCTGCTTACCATGGGGCTAGATAATGCTGTGTGGATTGTCCAGCATTATTTATTTATTTTATTTATAAAAGAAGGTTGTATAACGAACATTTTGTTTAGTTATATTCATTTCATTTGAATCGTTATCATTTCAACGATTGTTAACTTAAGTTTTTCTTCTAATCTGATTGCATAGCGTATTTAATTTCACACTGTCATTTAGCAGAAAAATATTAAATATGTATACAACTAGTTGTTTCTATGGAAACGTGTTCAGGTTATTTCTATCCAATGGGAACTGATTTATAGGATAAAGTAGCTCATGGTTTATAACAGGCCAAGAACTACCTGTATGACAAATTTCAAACCAATCTGATATGTAGTTATGGCGTGAAGAGGTAAGAAACTAACATTAGCATTTATAATATTAGGGTGATTTATTATTTTAATTGTGGTCCAAATCCGCCGAAACCATCCAGCCGAATTCAGAACATCCTATTTTTGGCAGTAGGTTGAAAATAAAGTAGCGATTAATGCTATAATCAGTTTCCTAATAAATATATATTAGAAGGTTGAGACCATTGAGAGCATTGCAGAATGTAGGCGTTGCTATCAATATCATAAATAAATGATTAGGTATGATTTCAATGCCTTCTAACACATTTTTAATGCAACCTTCAAGCAAAAGTATAAAAAGAAACCTTATTAACAAATCGAACTAAGATGAAACATTGCTAAATTTACTAATGTACCTCTATAGTACATTATTGATGAGGTCAGTAATGGGTTGCATATAAATTGAAAATATACCCAGAAAAACCGGACAGATTATTATAATAATAATAATCATTTATTTCAGACCATAGAAAAGTAACAGATCTTAATCAACTTATTCTACGGTCCATAGTAATATATACCTTAAAACTAGCATACATAAAATATAAAAGGACTAAATTAATAATAACACGCTTTTTTTTTATTACGCCGACAGCGTGTAGATGTACTCAGGGTGTCAGCTGTTTTCGGTGCACGGCGCGGGCGGTGCAGCGGTGTCCCGTTGCAGGCGGCCAGTGAACCTTCGGAACTTGACACCCTTCGGCCAAAACTCTGCGCTTAGGAATGTCGAGAGATGATGGGTTGGTACTCTCACCATAAATGAATTGAAGCTCACATTATGGCGAGAGTTCAGCTTCTCGACGCGCATCGTGAACCCGGTCTTCGTGTGTAGGTACTCCTCCACAGCCTTGGCCTCCACACTGAAGTGAACGCGAATTATAGAATCAGATATTTGTAGATCATTCAAAAAATTGTCCCAAGGCGGAAATCGAACGACGTTAAGAACAAAATAGAACCCAGGAACTAAGAGTGTCCTTTGCAAAAAGCTTTAAAGCTAACTGTCTATTATTCCCTGGCTATCTCATAAAGCTAACTGTGCACTATTCCCTGGCTTTCTTATACCATTACGATCCAGCTAAGTGACCTTGCGAGGCGAACCAGTAGGTTCCGAGTTCTAGCCATTCATAGGCCAGTTCTACCATAGATAAGGTTAATAGTACAAGTAGAAATAGTAAGGACTTCCAGATTATGTCGGTTATTATTTGGTATTTAAGTGGGGATGATATTTTTGTGATTGCATTTGAATTGCTAGTCAGACGTAATAAGGCTCACTACAGTTATTTGTTTTATTATTTATTTATTTATTTTAAGCCATTACTATCCCACTGCTGGGCAAAGGCCTCCCTTTTCTCCTTCCACTCCTCGCGATCCAACGCTGCAACGCGACGAGCTCGAGGTACATCTTCCATCATGGCGATGGAAGATGTACCTCGAGCTCGTCGCGCCATCTCATCCTGGGCCTTCCACGTCGCCTCTTAGCGTTGGGTGGGCTCCACTCTGTGGTGGTCTTTGCCCACAAGTCGCTGGACATACGGCAGACGTGTCCGGCCCAGTTCCACTTCAGGCTTCCGGCTGTTTGACCAACGTCAACGATGCGTGTTTTGGAGCGTAGTATTTGTTTTATATTAAGTAAAACATTAATTATAATAAATAATACCGGACAATCCTCACTCATTTTTCTGATGCCGTCAATATAAAATTCATATAATTGTTACGAGTCTAGTATATTTGAATATATATATATATATATGCACATTATGTGCTTCGTTATACGATGCGCTGATCTGCGACAACCTTAAACCCACTCGCATCTATATCTATACGTACTAATATTATAAAGAGGAAAGGTTCAATTTTTTGTTTGTCTGTAATGAATAGGCTCTGAAACTACTGGACGATTTGAAAAATTGTTTCACTGTTGGGAAGTTATCTATCCTCGGTGAACATAGGCCATATTATATTTTCAAAAAAGTTAGGGATCCGTGCTAAAACCGTGCGAAGCGAGGAAGATCCGCTAGTTATGAATAATTTCGTCATGTCATCATCTAGAATTCTTTTTTAAAAATCAATCATTTATTGTAATAAAAAAAAACCACTTCTTTTAAGATGGATCACAAAAGACTAGACGTTATTCTAGGACTTTATACCGAATGATAATATTTACCCTACAGGGTAAATAATGATAGATTGATGATAATATTTATTTTAGCTTTCATTTTTGTACTTAATTGCCTTACCTGATAGGGATAATTTCTAAGATATAAGGCCGCCCATTAAAAGTATGTCTTAATGTCTTATTCCGGGCCTGGAACTACCTGTATGCAAAATGTCAGCCCGATCCGTTCAGTAGTTTAAAAACATCCATACATGAAAACTTTCGGGTTTATAATAATTTTATCGTGCAAGAAAGAATAGATAAATAAATAAGTTTTTAATTTATTAGTATTACAGTGAAGAATTATTATAATAAATGTTTCCAACACAGAATTTTAGATAATCAAAACAAATACAAAGTTAAGTTTGTTCACGAACATTATTGTATTGTTATACCAACTGCGCCCCGCGGTTTCGCCCGCGTGGAAATCGATGTGTCAAATTGTGTTTATGTTAACTAGCAACCCGTCCCGGCTTCGCACACGTGTAATGTAGATAGGTATTAATATGGGGCATATAAACCTTACTCTTGAATAACTCTATCTATTGCTGAAAACTGCATTAAAATCGGTTGAGTAGTTTAAAAGATCTAAGCGAACAGACAGCGGAAGCGACTTCATTTTATACTATGTCATCATCATCATCATCAGCCTATGGCAGTCCACTGCTGGACATAGGCCTACCCCAATGAGCTATTAAAATATTATGTAATAATATTAATTATACTGTGTAAAGAAGATAAATTATTTTATTTAATTAGAACGGCATAATCACCAATAACGCGAATTATTTATAGATACGTAGGAGGGAAGTAAATAATCACGTAGGTACATAATGTGTTTTTGAAATTGTTCTTGCAAGAACAATATATTAGGCAATAAAATATTTCAACAGAAGCACACCAGAACTGCGTGTTAGTTTATCACGCATGCACTTGTGGGAAGGACAGAGGTAATTCTCTATTTGTGGAAATAATCATAATTCATTATGCACATTCGTGATTTTGACGACCTTTGGCAGAAACTAATGGAGTTATGAGATTCCCATAACGTTCAATTATTTAATAATAACATTATAAATAAATAAAAACAACCAAAGCTAAGTTCTCTTCTATGAATTGGGTTTTGTTGTATTTTCATCGTCATCATCATCATCAGCCTATATTAGTCCACTACTGGAAATAGGCTTCCCCCAATGAGCGACAATTAATAAATTTCTTTCCGGCCCTGGTGGGGGCACAGAGTGGGGCCTCGTGGCTTGGCCTCATTACCCCGGCGTGGTCCTTGGGTTTTGTGGGAATATCTTTTTTTTTCCCACTTCTCGAAGTTTTTTTTTGGCTGCATTTGGTTTATATGTATATTTTTTGTTTTTTTTTGTGTTTTTTTTTAATAAACCCATGTACTCTATTGTGGTTGCGCAGGGATCAGGTCCCGCGGAAGGGTTCGCCATGGGCGGTTGTCTTCCTGGGGCCGGGGCTGGGGCGGCGCGATGTTGTGGAGGTGCTCGTGGTGTCCGTTAATGAGCGCCATAGCGCCCTAACCTCTAAAGCCCTTATTATAACATCATAAAAAATAATAAATATAAATAAATAAAAAGATCCAAGCTAAGTTCGATTCTATTAATTGGGTTTTGGGTAATTACCTCTAAATTACCCAAAACTTAACCTCATAATAGTCGTATTCGCATTTGATTCGGTTTAAGATAGCTTTGACAAAACTGCAACTGTTGATATACTTTCGTTGCTGACTGTACCTATAAGGTATCGCATATAAAGAAACTGGAAAAGGCGTTTTAAACCTAACCAGTCCAAATAATTTGGTTTGGACGAACAAAAAAATTATATATTATATCATACTAATATTAAAACGCGAAATTTTGTAAGTATGTTTGTTGCTCTTTCACGCAAAAACTATTAAATGGATTTTGATGAATAATTTAAATTTTCATTCAATATAGCTAACATATCAGAATAACACGTAGGCTACAATTCATAAAGATAATTTGTATATTATCCAAAATATTTATCACCACGCGGGCGAAACCGCGGGGCGCAGTTAGTAATTTATAAACTGTTAAACTTCCTAGTGTTTTTATAACCTGTACAGAATGTTCTCGAACACAATAAAGCAATAAATATACCAGTTAATTGATAAATCGAGCTGATATGTCATGATCAACTCACGCGTAATGCGCTATATTGATTAATAGCGTTTTACCGACTTGATATATCCGTATTGCTCTATAAAATATAAAGATACTCAACACAAAAATCATCATCATCATCAGCCTATATTAGTCTAATGCTGGACAATCTGGACATAGGCCACCCGAATGAGCGCCACAGCACCCTGTCTTCAGCTTGACGCATCCACCATCTACCTGCAGTCTTTCGCAAGTCGTCATCCGACCTGGTCGGAGGGCGTCCTACACTACGTTTACCGAGTAGTGGTCTCCACTCACTCCACTCAAGAACACAAAAATCGATTTGAATTTTTCCCTGCACGCCGACTTTGTATATGTTTTTACTTACCTTATCAATAAATACATAGCTGGTATATTATATGTATGAAAGATAAGAAACAAATATTATTATAATCAAATAATAGAAACAAATTAAAATTAGTTTTGCTGCCAAGTTTTGGACGTAGTAAGTAGTAAGACAAGACGTAAGTAGTAAGATAAGATGTAGTAAGACAATTGAAACAGTTAGTTTCAATTGTCAAAGTTAATGACAGTTGAAACAGTCGAGCATACTGCAAAAACATGTACAGCCATTGACAAACAATATATAGAGATATTTTAAAATATAATAATAGGTACCTATATATTAACACTTTGATTGCTGAAATCACACGGTATGTGTTTTCTACAAGTGACTAATATGCGTAAATCCACACACGCGCAGCGGCTGAGAAAATACAGATCTGTGTGACTCAGCACAGCCGTAATATTTTTCGAACGAAACGCATGTGCGGCGCAACACAACCGCTGTATAGAGCGGCAGCACGAATTTTTTAGGTTAAAAAAAAGATCGCCGTCGTCGAAAAAAATCGCAGTCAAAGTGCTAACAACATCGTTATAAATCAATTGTATTTATCAATCAACATCTAAAAACCGTTGGAATATTTAAATAATTTATCAAGAAACCTGTCTGTTTCGTTTTTGAGAGCTTCTTTTTGAAATTTTCTTGTTTCAACTCATATTTTTGCCATTACAATAAGTCAAATCAATACTCCTATCACATACCGTTTGACCATCTTATGTCTTTAATCAAAATCTATTTAAGCTTAGCACAAAGAATATCTTCATCAGGTTGATCACCTTCTATCTCAACAAATTATAACTCTAACCTCCTCTCTCGCCTTATTCGTTCATATATTTGTCTCTTTCATATAAATATTTTGACTATGATTGATTGCGCAGTTTTTTTGCAAGACCGCTATGTTTGTGATGTTAGGTACCGTAAGCTCGCGATTTATGACCGGGGTCTCGGTTATTGATCTGTGTCTGACTATTGAGATGGTATATCATTTATTTTTTAATATTTTTATTTATTGATGGAGTTTTGTCACAAAGTGACTATGTCAGTCCCATATGAGATCAATTCTTTATATTACAAACATGGCAAAATATGCACATACACTTAACAAAAAAGAAACAACAACAACGTTTGCCACATGACATTGCAGTCATCATTTTAAATACTAGAAATAAGATTATACTATGTACATATTATTTTATTTATTTATTTTATTTTAATAATATTCAGGAAATTAACAACTAGCTTAATGAATAGGTATCTGACTTAATACTGAAGGCTAATTAAAAATTTCCACAAAAAGCTACTGAAATTAATGCTAAAGAAAGTTACAGGGCGACTACTGATGGTAAAATTATTATACTTAATCTAAAAGTTTGTACACAGATAAATTTCTACGAATTTTGGTTTTTCCTCTACGATTTAAGAAAATAATCAAGAAGAGGATGTACCAAAAAATCTACCACTGACTATTCTTTACTTTAGTGGGAGGATAAATGGAAATATCCATATCAAGCTCTCTGGATAGAATGTTAAAACATCCGCATGACCTTATCAAAAATGTGTTCTGCCTGTAGTTGGTTTTACACGTTGGAAGATGGAAAGTTTGAATTTTTAGATTAGGTGGAGAAGCCATTAGTTCCTGAAACACAGTTTTTTACTAGTTCAGGAGCCTATGGACGTATTGCCTGTTTCACTGTCTATTTTGTCAATAAATAACTGTTTTACTTTTACTTTTAATAAACATATAATAAACTCGCTGTGCCCGCAACTAGTCTACATAAGATAACTATATCTTTGAAGGGGCAATATTAACGCTTCTAACGTTTATATTGCCCCTTCAACAAGACTCCAAGTGAGTTGCAAAAATTATCAATAAATAAATTCAAACAAATTATCAAATATATCCTCTGTAAAAAAGGCTTACTACAAAATATCAGATTATCTAGCTAGAGGATAAAATCGATTGGTATCATGCTAATATTTTATATGTTAAACTTTGTATGTTTAGATGAATGGATAGATGCTTCTTAGATGCTTGACGCCAAAACTACTGAACGGATGAGACTAAAATTTGCATAGTTATAGCTCTAAGCCTGGAATGAAACATTTATGGTTATCCCGGAATATAAATAACCTTTAAACGTGGAATCATTGAAAGTTTATTTCTATCCCATTTTTATCCCATAGACACAATGCGTGTGAAATCACGGGCATAAACTAGTTTGGATAAAAACAATGAAGATATTTTTACCATAGTTCTACCTAATAATGAATAGCATACGTATATTCTTTAATCAAAGAGGAGGGTCACCAACCCGCTGGTCTGATCAAATGAAGGCTATAACGGGACTCACATTGCCTGCAGCCCTGAGACAGGCCGAAGACAGAGTGGTGTGGAAGCGGTTCATCAGCGTCACCGTGAAAGCCTTCCAGGACGGGAACGACCTTCAGCAATGAAGACAACGACAAAGAAGAAGATTCTTTAATCTATCATTAAGAGTTGATACTATCTGAAATCGGTTATTTTCAACGATCATATCTTCCACAATTCTGAAGCATTTACTTTGAGATTTTAATATGTTATAGTTCAGGATTGATGCTAGACCACCAGTGTTTCGAAAACACGATTACATGAAATTTTCTCGATAGAAAAAAAATCCAAAGTTCACTCTAAACTTTACTTTAAACCGTCGCTATTCAATAGATACGTTAAAATAAGCCTTGATACTTTATACAGTAAACAATCAGAGTATAAAGCAGACGATGTGTGTTTTAGATTTTCAAAATTACTATTATTTTTACCGTAAAAAAATAATACCTAAACATTCACGCGCTATCTTCCGTCCGGGCCATAATTCAGTCTAGCTTCGGCCTTCGGACGGGGAGCCTGTGTCGCTGCTCCGCGCTTCGTGTCATCGGACTTTGTATATTTGTAAATATGGGAAATCTTTATAATAAGTGTAGAAAGCGACGACGGAATCATAAAAAAGATGGAAAACACATGAACGACGTTATAAAGTAAGTACCTACCTACCCTACACGTTGAGGTGAGGTGAGGTGAGGATGTGGATTGTGATTTGTGAGTACCGAAGTAAATGTCGCAGCCAAACTAATTATTTTTTATTTTATTTTAGAAAACGTCGATTAGAAAGTACAGCTCCTATTGTAAGCGATGATGGCGACAATGATAAAGAAAATAATGTCCCGGTAAATCCGTGTGTACCAAACACCTACCTACCAGTAAGGTAGTAGACCTTACTTGTTTATGGGACTGGATGGCGCTAAGTATGTGAAAATCGTATTTTTTATACTTATAGGTAAATACCTATACCTAGGTCCTACCTAGGTGTAAATACAAGGTATACCCACCTCAATTTGTATCTCCATGTGATAGAAGTAGTATTTTCACAACACATCATTATCTAGGTAGAAATATATATTAGGGTTCCGTTTGACTATCAATACTATAAAATATTTACACCTAGGTATACCCACCATAATATATGAATCGTTACTGATACATGATGGAAGTAACATCGAATGATCTGTACATTTTGGATATCAGAAAAGATCCGTACGAGATTTTTTTTTACCAATTACAAAACATTGAATTGTAAGTAGTGGGTTAGGTACCTACTATAGTTACTAACTATAGTACCTACTGTCTACACCTATAATGTATTATAACTTTCCTAACATTTTTAAGAGTTTGTAAATTTTAGGGTTCTGCAATAATTAATTTAGTCATGGTTCCAACCTTACGAACACAAGCTTTTCTACTTTTAGTTAATGAAAGTGAAGATATATCACATGGTTCAAAATATAAATGGGTAATAATGGACTTATACGGTTTATACCTTGAACGAGAGTCCTTATTAATTATTCATTATAATTCATTCATATTACTAGAGTGGGCATATTATATTTACATGTTAGGTACCTATTTTCTTGACATGTATGACTGTTACAGGATGGAAGTAACGTCGTATGATTCGACAAATGGTATAAATCCGGACAAGACAAATCTTTATCAATTACAGAACATAGAATTGTAAGTAAATACTTACATATCTACTGAAATATAAATATACCTAGTGTATATTCTTTCCTAACGTTTTCACGAGTTTGTAAATTTTAGGGTTCTGCAATAATTTAACCTAGAACTATTCGTACCTAACGAACACAAGCTTTTCTACTTTTAGTTCATGAAAGTGAAAATATATCACATGGTTCAAATTTATAAATTGGGTAATAATCAAAGATCGGCGATTGGGTGCTATTTTAGACGTTGTCACTAACATGGATATGACTTTCCGAAAATGGAAATTCCAGAATTTTCCGTTCGTTTACTTATGAAACTTAAATCTATTGTGCACCAACATTTTTCCGCCACGGTTAGACTGAATAAAATTCAAATTGTTCTCACTATTAGAACTTGAAGTTACTTTCCGCCATATTAAATGTAAACCATTAGGTTGGCCCAGGAACTACTGACAGGAGTGACAGGTGTTGATCAAATTTACCACAATAGATAATAAAAACAATGCTAGTCCTTACTGTTGTTGATTGTATTATCTATTGTAGGTTCAATAAGTCCACCTACTTGCACATTTCTAGGAATTGCACGTGCATTCGTTTGATAGAAAGCATACACAGTAGCGTAAAATATTACCTCCCTGTAGGTACAAAATTTGAAGTTATTGTAATTTTTTTGACTCATTCGCTTACTTCGGTTTGTCGAGTGCTGTTCAGTTTGCTATCCGTGTGTTTTGTGCCCTTATTTGTTGACCACTGCGCGTTACCTGGATTTTGGATTTCACTGCATAGCTTGACATTTTTGGCTTGAAAAACGGACTACGAGTATTGCAACTGGACTGGATACCTTTGGCATTGATTGGACTTTGTTTGGGTGAGTATATTTTTTAAATATTGTGTTAAACTAAACAGGATTGCATATTATTTTTTGGTAGATAAAAGTGATATTGTAGCAATTTTTTACGTAATTCCTACCAACTTACAGTGCGGCAACTTGTTGATATGGACAAGCTGTGAGACTGCAAATTCCATTTCCCTTGGAGTCCTATTTGAAAATATTTGAATTCATATTAGTTTAGTTCTAATTATAGTAAAACTGCTCTTTAGCTATATAGGTAACGTGCTTCAAGTCTCTAGTAAACTTCCTCTTAAGCTTATTGTATTTCTTTATCTTAGATTTTCCCTGACTCGCCACTTTGGCTTGATAAAACGTACTTCGATTTGCTGCTTTGATTGGATATTTTATAACAACTTTTGTCAAGGTGAGTAAATTAATAGCTAATTAATGTTTTCTATTTTCTGTGCTACTTGTTCTTTTTCTAAATTAATGCACTAGTATTGTTTTTAATCTGAGTCCGAAACAGATATTTTCCAATATTTTTACTATATTGCTACTTTACTGTTCTACTTAAATCAACAATTGTTTTACTTTGTTAGGTAACGGTATTTCAAGTGTTAAAGATAGATAAAGATATAGCTACAACGATACTTATTTTTATTAGGTGTAGCAGATATGGCGAATGTTACGCGACAAACTGTTCTGAAGTGGATAGATGACCACCCAGAGTTAACGTTCGATCCTGCGACAAACTCTATCTATTGCACTAAGTGCAAAATTACTTTCAAAAGTAAAAAATCAATCTTTATGAAGCACATCAACAGCAAAGTGCATACTCGCAACAAGAAAGTCAAAGAAAACTTTTATTTTGACTTGATATTTTTTTTAATACAATGTAACATACCCTGGGCACAGGTCAATAATACTGCTTTCAAAAAAATTTTTTCAAAATATTTCTGTCCATTTCGTTGTTGTACTTGTGACAGTAATTTAAAGTCTACCCAATGAATCCATTTTAAGGAAAACATATTTGGATAAAGTTTCTAATTCCAAATTACATGCAGTACATGAAAAAACAAAGAATGAAAAATTATGGATTTCATTGGATGAGACGACTGATTTCCTAGGAAGGAATATGATGCATTTCTTGATAACACCATTAAGTGAAAATATAGCAAGCAAATCATATTTAATTGCTTCAAAAATTATCGAGAAAGTAGATGGTCACCATGTGAGTCAATTTGTAATTGATTGCCTCGAAACCTTATGGTCAAATTCATTTGAATTTGATATGGAAGTAAACAATGTCCTAATATTATGTACTGATAGTGTTTCATACATGTTGGCTGCTGGAAAAAAATTTAAATCATTTTTACCAGCCATGAAACATGTGACATGTTTGGCTCATGCACTTCACAGGGTATCAGAACAAATTAGATTAGAATATGCAGACGTAGATATTCTGATATCAAACGTAAAAAAAAATATTTTTAAAAGCCCCGAACAGAGTTCAGCCAAACTTTCGGATGACGAAACACTTTCATCATCGGAAGCTTGGCAGTGACGTTAGATGTAAAGGATGTTTGATACTTTCGGTCCGCAAATTTCGATATTTATTCTAGATTTTCGAAAACAGACTAAGTTTAAAAAAGAAATTGTAATAATATTTTGTAAAACGCCGGCCTGGAACATTGTTTCGCAGCTGCTTAAACTATAGACAGGATATGAAACCTTATAGAATACATCTACATTCATTTAGGATAGTTTCAAATCTTGACTATGGTTTAATCAGCTGGAAAGCAATGTACTACGCCGCGTTTTACAAAACATCATTACATTTTGTTTTTCCACTTGGTATTTTTTGCAAAAACCTAGATAAAATTCATACTTCGCGCCCAAGTACGTCGCCATGTCCTTAAATTTTGTTATGTAAACTATTCAGCTTGCTGGACATCTCTAGAAGTAAACCGAGCTGGATGGTGCGTAGTGGACTTAGCAAAGCCTGACATAGAACAACTATTCAAATGTTGGGACTTATAAAAATCTACTTCCCATTTTAACCGACTCCGTCAATCTGTAAGGAAAGTAGATTTTTGCTTTATTTTCTTAGCGTTCATTCCATATCCAGAGAACATTTTTGCATTTAGTAATAAAATGTCAGATTTCAAGCTTTGCTGGATTGTCTTTACCCTAATATTGTAAGGAGAATACTCACCGGGAAAAATATGTTTGCGTGACAAGTATTTAAATATATTTTTTTCCTGAAATATGCTTTTGGTGAGTACTATCTTATTCTGATATATTTTATATACCTAAGAGATTTTATATTTTGTTTGTATTTTAAATCAAGAAATATACTCTGCTAATTTATATGAGTGTTTTTTTTTGTAAACAATTATCCTATTCGGAATCCCATCATTAATATTTTTACATCTATTACTTAGGCGATCAACACACTGCGACGCACCACGCTGCATGTTGCATGAAGAATGCGTGTTCTAACGTTGCTTGCATCTCCGTTTGTATAGAAAACACGCAACATGCAGCGCGCACGCACGCAGGTGCGTCGCAGTGTGCTAACCGCGTTAATACCACATTCGCACTGAAGATATTTTTTGTAGTATCCTAAGGATACTACAAAAAAATAAAAAACGAATACGACTATGACGTAAAGAAAGGATACTATCCTTCCTATCGTGATTCCGACATCCATCCAAATTCGATATCCCAGTGATATATGTAATTCCGAGGTTTTCCATTTTTTGGTCATATCCATACTTTTGATAACATCTTTTGTTAATAGCACCCAAAAGTCCGATCTCTGGTAATAATGGACTGTTTACGGTTGATAGCTTGAACGAGAGTCCTTATTAATTCTTCATTACGATTCATTCATATTACTAGACTGGGCACATATATTTACATGTTAGGTACCTTACCTACCTACTTTCTTGGCATGTGTAACTGTTACAGGATGGAAGTAACGTCGAATGATTTGACAAATGGCATAAATTCGGATAAGACAAATCTTTATCAATTACAGAACGTAGAATTGTAAGTAAATACTTACATATCTACTGAAATATGATTTGGTATCTGGTACTGAAATATGTAGGTATTATAATAAGATTGTGTTTTATTTTTCCTTTTTCAGACAAACACACACCTCTCCAGAGTCAAAGTCACTATCCCACCCTACCCAAACCTACCAACCTACCTACCCTACGCTAACCTACCCTGCGGGATAAAAAGTCAAAATCCTTCTGCTGGTTCTAAGCTACCTCTCCACCAATTTTCAGCCAAATCGGTTCAGCCGTTCTTGAGTTATAAATAGTGTAACTAACACGACTTTCTTTTATATATATAATATACACAATAGATATAGATTAGTGTGATAAAATATCATTTCATTTCAGATGAAAGTTGAGATCATCGAAAGGGATGACGAATTTTGGGAACAACTAATGGAACCAATTTTTTTTTATTTTTTATTTAACATATATTTTGTCCGAGTTATGCGATCCCTGGCATGTTCGCAATATGAAAATACGAGATATAAGTGAATTGAAATAAATTTAATATAAAGTAATATATATTGTTAATAAAGGTAAACATATTATGTATGTGCAAATATAATCTAGACTATTTTTTAATTTATTACAATATTTACCTGCACACTACTTGTCATACACATCCTATTTCCACACAATGTTTTTTTGGCAAAATTCAATTTTACTTAAAAAACTAATATGCGGAACCCTCACTCAATATACTTAGACATAAACTTGTATTCTATTTCATTGCTTATATAGGTTTTGTTGTGTTAGTTTTACCTTATATAGGTAGTAGTACCAATCTTCGTTTATATTAAATCTGTAAACAAGGTGTTATAATAAAAAAATCCTATTTACTAGTACCAAAGAATAAATAATAGTACTACGTACCTATTTTTAGGTTGGTAGTAGGCATAAGTATAATTTACATTTCGCAGAACACTATCTTACTACAGAAAAGAATGTTCGGAACCCTTCAGCGCTATAGCGACTTGTACCTGTCTAGTGTTTGGGTAGAAAATAACGTCTCGGGCGCGGTGGTCTAGTAGCAGTAGTAGGTATGTTGGCAACTACATTGAAAAACAATAAAATAAAATAATGTTTTGTAATTGTAAGTAGGTAGGTAGGTACCTACCAATATCCAACTATCATAATATTAGGTAGGTATAGGTACATACTAAGGTATAAAGTTACTAAAAAGCATTACCTACGTATTTGATAATTTCATTTCTTAGTAGGTACCGTATATATAATTAATTACCTACCTTTTAGACAATAATATTGCACCTACCTAACTTCAATAAGATTGTTTTGAACTAGCGTGAACCCAACCCAATATAATTTTGCGCGCGAAGTAATAGCGCGGCGAGTAGGTACGTTGCCACCGGCCGTCCGCCCCGTGGCGCCGCCCGTGCGCCGCGGCGCGGCGGCGTAACAAGCTGAGGCGAAATTTGATTTTCTGCTGAGGTAATGTAGGCCCTTAATATCAATTACATTATAACAGTCAGGTAGTTTAAACAGAGATATACAATAATAGCAATGGAATGCCACTAGGCTTGTTACAATAAATTGTAATCAAGTGTAATAACATCAACGTAACATAAAGTAACAATTAGCGAACACGATTGCTGAGCTCATTTATAACAATAACAATTCAGATAATATTAAATGTGATTTACAAGGTGATTATATCAGATTAAGTGGTTTTAAGTTGTAATGTACCATGTTTTAATGTAAATAGTGCAAATATGTTGAGTTAGTCACAAATTTTAATTACGAACAATTTAGAACAGAGATACTGTTGTACCTGCCTAGAAGGTAGATGAAACTTAGAGCAGACGTAGACTATTTTAATTTGTATTTTCTCTATTAAATACTTAATTTTAGTAAACGGCCTTAAAGAACCTAGATTATTACAATATATCTATACTAATATTAGAAAGAGGAAAGGTTTGTTTGTTTGTAATGAATAGGCTCTGAAACTACTGGACCGATTTGAAAAATTCTTTCATCATCGTTGGGAAGCTACACTATTCCCGGTGAACATAGGCTATATTATATTTTCAAAAAAGTTAGGGATCCATACTAAAACCGTGCGAAGCCGGGAAGGTCCGCTAGTACTTAATAAACTCAATATAATACACCAAAATCATCGAAAATAAAACTCATTCTATTCGAACTCACTAGGAATATTATTTGAAAACAGAAACATATTGAACCTCCTTCGATTTTCTTCAGTAGGTATTAAAACCTCATCTGTCAACGTCACTTTCCCTAATTCCCTGACATGTTTTCCACGCATAGGTCTTGATCATGCATTTAGCGCGAGATACGGCAATCAGACCTCTATCACAAGAATTAGCATAGTCTTATCGTATATCAAGATTGTCCAGCCATGCGAGGTTTGAATGCTTAGCAAAAGCGGTCACCGTATTAAAGCGGTGAGATTGTGAAACTTTAAACATATTTTTTTAATATTCAGCAGCCATTTGAATGAGCAGAAAGTGCAAGTATAGTATGCTACTAAGATTTGGATGCCTCTTTGTTTTAAGATTTTTTTTATTTAATTTTAAGTTTTTTTTTTAAGATTAAATAATAATAATGCTGGACAACAACTACACACAGCACCATCTAGCCCCAAATTAAGCTTGTGTTTTGGATGACTTGACTTCTAATTTTCGATATTCGTATTCGCATAAAAGTGCAACAGTACTTGTTTTAGGTACCTACTAGTACAAATAACATTGTTTTCTAAGTAAAAAAAAAAACACTGGCGATAAAAATAGGCCATACTCAATGTTAGGCCCGTAGTATGTAAGCTTGCTCAATCATCGATTTATGCTTGAGTTACTCTTTTCTATGGCATAAGTTTATCTCATACATAGATCGATGACTGAGTAAGCAATTAGTTTTTACCTTTAGAGCTCCGAAAGAACTCTAAAGTTACAAACTACGAACGCTATATGCCGGTCACCGCATTTCAAGAATCCAGAACAGAGCCATGATATCATCTATGCGTTCCAACACGCCACTTTTAGCTATGACGAGAAAATTGAATAATTGGAAGTATTTCATCGGTTTACTGGTATTCAATTGGTAATCTATTGCAGATTTTAATCTTTGTGAGAAGTGTTAATTTTTGTGTAGACATACATAGTATAAATAACAATGTAGGTACTCGTATCGTTTGAGGATTGTATCAAAAGGTTATGTTATTATAGTGCGTAAGCCCTCACACTCACTCAGTGAAATTAAAATATAATATCCCAAATATTTTCAATTTCGGCGGGACTTCAACCCGCGACTAATAGTCAAGTTCCCTCGAAATCGGATTTTTTTGGGAAATTATTTAATTTGTTAGGATCGTTTTAAATAAATGTGTAGCAATGGGAATGACACAAAATACAATACCTACTGATAATGTGTGTACAATATCAATTCAGGCAAGACAATTTAAAAAAAAAAACATACATAAATCTAGCTAGATACTTAACACTTTGATTGCTGAAATCACACGGTATGTGTTTTCTACAAGTGACTAATATGCGTAAATCCACACTAGCGCAGCGGCTGAGAAAATACAGATCTGTGTGACTCATCACAGCCGTAATATTTTTCGAACGAAACGCATGTGCGGCGCAACACAACCGCTGTGTAGAGCGGCAGCTCGAATTTTTTAGGTTAAAAAAAAGATCGCAGTCGTCGAACAAAAATTGCAGTCAAATTGTTAAGTTTTATTTTATATTTTGCTATACCTGTATCAATCAATACCTGTATACCTGTATGTAATATACTCGTACATACAGGTAATGATAATCATGAAATCTGAATCTAAGAAACGTTACTAAAAGAAATGTTGCAAATTTATTTTATTGTAATTAATATTGTATTGCCAATCTAAACGCACTAGTAATATTTTCTAACATCCATTAATGAAATATCAACTAATCTATGTAACGTCTGATTGGCTGGGCAGTAGTAATGAACTATGCGAGGCACGCGGCTTGCCTTGAGCCCACGAACGCCCACGGGCTAAGAAGAGCCATAACTCGTACCAAAGGACATGGATGATGGTGTGCGAGTACATTGGATGCGGTATTAATAGTGATAGAACGTGACATTTGCGATATATTTGGGGTTTCATTTTTATATCGAACAAGCTTGCGTCCGAAGGTTTACACATTTTTTGATGCACCAGGACTTTTATAAAATCGTAAGCCCTCGATAAAGATTTTACTTACAACCAAGTATCATAATCATTAAAACTGCTTCATTGATTTTTTAACTACAGCTGAAACACAAAGTCCCCTTTCAAATAATGACAAAATAAGGACAATTTCTTAGAAGGTGATATGTTTTTACAAAAGTAAGTTATAATTAGCCAATTCATAAGTTAGTAATGTCCTGAGACTAGTGCATTTAATTTTTAGTTAAATTGTATATGTTACTTATTTAATAAAAAAACGTTTTAAATAAGCTGAATTTATATGCTAATTATAAAGAACCTTTAAAAAAGGTGAATGTATGTATTATGCTTAGTCACGTACATAACACTGAACGCAATAGATCGGCAATAAAACTCTTGCATTATAACGGTACAAAAATACCACATCCACGCTTTTCTACCTCTACTAGTTCGAAACAGGTGGTGGAATCGAGTGATCTAGTTCAATGGCGGATTTTCCACCTGTAGTAATAGTGTTCTATCTGTATCTAACGATATTGTGATCTGTTATTCATTGAATGTGGTTTCTGAGTGTAATTTTATTAAGCTTTGAATGGACAAGCCGTGAGGAAATCTTTGGCGCGTATTATAAAAGATTACTCAGTTATGACGACCGATGTGGCGCAGTGGGCGATGGTCCGCCTGCGACGCAGGAGGTTGCGGGTTCGATTCCCGCCTCGTAACAATTGTGTGTACGATCTGCAGATATTTGTTCCGGGTGTTCTGGTCGTTTTCTATGTATAATAAAAAATATCGATCTATGTAATGTATTGTATTATGTATATCAGTTATCTAGTACCCATAACACAAGCTTTGCTTATCATGGGGCTAGATAATGCTGCGTGGATTGTCCAGCATTATTTATTTTTAGCGATTTATGCTCGAGTTACACTTCTGTGAAAAGCATACTCAAGCATAGATAGATGATTGAGGAAGCATTTATACGGACAGTGTAGGTATTTCTATTAAATGATTCTCTTACTTAATCTAACTTCTCATTTTAGGGCTACATGATGCTGTGACAAAGTAAGTATATACAGATTTATTACATTCTGACGTAAAGATAAATTGATGGTTCATCTTTACTCTCAAATAATATAATATATATAATATAATGCTGGACACGCAGCATTATCTAGCCCCATGGTAAGCAAAGCTTGTGTTATGGGTACTAGATAACTGATACACATAATACAATAAATTACATAGATACTTAGATATTTTTTTATTATATATAGAAAACGACCAGAACACCCGGAACAAATATCTGCAGATCGTACACAATAATTTGCTTGGAAAGTGACGTTGTTAGCTACGCGTATACATTTCAAGAAATTTCAAAGTAATAAATATGCTCTCCAAATATTATATTCTACAAAAAAAATACTAGATTTTTCGTGGAAATAAACTGAAGTCTTATTTTCTCAATCAAGTAGAATGCAAACAAGTTACGAAAAATAAACAACTTGAAGAAAGTTTGGAATGTCACCGACAAAACCGCAAGGCTCGGCGGGAAAGTTGAGATTACTTGGGTGTGCCAAAAGTGGATACCCGCAAAGTAAACGATAAATTAGATAAAACCTTTGTTATTGGCAGAGAGATGCGAAATACGACATCATTGCGAGATTCCAATGAACTGGTCTGGGCCGTAAACTTGGTAAATGGAAATAATGTTCGTAAAGAAACAAGCAGATATTAACACCGTTTCTGAGTTGCTGAAGAAGTTGCTCGTGCAATCTATAATATGAATCCCAGGGAATCTCTACGTAATTCAAGGAAATAAACATAATGACAGTACCATGTATGTACTTCTATACTAATATTATAAAGAGGAAAGGTTTGATTTTTTGTTTGTTTATAACGAATAGGCTCCGAAACTACTGTACCGATTTGAAAAATTATTTCACCGTTGGAAAGCTACACTATCCCCGGTGAACATAGGCTGTATTATATTTTCAAAATAATTAGGGATCCTTAATAAAACTCCAATAATGTAGCCAAAGGTTCTAATACCCGTGCGAAGCCGGGACGGTCCGCTAGTATGAACTATTGTAGAACACTCATAAGAATATCAATCAGTTCCCTAAAAATAGCGATATAGGTACTTAGTTTCAATACTAGTTTTTATTTTGTTCGTAAACTAAGCCCACCTATCATACCTTTCGAGTATATTCGTCACTATTTCCTTAAATCGAGTATGATATGGGAGTCCGAGCCGTTTTCGAGACAGATAAATTCAACATAGAGAAAATAAAACAGAACTGATAAAGACGGTTAATGCCAAGGAATTGGTAAAAGATAGTCCGCTACCAAATCGATTTATTTTAACACTTTGAGTGCTGAAAACGCACGGTATGAGTTTTCTACAAGTGACTAATATGCGTAAATCCACACTAGAGCAGCGGCTGAGAAAATACAGATCTTTGTGACTCAGCAGAGCTGTAATATTTTTCGAACGAAACGCATGTGCGGCGCAACACAACCGCTGTGTGGAGCGGCAGCACGAATTTTTTAGATAAAAAAAAAGATCGCAGTCGTCGAAAAAAAACCGCAGTCAAAGTGTTAAGGCTGACTCAAAACATTATTTCAGTGGTTGTAGAAAATTAGGTTGTCTCGTGGTAAATATTTATTTAGGAAACGTGATCGTGCGTATTAGTTCTAACGGCTCTATGGTTTCCTTATTCCGTGGTCGAGTAGCACACATTTTATGAATAACATTATGATTTTCACGCTTTTGATTTCGACTATTAAACTTCTCGGTATAATTTGTCTCGTGTGGTTTCATTTCTTGATAAACCGTTAGACCGCATATCTTACTGACCAAGTTTTTCATCTAGCCCTATAGGTACTAAGCAGAGCTCATGTTATGGGTAGGATAACTAGTAGGGTAACTCTATGTTAACGAAGAAAGTTACAATCAAATAATAGAAACAAATTGGAACTACTATTTATAATCGACACAATTGAGCTAACTGCAGACAATCTACAGGAAGCTCAACTGATCCATATCGATACCAGTCGGAAGCGTCCCTAAAATGCGCTGACGGTATTGCCCCGCTGTATGACAATGCTGATGGGTATATAGAAGTCTCGACACAGCCTATGCATTTGCTCCCATTGGAGTACCTTAAGTCCGTGGGGTACAGAGGTTCTTCGGTTTTTCATTTAAACTATCTGAGTATCTGGTCGAGCAACGCGTGACCCGAGAGCTGGTGCGTATCTGGCACAACGCACATGCATTGTCATAAAGCAGCGGCGCAATACAGCCGGCGTCTTGGGGACACTTTCGACTGGTTATTAATATGGACTAGGTAACTAATTATTAACATAAACAGAGATTTTTATATATATTTTATTTAACATAGTAAACACCCAGAACATCCGGAACAAATATCTACAAAACAAAATTAGTCCCGAAGCAGGATTCGATTCCTACTGTTTCGCAGGCGGACCTTCGCCCCGTTCCAAAGATATCTTCATTGTAATATATAGATAATATTATAAAGAGGAAAGGTTTGATTTTTTGTTTATTTGTTTGAATAGGCTCCGAAACTACTGGACCGTTTTGAAAAATACTTTCACCGTTGGGAAGGTACACTATTCCCGGTGAACATAGGCTATAATTATATTTTCAAAAAGTTAGGGATCTGTACTAAAACCGAGCGAAGCCGGGAAGGTCCGCTAGTAATAGATACACTTTAGCAATTTGTTTTTCTGTGGCAGAAACTAAAGTGCTTTCAACCTGTTGACCCACAGAAAGGTATTTTCGAAAAGCTTTGTTATTATCTCAACCAATTACCATAAACCACGAGTCACCTTTCGAAAACCCATTTCCCTACATTTAGATTATACAATTAGGCTTGACCTTGCTTGATGGTCAATGGTCACTTGACGACCTACTTCCATACCAAATTTTTTAACGTTAAAACTTTATGGTGTGTTCCACATGATACCTGCTTACCTTACATTTGGCTAGCTTCAGAAGGGACAACTTAGTTGTATTTCGAATAAATTACGGATTACTTACTCAAAACCTTTTGGTAAAATTTAATTTAAACCACTATTTTTTTCGATTTCTTGTACCTAAGTTCAAAGTTTGAAAATATAAGTAAATTTGCGGCAAACCGTGTGGGACAACCGGCTTAGAATTTGCACCACCCCAACTCTTTCTGAGGGTGTGTTAAGAAGTGACGAGATATCCACCAGGGGGCGGGCAGCAGCGTCCCCAGAACAGATCCAACACTGAACTGCGATCCCCAACCCAAATGTCCAACGTGGGGAATAGAAAGAAATAACCCTCTAATGATAAAAGCCAATAAGTCGCTTACCAAGAAACGCCTATGTCGAGCAGTGAATTGATATTATGCTATTGATGCGTAAATTGAGAACAGAGTTTTTCCTGCTCACACATACCTACACATTTTGTAATATGTTTCATCTCACTTTCGCAATTATTATTATTTAAAGACCTCTATCCTAGGTAAGCCATTCTCGGTCTACGTATTGATGCGAAGTAAACTCGCGGACTTCGTCTAACTGCCAGATATGTCCGCTATGTCATCTCGCCAAGACACAATAACAAAAACATACGACTGCACGAACACGACAGAAGACGAGCGATTCATCGAACCAATCAGGAATCGATTATTTCCTTGCGACAATGAAGCTGTTGCTTCCGTTTATCAACATGTTAATTTTATAATGGCTTTACTTTCTCCGAGTAGTTTCCGTAGGAAAGTGAGTGTGACAAGCTGAGCGGTGGACAAGGAAAAAATATGTAGAAGAGAACAATGAACTAATTTGAATAGTTATGTTATATAGGTTTTCGCGTACCTGCAGATGCCATGTATTCTAAATATGTTACACCCAATACTCCTGTCGATAGCGCCATGGGTATTGGGTATACATATTTCGAGCTTTTATTGAAAAATAAATAAATAATGTTGGAGAATCCACACAGCATCATCTAGCCCCAAGCTAAGCAAAACTTGTGTTATGCGAGATGCATAGTTCGCACTATCCCAGTTCCACGAAAGACGGCGAGGTAATCAATATTCAACTTTAATTATAGAGAAATTAGAACGAAATCACGAAGGTGTTTTACATACCCGACGGTGGGCGACAAACGTGTAGCAATGAGGCTGTATGCAAATCGTTTTTTGTGGGTTTTTCTGCTCCAAATGAAAGTCAATTCTAAAAGTCAAGGCTGACGCTGTTCCGCTTAGATATATTCGTATTTTGTTTTTATTTTCGACCCTAACATCAGTTAATAGTGTCTAAATTTAAACGCGCTTTTGATGCTATTTAAAAACGATAAAAAGCTGTTTTTTAAATAAAAATACGACATCACACAACTAAATAGTTGTATAATACAAAAAATGGCGCTTAATCTTGTTTGTCGATCAGTATTATTCTTATTATATTTCTCATTTCTATGACCTCTGGCAGGGAATCCTTAATGTTATAAATTGAAAATCTGCTTGACTGTGTCCGTCAGTCTGTTACCTTTTAACGCCTAAACGACTCAACGGAACATAATGAAATATGGCAGGGATATTCCGGAAAAGGACATAGGCTACTTCATATCCCAGGAAAGTGCGTGTCGAGTGTAGTATGCCACAGGTATTACTACACTCGAGTCTGTAATCGGTCCTTTATAAAATATTATATGTGGGGTCAAAACCAAAAGTATAGAGGCCCTTCGAGAAATAAAACGAGAGAACAAAACACAGCATATTTTTGGGCAGCGCATGTCGTCCCGCTGAAAAGTCCAACAATTAATTTTAAAAAATAAATAGTTTAGGTACACACCACACCATGAAATGCAATAATTGGCAACTTCAAATCACTTTTGCATAATGAATCGCATGTATCGTATAATATTTCTAACAGCATCGTAGAAACTGGGCAATAAATAAACGAGCTGCCATTATCGTTTCACGAGAGCATAAACTGCATGCGCTTGCGTCGTCTCTTGTATTTTTCCTGTAGATTTATCTATATTGAACAATTCGCGTACAGACATTGCAAAAAAATATACATATTTATTTTTACGTTGAATTAGTTCCATAGTAATATGAATAATGTTGATTTGTAGAATTCAATTGTAAATTGTAAAAAAAATTTTTTGGAATAAAATTTGTAGAAATAATATTTATTATGATGACTTTTAAAATTAGAAAGAAGGTAAGTAAAGCTAGGCATACAAATATAATGACGAACTTTGTGATATGTTAATTAAAAGGTTCCATAATTTTGGGAACATAAAAATAGAAGCTAATCTATCGCAAAACAGGTCTTTTGAAGGATGTGACTAGGAGCATCTTTCTTGAAGAATTATTAGCTTTTATCTCCACGTGGCCATGGGTTCGCTTGTGCTTTTCCTGGAGGGCTAATAAAACACCCTAAGTTATTACGAAAGTTTGAGTAAGTTCAGTTCGGTCCGTTACTCGGTTATATTTTCATTTTTATTGCTATCACAAAACCCACTCCCTATTGCTATGAAGGAGCAACAAGCATCCAAACTTTCGCATTTACAACAACGATAGTGCGGACATCTAATATCTTCGTTACATTTAATATCTTCGTTGATTATCAACAAAGCTAGCCTTATAATTATTGATTCTTCCGCTTTTCTCAACCGGTTTCAATTAAAATGTATTTCCTACACGTAAGGTCCCACGTCGACGGAAACGAGCTACACTCGCATTGTACAAGAAACGTGAAAGTGTAGAAATTCTGTTTGATTGATGTGAAAACTGTATCAATGTTTCGATCGATTCTGTATCAGTTTGAAATGGGAAAGTAAGCTTGATCGAAATGTTGTTAGCAAATTATACTAAAGGGACTTTAGAATGGAGTTTGATCGGGAGTAATATATTCTGCTACCTAATCATTTCACTATGACAGTGTCGCAGATTCAGAAATAAACTCTAGATAGTGCGTGCGGTGCTATACGCACGAAGAGATTGATAGAATAGTTTCAATTTTTCAGCTGTAGTTTTATCATCAAGGGTTAAATGCCATAATCTGTCATTCTGAGATGATGATGAAGAAAGATTGAAGCTATTAATTTAGTCGCATTAAAACCTGATGTGGTTTACATCCACATCATGTAAATGCAAGGGCATGAAAAATAAAAGACAGTGGTATATTTGTTTTTGTATGCTCTTGGCTCGTCGACACCCAAAGGTGCACTTGAATACGACTTTGCAAAAAAAGGATGTTTTTCCATCATTCATCCACCAAACGTGTTGTTTGGAAGGTACTATTAGTGATCGCAGTGAAGGTATTAAATACGAAGAAGAAAGCTGTTCCTTTTCTCACTTTAGTCGGCTCTTAAGAGATCCAAGGGCTTCCTTGGACAGGTCGATTCTTACACTGAGTTAAGAAAATTGAGTGCTTAGCTGCGGGCAAACAAAAAGTTGATTATACTTAGAGACATAAGTTTGAGTTTAGTTTCCATAGTGATCACTCAGTACCAGGTGGTCTGGCTGGCGTTTGCTAGCATTGACAAAAAAAAATAGGTAAACGCGTTTTCGAAATACTTAGTAAATTATAATAATCTTTTGTTATTGACGTGGTTTATTTGAGTTCATAATAACTGACAAAACATTACCCAAGTTGAGTACTCACAATTTTAAGTTGCTTAGGACCGCTATTGGGGAAGCCGTATTGAAGAAACCTATGTCCAACATTAGAATCGTTCACAGCTGGACATAGGCTTCTCCGTGATGAAATACAACAATGTTGTTTCATAAGTTAAAGGTAATTAAACCACTTATTCTTCAAAGGAATCTCGAACGAACAAAACCCATCGATCAAAGCAAAACTTCAGATAAATCTTGGGGAAAAAAGCAGCGTATTCAGTGTAGTAGAAAATCTAGTTAGTTTCATTGACTCGATTGCACTCTCGAAGCGATGATTGCAGCTAATAAATTATTGAATCGCTTGAAGAACCATTGAATTCACTATTTTGTTATTTATACATTTTGTATCGCTTTAATCAGTCTTATCCTGAATCTGTCTTTAACAGAGTCTGACATTAACATGCACAACATGAACAAGGGATTCAAAATACCCAGTAGATATAAATATTCTTACTCCAATAACGATGGAAGGGTTGCGGAGTTTTTTGACTTTTCTAGAAAATGTTGTTTTGGCACACGCGTTAGGAAAATATATCTAATGATAGCGCATCTATTAAGATGGGATAGTTCACAGCAGAACTCATGAATTTACTATGAATTAACACACTAATGAATAAAATTTGACACATTATTATGGTTATTATTTAAGTTTATCTGTCAAGTGTGTCAGACAGTTTCTCATCCGAATAAAGCAAAATAAAATATAATTTAGTAAATAAGAGTATAAATTCAAGAGCCATTATCCATCGCTAATTGTGTATAAAAAGCTTGCCGGTTTCAATCTGCAGTTGTGGGATGTATGTATGTTAGCATGAATGTGTTTATTCGACTGTGACTGTTTTTGTTAAACGTTTAACAAATCGGTGTTTGCTTTTTAAAGAGGTTTTTACTTTAGTCTGAGCAAGATATCCTTTCGAACTGTGCTGACGGAAAACAAATGTAGAATTATTGAAATCATCGCATTTTTTATCAAATTATTCTATAATATTTTTGCCATACATACGTATGGTATTAATTGTTATATATTCTGAACTATAAACTAAACAACCACTAATAAAAACGAACAGTAATGCAAGCATAATAGGTAATGTTCAGTCTCCAGTTTGGTTTTATCGATACAGGCTCAGCTTAGTGACGAAACCGACGAAAAACGCCTGTAAAATTAACTCAGCAAACTACAAAGTAAACAGACGTATTTTGGTTATATTTCCTTTATTTCTTTAGTTTAGATGTATAATCATAGTTTAAGATAAAGTTTGTATTTGCTGCAAATGAATATTTTTTTGTAACCTTGATTGCACAGTTATTTCGGTCGGACAAGTCTCATGTAGTTACACTAATAGGTTTGTTGTTAGATTTTTACAAAGGTTTATCTACTCAACTTTCAATGAATGAATGTTTTTTCCGCTTTATTTAGCACTAACACCTGTTTTCCAGCTATTTAGCAAACAATGACAATCTTGGAAAACGCCATTGTTGGCAGAACTAAGACTTTGGTGTATTCTGTGACCTCAGACCGCAACACACGTCCGTTCATAATTCTGAATGTAATTACAAGTCGCGATTGTTCACCTGTTCCTAGTCCCCATTCTTCTCAACCCATGAAGGTTCAATTTTCAATAACACCGAGAAGCAGAATGTTAATTTTAATAAAGCGGACAACTGGCATAACACTTTCGAAACTGACCTCTAAACGCACTGTGTGTAAGAATATAAAGACTAGTAGCATTATAAAGTGTGACAATTACCTTGGTTGTAGACTGCATCTGGAGGAAGGTCGCAATGCCGGCACGCACGCGGTTTTTGACACCACGAATAGTGCCCTTCGAACTCCGGATAGTCGAAGGCACTTCCTCATTCTTGAAATCCTTAATTCCGGCGAAAAACTCCAATTCGGGAACCTCACTTTCACTCTTTACACTTACACTTTTCACTGATTCGTCAAATTGTTTCTCGTTTAGGTGGAAATCATAAAACTTGTCCGTGTCAAAGTAGTGGCTACTGTAACACAATTCCTGTTTCATTTTGTCTTGTTTTCGTTCTTCGTACGTACTCTCGCTTATGATTGAAGTTTTCGACGTTGTTGAAGTTAATGAAGGTAATGAACAAGAATCGGAATCCGAGCTCCTTTGCTCACAATTTAGTTGCGACACTAAACGGAAAGAAGTCAGCTGCGCGCTTTCTTTTGATATATTAGTTTCATCATTAATATTCTGGCTCGATTCCTCATGCTGGTCGCTGGAATCGCTTTCGGTTTCGACGGTACTAAGTTTCGCCGTACGGTCTCTAATGTCTTGGAGCAAGCCTTGCGGTAGAAAGCCGTCGTTACTCGGTTTGATAGCAAAAGATGGCATCTCAGGCGCGACAGGTGGCTCGCTTTTTTCCTTTTTATACTCGCTGTGACTTTCATCCGCGTGCACGCTGTTCAACTCGCTACTGTTGAGAGAATCGCACGATATATTCGAGTCGTTATCTTCAAAATCTACCTCGCTCTGGCTGCTCTGGTTTCTCGAGCTTATCATAGTGACCGAGATTGCTTTCTTTGCGTTTGATTTCGATGTCTTCTTTTTGGGCAGCGGCGGCGGCGTCCCATCAAGGTCACTGCAAGTGCCGGAATCGAGCGTGTCACTCGGCGAGCATTGTCCACTCGACATAACCATATTCGTCATCGAGCTCATGTACGAATTGCAGTAAATGTACGGTGCTTTATCTGATTTCAATATATCCTCATTTTCGATAATTTTTGGGCGGTCATCGACATTCAGCGTTACTAAACTGTTCTTCTTATAAAGGTCTTTTATTTTGAAGCTGTCAAAATCGACATCACTCTTGAGATGGACGCTGGAGATTTTCGGTTTCGGCTTATCGGTTTCCGTGTTGATTCTGATTGTGACGACATGTGGACCGTTGAGAGCGTCTGTGCCAGGTGTGATCGCGGGTCGTTCTGGCTGCGTCGCCGCTATGAATACCGTTGCAGAAGAGCTCTTGGTATTAAGGACGTGCGAGTGCATCGAACTGAGAGAATCCATGTTTCGTCCATCTTCGAAACCGTTACTTTTTGCATCATCGGCTGTGATTGTTGTAAATGTTGTGGCGCCTCGTTTTTTGGGTGGAAGTGGGGGGATGTATTCGATGGTCGGTCGGGAGGTAACGTCTTCCATGGTGGCTGGCTTGGCGGTTAATGTGTTAGCATAATTATCGGTATCCTGTTTAGAATGCTGGTCGCCGTCTGGTGGATGTATATGGCATAATGGTTCCGGTGTGGCCTCACTGGGTCAATGATCACCGCTCTCTATTTGCCGTTTACCTGTAAATAAAGAAGGGTACTTGAGTAATTTGCAACTTCTTTTATTCAATCAATAATTCTATATTTCATAGGACCCAACGGTAGTGATGTAGTATTTGTCACACACGTTATTTATTGTAATTACATTTTTGTAAACTCTGACCGATTGACCTACATTATTATATCTATTTATACGTAAAAGTCACGAACAAAAAGTACAACGTTACAAATTCTTAAGATTACTTCATATCGTTTGCATAAAATAAAATATTTCATAGCAATGTGTCTCAATTTGAATAGATAGAGATGTGAATGTTAAGTAATTCACATATTCGGCTCGGTATTTTGTTCGTTATGTAAAATATTAATAAGGTATTTTATTACTGCGAACCACTTGGGCACTGGGGCACTTGAGCAGAGCTATTTACAGTTAATTTTAATTATCATATATATTTTAATTATAATATCTAATACTTTTAAATTATATGATATAAAATGAGGTCTTTTTGTTCAATATAACTTAACACCTTGATGATTGCCACAGTATTATAGTAATAACAAATAATAGATAAATTCAGGTCCTATAACTTAGATAAGGTGTTATAGGTATCAACTTAACTAACTATAAGACCTATGTCCAGTGGATCCAGTGGACTGCTATAGGCTGATGATGATGATGATATCTCACTACTAATATAATATTGAAGCATAGGAATAAATAGTTGCTTTCAGAAAATTGTAAACTTTCTACACATAAATAATCGATAATTGCTAAAATACCAAACACCTTTTCTCGCGTTTTAAGTTAGACAGCTGATGAAGCAGAAAATTATGCGCAAAATTGCATTTAAAGACTGTTTTCAAGATTATTATTATCCGTGGAAACGACGGCTAATTTATTTCGCAATAGCAAATGACACAATTTCTGTTGATGAAGGTAATTTTTATGGTAGCATCATTATGCAATTTTGCTTCCGGAATACCTAATTCTGTAGCCGACCGTGCAATGGAGATAATTGTTATGACTAAAGAGATTAAACTTAGCCAAATAAAATATGATTAGAATTTTATTTCTCTACGGCTGGATTGCTTGAATTTTTAGGTTAATCGTAAGAATTTGTATTCAAATTCTTACGATTAACCTAAAAATGCCTTGGAGTTCAAAAATCTTACTTGGACGAAAACGCAAAACGAAAAACGCCTGTTAACGCAGGTTGTGTCCCTTCCGCTTATAATATTTTTATTTTTATATTAAGTTCCTTCTTATAACTATGGCTGTAACATGTACCTAAATTATTGTGAATAAATGTATTGAATTGAAAATATGACTTCGTTTTTGTTTTACCATAACAAAGCTACAGAATAATTGACCCAATTATATTTTAGACATTGGTGCTATTTGCACGGAGAGATTGATAAAATGGTTTCAACATATACACTTTTGACGTGCGTCCATAGGGTCCATAGATAAAAGAAACTTTTTCATCTATCAATATATGTATATCTATCGGTAGAATACCAAAATATGTATGTACTTCTATGACGATAACTTTGTTTCGACGACCGATGTGGCGCGGTGGGCGAAAGTCCGCCTGCGACGCAGGAGGTAGCGGGTTCGATTCCCGCCTCGGAACAATTGTGTGTACGATCTGCAGATATTTGTTCCGGGTGTTCTGGTCGTTTTCTATGTATAATAAAAATATCTATCTATGTAATGTATTGTTTTATGTATATCAGTTATCTAGTACCCATAACACAAGCTCTGCTTACTATGGGGCTAGATAATGCTGTGTGGATTGTCCAGCATTATTTATTTATTGAATGAATGAATTAATGAACACTTTATTGTACCTAAAATAACAAAATAACACCTTATGTTAATTATTTATTTGTCATAATGAAGCGATTTCGATGATTTAACAGAATAGGTGCCCTGAAACGTAGGTACAATGCAGTAGTAGTAAATGATATCATAGACTTCCAATTTACTGACTTTTATGGTTTAACTATTTTTTCTTGCGTGCTCAAGGTTGCTTTTATTGCTGCAACGCTTTATTTTTTTGCCTTTCAAAACAATATTGTAGGCATTTGTCAATCACTTGACAACATGCAATTTGTATCGGATGTTGTTTCATACGAAACACACATTTATGGACGGAAAGAAGCAAATAGTAACTAACCAACCTTCTATATATCTTAAAAAATAATGGAGTTTTATTAATTGATTAAGGAACAGATAAAAATGATTTAAAAAACTAAAACTGAATTCGAATCTCCCTTAGTTTTTATATTTATTAAGTTTTGCGAGGTAAAAAGCAGCTGGTGTTCAAGCAGATCGTCGGAATCGCGCAAAAAAGTGACAGAATCATAAACAAATCTGTGTGTTAGAATAGAACAGGCAGTTTTGTCTCTGTTTACTTATTCTAAAACAGACAAATCATAGCGAAACTGCTGCGGTTTCGCTATGCTCTCACAGCGGAGGTTTTAGTAAGTGCGACCTCAAGTTACTTTTTTTAGGAAAAATCTCGTAAGAAGCTGTAGGCAGAAGCTAGTTGAATAATGTATGCATGAATAATGCACATTTTTATACAACTTCCGAAATGTCGTGACAATCCATCATCGTATAACAAACGGGTAAGTAAACGAATGTATAATTATACTAATGAATAATAAGGCGGTAAGTAGTTGTACGGAAAGGAATTGCATTCTTGACTCACTTTTGCTTGAATACTTTCGCATGTCACGATATAAATCGAAAACAAGATTTATAATCGTCGTAAATTAATATTGATTTAATTAACACTTTGATTGCTGAAATCACACGGTATGTGTTTTTTACAAGTGACTAATATGCGTAAATCCACACTAGCGCAGCGGCTATGAAAATACAGATCTGTGTGACTCAGCACAGCCGTAATATTTTTCGAACGAAACGCATGTGCGGCGCAACACAACCGCTGTGTAGAGCGGCAGCACGAATTTTTAAGGTTAAAAAAAAGATCGCAGTCGTCGAAAAAAAATCGCAGTCAAAGTGTTAAGGAATTGCATCATAAAAAAATACTGTAATCAAGATAATGGGTAATTAAAAAAAAACTTTAAAAAGTCATATCTCAGCAACCGGTGGCACTTTGGACATGTAGAAAATGACCCTTCCGACTCTTCAAAAAATTTTGTCGGTCCCAATACAAAACACTCAGTTTATTAGACTACTTTCTGCCCGTGGTTTCGCACCCGTTGTTTCTATGGAAACGTTTAAAGCTTATTTCTATCACATGGGAATTAATTTATGTATGCGATAAAAAGTAACTCATGTTTGCTTCATGGCCTAAAAGTACCTGCATGTACCTAAATCAGCGTTTCAGCGTGATCCATTCAGTCGTTTTGGCATCATGAAGTAACAAACATCCAAACTTTTGCATTTATAATATTAGTGTGGTGATTTGACCTCAACACGAATAAAAACGTTCAAAAACATAATTTATCATGAAATTGCTCAAAGTTTTACAAACTATCTTTTTTTTCCTTCTTTTTGACGACCGATGTGGCGCGGTGGGCGAAGGTCCGCTTGCGACGCAGAAGGTTGCGGGTTCGATTCCCGCCTCGGAACAATTGTGTGTACGATCTGCAGATATTTGTTCCGGGTGTTCTGGTCGTTTTCTATGTATAATAAAAAAGATCTATCTATGTTATGTATTGTATTATGTATATCAGTTATCTAGTACCCATAACACAAGCTCTGCTTACCATGGGGCTAGATAATGATGTGCGAATTGTCCAGCATTATATATATTATATATTTATATATTTATAATCTCACTAAACGCTGCAATAACATGTCACACCGTGAATAATTTTTTAATATCCTTGACTTTCAACATTTATTCGAGAAACTGGCATAAGCTGAGCGTTAAGCGATGCGTTTTATGGAACGTCATATCAATAAATTTCTTTCCGGCCCTGGTGGGGGCACAGAGAGGGGCCTCGAGGCTTGGCCTCATTACCCCGGCGTCAACTCGAGGGGTGAGGACCCCTCGGTCCTTGGGTTTTGTGGGAATATTTTTTTTTTCCCCTTCTAAATGTTTTTTTTTTTTTTGCTTCATTTGTTTTGTATATTTTTAGTTTTTTTGTTTTTGGAATGGAACGTCTTAGCGAAATTCACAGAATCATACCTATAAGCTAAATACGAACGTTTTTTTCAGAAGAACTTAACATCAAAACAAATAAATGCCATGTATCTCAATTAAATACTTGATTTTTATGTTTGATTCTCTTGTAAAATTTTATTTGTGTACAATAAAAAAAAGCTTTCTGTAATTCTTTATTGTACAGAATAATACATAAAATTAACTTAACAAAATAACATACAAACATAGGCCAGCTTAACCCTGAATAAGAGTTTTCTATTTCTTCTAATAAGGAAAAGTAGTAGAGTTCCCTCGCGGATTGGTTGAACAATGGTTCAACCAATCCGCTCCGCTTAAGTCCCAACCATTGCTTCATCCAAACTTATAAAGGCATTACGTAGAAACGTGGACAGGTGCTATCTAGTGAAAGTATCAAGATATTTGTCAACAATATAATGATCTGTTGCGCAAGTCAAGTATTTGATTGTTGATTGACAATAATTTGATATCATTACTTGCTACGTGTATTGTTTGCTTTTCTGTTTGTTTGTTGTGTTGTAATTTGTTCTGTTTGTTTAATTCGTATCATCATCATCATCATCAGCCTATATTAGTCAACTGCTGGACATAGGCCTCCCCCAATGAGCGCCATAGCGCCCTGTCTTCAGCTTGACGCATCCAGCATCTACCTGCAGTCTTTCGCAGGTCGTCATCCCACCTGGTCGGAGGGCGTCCTACACTACGTTTACCGAGTCGTTAAATTCGTATATATTATGCTAATTAAATCATTTTTTTGTGCACAATAGACCTTCGTTTGACGACAATCTCACGTGACCACGTTCTCATGGAAAGTGGAGATGTGGTCGACGATGCATCACGAAGGTCTAGTCTAGGGGATACCTTCATTGATTCCCTCATGTCTTGGAGAGACCCAGGTTGTGATTGACCACATAAACAGTAATAGCTTGTTCCAAACCTCAGCGGTACGAATGATGAAGGTGGAAAAACCGCTTGGTGCAAGAAGGGGTGGCAATGCAAATTCTTTAACACCTTTCGAGTCGAGTGCTTTCTTGCACTTGATATTAACAAATAACTTTTTATTTAAAAAAATGAAGTGGGTCACTATTAAACTGCTAAATTTGTATAGCTGTCCGTTTACAAATTGATCTGTCACCATTTACAACGCTTATGTAATTATATAAGCTTTTGTCCATTTGTTGTTATTTCATTTATTCGTGTTTGTAATTCCGTTTTCAATTATCGAAACAACCTTATTTTCTGTAACAAGTTTTGTGACAGGTTGTGTAATATTGGCAATTGTGTTTATTAAAATCAATTAATCAAAGGAAGTCATAAAACTTTCTCTTTGTAAGGACTGCAGCATCACTTCAACTGTTTGTGCTCATTTCAGTTTAGTTTTCGCAATGAATTACGTAATTGGTACTTGAGAGATGGATTAATTTATTGACGACCGATGTGGCGCGGTGGGCGAAGGTCCGCCTGCAACGCAGGAGGTTGCGGGTTCGATTCCCGCCTCGGAACAATTGTGTGTACGATCTGCAGATATTTGTTCCGGGTGTTCTGGTCGTTTTCTATGTATAATAATAAAAAAATATCTATCTATGTAATGTATTGTATTATGTATATCAGTCATCTAGTACCCATAACACAAGCTCTGCTTAGCTTGGGCTAGATAATGCTGTGTGAATTGTCCAGCATTATTTTATTTCATTTTTATTTTTTTATTAATTTTATAGGAACTGCCGATGATTTTCTGTCTAAGAACTTCTTTTCAGTTCTTTAAAGGATTGCATTTTGTGTAATGATATTTTATTAACAGTGAACCGCAAAAAAGTAAAAACCAGTGAATTACTTACTCACAAATTATTCAAGCTAACTGATCCCGGATCTTCTAATGTTCAAAGGGGCGTATTTACAGATCGTATTATTTGTTGAAATTGCTTATTTAAATCGACCACCTTAACTTTATATTGACATTTCATCTCCTCCTCATCATCATCATCATCATCACCCTATAGTAGTCCACTGTCTTCAGCTTGCCGCATCCTGCATCTACCTGCAGTATTTCGCAGGTCGTCATCCCACCTGGTCGGAGGGCGTCCTACATTACGTTTACCGAGTCGTGGCATCCACTCAAGAACACGTTTGCCCCAGCGGCCGTCGGTTCTTCGCGAGATACGGCTGGCCCACTGCCACTTCAGCTTGCTAATTCTTTAAGCTATGTCGATAACCTTGGTCTTTTCATCTCCTGCTGTACATTAATCTATTATTAATATTAAATTTCATATTTTGACACTGATTAAAAATGATAAGTATTGAAATTAAATTACTATTTATATAAATGCATGTTTTTTGATAAGATAATATAATTGTGATATACTTTTAACTATAATATTAATTGTTTATTAAAATGTTTGTACGCCTAAGCGGCAGAATCTAGCGACCTAAAATAAGTCTTATGTATCTACTGACGATTCACCAATAATAAATTAATTATGAATTTAAAATTAGGTCTCATGATAGAAAAAACCGTGATGTCTAGGATCGCCGTCATCGAGATCGATGAGGAGGCCTATTTATAGGTTCAAAGACAGCAAACCAATCCTACGCTAGGATCGCTGTCATCGAGATCGATGAGGAGGCCTATTATACATATGTAGGTTCAAAGACAGCAAACCAATCCTACGCTAGGATCGCCGTCATCGAGATCGATGAGGAGGCCTATTATACATATGTAGGTTCAAAGACAGCAAACCAATCCTACGCTAGGATCGCCGTCATCGAGATCGATGAGGAGGCCTATTTATAGGTTCAAAGACAGCAAACCAATCCTACGCTAGGATCGCCGTCATCGAGATCGATGAGGAGGCCTATTTATAGGTTCAAAGACAGCAAACCAATCCTACGCTAGGATCTCCGTCATCGAGATCGATGAGCAGGCCTATTAATGTAGGTTCAAACCAATCGACCGATGTGGCGCGGTGGGCGAAGGTCCGCCTGCGACGCAGGAGGTTGCGGGTTCGATTCCCGCCTCGGAACAAATGCGTGTACGATCTGCAGATATTTGTTCCGGGTGCTCTGGTCGTTTTCTATGTATAATAAAAAATATCTATCTATGTAATGTATTGTATTTTGTATATCAGTTATCAAGTACCCATAACACAAGCTTTGCTTACCATGGGGCTAGATAATGCTGTGTGAATTGTCCAGCATTTTTTTTTTTAAATCCTACGCTAGGATCGCCGTCATCGAGATCGATGAGCAGGCCTTTTTATAGGTTCAAAGACAGCAAACCAATCCTACGCGACTACGCCGGTAGTTTGTGCATCCGTCATGGGGCTGTGTATTCTTATCAATAAGATACAAAACATTTAGCAACATAATTGAATAATGTTATCTAAGAAGCCACGGCTCGTTGGTCAGATATTTAATAACATTAGCGACGGTAAAAAATTACGTCAAGCAGAAGTCGTGACTCTTAGATCAGAACATGATCGCAGATTAAATAACAATGCTATAAAAAGTTTAACTTACGCAAAATAATTTAATACTAACAAAAAAAACTAAGATCATTCATGCGTACTCAAAAGTTTGTCGTTAACAAGTTTTTTTATCATTGCTCTAGTTAGATACGTTTTTTTGTGAAACAGTAAAAAAAATCTGTCATAGTTTTCTTTATTCCGTTACAAAGAGACACTAAAATATAAAATGTATTTATTTTTATCGTAGGTTGGGACTTTTATTCTGAACAATATTCAATTACCTCCTATTTAATTAACTTCTCTTTAAGTTCTTTCTTTCTTTCTTTTTTTCAAAGAGAGTTAATTGAAACAAATTAGTAGAACAAGTATTTATATCTCGAGAAGAACCGACGGCCGCTGTGGCAAACGTGTTCTCGAGTGGAGACCATGACTCGGTAAACGTAGTGTAGGACGCCCTCCGACCAGGTGGGATGACGACCTGCGAAAGAGTGCAGGTAGATGCTGGATGCGGCAAGTTGAAGACAGGGCGCTATGGCGCTCATTGGGGGAGGCCTATGTCCAGCTGTGGACTGCTTTAGGCTGATGATGACGATGATGAGAACAAGTATTTAAAATTGAAACAATTGAGCTGACTGCAGACTGTTGCAAACAATCTACAGGTCAGCTCAACTAATCCATATCAAAACCAGTCGGAAGCGTCTCCAAGACGCGCTGGCTGCATTAACCCGCTGTAAGTTTTAGGTTAGTTAAGTTTTTGGAACAAACTAAACTAAACTATAAACTTAGTACCTTTATTACTGGAACTTTCAGTACGTATAGATTACTAGCTGCGCTCCGCGGCTTCGCCCGCGGGGAAATCGATGTGGCAAATAGTTTATAAACCTTTCTCTTGAATCACTCTATCTATTAAATAACCGCATTAAAATCCGTTGCGTAGTTTTAAAGATCTAAGCATACATAGGGACAAACAGACAGCAGGAAGCGACTTTGTTGTATACTATGTAGTGATACTGTAAAACCCGTAATTGCGAAGAAACAAATATACAAAAAAACCTTTGCGTAGTTTTGAAGATCTAAGCATATATAGGGACAGACAAACAGCGTGGAGCGACTTTGTTTTATACTATGTAGTCATACTGTAAAACCCGTAATTGCGAAGAAACAAATATACAAAAAAAACCGTTGCGTAGTTTTGAAGATCTAAGCATATATAGGGACAAACAGACAGCGGGAAGCGACTTTGTTGTATACTATGTAGTGATACTGTAAAACCCGTAATTGCGAAGAAACAAATATACAAAAAAACCTTTGCGTAGTTTTAAAGATCTAAGCATATATAGGGACAGACAAACAGCGTGGAGCGACTTTGTTTTATACTATGTAGTCATACTGTAAAACCCGTAATTGCGAAGAAACAAATATACAAAAAAAACCGTTGCGTAGTTTTGAAGATCTAAGCATATATAGGGACAAACAGACAGCAGGAAGCGACTTTGTTGTATACTATGTAGTGATACTGTAAAACCCGTAATTGCGAAGAAACAAATATACAAAAAAACCTTTGCGTAGTTTTAAAGATCTAAGCATATATAGGGACAGACAAACAGCGTGGAGCGACTTTGTTTTATACTATGTAGTCATACTGTCAAACCCGTAATTGCCAAGAAAGATATATACAAAAAAATAGAAATATCCACTCGATAAAATTGGTGTCTATCGAGTCGCATAAATCGATAATTAAATCTGATTATGAGATAATCTTCTCATACGATTACTGTAACGATCCTGGCCTTTAGAAGACATTCAGATATCAAAAGTCACTCTGTCAAGGCCGAGGCTCGCACGCCGGTGTCAGGGCACCTAGTACCTACTCGCGAGAACATACCGAATGTATTTTTATTTATTTATTTCATTTTATTTTAACAATATTCAGGAAATTAACAGCTAACTTAATGAATAGGTATCTGACTTAATACTGAAGGCTAATAAAAAAAATCTGTATCTACGTAATTATATTCAAACCGAAATAAAAGCAGCAACCCAAAGTATGACGAGCGATGTGGCGCGGTGGGCGAAGGTCCGCCTGCGACGCAGGAGGTCGCGGGTTCGATTCCCGCCTCGGAACAGTTGTGTGTACGATCTGCAGATAATTGTTCCGGGTGTTCTGGTCGTTTTCTATGTATAATAAAAAATATCTATCTGTCATGTATTGTATTATGTATATCAGTTATCTAGTACCCATAACACAAGCTCTGCTTGCCATGGGGCTAGATAATGCTGTGTGAATTGTCCAGCATTATAAAGTATCACGCACTGGTAACAATCATCATCAGCCTATAGTACTTAGTCCTGCTGGATATAGGCCTCCCCTAATGAGTGCCATAGCGTCCTGTCTTCAGCTTTAGCTTGCTGCTTCCAGCATCTGCCTGCAGTCCTTCACAGGTCATCATCCCACCTGGCCGGAGGGCGTCCTAAACTATATTTGCCGAGTCGTGATCTCCACTCAAGAACACGTTTACCACGGTTAGAAACTAGTTTTTCATAAAAGAAATATTTCTACTCAGCTATGTGGGAGGCCTATGTCCAGCAGTGGACTGCTATAGGCTGATGATGAAGATGATGATTCAACCGTCCTTAATCATTCTCCGGTCTACAGCAAAACAAAATGCTAGCTAGTAGGTAATAAAATAATCTTATATATACGTTTCAAGAAGAGACCAAGCACTAGTATAGTGCTAACTGACTCGTTATTACCCCAGACTTTGCCTGCTATCTGAAGTGTGTACTTAACCTTTGTAAAAAGGTCTTGATTGCGAGTCGTAAAATGTTATGGTACATGTGGACAGGGTAGAAAACATGTCGGTTGATATCCATTGGTGTTGTCATGGTCTTCATAAATTAAGTCGGTCATCGCGGTCGAAGTTTCGCATGCAGGTTTTGTCTATATAACCTTTAAACGGTTCTATAGACACAATAGATGGGATAGATCCCATGGGACTGTTATATGGTATAAAAGGTAGCCTATGTTTGATGTCTGGCCTCCTAGGATCTGAAATTTTGCATCCAGGTAGTTCTAGGTCTGGAATAAATCATAGACTACGCCTATTTTTATCGCATAAATTATTTCAAATAGGAAAAAAAAAACATTAATCGTGATTTAACTAAATTCGTAAATTTTTATCGTGTAAATAATGTAACTAATATTAAGTATTATGTTTGTGATTTATAATTGTTCTTTATATTGTGTGTAGTGGCAAATAAATGATATGTCTATGTCTAATCGTTTCCATGGAAACAACGCGTGCGCAACTGCAGTCAGAAACTAGTATTAAACAGAAAATTAACGCCTAAGAAGATATTTATGTTTGTAAACATCTTACAAACTAATCCGACTCAACTTCTTTAATACATAACCAACAGTCTTTAGCTTTCCAACCGTGATCTAAATACCCATAAACAAGCTAGAACGGATGGACATAGCCTTACATAGCACCTTGGTTTTCAACATGAGTAACCGATAGAAGGATTAAAATATGCGTAGTGTAGCCTACATTTAGTGAATATACTGGTCCAAAATATATAAGAATTAATAAAAAAAAACAGAGATACATGACGTAGAAGTTTGCGGGTTCGATTCCGACATGTGGTGTTGGTCAAATTTGTTGTACGATTTTCACGTTGGTCTAGCGCCTGACGTCGGTCGTTCTTTTCGGTATGCCATCGCATAGAATTACTAGTTTCTGCCTGCGACTTCGCACGCGTTGATTCTATGGAATCATTTTGAGGTTATTTCTATGCTATGGGAACTGAATTGTGGGATCAAAAGTAGCCTGTTTTTGGTCCCAGGCTTAGGGCCACATCTATGCTAAATTTCAGCCCGATCCATAAAGTAGTTTAAACGTGAATCAGTACACATCTACACATCCAAACGTAAAAAAATCCATTCAAACGCATTTTTTGTGATTAGAGTGAGATAAGAGACCACCTGTATTTAACACTCGTGCACAGTAATATGTCCTGTGCACAGGGTTCGTAAAGACTGCAGGTAGATGCTGGATGCGTCAAGCTGAAGACAGGTCGGTATGGCGCTCATTAGGGAATGCCTATGTCCAGCAGTGGACTAACATAGGCTGACATAGGCTGGATGATGATGACGATGCCGCGGCCGAAATCCAGCTAAGAGAACTTCATCATCATCAACGTATCATTCTGTATATACCTCTAAAATACACCGACAAAGACCTACCAGTCGCAACTGATAATCAGGCTATGTTTAACACTTTCGCGCCGGCGGTGTGGTCGCCGTGACTTGTTTGTTTGTTAATTTTTAGCACAACACTGTGATGTGACGTTTTTTTTTTGTTTTTTGTATGCAAATAGACAATACACAATGTTCTTTTGCAGTGGCAAGTGAAATTTCTTAACTTGAGGTGTAGAAAAAATGAATTATGCTAAAATCTAGGTAGTCTGGCATTGGCAGGGAAATTTGTTTGTTTTTATATACTGAATTATTTTTGTTTGATGAATTCAGTACGGATGTGAGTGGGTTTACTCCGAACCTTATTTGTATTGGAAGAATACCAACGTTTCATCTCTTTAAGAGGGAATTCTTCAGGGTGACCCAGGCATTGATCGGAAGGATGCGTTACGCGGGCGTCTTGAACTGAACTCTCCCTGTAGATGGGATGAAAGGTTGCTGTTCTTCCAACACAAATAGGGTAACATTATGTCTTTAAGTTCTATATACCTCCCATCTCTATTTCAACGCAAAAAGACAGCTGTTATGTTAGCCATTTAGCGCTCTGATAGAAAAGTACTTACCAGGTGAAATGAACTTTACTGCGTTACTTCTAAAATCTAAAATGTATTTGTCCTAGGTCCAGAGAGAAAGGCCAGAAAAAGTAAAAGTATATTGGCAATTACTAACATAAGTTTTTTTTTTATAACATTTACAGGAAACTTTATCAGAACCTATCAATAGATGATATTAAAAGCATTCTCATAAAAAGTAGCTTTAATAACACATTGAATTCCACACATAATAAAAGAAATAAAAACGATTCCTGAGCATCTGCACAAATTCCTTAGAACCCGCTGTTTTTCTGTTTCCTGTAGCTACCTAGCTACCTGACCAACAAGGCCTCAACCCAGAAAAATAAACAAGCGATTTTTGAAAGAGTTCGTACATCATTTGGCGTGATTTCAAAACTACATATAAACCGACTTCAAATTCCTAAATAATGATAATGGGTTTAAATATTCGTTTTCAAAAATATTATTGACGACCTTTGTGGCGCGCTGGGCGAAGGTCCGCCTTCGACTTAGGAGGTTGCGGGTTCGATTCCCGCCTCGGGACATTTTACTGTGTGTACGATCTGCAGATAATTGTTCTGGGTGTTTTGGTCAATATACATATGTATAATAAAAATATCTATCTATGTAATCTATTGTTTTAAATATCAGTCATCTAGTATCCATAACACAAGCTCTGCTTAGCTTGAGCAGCTTGAGGCTAGATGATGCTGTGTGGATTGTCCAGCATTATTATTATTATATATGTACCTACTAAATGCAAATTTAAGACTTATATGGATTTCTCATGGATGCCATTGTCAGAACTAAACCAAATAGAAATGGGCCCACACGGTAAGAACCAGATTTCAAGTAAAAAAAGAAACATCAAAATCGGTACACCCAGTCGAAACATATGAGGTAATAAACATAAAAAAATTGCCGAAATGAGAACCTCATCCTTTTTTGAAGTCTGTTAATAAGTATGGAAGTTCTTGCCTCAAAGTCGGGTCCCATACCTACCTGTTTATTAGTGTGTTTTGTTTGTGGGATTTCAAGTAAAAAAATAAACATCAGAATCGGTACACCCAGTCGAAACATATGAGGTAATAAACATAAAAAATAGCCGAAATGAGAACCTCATCCTATTTTGAAGTCTGTTAATAAGTATGGAAGTTCTTGCCTCAAAGTCGGGTCCCATACCTACCTGTTTTATTAGTGTGTTTTGTTTGTGAGCAATAAACCGGAAACGTTTGCTACCTGCGCTGACGCATAGCCATGCAATCAATGAATGCTTACTGCAATGCAAGGCTTTGTCCTACCTGAGGCAGGTATCTTTGTTGGTAAATAAATAAATAATACTAGACAATCCACACAGCATCATCTAGGGCTTGTATTATGGGTGCTAGATGACTGATGGATGACTGATGCTGGATGCGTCAAGCTGAAGAAAGGACGCTGTGGCGCTCATTTTGGGAGGCCTCTGTCAAGTGGACTAATATAGAGGTAGGCTGATGTTGATTATAATACATTACAGGGATAGATATATTTTTTATGATTAAGAAGTATTTACTTTTCGTATAAACATTTCTCCTAGGGTGGAAATCAAACCCTTAACCTATGCCGCAGGCAGACTCTAACTTGCCTCGCCACATAGGGCATATCTTCTTTGTAACATTTAAAAACAAAAACACCTATTAAATTCACATTGAATTTACATAGACAGTAATGAATTTATATTGTGTTTTTTTTAGATTGTGAGACCTAAATCAACAATCGATTATATTATTTAGTTAGCTCAATTGTTTCAATTGTAAATATCAGTTCTAACCTAGCAAAAATACAAATAAACTTAACCAATGAAAATCAATAAAAAATCGATCACCAAACCGTAATAGATTAACCATAACCTAATATTCTAAGGTACTAAATCGCATGTCCAAAATCGATACAATAATCGATATCTCTGTACTGCGTACAGCTTACTTTCACTTCGTTATTTATCTCGGAAATCGATTATACAACTTGCTCATGCGCAAATGGTGCTAATTAATTGGTCTTTAACGGGTGTGTGTTGTTAGATCTGTGACGACCTCAATGGAACAGTGGGATTTGCCTGTGTTCCAGAACGTTACTGGTTATATTCCCACCTTAAGACAAATGTTTGCATGATCTGCAGAGTATTCTGTAGGTATAAGTGTAACAGATAACTGGTACCGGTACAGAAGCTCTGGGGCCAGATGGTAATGTGTGGAAACGTCCAGTGTTTTTTAATTACTTGGATAAGAGCACAAATTTTGGGATTTTCGTGATTTCTTAAAATGTTTAAGAAATAGGGTAGTGTGAGTAAAAAATATACTTTTCTATTTAGTCCGTCAGTTAGATTATTAGAAGATATTGGACACGTATTTTTTTCTTTTGTCAATGAAACAAATACTTACAAAAATAAAGCGCGTCTAAGTTTAGGAGTGGGGGCTCGTGACGTCACAACTTCCTAAAAAGTGTAGCAAAACGTGACGTCACTTGGAATTGAACTGGTCAAATCCTCATATTTTTTTGTTTAATTGACAAAAGAAAAAACACGGTTCCAATATCTTCTAATAATCTAACTGACGGACTTAGTAGATTTTTTTAAAACACTAGCCTCGCCTCGTGACCACGATAGTTGTAACGCACGATTGTGTCTCGATGCTGTAAAGCGATAAAAACGTTTATTTTATCGCAATACGCGATTTTACGAAATAAATATTCAATAAATAATCTTTAATATGGATCAGAGTGCTCATGAATGGTCTCCATATCCCGTCACAACGAATATGAACGCACGATTTGTGGAGGTCAGCCATAATACTGAGAAACATCTCAATCATAATATTCATAACGTTTTTAATGATGCATATTGCATGTTTTTAATATCTCTGCGTCTGGCAATCGAAAATCCTTCATATCCACACATTTTTGTAGACAAAATCTACAAAAATCAGTGGATGTCAACGAAAAATATCAGCCTTAGGACCTGCTATTTTGTTCCGGGTGTTCTGATTATTTTCTATGTATAGTAAAAAATATACATAGGTCTATGTAATGTATTTTATGAAGTATATCTGTAACCCATAACAAACTTGGGGCTAGATGATGTTGTGTGGATTGTTCAGCAAAATATTACTTATTCACCTGTCTCTTATTATGGCCGTTAATTAGATTACTAAGCTTTGAACTGTTTAGATTAAGGACTGTTGATTTTGTTAAAACCATAAAAATAAAAAAAAGTGTATTTTCTTCATCAGCCTTATGTGGAAATACACTTCCTTGCCTTATTTCACTCATTATTTATAAACGAAGCCGTGTGACTTCACTAATTCCTACGCCTTATGAAACCGAACCTTACGCCATCATTTCATAACTTTCGAAAAGCATCTTTCCTCAATTACCCATTCAAAGCGACTTAAAAATTATACGATAGGTAATAAAGATGAAAGCTGCAATACCATATTGGACGAAAACTATCCACTTCATCAGGTCACAGGTGAGAGAGTGAACAGCTGGGTTAGTTATGAGTCAAATTATTTAAAATAATTTTTGCTAGTATAAAGGAACCCAAAAAAATTATGCAATAGCTTGAATTGACTAGACTAGTAAGGTCCATCAAAGCAGACAAGGGAGATAGGTATTTAGGAAAGATCGCGGGTTCAAGTCCTGTCAAAATCGATTTTTTGGGATATTAGGTATTATTAATTAATTTCATACGTACGATAATGTTCGAGGTGGAGATGTTTTTCAGTTAAAATGTATCCATCCACCAAAGCTGTGCGCAGTCCAAGACAGCTGGGGCATTTGTATGGGACCTTAGGATTATTACTAATGGTCACCCAATTCTGAGAACAATTGTCATCTTAAAGATCTTTCATTGCCTCCCCTCTTATTTCGTACCAAGGTATATCATAATGATATTAAGCAAGTTTGCATGTAGTATGCGCACATGAGTAGAATTACGATTTAACACTTCTGTATTATGTGTGACATGGTAAAGACAAGTCTACTTTAATTTATTAAATAAATCAGCTCAATAATCGAAAGATTTGTAAATAAACCAACTGTTCTACCCTGGCTGTGTTCAGAAAGGCGGAAGGTCATTCACACGATGATGAAACAAACATCTGAAACTGAGGATTTATATGACTAAACGGAAATGCCTGAACCAGAATATTACGTAGCTGATGACTAACGATCTAATCATTCCCAAGAACAGCTTGATCATCTGCAGGAAAAAGGAGGCAACTTGCCTGCGAGCCAGTTTTTAAGCTAGATGACCCCATAACAAGAAAATTAACTGTTTGGTAGTATGTGGTACAGAATAATTGAAAGAGAAATAAAACATAAACAATTGATCGAGCGGAAAAACAACATTTTTAATAATTTATGTCGTCGCAAAAGGTTTATATACCTATGTGTTCTTTTTAAACTAGCATTATCCCCAAAAAAATTTGAAAAAATAATAGGTTCATTTTGCACATAAATTTTAAGAATCTCTTTGATGACCATAGCTCCCACAATCAATCGTATTACATTATACTCGTAATGACTGATTGATAATAATGACAAGCATTATTTGCATCCATAATGAAAATAGCAAATCCAAAGATTTAAGACGGACCGGACATACAAAACATAATTGAATCGAAATCGCCGATCAGATCTCATATCGTTGAAAGATCAGTGAATCAGGTTCCATAATGATTCGAGTTTGTTAGAAGTGAAGTAATTGATATAATGCTAGACCAGTTTGGCTACCAAAATGCTTCGAATAACTGGCTGCTTTCGAAATTTTGTAACAGTGAATTCCTTTAACACTTTGAGTGCTGAAATCACACGGTATGTGTTTTCTACAAGTGACTAATATGCGTAAATCCACACTGACACGCAGCGGCTGAGAAAATACAGATCTTTGTCACTCAATATTTTTCAAACTAAACGCATGTGCGGCGCAACACAACCGCTGTGTAGAGCGGCAGCACGAATTTTTTAGGTAAAAAAAAGATCGCAGTCGTCGAAAAAAAATCGCAGTCAAAGTGTTAACATGATAAGAGAATACGAGCAAACAGTGTAGTGACAATAATTTTAACATTACACTATTTCAATTAACAATTCTGGTTCAAACTGCTGAGTATCTGGCGCAGCGCATTAGCATTGCTATACAGCGGGGCAATGCAGCCAGCGTCTTGGGGACGCTTCCGATTGGTATCGATTTGGATCAGTTAGGCACATTGTCACATTCACATTGTTGACACATGGTTTAATTGTAAATACTATATATAATTAACTATTAGTATATAATTCAACTATTAATACTTAGTATCTGCTTATCATATGTAAGTTTTTTTATAAAACGTTCAAATTATAAGCAGCCTTACATTTATTTATTTATTAAACTTCCTGCTAATAAGACCTACTTCCGTAACAATAAAACCTGACAAAACATTTCTTAGTAAACAAGGCACGCTGGTAAAATGACAACCACTTTCACTAAAGAATGGATAATACCAGTGGCCATTTAAAAAAGTCCGACCAAGCGTAACGAAGCGACAACAATGGATGAACGAAATAAATATGTAGTAGGGAAGAATCGTAGCGATTAATACATTTCAATATTCGAAAGACAGAGCTTCTGTTGTTCTGTTGAATTAGTCATAGGTTTTGAATCTATATAAAAAGCAAAATACTACATTTAAAGGAGGACTGGAAGCAGTGAACTACAAGTTTTATTAAATTCTATACGTAGGTTCAAACATTATTATTTATTTCTTAGCTTGGTGGGTAAACAACACTGAGCCATAAACATTTGTATTTGTATTTATTCAAAGCATTACAATTATTTTTACAGGTAGTATTAACCTAATACAATAGTGTAGTCAACTTTATTTATCACTAGCATCGAATTTAACATATCAAATTTAGTTTTTTGTCGTTTCGCCAATGGCAAATCTTTACAAGTTCAAAAACATATATTATTAATTGTTTTAAAGAAATAAAAAACCATCTTCGAAGCCTTTGTTTTAATTTGAAACTATTTAGGTTTTCCGGAATAAATAATCTCTCGGGAATAAAACTTTGAATAAGATTAAACTCGAGATCGTCCTATTACATATAACTGCAATAGAATAGTTCAAATCGGTCATTAAATGACGGATAAATCTACAAACATACATACAACCGAATATAGAATCATAAGAATAGACAATACCGCAGTATGTTATTGTATATTCTAATTATAGAACCTCCTTTTTTTGAAGTACGTTAAAAACTTCAAAAACTACGAGAAGCCACGGACAATACAGACATATCTCGGACCTATTTCAGCGCTGGGTCATGGAGGTAGTCTTATTTTTGTACTATCACCCTTTTGTGCCACTTACCTCCATGATAAATTCCTTTGTTTTCCGTTTGTTTATATGCCTGTATTTTGTACCTGTATCCAAAAACCCTGCGAAAGACTGCAGGTAGATGCTAGATGCGGCAAGCTGAAGACAGGGCGCTATGGCACTCATTGGGGGAGGCCTATTCCAGCTGTGGACTGATGATGATCCAAATAAATGTTATGTCTATTCTATTCTAGATATTATCTATAGTGTTATAGGTCCAGCTATTAGTTCCGGCGGTCATCGTGGACTCATTGAAATGATACCCACGTGCATGCTAGTTACTTGACCGTTACTTGCGCATACTGATTTAAATTTAATCAATGGGTTGGTTACTTAGCTTGCTTTCCTAGTTCATTCACAAGGCTAAATCCTATATATATGATCCTAGGGTAAGATGCAGTAAATCTAATACTTGTGGATAAGACCCATTGTATAGGTAGGGTACCTGACATCTTTATGAATAAAAAAAATTCTATTTGTACAATACAATACAATGCAATACAATACAATACAATATAATACAATACAATACAATACAAAAATTCTTTATTGTACACCACATTATATGCGACATGTACAATGGGGCGGCCTTATCGCTTAGAAACGATCTCTTCCAGGCAACCTTTACCTTTACTTTTTTTTTAAATTTCTAATTTGTTTTAGCTTTCCACTTAGCTGACACCAAAAAGGAGTAGTTTCTATTTGTATATGTTGTTTTTATGCATGTTTGTGATTTATCTTTAACTAATTTAGAATTTTTTTTATACTTATGTATGGAGAATGATCCCAATGTGGTCAAAAATTGTTGGGAATTCGTCCCGAAAACCTTGAAAAACTATGTAAATACTAAGGAATTTAAAGTCGGTTTTTAGATGTCTTCAAACAATCAAATTAGATATTTTAACTCCATAATAATATTAATTAACATTATTGTCAAAAATTTGTTATTAACAATAATAATAATTATGTATTAACATTGTACCTAATGTGTGATATGATATGGAATAAAGCTATTTTTATTTTTATTTATTTAACATGATTGTCAAAAGTCGAAATAAGTATAATTTCAAACTCTTCAGTGAACAAATTCAAGATAAAATAAGATAGCCGAAATAAATAAATGCTTTAAGCCCTATGCGTACTTAACACTTTGACTGCGGTTTTTTTTTGACGACTGCGATCTTTTTTTACCTAAAAAATTCGTGCTACCGCTCTACACAGCGGTTGTGTTGCGCCGCACATGCCTTTCGTTCGAAAAATATTACAGCTCTGCTGAGTCACAAAGATCTGTATTTTCTCAGCCGATGCGCTAGTGTGGATTTACGCATATTAGTCACTTGTAGAAAACTCATACCGTGCGTTTTCAGCAGGCAAAGTGAAGTGATTTCCAATACCAGTACCGCAAGGTACCGTTTGAAACTTTTCATAGTCTGTAAACATTAATGCAAACAACATGATTAACAAGATTATTGCCTATTATGCTAACTGTACTTTGCCCGAGATTCATACCAGTTATGGTATTTTATTTTGCATTTAGAAAGGGTTCACATTGACTGATAACAGTAATTAATAACTATATAACTGCTACGGACTTGTAGAGCAATTTGAAGTCATTCGCTAATCGGATGGCTTTGGTCGAGAATGTGTAATATTCAATACTCAATATATCTATTTATTGTTGTCATCACAGAAGCACTGAACTACAAGTTTTATTAAATTCTATACGTAGGTTCAAACATTATTATTTATTTCTTAGCTTGGTGGGTAAACAACACTGAGCCATAAACATTTGTATTTGTATTTATTCAAAGCATTACAATTATTTTTACAGGTAGTATTAACCTAATACAATAGTGTAGTCAACTTTATTTATCACTAGCATCGAATTTAACATATTATAACACTCATAAAATTTAGTTATTTGTCGTTTCGGCAATGGCAAATCTTTACAAGTTCAAAAACATATATTATTAATAATTTTAAAGAAATAAAAACCAACTTTGAATCCTTTTGGCTCATTGGCTTAATTAATAGGTTCTTATTGGCTACACATTGGCTTAATTAATAGGTTCTATTGACGACCGATGTGGCGCGGTGGGCGAAGGTCCGCCTGCGACGCACGAGGTCGCGGGTTCGATTCCCGCCTCGGAACAATTGTGTGTACGATCTGCAGATAATTGTTCCGGGTGTTCTGGTCGTTTTCTATGTATAGTAAAGAATATCTATCTATGAAATGTTATTGTGTTATGTATATCAGTTATCTAGTATCCATAACACAAGCTCTGCTTACCATGGGGCTAGGTAATGCTGTGTGAATTGTCCAGCAATATTTATTATTTATTATTATTTATTTTTATATAACTGTTACGGACTTGTAGAGCAATTTGAAGCCATTCGCTAATCGGATGGCTTTGGTCGAGAATGTGTAATATTCAATACTCAATATATCTATTTATTATTGTCATCACATTGGCTTAATTAATAGGTTCTTATTGGCTACACATTGGCTTAATTAATAGGTTCTATTGACGACCGATGTGGCGCGGTGGGCGAAGTTCCGCCTGCGACGCACGATATCGCGGGTTCGATTCCCGCCTCGGAACAATTGTGTGTACGATCTGCAGATAATTGTTCCGGGTGTTCTGGTCGTTTTCTATGTATAATAAAAAAATATCTATCTATGAAATGTTATTGTATTATGTATATCAGTTATCTAGTACCCATAACACAAGCTCTGCTTACCATGGGGCTAGGTAATGTTGTGTGAATTGTCCAGCAATATTTATTATTATTTATTTTTATATAACTGTTACGGACTTGTAGAGCAATTTGAAGCCATTCGCTAATCGGATGGCTTTGGTCGAGAATGTGTAATACTCAATACTCAATATATTTATTGTTGTTATCACATTGGCTTAATTAATAGGTTCTTATGTATAGATTAGTATCACAATGTGAACCCTATTGGGCGTGAACAACAAGTGGAAGGCAGACCGAGGTTGTTTTTGGTAAATATAAATATGTAGGTGTCAAGGTAAGTAGTATCTACATACTTGTCTAGTAATTTTAGTAATGATTATATTTTAACAATGGGCTTATTTTTGATAGAGATAGTGACCAAATTGTTTAAGGGTCCGGCGACCCTCGCTTGCTAAAGTCGCTCCGAATATCGCTGTCCCTGTTTAATCACTGCGCCGCGCCCCATGCGTGCGCGATAGCAATATTAGCCGTTCAAAATTTGGTTTGTTTCGTAATACCAAAAATTATGACTTTTTGTATTCTTCACAAAGTATTGTTATTCTGTAACTAGACAATATAATCTATGTTCCTTAATAAATAAAACGTAAAATATTGATGTTTTTAATAGGAAACAAATAGCAAGAAAACTTGTCCATTTTCGCATAAAAATGTGCAAAATGCGATTGGCTTTCATTTAATTTTAGATAAGTATTTTGAAAAAAAAACTAGTTAGGAACCTAGATAAATACTATTCAAATACAAATAATACAATATTATAGTGGAAATATGCTTGAATTGGAAATCATTTTGGTATTACGTTTTTATGAAGAATTCGTCCCTCCGGAGGCCCCTTAAGTTGTTTAATTATATAAAATCATGCTGGATAATCCTCACACGAGCATATAGTCCCAACATGAGCAGAGCTTGTGTTATGGGTACCAGATAAGATACTTATCTGGTAACATTATAAATATGCTTTTATGATACACAGAAAATACCCAAAACACTAAAAACATGTCTGCAGATCATATAAACATTTGTGGGAATCGAACTCGTATACACCTGCGTCGCAGACGGGTCTTTGTCTGGTGTGCCACAGAGGTCGTCTATAACGTCCTGAGCTTTGCATACTACAAAAGAAGAATTAATTAACACTTTGAGTGCTGAAATCACACGGTATTTGTTTTCTACAAGTGACTAATATGCGTAAATCCACACTAGTGCAGCGGCTGAGAAAATACAGATCTTTGTGACTCAGCACAGCCGTAATATTTTTCGAACGAAACGCATGTGCGGCGCAACACAACCGCTGTGTAGAGCGGCAGCAGGAATTTTTTAGGTTAAAAAAAAAGACAGCAGTTGTCGAAAAAAAATCGCAGTCAAAGTGTTAACTTAGCTGCTAGCAATGCTCCTAATCCTCTAGGCTAAATTAAAGGCGAAAGTTTGCGACGTTGCAACGTTGTGCCGTTATGAAGACATTTGGCTGAAGAAAACGCCTACAGTACTGTATGGATCGCGCTGACTATTTTACTTATCCTGGAATAACTTAAGGCTACTTTTTATTTAAAAAGCCGCGGGGAAAAACTAGTGAGAAACAATACAACAAACTAAAAGTCACGGCTGTACCAATTTTCATTTACGCTACTATTGCTTTTCTTCAGGGACGTCGTCGATAGGTAATATAATTAAATATACTGTAAATACAATTAATATTATTATATTATAAAATGCAAATAATATAATTATATATATATGTCATTATTATATTCTATTAAGTATATCCACAACTTCCTTGAAGACGTCGTCATCGGTTAGGTAAGAAACCTATGTTTTAGCGCCTCAGAATCGTGGGAAGCTATGTATACATTTCACAGGCACTTTAAAGAAACCCAAGCCCACCGTCCCATGTGAAACCAATCATCATAACCTTCATCCATTGTAAGTAGGTAGCAACAGGTTCTGGGTGAATGACCGGGCACCCTTCAGGACTTTCTTAGTCCTTGGCTTTGGGGCTTTGGGATAAAAAATACCGAGACCCAACGGACCGGTTGGCCATGCAAGTTTCGTGAGTGGATGATCGGTCAGTGCAGTGCTGCAGTGGAATGATGTCATTGTTATTGTAATTTTTTGAAAAATAGCGATTAAAGGTGATTATGATGATTATGTGTATGACTAATATGGCATGGCGGGCGAAGGTCCGCTGACAACTTAGGAGGTTGCGGGTTCGATTTTCGCCTTAGGACAAATGTTTGTACAATCATTTGTTCCAAGTGTTCTATGTATGTATTTTCAATGTATAATGTAAAACTGTGTTATGTATTGTTAAGTATATCAGATTTCTAGCACCCAATATACCCACCATACAAGCGCTGCTTAGCTTGGTGCTTGATTATACTGTGAGGAAGTCCAGAATTCTATATTCCTATGGTGACAATGATGATGTGTCAGCTACTGCAAATCAAAATCTTGGAAAAGAAAATACAACCAATAACTTAGTGGTAGGTAATGTAGTATTTTGCGAAGATCTCAAATAAACCCAAGATATTACGAATCAACCTTTGAGCAACTTCAAAGGGCTTTTTCAAAATTAAACTGATAAGAGAGATAACGACAAGACTGCGTTAGAGAAGTGGAAAAGATGAGAGAAGCAGATTTTATTTATAGATAGTAGGTACAACAATATCGAGCTAATCACTAGTAGATTCTAGACTAGATAATGGTTCTTGTTGTAATAAACAAAAATATATCAGTATATATAAATAATCGAGTAATTAAAGCAATAAATAATATTTATTCAAATAAACTTGTAGATCGACAAAACATAAGTGCACTAATTAAATAAATATAGTTAGGTTAAGTTAGCCTGAACTAGGCAAATAAGTTTTCAATCAGTGCGTCCTACCCGTTATGACCTACGGAGCTGAGACGTGGACACTCACGATAGGGCTGGTCCACCAGTTCAAAGTCGCTCAGCGTGCTATGGAAAGAGCTATGCTCGGAGTTTCTCTGAAGGATAGGATTCGTAACGAATACATCCGACAGAGAACCATAGTTACCGACATAGCTCTAAGAATTAGCAAGCTGAAGTGGCAGTGGGTCGGCCATATCTCGCGAAGAACCGACGGCCGATGGGGCAAACGTGTTCTTGAGTGGAGACCACGACTCGGTAAACGTAGTGTAGGACGCCCTCCGACCAGGTGGGATGACGACCTGCGAAAGACTGCAGGTAGATGCTGGATGCGGCAAGCTGAAGACAGGGCGCTATGGCGCTCATTGGGGGAGGCCTATGTCCAGCAGTGGACTGCTATAGGCTGATGATGATGATGATGATGAGGCAAATAAGTGTAGACAGCAAGATACTCAAACCGCAAGCGATAAAGATCAAAACCTAAGTAGAAGCGTGTTCTCAAAGCACACATACCATTATTTCAAAGAATTGCCATAGCTTTTATATTCCCAGGGTTCATACCTCATACCTACTTCCATAAAGTTTCCCTTTGTCTATTTTATTACTCGCTTTGTGTGGTTGGTATAGGCGGCAAGTCAAAGAGTCGAACAAAGAGCTTGAGGTGTTACGCAATACTCTTTTAAAATTTCTTTTCATACTTTTTGCAACTCTGTCGCCATGAAAAGGTATACGTTATGAGGCGGGTATATACATCTACAATAGTTAAATACATTTTTAACTATTCCGATACGTCTGGAGCTAGTTCTTTAAGTGATATATTTGATAAATTAGCTGTAAGGAAAATCCTACTAATATTATAAACGCGAAAGTTTGTATGTAATCGATGTTTATCACGAGAAAACTACTGAACGGGTCGGGTGTGATTGCATACTTACAGGTAGTCCAGGCTACTTTTTATTATATTATTTTATAATTTTGGGAAAACTAACAGTAACTAAATACTAAATATAGTGTGTAACAAATTTTTATCCCATAAATCCTTTCTCATGGGATAGAAATAGCATTAAAAGCGTTTCCATAGAAACAACGCATACGAAACCGCGGGCAGAAATTAGTATTAAATAACAATAAATGGAAATAAAAATAAATTTCAAACTTTATCAGAAATAGTAGAAACACAAAATATTTCTATTACATTTAATAACACACGTAACATTGTACTAAAGGAGTGGCCACTTCTGTCCTTACTCAACGCGTGTCGCAATGCAACAATGGAGGTGCGGTCAAAAGCCGAAAAATTGACAACAATCGTCTTCAGTCAGATGGAACCAGAGAAATGTGAATAAATACTGTTTATGTGGCTAGTTGGACATGGTTTACAATCAAATTTGAAGCAGAGTTAGATTTAGTTGACAGACTGATTAATAACGATGAAAAATTCTTGGAGAAGTAAAGCCAAGAGCCAAAACGAGTAGTAGTCAACTATAAGAAGCCAGGTTGTATAGAACGAGTACAATATAGTCGTCAGTCACCTAAGGATCTTAATTAAAACACAAGTTATAAATAGATTTCAGGGAATGATTCGATAATTACAATTAGAAACAAAATAGAAGTAGTATTTACTATTGAAACAATTGAGCTAACTGCAAAGTATAATATATAATATAATATATATATTCATAAAATTATATACCATATTAATAAATTTGTAATATATAATTTGACTTGTCTAAGAGTTTACTTTGTAAGCTTCAAGAAATAAACTATGAAATCTGAAATGGCTATTAGATGAACTTAATAACGTAGACCGTTCAAAAGTACACATTGCTAAAAAAATTACAGATGAGGCAGACAAGCTAGCAAGAGTTATTTTGCTTTCAAAAACAACTTTCAAGCGTAGTTAGACCAACTTGCAATTATTTAGCAGTGGAAATATCCATTAGAAATCGATGGCGTTACCACACCATGACCGAAGCGTCATAAAATTCCAGTCAAACTCAATCATAACGAGAGCGGCAACTTTTACATCATCGAAACTGGTTCCGCAATTGGCAAAGTCGATAATTTCGGTTAATGGTTTAAATGAAATGTTTTCCTTAAATTCTGCATTATATATAGACCTCCTCGTCGATTTCGATGACGGCGACCCTAGATAATCACGGATTTTTTTCTTTCATGAGCTCTAATATTTTCCTGTCTCCTTTGTCGCGATATCTTCTATGATTTTATTAAAGGCTATCGTAAGATTGAACTTACTTCTTTTATTCTTTTTGTCCTCCTGGGCCCTGCCCGCGATTGGTTGCAAAGCAATAACTCTCCGACGCCATTGAAGCATAAATACGCCTGGAGGTGAGATGGTCCGATAATTAGACAGTAGCTAGCATAAAGTCACTTATAACGGGATATTTACCATGATTTGATTTTAGTTTTCCAATATTTCGGCACAGTTTTCAGTTATTCCGTGATCATGGCGTATGAAACTGTGCCGAAATATTGGAAAACTTAAAAACCTAATCATGGTAAATATCCCGTTATAAGTGATTTTTGTGTTTATAACCTTGATAATTTCAAAAGTTTTATTGAAGCTAGCATGTAGCTGTAGCTAGTTTATTTATTTAACTTTGAGAATTGCTGTATAGTCTTTTAGATTGAAAACTGGATGAAGGCTAAGCTGCTTTATGAGCGGAAAAATATTTCTTTATCATTTGGCATTTGGCCTTTGCCCAGCAGTAGGAAAATAATGCCTCAAAATAAATAAATAATAAATATTTGGCATTATGTCTATTTGAAATACCTAGTGTAAAGTACACAAGATAGTCCCAGAATCCTTTTTGCATATTAGACATGTTTTGTGGCACCCTGTATAATTCAATAAAAATATGAATGCATGATTGTAAAAACACCCCTCAGACCACTTTTTTCGAATTCCTTTTTATGATGGAAAAATGATCCCTATATCAAGACGGATCGATTGAGCGTAAAAACACACCTCGGTCATAGTTCTTTCACGCAAAGTTAGGGGCACCAAAATTTCGATGAGCGTAAAAACCCACCTTATCCTGGATTAGGCGGGTTTTTACAATCAAACTTATGTCAATACCTGAAAACTGATTGCTTGACTTATTTGTTTTTGGAACTATGAGCTTTAATTAATAAAGTTGTTATGTCATTTTTGACAGCTGATTGTCACTTATTTTGACGTTGATTACTTTTTGGAAGGAAACGTTAATTCAAAATTTTTCTTTTTCAAAAATTTTCTTTGAGACAGTTGGTTGGTAAAACAAATGAGTGTTGAATTTTAAGTTTTATTTGTTTCTTATTTTATTAACAATGAGTGGGACGGAAGAGGATTTGATTTTGCCTAACCCGGGTGAGTCTTCTTCGGGTGAACCTCGTACGAAAAAACGACGCAATAACTCTGCTGATTATCCTCGAAACATGATAAAGCAATCACGTATTCGTGGCGAGGCTTATGTTACGTCAAAAAACAAAATTGTTCACGCTAAGGGCATAGGATCTCCTTGTAAGTGTGGCAAAAAGTGCTATGAAATGATTTCAGACATCGATAAAATAGAAAATCTCACCAAATTATACAATTTGACGACAAAAAACGAACAGGATATCTACCTCCAAGGGTTAATATCCTGTAATGATATAAAACGACGCCGAGTTATTAAAGAAACTCCACTGAGGCAGAAAACGTTTATCTACACCGTTCAAATAGGAAACGAGAAAAAAGAAGTATGTCATACTGCTTTTCTGGGCTTGTTCGGGGTTACTAAAGAACGTGTTAAGAGGCTCCGCAACTTGCTGGTTTTGGGTAAAATACCGAAAGATAAGAGAGGGAAATCGAAAACCGTCAATGCCATGTCCGTTGATGAAATTGCTGAAGTGGTATCGCATATATCAAGCTTTCCATTAAAAGAAAGTCGCTACTCTTCGGGGATAGTACAGTATCTTCCTGCTGATTTATCGGTGAAAAAGATGTTCCGACTCTATAAAGAAAGGCGACCTGAAACTAGGATCAAATACGAATATTATAACAAAGTATTCAGGGAAAACTTTTCTCTCCGCTTTGGACGACCGGCAGTTGACACGTGCTGCCTGTGCGAGACTCTAGACTTAAAAATCAATTCAAAAACTTTGAATGATATTGCTAAAAGGGTTGCCTTGGCCGAAAAACAAGTCCACAAAAAAAGGGCAAAGAAGTTCTATAATAAGCTTCAAGAAGCAAAGAAAAGATCTCAAGAAGACGAAACGTTTTTGGGCATCTGCTACGATTACATGCAGAATGTATCATTACCTATGATCCCTGTACAAGAAATTTTCTATTTGCGACAACTGAGTATCTCTATCTTTTGTATTCATAATATGAAAACTGGAAAAAATGTTCTGTTCCTGTATCACGAGGGGCAAGCAAAAAAGGGGCCCAATGAAGTGTGCTCTTTTATTATGACTTACGTCCAAGAGTATGTCGATAAGAAGGTCACTGAGCTAATGCTTTTTTCCGATAACTGCGCAGGGCAAAATAAAAACAATACAGCAGTTCGATTGAACATGGCCCTCGTCGACACTGGACGATTTAAGATCATACAACAGATTTTTCCTATGCGTGGTCATTCTTTTCTGCCGTGTGATAGAGCATTCGGGATTATTAAACGGAGCCTTCGTCGCAAAGAAAGGTTGTACAGCATACATGAACTGGTGGAATTGATCATATCATCGAGTAGGCAGAGCGATTTTTTCACCGTTCACTTGGTAAGCGGAGAGGAAGTGATCGAATTCAAAAAGTGGTGGGTTCAATATTACAAAAAGACTACTCTGTCACTTGAAACAAAAGACCGACGTGTACCGAGAACGGAGAAGGTAAACTTCAGCATCTCCAAGTTCCATCACCTAACCTTTAAAAAGGTAGGAAACGATGTTCCTGTAAAAACGATGGAATATATTGATGGAATGGTAGAAAATACATTCTTGCTGAAAATTAGGCCACAGATTGTGGTACCACTACCACAAGAACCTGCATACGGAACAAGGCAGCTGAGCATCAACTCCAAGAAAATGGCAGACCTAAAAAAGTGCGTTGAGTTTGTGCCAGAAGAGGAAAAAATAAAGTTTTGGAACGAAATTTTGGAATGGCCTATAACTGATCATATCGAAAATGACGAATTAGATTAATAAGTGAATTTTTTATAAGTAATAGCTTCGTTGTTTAGGTTAAAAAAGCAAATAAAACATATTAAACATACATAATAATTGGACTTTGATTGTAAAAACACACCTCGTACATGATGGCTGTAAAAACACACCTTATCCGAATTTTTCAAAAAAATATTTAAAAAAAACGAATAGGAATTTATGTATAAAAAAATGTACATGAGGTCTCTTTTGTTTTACTTTATTTAATTACATATAAAAATAAATGTCTTTAGAACAGTTTTTTTACACCAGATAGTTTTTATTGATTTCCCGAAACTTTTGCATTTGGTCTGAGGGGTGTTTTTACAATCATGCATTCATATAGATTTTCTTATAACTAAACTAGTAACTCTGTGGAGTTTAAAGTACTAGTTAATTTTACTCGTAGGTTACCTAATAGTAAAATCACTGAAATATTAAGAAAGGAGAAACAGCACAAACCCATTACCTAAGGAGCAAGTAAATGCAAAATATTTTATTTTGTAGTCTTTTATTACGATCATAACTTCCAAGCGCAGGTGATAAAGATAAAAATCAGACAGTAAGCATTACGCCATTTACATAAAAGTAACAGATAGAAAGTGTTAACACTTCGACTGCGGCGATCTTTTTTCGACTGCGATCTTTTTTTAATCTAAGCCATTCGTGCTGCCGCTCTACACAGCGGTTGTGTTGCGCCGCACATGCGTTTCGTTCGAAAAACATATTACGGCTGTGCTGAGTCACACAGATCTGTATTTTCTCAGCCGCTGCGCTAGTGTGGATTTACGCATATTAGTCACTTGTAGAAAACACATACGGTGTGATTTCAGCAATCGACGTGTTAAGAGTTTTCTAGTGTGATTTTTAAAATGGCATGATTTTTTTAATCCAGTGTACAAAAACGGACGAAAACAAAAATTAAGATCAAAGAAAATATTCATATCAATTCGGTAATTAAATATTCATAGAAAGTTGACCGTGAAAAAACCAGACAGTCCAGTTTTACGAATTGTTTTCATAAATTCTCTAAATACTTGCTTTTTGACTAGAATAATCTTGATTTTTATTATTACCTTAATGTTCTCTCGAAAGAGAGCATTTATATATGGATTTTTTAATTATTTTAGCATTATTATGAATCTGTAACCACATCAAACTGTAGCGAATAAAGCACGTTTTTAAGTATTGACACCAAAGATTCCAAATTTCACAAATTGGGAATATAATAAATAAATATGTAAATACACTGTGCTTCTTAACCTAAATAAACATGTGGCTATTTTCATTTTAAACTGAGAAAACCAAAGCTGTTGTAAGGGCAGATGTAAAGTGATAATTTATGCATACAAAATATTTGCGAATATATGCCATATCCAAATATTTCTGAACCAAAGGTCCTTCGTACCTGCAGCCATTACACTTGGTTGAGTGAACCTGTTCATTTTGTTTTGTTTTCGAACAAGAAAGCCTTATACAGAGGCAGGAGCCTGGGAGAAAGATTGCTTGATAAACTTTAAAAAACAATAAATTGTGGATTGACTTATTTTTTCAAGAGATGGCTAAATATAGTTTGTAGTCAGATTATAGGGTAGATCTTGACAATAACTTTTATCGATTCTGTTGTGTAGTTATCGATTTCTGTATCGATATTGTAATAAATTGAAAATATTTTCATAATCAGAAAAGGTTCCACATTGATAAATAATAATACTGAACATATTCACCAATATTGCTTGGTGCAACATAGTACGAACAAAAGTCTACTCTATAGCTACAAGATCTTATATTTCTCGAATTACTTCGACATCACGTATATCTATGTATGTATGTCTGTCACGCAACAATGATTATTGAGAATTATATGGACCTCAACTAAGTTAAAAACCTAATAAATTAAACAATAACTCAAAAGGAACACGCATATCTTCATTTCTATTCAGCCCCATCCTGTTTTGCTTTCCCTTTTGCCAAGTGGATAGCTCATGTCCATTTTGAATAATTCATTGGTTCTGAGATGTTGGCACCATTGGCATTTGTTATCGCTAGCTCGAAGCGTTGTTCAATTATATTGAGATTACTATTTTATAGATGCATGCTTTTATAAATTATTTTTAGTTTATGTTGCAACAAAGTATCTCGATTTTATATTTATGCACAGTGTTCTTCGGATATTTTGCAACAACAAGGGCTAAACTATGTTTGTAAAGGTATGTTGAATTATTATAAAAAAATATATATCGTATCAGGTACTCATATTGGATAGGATTCGTAACGAATACATCCGACAGAGAACCAAGGTTATCGACATAGCTCAAAGAATTAGCAAGCTGAGGTGGCAGTGGGCCGGCCATATCTCGCGAAGAACCGACGGCCGCTGGGGCAAACGTGTTCTTGAGTGGAGACCACGACTCGGTAAACGTAGTGTAGGACGTCCTCCGACCAGGTGGGATGACGACCTGCGAAACACTGCAGGTAGATGCTGGATGCGGCAAGCTGAAGACATGGCGCTATGGCACTCATTGGGGGAGGCCTATGTCCAGCAATGGACTGCTATAGGCTGATGATGATGGTGATGACTAATTTAATTCTAAATCATAAATAATTCATACAATATTAAATTGCTTTTTAGGATTCCATATCTCTAAAGGAAAACAGTAACCTTTATTAGGATTTCTTTGTTTTTAATAATCCGTAAAGACTGTGCTGTAGCTTTTAAAACATTTTAATTTATTATTATTATTTATTTTAAGCCATTACTGTCCCACTGCTGTGCAAAGGCCTCCCTTTTCTCCTTCCACTTCTCGCGATACAACGCTGCAACAGGCCATGATGGAAGATATACCTCGAGCTAGTCGCGCCATCTGATCTCAATTTCAATTTAATAAATAATAATAATAAATAAAATTATTATTATATTTTTTGAAACAGCAATTCAGTACACCTCTGTTTGTACATAATTCTTGATCTTTATCTCCACAAGATGATCATCTGAGTTTATGTGATCATCAACGTTGAATAATAAAGCGCGACCTTAAGCACGTGACCTCCATAATACATTCCATTCAAAACACCTGTAGCTGTCTCCTTTATCAAGTTCTTAAGTTGTTGATATTTTGATATCTTAGATAAGTTCTTCCAATAAAATATTTTTGACAAAGATTTTTGAATTAATAAATAGAAGCAAATTCATCATCATCATCATCAGCCTATAGCAGTCCACTGCTTGACACAGGCCTCCCCCAATGAGCGCCATAGCGCCCTGTCTCCAGCGTCAGAAGAAAATTAGTAATTAGCAAATTTATTATTATAAGTACTATTTAACGGGTATTTCTCTATTCATTATCACAGTAACACTGGCTACAATACCAATACAGTCACTTTGGGTACCATACCATTACAGTAAAACTGGCTATTATATAAATAAATAAATAATGCTGGACAATTCACACATCATTATCTAGCCTCATGGTAAGCAGAGCTTGTGTTATGGGTGCCAGATAACTGATATACATAATACGATACATTACAAAAATAGATTTTTTTTTTATTATACATAGAAAACGACAAGAACACCCGGAACAAATATCTGCAGATCGTACACACAATTGTTCCGAGGCGGGAATCGAACCCGCAACCTTCTGCGTCGCAGGCGGACCTTCGCCCACCGCACCACATCGGTCGTCAAATCATCACAGTAACTTTGCACTTTGCTATATTTGTACGATGAAAGGAATCTAAATGATTTGCAAAGAGTAAGCAGTTGGCAAGATTTAGAAACTATCCCTGTAGTGGAACCTTATAATGAAAAGCCTTTATAATAAACTAGCGGACCGTCCCGGTTTCGCACGGGTATTGGAATTTTTACGGTATTTTTTTTACACTTTGGGTTACATTATTGGAGTTTTAGTAAGGATCCCTATTTTTTTTGAAAATATTATATATGTAGTTTATGTTCACCGGGGATTGTGTAGCTTCCCAACGGTGAAAGAATTTTTCAAATCGGTCCAGTAGTTTCGGAGCCTGTTCAATACAAACAAACAAACCTTTCCTCTTTATATTATTAGTATAGATGAAATAAGCTGACGTAAGACTCAGTTAAAAAGTTTATCTAAATGTGTTGATGAACTCAGTTTATTGTTTGTGTGCAAGCGCAGATCCGCCATCCTTTTATTTGATTTGAATCTCGAATGCCAATCAAGTTGGCAGTTTTGCTAAATTCGAATTTTGAAATGTCTACCTACGTCAGTATGCTCAATTTATTCTGTAAATAATAGTAATAGCCCCAAGCTAAGCTGATGATACTTATTTGATACAATAATGAATTGACATAATCGTGCTTTGTCTATATCTATCAATTATAAAGAGGAGAGGTTTGATTTTTTGTTTGTTTGTTTGTATTGAATAGGCTCCAAAACTACTGGACCGATTTGAACAATTCTTTCACCTTTGGGAATCTACACTATCCCCAGTGAACATAGGCTATATTATATTTTCATAAAATTAGGGATCCTTACTAAAACTCCAATAATGTAATCCAAGGTGTAAAAAAAACACCTAATAAAGTGAAATTCGAGTTTAGCGCGGGTGAAACCACGTGGAACAGCTAGTCTGTAAATATAGTAATAGCCCCAACGGCTGCCCAAATTCAAAACCTAGTAACAGGTGATTTGAAAAAAAAACGGTTTTTGGCATTTTTCGACCTACTAGACAGTATTGAAGTGATGTGGACCTTAAAACACCCAGTTTCATACTTAATTTTAAAATTTTTATTTAGCAAGTCTAAGCAATTTGGCGTGATTACGAAAATTTCCTTCAAATACAACTTCTAAACTTAGTATGTCAGAATACAAATTTAAAACCCTAGCAGGTCAAGCGACTTACTATGTTATGAATTTGAAATACCAACTTGCTATGTTTTGAATTTGGCGCCGATTGTAAAATCAATGAGTTTTGGCTGAATCTACCCACGAGTGATAACTCCATTGATTTGCAAATTGATGGTCAAATCGTTACCAATAACAACGAGTAGTTTTTTAACATTGTCATTAATAATGATTTTAGCATAAGTTTATTTTTTTAGCTTTAGTTGACTGTTGAGAATTTGAGTCATGTTTTAATTAAAGAGTCCTTTGAAGTAAGTTAATAAACATCTTTTTATAAGTCAACAGGATTTTTAATTTTATTCTGCATTCATAGGTACGGACAGCCACACATCAATATAAACAAATCTGTCCAATTTCTTCAATCGATTCTCACTTTAATGTCAAATACGTTTTTCATTTGACTGATTGTAGTAACCAGCTGATGTGTGGCTGTCTGTACTTTGGGATTATTTTTTATTCTTATAAACACTAAGTACCTAAAATGAATTTTTTAGTCTACATTTACAATAGAAAATCAAATTTATAACCTAGTAAGCGGACTTACTAAGTTTTGATATTGTTTTTCCAGTCATATTTGGGTAAATTCACAAATAAAAATAAAGTATGAGCGATTTAAGTGTAACTATAGTTTAAAACGATTACGAGTATTGCAAACTAAAATGTCAACAATATAGCACAACTTTTCGCCAAACATCCAAATCGCTATCTCTTTTGGTTTCTTCGGGCGAACGAATCAAAGTAGCCAACACGTTTTTTGGCTCTCCTGAACATTTTTGTTGGAACGAGTTACTATGTTTTGATTTTAAGCAGCCGCCAAGCTTAGCAGAGCAGTCATATGATACTTATTTGACACAATAATGAATTGACATAATCGTGCTTTGTAAATTGTAATGTACCTACATAATTTTTTTCTTTGTATTGTATGTATCTATATCAGTTATCTAGTACCCATAACACAAGCTCTGCTTACCATGGGGCTAGATAATGCTGTGTTAATTGTCCAGCATTATATTACGAAATAGCAAGCTTAATTTTCACTCTGCTCCATGCAGACTTAAACCTATAGCTTTAGTTAGAAATCTTGCTTTTTTGCCGAGTAATCAAGATGGTTGCTAAGAAACCACCAGTTAGCGATGAAAGTAGAATACCTCATGGAAATGTGGGCTAATGTTAGAAGTATAATATTAGTAACATACGACCGTTATCATTTAAATGGCTATCGAACTGTGGTGAAACTTTTTATTAGGAAAATGAGAACGCCATAGGAAAAGTAAAGAAGTAATTTTTTTTATAGTGAAATGCGTAATTATTTATATAGCCTTTTTTAAACTACTAGAATAACATGTTCTATTAATTAAAAGGCAGGTAATTTTTATATGTCGCCAAAAATAAAGTAAACTACAAGTTTGACAGCACTAAAAATGTTGCCATCTCTTTCCTAACAATCGTAATAAAAAGGATAACATCTTTGTCAGTGCTATTAAATGAGTTTTTTTTTACCTTAAGAGTCGTTCTTTTTACAAAGAAAATGACTATCAAAATAATTACAAAAATAAACTAGTATTTACAATTGAGAAACAAATCGGCAAACGTAGTGTAGAACGCCAGGTGGGATGACGACTTGCAAAAGACTGCAGGCAGATGCTGGTATCGGCAAACTGAAGACAGGGCGCGATGGCGCTCATTAGGGGAAGCCTATATCCAGCAGTGGACTATTATAGGTTGATAATGATGATGATTTACAATTGAAACAATTAAGCTAACTGCAGACGGTTGCAAACAATCTACATGAAACTTAAAACCACTTAAATCTTTAAAACCACGCAACGGATTTTGTTGCGGTTTTTTATAGAAAGAGTGGTTCAAAAGGAAGGTTTATAAACCATTTCATACATAGATTTCCACGCGGGCGAAGCCCAGGGCGCATCTAGTCTATACTAATGTTATAAAGAGGAACGGTTTGATTTTTTGTTAATTTGTTTGTTTGTATTGAATAGGCTCCCAAACTACTGGACCGATTTGAAAAATTCTTTCACCGTTGGGAAGCTACACTATCTCCGGTGAACATAGGCTATAATAAATACTCGTACGAAGCCGGGAAGGTCCGCTAGTATATTTATATATCAAAGGCTCACACCATTGAAGATGCCCAAGGATATACCGATTAGCTGTCCGAGAGTAGATGATAGTTAATAGTCATAATTATAATGTAGCCTGCCAATCTGTGGAGCCTCTTTGTTAGTTCCGACCCTTGGCTATAATTAGGAGGTAGAAGGTAACACAATTATAAAGCCCATGTATCTTTTGACGGACAAAAACCTATGGTAACACAGTAACAAACCAAGATCAGGAAAATGTAGACAACAATAAAATAAAATAATGCTGGACAATTCACACAGCATTATCTAGCCCCATGGTAAGCAGAGCTTGAGTTATGGGTACTAGATAACTGATATACATAATACTATATATTACATAGATAGATATTTTTAAGTATACATAGAAAACGACCAGAACACCCGGAACAAATATCTGCAGATCGTACACACAATTGTTCCGAGGCGGGAATCGAACCCGCAACCTCCTGCGTCGCAGGCGGACCTTCGCCCACCGCGCCACATCGGTCGTCGTCAACTGACCTTTGTTGACTATCCTACTAATATTATAAATGCGAGTTTGTGAGGACGTCTGTATGTTTGTTGCTCTTTCACGCAAAAACTAGTAGAGATAATGTTCCTAATTAGCATTGCCCTCCATACTTTCTTACAATCCTACTGATATTATAAACGCGAAAGTTTGTAAGTATGAATGGATGTTTGTTACTCTTTCACGTAAAAACTACTGAATGGATTTTGATGAAACTTCGCAATAATATAGCTTACATATCAGAATAACACATAGGCTACAATTCATAAAGATTAATCTATCGCCATGCGGGTGAAACCGTGGGGCGCAGCTAGTATTTCTATATAGTCAACAAAGGTCGTTGTTAATGATTCCCACCTTGGGACAAATGTTTGTACGATCTTCAAATATTTGTTCCTATTCATATTACATGTGTAAGTGTGATGTGATGTGATTAGTGTAAGTACTTGTTGTTTTGGGTGTTCTGGTCGTTTTCTATGTATAATAAAACATCTATCTATTGTATTATATATACATATATATCATAATATATATCAGTCATCTAGTACCATAACATAAGCTCTGCTTACCTTGGGGCTAGATGATGATGTTTGAATTGTCCAGCATTATTTATTTATTATAGTATATAACAAAGTAGCTTCCCGCTGTCTGTCTGTCACTTCCCCATGTATACTTAGATCTTAAAAATTACGCAACGGATTTTTTGCTAGATAGGGTGATTCAAGAGGAAGCTTTATGACCATTTGACTTATAGATTTCCAGGCGGGCGAAGACGCGGGGCGCAGCTAGTTGATTATATGTGTTTCTTATTTCTGTCAAGTGGCAATGAAGTTGTCAACTGTCGCATTAGTGAATGTTCGGAAGTCGACTTCTGAATTGTTATTGTTAAATTATTAACGAGTTAAGAACTCTGATCCATTGTGATACGGTTCAAATTATGTTAAAAGCAAAAAACTATTTAATTTTTGTTGTTGATATAAATTGGTTTAAATGAGCGATTCTAATTAAAAATGATGACGTTAATTATTATTATGAACACAAATAAAACTATACACTAGCCAAAATCGATGAAGAATGTTTGTAAACAAACCACAACACAAATCACAAAAACTCACTTGCTTGGCGTCGAGTTTCAGATATAATTGTAAGCAATATTCATTGAAGTATCTCAAATCATCACGTCATATTAATTTCGTATATAAGAAGACACAGCAACGGCAACAGAGTGAATTTTAGGTTAAGTATGGTCGGTTTGTTTACTAACATTCCACATCGAGTTTGGCTAGTGTATAGGTAGCTATGTATTTAGTATGTAGTAGGTACATCACACATAAGTAGCTCGGTGAATACTGTAGGTACCAATCTATGTTTAGCCTCATACACTTTCACAGGTAGATGCTAAATGACTAACGTGTCTCCGTCTTGAAAACTCTACAGGCTGTTCTTTTTATAACCAGTCATAAATAACACACTCTAAACATTTCCACTTGACAGTAAGGCTAGAACCTATACAGGATGCTTTAAATTCACCTGACTACAAACAAGTTCCTAGCAATATGTCAAGGTTTCGATTGATTGACATTTAAAACATAAAAAACAAAGTATTCCGCGTGTTGCGTATACATTTGCTTTGCTAATAAGAACACTGCAACTATTTCGTTGCTAATATAACGTAATATAGTAAAAACACACTATTTCTTAGGTCATTATGAGCAAGATGTAATTTCTAAGAAGAGATACTGGGCTTTTATGATAGAAAACCTGCAATCTCGCCATGAAAACGTATTTTATCGCTTGAAGATAAAGTCTTAAGTAACTTTCTATTTACCTATTTATTTAAAGAGAAATATAAAAGATAAGGACCACGCTTGTTTAATTCATAATAATAATTAGGTAATAATTATGAAAAGAAGACGGTTTTTTTAAATCATGAAAAACAAACTGACCACCTGAAATTCATCATTAAATTGGTTGGAGAATAAATTACGGATAAAATAAATTTAAAACCTGCGCGTAGGTGTAGTAATTTTAATCAAGACAGGTTTTGACATTTCTCGTTCTCGAATAAAGTTCAACTACCCACAAAATTTTAAACTGTCACATGGCAATGACCCTAAACGGGTCATTACATAAACTTTTTGTCAATCAAGTTTCAACATCTGTGTGAAATAAATTTCACATACCTAACACAATAATGCTACAATTAAAAGCTATCTCTAAATCTTACCAGAAACGTGAGAAATGTATCCGACCTTACAACAGTCAATGTCAAAACACAACACAAAATGTAACACACTGTATGCAAAAAAAGTGATCGCGAAAAAGAAATCAAACGGATCGAACGCGATTGGCCGGTTCGTACTGGACCAACGGAATCGAATTTGAACGGACCAATCGCAGGTCGAGCATCCACGCATGCGTCTGATAGCGACAAGTGCTTGACGCGAACTGAGGTAATTTCTCAAATGAGCGGCAATCGAGACTTCTCCATTCACGTTGACTTGCATCGTTGGAACACAAGGTTACTTCAACGTTATCATTCAAGGGACAGGGTTCATTTTACTTTGTGTTGTGTCAGGCGATTAGGTTGTTTATATGTTCGATCTCATTACCACCTCGGTCGCCTTCACATGCGCATGGGCACATTTTTTGCAACGTCTTGGGTTGAATATCAACTTCTTTGATCAATTTGGTTGTTTTTTGTTATAAAATATAAACGCAGACATTTTTTTTTCTTACGTATGTATTCATATACGTTAGAAAAAAATACTAGTCCTAATGAAGATAAGAATATTATTGAATATTTTATTGTAACTTTCTGTTAATAAAAAAATATTATAAACGGAATGATGCCAAAAAAAACATTGAGTATAAGGGAAAGAAAAGATTCCCACAAAACCCAAGGACCGAGGGGTCGTCACTCCTCGAGTTGACGCCGGGGTAATGAGGCCAAGCCTCGAGGCCCCTCTCTGTGCCCCCACCAGGGCCGGAAAGAAATCTATTGATGTTAATAAAGAACATTTCTGATATAAAAAAAAATTGGTAAAATAAACAAGTATTTGTCCCGGGTGTTCTGGATATTTTCTATATATGTATAATAAATAATAGCTATTTATGTAATGTATTTTATTAATTAAATCAGCCATCTTGTACAAGCTCTGCTTAACTTGGGGTGTGCTTGCTGTGTGGATTATCCAACATTATTTATTTATGTTATTATGAATGATAATAAAAATGATCATGTAGCGCGTTTATGTCTTTTGTATGACGAATATCATACAAACAATTTATCCAAGGCAACCATATTACTATAAAATGTTGTTTTGTAATACCTTTTTGGGGTTTATAAGGTCTTTTATCCAAATTTAGTTATTAAAGGTTATCCTTGTTTAGATCATAATGTTTGATAGTTTTTATTTTTGCTTAGTTTCTCAATTATATCAGCCTTAAACCTTATATTTTATATAATTTATTTATGGATCAGTTTACATATTCTTTATGCATGATGAAATTTCAAGATAAAAAAAAATGCTGGACAATTCATACAGCATTATCTTAGCCCTATGGTAAGCAGAGCTTGTGTTATAGGTACTAAATAACTGATATACATAATACAATATATTACATAGATAGATATTTTTTATTATACATAGAAAACCGACCAGAACACCCGGAACAAATATCTGCAGATCGTACACACAATTGTTCCGAGGCCGGAATCGAGCCCGCAACCTCCTGCGTCGCAGGCGGACCTTCGCCCACCGCACCACATCGGTCGTCAGATGTCGGTCATAGCTTAAATAATCGTTTTTTAATAAGCCAAAGATATCATCAAATAAGCACGGCCTTCTACCACCTGTAAACTGTAATTTCAAAAACAATACGATTGAAATGTTCTGTACATCGATGATTATTCGTCAACAACATTTTTTACTCGCCTTTGAAAACCCGCAATGTTCAAGTATCGACGTAAGAAAAGCGCTTAAGCCCGGGCCGTTTTAAAAACAAATAGTCAAACCAACAACATACACATGGAAAAATACACCTTTGATGAGTTTGGTTTTGTTTTTTGGTGCACGAAATATTAATATCTGCCTTTGTAAGACTGGTTCTTACTACCCACTGACGGGTTATTATGCCTACAGGCTTTTAAATATCGAAATTATTCTAGAAAAATAATATTATATAAAGTATAAAGGTTGTCGTAGATCAGATGCGAAATTCTACCATTCAAATATGGGCTTTATCTTGTAATAATTAGACGCATTTTATAATGACGGAATCAGATGCATCCCCAACCCGCATGCTCTCCATCGGGATAATAGCATTACCTAATGGTAGTGCTTATCAGGTAGTGCCTACGTCCAGCTCATAATCATTACCATCATCATCAGCCTATATTAGTCCACTGCTGGACATAGGCCTCCCCCAATGAGCGCCATAGCGCCCTGTCTTCAGCTTGACGCATCCAGCATCTACCTCCAGTCTTTCGCAGGTCGTCATCCTACCTGGCCGGAGGGCGTCCTACACTACGTTTACCGAGTCGTGGTCTCCACTCAAGAACACGTTCGCCCCAGCGGCCGTCGATTCTTCGCGAGATATGGCCAGCCCACTGCCACTTCAGCTTGCTAATTCTTAGGGCTATGTCGATAACTTTGGTTCTCTCTCGGATGTATTCGTTGCGAATCTCATTCTTCAGAGAAGGTCGTCAATAATTCATCATCAGGCATCAGATGCAACCCCACCCCGCATGCCCTTCCTCAAGATGGCAGGTGTGCTTATCAGGCTGGTAATGCTTAGGTATGGTAATGCTTATCAGGCTGTTGATGATGAAGCAGCTAACATGATAATCTTGGACAGCTAACAATGTTGCCAAGAATCACGGCTGTTTTTACTCTAATCGTACAAGACGCGCTTCACACTCGCTTGGTACATAAAAATGCTATAATGATCAGTTTTCGATTTCTCCCGAGTTTCCGCGTCACAGATGAATAGGCGGCTAAAGTAGTACCAGGAAGTTCTCAGTGTATTGTGCCAGAGAGATGTAGTTATTGGACGTTGATAGAGACGATGTTTGATAAATAAAAGCTTAGGTCAAGCGAACATCATCAAGACCAGACATGCCCTCGAAATTTCGGGTAATTTTTATTCTTGAGGCTGTTCTTGACTGCCTAACATAAAATTAAGTATGTTAACATACTCGTACTAAGGTAAGCATTAAGTGCCTAACAGTAGTATCATAAATAAACTCTTGATAAACAAAATAAAATACAATAACGGAACACACCAATAACAACTAGTGTTTACATTCAGTACTTTATTATTTTATTCTTCTTTTAAAATTCTAAGTCGTCACCAGAAGGCAGAGCCCAGAATAGCAGCATTGTCACTTTGAATAGCAATGCTTATTCGCTGACCGAAATAAAATCAAGCATTCCAATCACCTGTGGACCCTATAAGGAGTTTTGTATATAAATTAAATATACAAATATCTTACGTGTATATTTATATTAACTCTTTATAATGTGCCTCAGATGATCATATTGCTGACTTTTACTCTCGTCAATGAATTGGCTTTGCATCGACGTAAATTAGCCAACATTTAAGGCGCACTGCTTATTGGTGACGAATGAACTTCTTTTTATTGCAGCATGTTTTTTTGTTAAAATCTAGTTACTAGAGTAGGTAATTTGTGCTTTTAAAGGGCAAAATTAATAAGTGTACTGCGTGTAGTAAAATAAAGGGTGATATCCCCGTATACATATTATCCCGAAAAAAAAGCACCCAGGCATTAAGAATTTTCTAGTCACGTCTATGTAATGCAAGCACCCTCAGCTCTACACTCTATGAACATAGCACTCTATATCCTAGACTCTTCTAGTCTATTGTACGTTTCTCGGAAGTAAATAGAAAGGTATCATACTAATCGCTTTTTATCGATTTTTCACGCATTAAAGTTGTTAATGGAATTTTCTACAAATTACTCATTTGATATGGAATAATTTTTCTTACTTTTCAAATCAGATGCTGTGTTATTGGTGTAATTACCGCTTCATATAAAAACAGGTGGGATGACGACCTGCGAAAGACTGCAGGTAGATGCTGGATGCGGCAAGGTGGAGACAGGGCGCTATGGCGCTCATTGGGGGAGGCCTATGTCCAGCAGTGGACTGCTATAGGCTGATGATGATGATGATGATGATAAAAACAGAATTGAATTCAGCTTTAATTGGCACTAGGCACAGTAGCACAATAATCCCACATAATTTCCCTCGAATTAACTCAATTTGAATTTTATTTATTATATATTTACAATTAAAATGAAAACGACCAAGAAACAGGTGCTGAAGACGCAAAGCGTATGTTTATTAAATTTTTTTCGGTAAGAAGCCTTTACTGTATTACGTAAACAGAAATTTAGTCAATTTGGATCCTACCATCATAACCAAGGTAGGTTATGATGATAGGATCCAAATTGACTCAACTAGATTAAATTCGACTATTTGTCCCCGTATAGTTCTATAGCTAAAAAGGGCTTCGAAATAGTTCGATAAAAAGCGTTCCCGGTTTCGACAGTCTACTTTACTTGGTAGGGTCACTACCGCGGCCCTGATTTTGAGCTTTATGAACAAATTTCAATACTTCTTCAATCAAATTATTCCATCGCCACCCCTGTAAACCTAAGGTGTGCTGGAAGAAAACTCTTACTCAGGGTTAAGTTCGCCTATGTAATATCTTTTTTTAATTAAGTTATTTTTAAGTTATGTGTAATAAAGAATTACAGAATCAAAAACTGCTTGCCCCTACTATCTTGAGTAATAGAAGATGACACCTAAATTGAAAGTCAAAAGCAATCCAACAATCCGTGTTAAGCTAACGAGTGAACAGGACGGTAACAGTATAACTGTAACCCGTGTTTGCTGGCAACCGGTCTGTAATCTTACTTCAACTTGTTGACAAGGCCGTGCGGAACTTGGCCGAGTGCTGGGTCTGTTGACTTTTAATCTGACGATTACCTTACGGTGATCGGTTCTGGGATATAAAATTATATGAATACTAGCTTTAGCCCGCGGCTTCGCTCGCGTGGTACCTACTACGATAAAAAGTCTATATGTTGTTCCAGTACACATACTATGTACATATGTTCCAAGTTTCATCAAGATCCGTTTAGTAGTTTTTACGTGAAAGAGTAACAAATATCCATCCATGCTTACAATCTTTCGCGTTTATTATATTAGTAGGACTAGATGGAAACCCGTAATAATATTTCACCAATTTTTTTATGAAATGTAGGCCAGGCGTAATATTTCGGCTAGGCATAGATTCGTATATCATATTGAGTCTAATTATAATTTAAAAAAAAACTGCAAAAGTTAAAAAAATAACCTTTTAAAATAATCTCTGTCTCACAACCAAATAAATTAGACCACAATGGAGAATGGAATAAGAACCTATGACATCTGTGACATGACATGACATCACCGCTACATTGATGTCATTAAATGTTTACTTCGCAACGTTATTATATAGCAATTTATTCATTTTTATCTGATTTTTATATTGAAAATACTCGATAATCCGAATTTTCCGCCTATGAGTTGTGGACTTGGATCGAATTTTTTTTTTCGCTCTTCAATTTTTTTGTACATTTCGTTCGATTATACCGTAGACCGGTACGAAATCCTAATAATAATATAAACGCGAAAGTTTGTAAGTATGGATGTTTGTAACTCTTTCACGTAAAAACTACTGAATGGATTTTAATGAAACTTTACAATAATATAGCTATACATCATAGGCTACAATTTATAAAGATATATTATATATTATCCAAATATTTATCACCACGCGGGTGAAACCGCGGGGCGCAGCTAGAAGATAATAATACTAACGCTGGCTGTTACCATGATTATACTTATTTTTATGAATGATCTTGTCCAAGCTGATTTTAGTTAATAGCGAAATATGCAGATCCATCACGGATCTTGTCAATGAATCTAACGAGATCCACCCATTAACGGGTTAACTCAATGTATTATTACGATGTCCGTTTTCTACCCTTTGAGGCTTGCATACTAGTTTGTTGGGTACGACCGGTCGTTAGGCAAACTGAGACAGATGGAACATTTTTTTGTTTCAGATGGCAGACAGATTAAAACAGATAGCTAAAGCTATTTCATCTAAAGCCGCCGTCAAGAATTATTGTTAATCTGCTGAAATCTTGATCAAATTTGATACATTATAAAAAATTTTTTTCAGGCGGCAGTCATACTGACCTATAGAATTAGATAGAACAACATCAGAAAGCGGCTAACAAAAACAATTTGTTTAATTTGCTAAACTCTTGATCAGATTTGATACGCGTTAGATAGATAGACAGAAAACACTTTATCTTACCACACAAAACAGAAAACAATACAGGAATAAACAATAGAATAAATGAAGTATAAAGGGCAGCCTTATCGCTGAGAGGGATCTCTTCCAGGCAACCTTTGGACGGGCTGGACATGAAGGAAAAAAATAGACGGTGGTACTTACATTATGAATTTGATAAGCATTATTGTAATCTATACTAACAGCAAAACGTAAAACATCTCGTTGGCTCTCCACCGCTGGGGTTTTACACCTTTTTGCTGAACAGGTTTTAGCCAATCAGCATCGTTTCCACTAGAGCCTCAAAATCGAAGTCAGAACCGGTCGCGAGCTGGTCACCGAGGTCAGCCACATTCCGCTATTTTTAGGTATTCGCTAATTCAAGATGGGATGATGAAGGTGAGAACGCTTGCTTGCATACTTACTTTTTTAGCTCTGTGGTATCTGTACCTTAATCATCATCATCAACCTATAGTAGTCCACTGCTGGACTACTAATGAGGCCTCCCCTAATGAGCGCCATAGCACCCTGTCTTTAGCTTGCCGCGTCCAGCATCTGCCTGCAGTCCTTCGCAGGTCGTCATCCCACCAGGCCGGAGGGCGTACTACACTACGTTTACCGAGTCGTGATTTCCAATCCAGAGCACGTTTTTACCCGAGCGGTTGTCGAGCTGGTCACCGAGGTCAGCCACATTCCGCTATTTTTAGGTATTCGCTAATTCAAGATGGGATGATGAAGGTGAGAACGCTTGCTTGCTAGATACTTACTTTTTTAGCTCTGTGGTATCTGTACCTTAATCATCATCATCAACCTATAGTAGTCCACTGCTGGACTGCTAATGAGGGCTTCCCTAAGGAGCGCCATAGCACCCTGTCTTTAGCTTGCCGCATCCAGCATCTGCCTGCAGTCCTTCGCAGGTCGTCATCCCACCACGCCGGAGGGCGTACTACACTACGTTTACCGAGTCGTGGTCTCCAATCAAGAGCACGTTTTTACCCGAGCGGTTCTCGAGCTGGTCACCCGAGGTCAGCCACATTCCGCTAGTTTTAGGTATTCGCTAATTCAAGATGGGATGATGAAGGTGAGAACGCTTGCTTGCTAGATACTTACTTTTTTAGCTCTGTGGTATCTGTACCTTAATCATCACCACCAACCTTGTCAAAAATATTGTTTCAATCTTCTGTGCTTTGATAATACCAACGTCGTTAAATATTTTCCATCAAGATTCATTTGGTTTACAAAACCCTCTTTGTATATAAAAAAAATTTAGCTTTATAAATCGGAGTTTAGATACCTAACAACAGGTTGTTCATATTGTACTCATGCCCAGAATGAGGTTTATGAAAGCACGAGCCATATACCATTATCATCATCATCAGCCTATATTAGTCCACTGCTGGACATAGGCCTCCCCCAATAAGCGCTATAGCGCCCTGTCTTCAGCTTGACGCATCCAGCATCTACCTGCAGTCTTTCGCAGGTCGTCATCCCACCTGGTCGGAGGGCGTCCTACACTACGTTTACCGAGTCGTGGTCTCCACTCAAGAAAACGTTTGCCCCAGCGGCCGTCGGTTCTTCGCGAGATATGGCCGGCCCACTGCCACTTCAGCTTGCTAATTCTCAGAGCTATGTCGATAACTAACTAACTATACCATTATAGTATTCTTCAAAAGAATTATTTCAGTTCATCCAACTCACGAAACTAAATAATAACCTATTTGTTTCACATAGCGATAAAAATGGGTAAACAATTCAATGTTGCAAAAGCTCATTCACGTTTTGTATTCACATACTTCAAGAAGGTATGAACTTGTTAAGCTATTTTTGTCTTTGAATGTTAACAGAAAAATAATTTGCTTTTGGAATATTTTTATTTCACATACATAGAAGGTACAATATTTATCACATTAAGAAGATAGGTACTTTCAGTACTAATAGAAAAAACAAATAACAATTACCTAAATCATTCGTATAAATAGATATTCTACGGTAGGTAAGCGATGGTAATATGAAGAAATCACTGCTACACAAACACACAATTAACTACACAATCTAATATTAATTCTATTCTAATATTAGTTCGTTAAATATTTAAATAAAACGGGCTAATATGACTAGATAGAATACTTTATAGTTGACAAAAATCTATTATTTCTAAGTCTGTTTTTACTTTTATATTCATTATAATTTAATAAATCGTGTGACTAAAGTAAAAATTAGCAAGTGGTCGCTACTGATATTAAATAATAAATAAATAATGTAAGTAAAAATAGTGCCTAAGTAGAGGGAGGGGTTAGTAGTTAAATATTTTAGGCCACCAATATTATTTCAATAGTACAACCCTAAGTAGGCCTTTTTATCATATATCCAATCGTGATTTGATTTTCATGATATATCCAATCGTGTTTTAATCCAATCTGAGATATAATCGAATGATCAGCAGTTTCGTCTGTTAATATTATTATTGGGAGTTTTCATTTTCGCGTAAATCTATTATAATAATCTGTGACGATTAGTTCCAAGTATTTCGATAGATGGCATAGAATGGACCCTGGCAGTAAGAAGGTGTAATTACTTATTGGGATAATCTATGATCAACTCCTTGAAAGTCAAACCTCTTTTGATAATAAGTAATTTTATTCGTCCATAGTCCATTAGAACTTCATAAAACTGATCTTGTTCATTGAACATAACATAGGTTTGTTTTTGACGGAACGTAGTCTACTAGAATCTTTGGATATTGACTGTCGCCATCTATCCGAGCTATTTAGAACTAATCGTTTTAGGTAAATCGATATCGAGTGGTCGATTCGATTCGATTGGGATGTGAAAAGCACAAGACTGAAGAGGTCGGTCAAGCGAAATTAGTCTTGTATAGGGTTGATGGCGTACGTAGACCATAAAATCACCCAAGTATAAGACTATGATAGCTAGTTAGATTTTAATATATACTATGGTGACTTGCACAAGACAAAAGAGGTCAGTGAAGCAAAAAGTCTAGGTTTACCTAGCAGGTGACCCTATGTTACCCTCGTATCCTTGGAGTACACATAAGGCATTTTGAAGGATGCGTTTTGGTAAAAACTCTCTTGACCTATACATATATATAAGGTATTTTAAGACGCGCTTCTAGGTATCGAAAGGCGCTTTGTCAAAGCGCGCGCTTCAAATCGCATAATGTGTACTCGCTCGTTCGTATGGTTGATATTAATGAGAATGCTTCTAGAACGTTCTAATTCTTCTTCCTGGTCAGGAACCAAGTCTGCATTGGCTCCGCCTTGCCCTTCATGGAGACGTGGCCGCGGTAGGTCAGATCGAATTGGTCGTCGTGGTTGTCTTCGCGCATCAGCCAGCTGAGAAAGAGGAAAAATAATATGTATTTAAAACATGAAAAATTACATAAAATACTCAATGCTGATATAGAAAATCGATTAAAATATAGTAAAGTAAAGTAAAGTAAAAAATCATTTATTTCTTTAGGCTTACAAAATAGGCACTTAGACAAGTCATATTTTATACATTAAATTATTATCAAATAAAATTATTTTACTGTTCACTTTCACAATTTTTTGTCCACTAGTGGAAGTGAAAAAGAAACCACTAGCAATAGAGAAAGTCGATGCAGCTCTGGAATAAATAAGCTTCTATTATCCCGGAGAAACTACTAAATGGCATGCCAACATGGTAGCTACAACAAATGCTACATTAACCATCAACCGATCAATATTACGCTGTCATAACACGGCTTAGGACACAAAGGAAGTAAATGGCTTCCCAACATGACCAAAGGTAAGTAGATTAACACTTGTAGGTCATCAAAGAGGGTGACCACCTGATTTCTAACTATTCATGTGCAGTTCGTATTGAACACTGGTCGTTCAGTGACAAAAAAAAAGAAAACTTACGTTTATCAAATTTCAAAATCCGAATAGTAACTCGGGAAACCAATAACAAACTTTTTGTTTATATTAGAATTGGTTCATAAAAAGTTTAGTGACAGTTATCAAAACTTTTTAAAACGTTTGACATGAAATAAAACCCCGCAAGAATACGTTGATAAACTTTAACTTCTTGTTTATATTTCGTTATTATTCCGGATTCGTTATATTTTTATATACAAAATGGAAAGTTACATGGATTATTATTTTGAAGAAATTTTTAATAACATGAACCGCGATTCCTTGAATCAGAGGAACAAACGGAAGGAGTTGGTTGAATATTTCTGCACTGTGATAGCGGGATGTGCTAAAGGTAAAGCTAAATATATAACGACGGGAGATCGCAGCGTTGTGACATCTATGCGCAATGGCCATTTTAATATAATATGAACCTAAATAAGTTGTTTTATGTTTTTTTTTACTTTCTTTCTTCCTGAAAATTTACTCATAACCTGATTGAAGTTACCTATGTCATACCAGGGACGAAGGCATTATCTCGATATTAAATCTGTGTCATACATTATTTTTATTTGATTTTTGCATTGACAACACGCGTTTACCTTTATTTACCATAACGCTGACGTAGAAGAGATTACCTCTTTTATTTGAGTAAAATTGACGAGGTAAAAGTTTTAAAGTTTTTGTCAACTTTCAGGTCAAAATCTTTCCGACAATACCACATGCAAAAACTTCGTAGTCTCTGCCCTTCGGTACCACAACAACTGCAAGACTAACAATGGCGAAGTATGTCTCATGGGCAAATACCATAACCTGCTGTACATAGCTATGAAACTGGCTTTCGACTGGAGCTTACAAGACAACGGGGTAGTGGCAGCACTTTTGGATGAGTTGTACGCGTGTGAAGGGACTTTTGAGCGTATATTTTTGGGTGAGTATTATATTAATCAATTGTTGGATATGATAGTTAGCCATGGTTATTGTTTATAAGACGAGGATGTGGTAAGCTGAAGACAGGGTGTTAGCGCGCACGTTATGGGAGTTCTATATCCAGCCGTGGACTCAGAGTTAACTCTATGCGTGAACTAGATTCAGCTGATTATTCATTGACAAGTGCTTAAACCCACCTAAAAACTCTTTGCCTAAAACTTTATTTTTTTAAATGCTGTCAAATTTTTTCACTTTTACGTAGATATTGTATTCTTTTTGGTTGTCACATTCAATAACAACTCATTTTTAAGTCCGTATTTTGAAGCAAAATATATTTGTAATATTTATTAGTTTTCGATATAATGATTCAAAGAAGCATTGCAAACTGTAATCTAACTGTACTTCCCGGGCAAAAATTAGAAATTACCCCAATCAAAGACATCCCACAACCCATTAAAAAGATAGAAACAAAGCGCATAGTAAAACTATGAGTCTTTACACTCCTTTTTCTGAATTTCAGGAGCTATATTCGGAACATCAGCCCCATACTTTCTCGCCGGGTGGAAATCTGACTTCACGGACAAAGAAGAGAACGTCCACGCCCTAGTTTTCTTCCTCGACCATGCAACCAATGCCAACCTCGAATACAAAGACGGGACCAACTCCTATAGATTCATAGACGTGCCTTTGGAAAGCTGCGGCAAAGCCTCTCCTGTCAGAGTTGTCATCCAAACAGGATCGTCAGAAATGCTAATGATTCTCCTACGTTTCGGTGCTAGAATCACCTCTGATGATGCATCAACAAATCCAGCAGAGTCCGTCCTAGACAGACTGAGCGAATACAACAGAAAATATCCCTACGAACTCGTGAGCTGTTTAAAACTGATCCTTCGCGCGGTTCCTCAAATCACCTTTTCCATTGACAAAGGTGTGTACAAACATTTGAAGCTGCCTGACGATTATAATTATCAGAGGAAGGTGGCGTTGGAGAAGTATGGGGATATATTGGATGACCATTTGATGCCGAGCACTAGGTGTGGACTGAAGCCGGTGGAGTTAAAGCATCTGTGTAGATGCAAGGTTAGACACATGCTTTGGGAGAACTTTGAGCTGCCTTTGGGGATTCAGAAGCTACCCGTGCCTGTTTACTTGAAGAGGTATTTGGATTTGTGTGAAGATTAAAAAGACCTAAAATGTGGTTTATTGGTTTTTGTGGAAAACAACAGTGGTATTTTTAAAATATGAAATTTATAAGTAATAGGTATTAAAATTATTTGTAATGTTAATAAAATTGTGGTGTGTAGTAAAACGAAGGTTTATGATTAAGTATTAGTAGTACATTAATTCACTACATACTGTAGATATATCTAACTTTTTAGGAATCAGTCTTTATGAGGTCAGATCGGTAGGACAGTTAGTATTCACCTGTAAGTATCCTCACTAACGTTGATGGTGCCAGGCACGCCGGTGTTCTCACAGCGACTGGTCATGTTCACGGTGTTACCGAAGAGACAGTAGTGAGGCATGCGGTGGCCGATGACCCCTGTTACCACTTCGCAAGAGTGGATGCCAATGGTTATTAGTATTCACCTGTAAGTATCCTCACTAACGTTGATGGTGCCAGGCACGCCGGTGGTCTCACAGCGACTGGTCATGTTCACAGTGTTACCGAAGAGACAGTAGCGTGGCATGCGGTGGCCGATGACCCCTGTTACCACTTCGCCAGAGTGGATGCCGATGGTTATTCCCTGGAAAGGAGACATATAGTTAATCAATTTATGCTAAAGTCATTTAAAACGGGATATTTACCATGATTTGATTTTTGAGTTATCCAATATTTCGGCACAGTTTCATGCGCCATGATCACGGAATAACTGAATCAATTTATGTTCCCCAATATTTTTCGACACCATGAAAACTCTTTGTTTTGAGTCATCAATCAACAAAATTTTTAGGGTAACCGCGCTAACATAATAATGGAACGAACTTAATGTCAATCAGTTTAAAGTTACCCAATACTTTTAGAAACGGCCGAAAAATTTAGTAGAAAAATAGGTAACCGTGGACATAAGAACGGAACGATCAAAACATTTTTCAACCTATACCCTTAAAATATATAGTCGGTAAACGTATGACACCCATCTTTTTATAGCCGTGCAAGCAGTTTCTGTTAACAGTTTTTCGCACAGGTATTGGAGTAACTATGCAAAGAATTACTAATATAATAATATAAATAAAAAAGTAAATTCGTTTATATCAGGCACATACTTAAAACAAAAATTGAGTTCAAATTAGTATACTAATTACTACTTTATTACTAGAATAACTAATAAATAGTAATTAGTATATCGCTCTTAGGGTTGAGTATTATGGTGTTCTGATTATGTTTCGTTGAAAGAAACAATCTGACGACATACTTTGATAAATTTTTAATTACACACAATAAAAAAAAATTGGTGTGGTTTTCTTCATCTACAAAAGCGTCAATTTGTGGAAGGGCGGGCTTAGCTCGCAGACTTCATTTTGTTTAATGCTATCAGATAAGGTTTTGTGCGGAGTTGTTACTAAATAAACTGCGAGTATATTCATCCATACGTTTAAATCAGCACCACTTACCACAGGCTCTCCATCAACTGTCACAGTTTGCGACAGATCCATCATGTCCAAAGCAAGCAGCGAGATATGCTTGGCGTGCCCTACTTCGTATTCTGGCAGCCCAGATACTGCCATGTACTTGTCTCCAACTGTTTCCACCTGGAATAGTGTAAGGAATAATACATAAATATCTAAACAATGCTGGACAATCCACACTAGCCCCAGAGTAAGCAGAGCTTTTGTTATGTGAACTAGATAATTTATAAACTTGGGACGATATATACCTATGAGTGTAGATAGATATTTTTATTATACGTAGAAAATACCTAGGACAACATGAACAAATACTTGTTCACAGGCGGAAATCGAACCCAAAACTTTCTGCGTCACAGGCGGATCGTCGCCTGCTCCGGATTCCAAACATGGAATTATTGACTAAGATCATAGATGAGGTAAGTTCTAAGGTGTAGAACCTTTCAACTTAGTAACCATATCATATCATAACGAGCTACACCAAATCACTCACCTTATAAACATTGGCTTGGATCAGTCAGGACATCCAACGCAGTATACAAATCGTTCAGCATCCGCACAATCTTCATAGCTCCCTTATGGTCGTTGTTTCTGGCGCAGTAGTTAACGAAGCCGACGATAACGGACTACACTCAACCATTCACCTTGTTAACATTTGAATTCAGTTTCAGATCAGTCAGGACATCAAATACTATGGACAAATCGTTCAGCATCCTCATAATCTTGATGGCTCCCTTATGGTCGTTGTTCTTGTAACAGTAGTTTACGAAGCTAACCATAACGGGCTACACCAAAACACTCACCTTGTAAACATTAGCATTTCGTTTCGGATCAGTCAGGACATCGAACGCAGTATACAAATCGTTCAGCATCCGCACAATCTTCATAGCTCCCTTATGGTCGTTGTTCCTGGCGCAGTAGTTAACAAAGCCGACGATAACGAGCTACACCAAACCACACACCTTGTAAACATTAGCATTCCATTTCGGATCAGTCAGGACATTGAACGCAGTATACAAATCGATCGTTCAGTATCCGCACAATCTTCATAGCTCCCTTATGGTCGTTGTTCCTGGCGCAGTAGTTAGCGAAGCCGACGATAACGGACTACACTCAACCATTCACCTTGTTAACATTTGAATTCAGTTTCGGATCAGTCAGGACATCAAATACTATGGACAAATCGTTCAGCATCCTCATAATCTTGATGGCTCCCTTATGATCGTTGTTCTTGTAACAGTAGTTTACGAAGCTAACCATAACGGGCTACACCAAACCACTCACCTTGTAAACATTAGCATTCCGTTTCGGATCAGTCAGGACATCGAACGCAGTATACAAATCGATCGTTCAGTATCCGCACAATCTTCATAGCTCCCTTATGGTCACTGTTTCTGGCACAGTAGTTAACAAAGCCGACGATAACGAGCTACACCAAACTCACCTTGTAAACATTAGCATTCCGTTTTGGATCAGTCAGGACATCGAACGCAGTATACAAATCGTTCAGCATCCGCACAATCTTCATAGCTCCCTTATGGTCGTTGTTCCTAGCGCAGTAGTTAGCGAAGCCGACGATACCGCTGAAGAGAAGAGTCACAGTGTCGTAGCGACGCGCTGGGACCGGTCGGCGGTGGCGGAGCTCAGTTGCTACGCTGATTGGCAACACTGAGTACAGGAGTCTGGGGAGAATAATGATGCTGGAGTCTACTCCTGAGAAAAATTGACTTGAAAATAGAGTGAGTCGTATCGTTTTGATTGGCTTGAAAATGTGTAATGAAATCTTCGTGAGTTGAGGTTATACCTAGTCGTACCTATATCTCGGGTGAAAGTTTGTTGCCATTTTTTTTAAATCTTATTTTGGGATGTTTTAAAAGTTTACCGTATCCTAAAGTCCTTCATTGTTATTATTCAAATGCCGGTTTCGTATTCCATAATATGTATCTGACGCCTATAAAGTATGACCTATCCAGTTGACCTGAATTCAATTGCCATGTCTAGCATCGACGTGAGAACGACAACCTCACTCACATCATCATCATCATCAGCATAACACAGGTATAACAAATAAATAATAAAATATAAATAATGTTGGACAATTCACAAAGCATCGTCTAGCCCCAAGCTAAGCAAAGCTTGATGTTATGGATACTAGATAACTGATATACTTAATACAATAGATAACATAGACAGATATTTTATAATATACATAGATAACAACCAGAACAACTATCTGTTATAGGAACAAATATCTGCAGATCGCACACACAATTGTTCCGAGGCGGGAATTAAGCTCGCAACCTCCTGCGTCGCAGGCGGACCCTTCGCCCACCGCGTCACAGAGGTTGTTCAATATAACAAATAACTCTATTACCTGTCAGTTTTCTGCTTCTCAGAGTCCAGTTCCCTGAAAGTCTGCTGTAGCTTGTCAGTCAGGACTTCCAGGTTCTGCGTCAGTTTATAGTCAGCTTCGAACTGCTCCGACATGAGGACTAGATCACGTGTGGCATCGTGAAGAGGGATGTCGGAGATGCAGAGACCACGGCTGGAAATGTTAGGAACAGCTTTATTAAACTTTTCCGAGTATAATGTTGGCTATAGCCAACCTTTACTCTGTACCTATACTCTGTCTAGAGTTTAGATATTTGCATTGCATTTATTTATATATGAAATATAACAAAATCTGATAACAAGTAAGGAACAGTTAAAAACAAAAACTTCAACAACACAAAAAAAAGGGGCCAATTCGTGTTCATAAAAGGACGAAATACGGATTAAATCTAGAAATTTTCGTAACCAAAAATTGTTTGAAATTTCTGCGATTTGCGTTGATGATGTATCCGATTGTACTACATTATGTGATGTAGGTATATAATTATATTTAGGTGATGATTTCGTAAAATATCTATTTCGCAAAATATTTTCAAATTTATTTGGTGTAAAATTTGTTCACTCCACAAGAAATAACTAGGACTCTAATTATCGATTTGTGAGTTCGCAACAAACAGTGAAAAACCAGTGGGTTTGTAAGTATTTTTTTACAAATGAAATTGCTAGGAACAGATCATTTCAGTTGCAATACCGTGAGGTCGTTGACATACCGAGTGAGGTCATCCAAATTGGTGACACTGGGGTAGCACTGAAAGACAACTACATCTGTTTCCGGAATGTACAGCATTTGACCCTGGAAATTTAAAAATGAACACTATAAAGCAACACTATAAATAAATAATGCTGGAAAATTCACACAGCATTATCTAGCCCCAAGCTAACCAAAGCTTGTGTTATGGGTACCAGATAACTGATATACATAATAAACAACCAGAACACCCGGAACAGATATCTGTAGGTCTTACACACCCGAGGCGGGAATCGAACCCGCGAGCCTTCTGCGTCGCAGGCAGACCTTCGCCCACCCCGCCACAGAAGTCGTCTATACAGTCCATGTTTCCCATGTTTAGCTAGCAGCACACCTCTCTGGTCGTAACACTGAAGCTGGGCTGCGAATGTGTTCAACAGATAAACACAGAGCAAGGAGACGTAAGGAAAGACAAAGCTACATCTCATTGGAGCTGAGAATTGGCAAAAGAAGCGTCAAGCGCCCATTTACGAGGTGGTTCGTCACCTATAAGTTTCCAAGAGTCCTAAAAGTCTAAATAAAATAAAGAATTTTGATATTCAAGGTACGTAGGATATTACACAAACTTTTAGAGGCATGTATGTATGTACCAAGCAGCAGATATGATTTAGCTGCAAATAGTGACGTTGAAATAAATAAATAGCTTCATCTAGCCGCAAGCTAAACCGAGCTATTGTTATAGGAACTAGATAACTGATATTATACAAGTATAGATAAAATTTGTGTGGTATAATAAAGTGTTTTCTATCTGTCTACCTTCAAACGCAGAGAAGCAATATCCTCATGAGGATCAGTGACTGTCATCTCTTCAGGCTTGGTCTTCAGTACGTACACGGTGTTGATGTGAGCCAGCACGTTAGCGAATGTCATCTCTAGATGAGGACGCACCTGTGGCAGAGGACACAAATTAGTTAATCTCAAAACAGTTTTAGAGTAAATACAGGTTTAGAAATAAAATTAAACTAAAATTACCCAACATACGCACGAACTACGGAAAAAAGACGATTCTTTCAGAGGGAGCACGTATTTTTAATAATTTACCAAATACCATAAAAGAATGTGATAGCATTAATATGTATAAAAATATGTTGAAAGCACATGTCTACTCAATAGAATAATCTAACTACATATGTACATAATTATAAATTACCACTAATATACATATAATATAATTAGTTATGATAACTAATCTAGGTTAAGCCTCAGAGCCCAGGAGTTATACCTACATAACTTATATTTAGTACACATATTACTGTTTAAGTTTATCTCATTTTAAGTGAACTGTAATGTTTTTATGAGAAAATAAAGTTCTTTAAACCTAAAACTGTCCAAAAACAAACTTCGCAAGCTGAACTCATTTTGGCATAACGAAGGAGGTTTCAACAGTGTTTAACCTACATCAAGAATATAGTTCATTCGTTCATGGCTTGAAAGAGGTTTAAAGCATTTGTAACCTCCTTGGTTGGTTAAACAATACAAGTTTCTTGCCATTCGACCTCTTACATTAAATACAAAAAAGAAAATCGAGTAGCGTCTGTCTATGACGTCACCGATGCCCGAACATCTGATCTATACTTTTATTGTATACTAATATAATATTATAAAGAGAAAAAAAGGTTTGATTTTTTGTTTGTAATGAATAGGCTCCGAAACTACTGGACCGATTTGAAAAAGTCTTTCACCGTTAGGAAGCTACGCTACCCCCGGTGAACATAGGCTAAATTATATTTTCAAAAAAGTTAGGGATCCGTACTAAACCCGTGCGAAGCCGGGAAAGTCCGCTAGTACAGAATAAAGAGAAAGTCAGACCTTTACCTTATTTATTATGTGCCTTTACATTTTAAATTGCGGCAGCATGACGTGACAATTTGTGTAATGCTCTGTGTGGTGTTCAACGTGTCATGGCGGAATGCTTTAATTTTAGTTTTATTTTATGATAAAATATATAATAATAATAAATCTCAATCAAAATAAAACTAAAGTCTTTTATAATCTATGGCTCAGGTATAATTACAAAATTTTAGTGATTTTTAGTTATTGTCATCATTTTTAATTAATTTAATTTATTAATTAAAATAAATAATAAATAAATAATTCTGGACAATTCACACATCATTATCTAGCCCCATGGTAAGCAGAGCTTGTGTTATGGGTACTAGATAACTGATATACATATACAATACATAACATAGATAGACATTTTTATTATATATAGAAAACGACCAGAACACCCGAAACAAATATCTGCAGATCGTACACACAATTTTTCCGAGGCGGGAATCGAACCCGCAACCTCCCGCGTCGCAAGCAATTAAGTATATAAATTAAATTTATTGTAGTTATTGTATTCTCTTTGTCTTTATTGTTCAATGATGTAATCCATGCATAGATATTTAGTTATAGATAGTATGCGTACCTAGTAGTAGATAAATAGTTTATCTAAAGAAGTTAAGCAGCTGCCCATAATTCTGTAACTACTTTATCAGCCTATACTATAGTAGTCCACTGCTCACATAGGCCTCACCTAATGAGCGCCATGACGCCCTCTTCAGCTTGCCGCATCCAGCATCTGCCTGCAGTTCTTCGCAGGTCGTCATCCCACCTGGCCGTAGGGCGTCCAACAGTACGTTTGCTGAGTCGCGATCTCCACTCAAGAACACGTTTACCCCAACGGTTGTCGGTTCTTCGCGAGATATGGCTGGCCCACTGCCACTTCAGCTTGTTAATTCTTAGAGCTATATCGATAACTTTGATTCTCTCTCGGATGTATTCGTTACGAATCCTATATCCTATCCTTCAGAGAGACTCTGAGCATAGCTCTTTCCATAGCTCGCTCAGCGACTTTGAACTGGTGGATCAGCCCTATCGTGAGCGTCCACGTCTCATTCTGTAACTTACCGTGTCCAAAACATCAGTAATCTTGCAGCCTGGCTTAGTGACTCTTGGCAGGAGACGGGAGACAGTGCGTCCTGCTTGGATGATGTTCAGCTCTCGGTCGAACATCAGGTGGAAAGGGAACACTCGACAAAAGGTTGCAGGGCTGACCTTCGGTTCTGTAAAAATAAGTATAACAATTTGAATTACTAATACTTATTAAAAACGAGAAAGTTTGTTAGGATGTTTGTTGCTCTTTCACGCAAAAACTTCTGAACTGCTAGGGTTGAAATTTTTCATACAGGTAGTTCCAGGCCCGGAATATAACATAGGCTACTTTTTATTCCAAAAATCATTTTCCATGGGACAGAAAAAACCACAACAATCTTACCAAGAGACAAAGTTTCTATCTCTGCAATCTCTGGCGCCGACACCTTGCCAGTATTTGAGGTCTCCGTGATGAGGAACTGGACGTGGTCACACTCTTGCTTAGTCTTCAGGATTTCCACCTTCACCTCAGTGTTGTGCAGCTTGCTGGCTACGGTCTGGAAAATAAAAATAATACATATAGCTTCAGCAATATATTGAAACCTTTCACACGTCTCATACGTCTATAGGTAGATAGATAAAAAATACTTTAGTATACCACAATGCCATAATCAAAATATGATGCCAGACTACTATACTTGACAAGCTTAGAGCGTAGCTTGAATAATCAGAATAATCAATTTATTGGTAAAAAACGAATATTACAGGTCACATAATAATTATAAATTAAACTTAATTAAATAATTAGACAATAATCAAATAACTGATAATTAGATTATAATAAATGTATTATAACTAAGTAATAATACTCAAGATATTATATAATTTTTTGCACATAATCGTCAATACTGTAGAACGCCTTCTCGAGGAGCCACGATTTAAGTCTTTGTTTAAAGGAAGACAGACTCGGACTTGGAGCTAAGCTTGTGTAAAAGATACACAATGTAAACACATACAAAACCGCAAATATCCAAAGCAACCATACGAGGTACCTTCCAGATTCCATTTTTCTTTGACTAAGTTCCATCCAATTATTTGGCCATCTATAGACACTTGTACTCGTTATTTAAACGACGCCTTACGAATATATTGATTAATGTCTAGGTCGAAAAGATTACACAATAGGGATAAAATCCGATATCGTGTACATATTGTCCCTGCCTTAATAAAATCCTAGGCATTCCGTAAAGCTATAATATCCCCTAGAACAGACGTACACGGGCTGCTCGAGCAGTTCGCCAGTGATTAACATACACGGACCGTTGCAGTCGTAGTAAACAGCTTGAAGCTGCCATTGATAACTTCAGGCTGTCCGTGTATGGCCAGCCTTAATTACGAGTATTACCTTAACGATCCCAATAACAATATGCTCCAGCCCAGGTCTGTCAGAGTAGTAGTGGAGGATCAGCGCACCATCTTCAGGCCGCTCGGTGCAGCGGAACGAAGGAGACCTCATGCCGGGGTATAGGGTGCCGAGGTGGTCGTGTAGGCCATCTAGGTTCTGGAATGATGAAACATACAGTTTTTAATCCGACGGGACTTGATTTCCTGCCTAAATAGGTAGCAGATACAGTCTATTGACAAATAACCCCCGATAAACAATAATGGAGTTGACATTATATTGATTTTCGTTAATCTTTAATAACTTCAAAGATTAGAAATTGGTTTAGCATGTGTTCATAGCCAATGGCTTACTATGGTCGTAAAACAACTAATCTGCAGTCTTTCGCAGGAACCCACCTGGTCGAAGGGCGTCCTACACTACGTTTACTAAGACGTGGTCTACACTAAAGTACACATTGACACAATGGTACCTATAAACTGTCTATTGAATTACTTGGAATGACAAAATGAACGGTTAAACGATGGTGATTTTTTATTTTTACACAACTAGTATTTATTTATTTAGTACTATTATCTAGCCCCATGGTAAGCAGGAGCTTGTGTTATGGGTACCAGATAACTGATAAACATAATACAATACATTACATAGATAGATATTTTTTATTATACATAGAAAACGGTGATTATCACGGAGTTCCGTAAATTATGTGACAATGTGTATTCAATAAACAAATGAATATTAATATGAAAGATCTACCTGCAGAAAATCGCGGGGTGTGGCCCCCAGCACTTGCAATATCTTGTCATAACCAGAGTCCTGGCAAAACTCGAAGAACGTCTTCCCAAACAGTTCTAGAATAGCATCGGCAGGAATTTCTGGAATTAAGATAAGAAAATAATTATTTATTTATAGAATAGAATAGAATAGAAAATTCTTTATTGCATTTTAACTATAAACTATGTTATGTACAGTAAAAACTTTAAAATTAAGTACAATTGGCGGTCTTATCGCTCAAGAGCGATCTCTACCAGACAACCATGGATATAATACGAAAAATATAATAAATTAACTTCCGCTACTTTGGGTATAACTTTTATGTAAGTTTTAACAACGCCTGTAGGTTTTTTCATGTTGCAAGATTTTGAATTACTAATACTATCACTACTGAATCCAGGATTACACCTTGGATTCGGTTGTTATTTGTTCAATGATGAAGAAAATGTTATTTACTTATGTTTGACCATGAGACATAGAATTTATCACTTGGTAAGAAACTCATTTTGATCGAAAACGAAGGAGGTTCGCTACGAATGCTTTATACCTCTTTCGAGCCAAAACTGTTAAAACCTCCTTCGTTATTTATCCTTCGTCTTTAGTAGGTAACGCTAGGGTTTAGAACAAAGCATGCTTCTGTTTTTTTGTGTAATGTACCTACTAGTGGTTTCTTTTTCACTTCTTCCACTTTTGGACATAAAATTGAAGTGAACAGAATATCAAAAGCACCGCATTTCTAAATAATGTATAGTATAAAATTTGACTTATCTTATTGCAGATTTTGTGTAGCCTATAGAAATAAAGTATTTTGAATTTTGAATTATTCCTGGACGCATCGGTCCAGCCTTCATTTTAGCGTTAGATAGGTACTTACGTAGAACTTCAACTGCTGCAGTAATGAGATTGTAGGTAATCTCATCTTCATACGTCTGCCTCACCAGGAAACTGCCTTCCATGGTCACCTCCGCCTTTTTTCTGGAAATATCATTTATTTAATTATAAATCACAGTAGTCTTAAGCTCTGCGCTCATTAATCCAACACGGCTACCACACAGCAAAAACCTACATTCAATTATTAGCATAAACTCGTTATCATTATACAGTAACAAAATGGCTTCCCACAAGCATCAAACGAGAGGTCCGCGAGCTGTCTGTCATTTGAAGTCGTAAATATTAAATGTATCGAAATGTTACAAGTTTAATCCCATATTTGAATGCAAATTTTTGTGCTATGCGGCAGCGGTGCTTTCTGTGCGACAAGCTTAACACTTTCATTGACCATGACCCATGATACAAAATACAAATGCAAGATCTCTATCTTCGACCAGCAGGTCAACTCAGATGACCTACTTGTGAGTGTTTCACTCATGCTATTTTCACCAAACTAGGTTATTTTTTTTATAATCAAAATGTAGGCGAAGGCGAAAATAGTTTCAGAGGTACACTTACAAAGCTATATACGACCTATAGAAGGACATTGAATGAAACCGATAACCAAGGTAAATTATGGTTTCTTGCTAAATTCCCAGTAGGATTCCGGAGTTAGGAAGGCGATGCTACACCCAGTGCATAAGCCGTTGGTCCTGCGCCTGTCCTCTCAACGGTCGGTTCGGTCAGCCCTCCTATCGGATTAGGTATAAGATTGTGGGAAAATAGTGCTCCTGTGGTTGCTCACACACTGGTGCACTATAATATGTCCAGCGCACAAGTATCCATTAAGACTGAACGCCTGTGCCGTGACCGGGAATTCGGCTATAGGAAATCATCATTGAGGTCTCATCTTAATAATAAAAATACTGACTTTATGGTCTCCCATGTCTCTGCGTCGAAGGTCTTCATCACTAGCAGCTCAAGCGCGTAGTTTACGAAGCCGTACTGAAAAGTAAAGTATAAATCACCCTACATATAATTTGGAATGTTGGAGTAGTATGTTTGTTATTTCGTCACGTCACGACTTCTATTGCTCCAACTCAAAATCTACCAACTTACACATAAGCAAATCAAATGTACTAGACACATATGTATGTAAGTTATGAACATACTAGTGGTTTCTTTTTCACTTCTTCTTAGACAAAAAATTTAAGTGAACATTAAAATTTGATAATATAAAAATTTAAGTGAAAAATATTTGATAATAAGTAATAGTATAAAATATGACCTGTCTAAGTGCTTATTTGTAAGCCTAAAGAAATAAAAAACTTTTCATATCATTTCTAAACGAATCTCATTGATGAATTCTCTTAATTTATAATGTTTGTAATGTAGGCATTATATGTTAGTATTTAGTGTAATATTCGTTTTCTTTTTTTAATCCAATTATTTATTAAAGTGCCCCCGTCTATATTGTTCCTTCGTGCATGTCTAGTCCATCCTAAGTTTGCCTGGTAGATATCGCTCTCGGTGGACACACAGATTTATTCCTTTCCCAAACATATGTACACAGAAAGAAAGCCAGACCGTATTTGATAACTCCAATAACTCAGATAATTTGCAATAATTTCCATTATTTGACACTGGTAGAAAAGTGTTCAACCAGACACATTACACACCGTTATACTAAAAAGCGGGAAGAAAAGCCTATGAAATTCCTGCCTTTCTGTCAGTAGTACCACTAATTTGTACCATTGATGGTACAAGTGACACAACTTTGTATCCTTAGTACCATTCACGAAAAATAAGGATATTCCCCAGTGATACCTATGGAACTAGTGATACAACCTTGTATCTCAAGTACCATTAAAGAAAAGTAAAGATATTCCACGTAATTTCATTTTTGCATTTATTTTGTATTTGATTTATGACAAAGATATAAAATGAAAAAACCTTTCTAACGCGTTAATTTTTATATGAAAAATCGTCGTGATGTTTTTTATTTTGTGATATTTCACAAAATAAAAAAACATCACGACGATTTTCTACGATAGTCGGTAGTCGATACTCATAAATCCGCCCTAAGTCCATGGTAACTATGTGTGATTCCTACCTCGTGTATTTAAAGGCTCTATTAGTAGATTGTTTTACAAGGGACTAAACCATCCCATTATATACGAGGTTGTTATACTCTGAGCGTAGCGAGGGAGGATGACAAGACCGAGTTATAATGGGTGGTTTTGGCCCGAGTGAAACACTCTACTTTTCACTTCGATTGCGAGAAAATAAAACAATTCAAAATTAGACAATTTTCAGAAATTTTATTAAAAATTAAATGTGCAGTCCGCAACGAAACAGTTCGCATTCTACCGTGAAGGGAAGAATCAACCTTCATAAAACATAACCAAGACGGTTCTATTTTCAAAAAAAAAGATTGACGAAGCATCAAGAAGTCGAGTTTTTATGTAAGAGAACGAATTCTTTGTACGGGCTGATGATTTTAGACAAAAATTAAAAAGAAAAAATACTTTTTAGCCCGAGGTATTAAACTCGAGTTTTAGGCCCGCTAAGCTACACTATTATGATACACTTTTTGAGCAAGAGAAGTGAAAATACCATCACTAAATCTAAGTCTCACCATTTTAGGTGCAGTTATGTTCACCTGAAACAAAAACACATCGGTTTTTAAATCAAATAATCACCAACTAACGTTAAACAGGTACCTATAATAATAAAAGTCACACACAAAAAAGAAAACCATCTCATTTCCTCACAAAGCTTTTCCCGCGCATAAGCTCAGTGTAACAGATTTTATCTACAACTCATTCCATTTTCCTTTTATCAGACAATCGCATCGGAAGAGAATAATAGAAGTTTTATGGGGATTTTTATGTTTTAATTTTCTGTAAAGGCTCTGGTGCAATAAGATTATATTGTTATTGTTATTGCGGGAAAATGAGCGGTGGCATAATATTGCCCCTTTAAATGTCCAAAAGAATGATCCTTCAAGTAATAATCATTAATTAATAATTAACTTAGGTGCTTTTATTTAAATAAGTAAACAGAAAGGCAGCATATACCCTAAAACTTTTGAAATTAATAAAAAAATAAATTTTGAAAAATATTAGGAAACTCAAAATCTAGTCATGGTAAATATACCATTATAAATGACTTTAGGGTAAACCTCTTACGTACCATCGACTCTTGATCTCAATTGCGTTTTATCTATTATTCATATTATATATGTAATATGAACGCCATGCGTTGGTACCGAGGTCCTTTTTTTATTCATGTTAATTTTTTACCGACACAGCACAAGCGCAAATGATGAGATTGCCCCAGAAAAAGATTGAGTTTTGGATGTATTTTACCCCACACCACTGTTTAATTGTGACATTATTGCAATCCACCACTAGAGGCAGCACTGTCACGGAAAACCATTTTCCGCGGGTTCTCCCAGTCCAAGATTAATTCTGCTACGCCCCGCTAGATGTCGCAGTTTGACGCATAACAAAAATAATTAAACATTTAAAATTATTTTTTGTTGAAAACGATATTTAATAATTTGATTTTTTTTTATACATTTAAAATGTTTTACGTTACATATTTATTAGCATTTAAAATCCACAGTTACCTACCACACAAAGCCTACCTAGGTAAGTTAGGTAGGTAAGTCAATTCAAAGGTACGTGAATAGAAATCATAAATACAATCAAACAATTAGAGTTGTCAAAGCCTACAAACAAAGCAATAAATAAATCTAAAGCAATTAAAACTGTCATTTCTACAAAAACAGAAACAAACACAGCTATTGTTTACAAATCACTTTTTCAATTACTAGTGCCTACAAAATATCGAGCCTATCGACGTTGACTTAAAAAAACTTACCGATTTCCCAGAAATAACTTCAAAACAGTTCACAAAACCTTCGGCGACGAAGCCTTATAGTTCTATACGTGTTTGATTGTTATTTATTTAGACCGACATGGGAGCTCCAACATGACCGATCTAGCCCGCTGTCTGGCTCTCACTAAGGCTCGCCACGATTGGTAGAGCGAGATACAAATACATTTTGCTGTTGGTAAAATAGTGAACGAACTCAAATGTCTTGGTTAGGGCGGAAATTCCTTTGCACAACTCTTTTTCAAATGCAGATATAAGTTGGTTTTGTAGATGTGAATAAAAGCACAGAGTGTTTTGATTTACAATTCCATAAATTATGATTCAAATCGTGAATAAAAATGTATTTGAATGAAAACAAAATCAGTATTTTATTAGCTAGAGAGCGAAAATTAACTTGGAAATTAAAAATATGCGGCGCCACGAAGCGGAATTTTCACGAACTACCGCTTGTGCTATTAGATACTAGATGGCAGAACATGCATATACAAGTTACATGACATAGTTTTATTTACTCAGCATCCGAGATTCCGACACAGATAGCGTTAAGATTATGGTGCTTCATTTGCATTTGATGTATAACGAACTTAAATGTATACAAGTCGACGGCGCGAACTCGTCGAAATTCTTATCAACCTGCATCCAGGCAGTGGTAGATATAATGGTATACTAGCTGCGCCCCGCGGTTTCACCCGCGTGCTGATAGATATTTTGGCTGACATACAATTTATATCTTTATAAATTGTAGCCTATGTGTTATTCTGATATGTAAGCTGTATAATTGTGAAGTTTCATTAAAATCCATTCAGTAGCTTTTGCGTGAATGAGCAATAAACATCCTCACCTCACAAACTTTCACGTTTATAATATTAGAAGAATTCGCTTTAGGATAGAAGTACAGTGAAAGGAAAATGTCAGTAAATGTTTCTAATAGAGGTGGTTAGATCACCGATAACAACCCGCCCTTGTAGGGAGGGGGGAGGGTTACTGAGTTCCTAAAATTCAGTATGGAAACATATTAGTAAACACGGGTATCAATTAACTCACAAATAGCGGCCAAGCCCGCGCTAATCCATTAGTATAATTAGAACACACCTGCTGGTATATTAGTTTCATAAAACGAATGCTTACCTAATTGTCACAGTAAAGGTAACCCTGTGTTGTGTTTGTATTTTACTGGAATCGGCACGGTTATTGGTACCAGTTTGACTGCGGTTTTTTTTGACGACTGCGATCTTTGTTTTAACCTAAAAAATTCGTGCTGCCGCTCTACACAGCGCTTGTGTTGCGCCGCACATGCGTTTCGTTCGAAAAATATTACGGCTGTGCTGAGTCACAAAGATCTGTATTTTCTCAGCCGCTGCGCTAGTGTGGATTTACGCATATTAGTCACTTGTAGAAAACAGATACCGTGTGATTTCAGCAGTCAAAGTGTTAAATGTACAAACTTGTAAGCAAGCGAAATCATTCTTTCGGTTGCAGGTTTAATTGTGGGCAATGGACAAAATCAGCGAGCTATGGAAAGAGCTATGCTCAATTGTAGGTATTTTTCGCATTCCCGAATGATATTAGACAGTATCATAAGAGAAGGTTCCTTGTTCGTTTAAAGTCAGATTCTATTCAGGTCAGATTATGCTTACGACAGATTCGTTTTATGACAGACTAGCTGCGCCCCGCGGTTTCACCCGCGTGGTGATAGATATTTTGTATAATATTCAATATATGTATCTTTATGAATTGTAGCCCATATGTTATATCTAAGCTATATTATTGTGAAGTTTCGTCAAAATCAATATAGTAGTTTTTACGTGAAAGAGTAACAAACATCCATCCATCCATCCATACTTACAAATTTTCTCGTTTATAATATTAGTAGGATAGTTTACGCAGAGATACGAAGTAGCGCACGAAGCGCACTATCATAATATCATAAAATAAGGTAAAGTCTAAAGAAAACATCACAGCAAAAACTTAAATCCAGTCCGGAAAGTATGACAAACTGAATTAGGTACATTCAGTCCATGAAGCTAGACGGAAACCAATTTAGGTGCACAGCAAACCTAATTTACGTGGTGAATTTTACGAGATTGCTGGCAGAGGCATGAAATGGAACTGCTCACGAATTACCTTCTAGACTTCGACTGCAATACTTATTGGAATACTAACACTACTAACTTGAATTTAGATAAAACGTAGCTATCAGATGGATTGACAAGGCGATCACTACGCGAAGGTTACTTTGTGTGTGACAGACCACAGAATAGAGATTTTTTAGTTCTGTGGTGTGTACCAATTGAAGTTCGCCATCGTTTAAGCGACGGCGATTGTAGAAATCGAATCGCTTCATGCATGGCTACTGCATCACACACGTCGCCGACATGTGGTAGTAAATAGGTTTATTTTATGTATGTTAGATTAAGGTATATATTTAATATGGGCCGTAGTTTTTAAGTAATTTCCATCTTAGTCTAATGTTGCTTGAAATAAATAATAATAATAAATCGTTTATTGGTACATGACATGGAACAAAAAACAGTTTTGAAAAACGATGTCATCTGCAGTAGTTAAATACTGTGTCGCAGGATTTATTTATTTATTTTATTTTATTTATTTATTTATTTAATTAGAACGGCACAATCACCAATTACACTAATTATTTTACATATGAGAAAGACGAGTCACCCATCCCTCTCACAATAGATCAAACAAACTGACAATATTTTTTTTAGTTCGTCTGCGAATATGTCGCAGTCAGGGAAGGCCTTAAGTAATCCGTTGAGAGCGTTAAGAGCGTGAGGCAGCGGCGACTGATGATGCCCTACAGTGCGGCTAGTTGGTGGAGCAAGGAGCCTGTGACTTCTACCGCAAATATAATTGTCCGGCACGTATAGGCGAAGCAACTCGTTGTGTAGATCGGCAGGCTGATTATGTAAAAGCAACAGCAACAGCGACGCGACCGCGACCGAAATTTTAGCAAGCAATTTTTAGTTCACCGATTGTCCGGCAGAGGGAAACCTAGTGTGGGTGACGTAGTACCTGGTGTCATCTAATACAAAATTGGCTTTTGACAGCACTGATTGCTTAATTTTCGCCTGTCGCAAACCGGTCGCAGTTACATAATCAGGGGGCGGGACCGTCAATAATATTCAAGGATGACAACGCCCTCCTCACAAACCAGTACGATTAATAGCACTAATTAATACATTTTAATACTAGTCTAACCTAGTCTAATAAAGTTATTCTAAAGCCATTCAGTCAGTTATTCATGGTGAGAGACTAATTAAGAGTGGGTGTGAGTAGAATTAAAGAGTGTGTGTGTGAGAGAGAGAGAGAGAGAGAGTTTGGGTTAGGTGCTCCCGAGGACACCGGTCTATTAAGAGTCCGAGCAACAGGAGCAGCCGAGTTTTTTCTAAATGGTGAGTGCTATTGTGTTAGCTTTCATTTGACTACTTTTAATAAAGCTTTAGTCTCTTCATATTATGTCAGCCACTGAAGTCACTCATGACATTTGTTTTTACACTTGAATCGGGTAAGAGGTTAGATGTCAAGTTATTTGTTTAGACGGTTATAGAGTCTTGAGCTTTTATAGTGAAATTGGCCCTCTGCACAAAATTGATTATTATAGCGGATGAAATGAACCGGTTGGCTAAGACCCCTGTACATCTATCTATTCAGACCACCGGTAGACACTAGCCAATCTTATTCCGTGTAGCCCAGCTCTATGCACCACTGTTTATTATTTCTCTGCGGCCATCCAACCTAGCACCCAAGGCGTCTAGCAATAAAACCGTGTTTTGCATGCTAAATAGCCCATAAATGCGTTTTGTGCGCTTAGAACTGGACCTGAAATTGCACTCATTAATACTGTTTGTAGGCAAATTTATGCATAGAATTTGAAAATAATTTGAATTTTTAATATATTATTATGAGCTATGCATTTTAATTAGAAATTGTGCTGTAACATGAAGTAATTTACCCAGGGTATTTAGATAAAAGGCTCTGCTTATTTAATAACATTTATAAGAAGAAAGAAGCCAAAGAATTTTTAAAAATAACTATCTTAAGAAGATTCCTTGAAAAACTAAGACTGTCTGACAGTCTTAGTTTTTCAAGGGTTTGCATGTCAATTTTACCAAAAGTGGTCGACAGACGGCGAAATATTACTCAAATCAAATAAAATATCTTTATTTCCATAAATACATCATCATCATCATCAGCCTATAGCAGTCCACTGCTGGACATAGGCCTCCCCCAAAGAGCGCCATAGCGCCCTGTCTTCAGTATTGCCGCATCCAGCATCTACCTGCAGTGTTTCGCAGGTCGTCATCCCATTTGGTAGGAGGGCGTCCTACACTACGTTTACCGAGTCGTGGTCTCTACTCAAGAACACGTTTGCCCCAGCGGCCGTCGGTTCTTCGCGAGATATGGCCGGCCCACTGCCACTTCAGCTTGCTAATCAAATCTTTGAGCTATGTCGATAACCTTGGTTCTCTGTCGGATGTATTCGTTACGAATTATTTCCATAAATACAATAGTAATAAATGTAAACTTAGAAAAGGATCACCAAATTCTTAAAATTTAACACTGACACGAAAACAAACTGATAATTTTTATTTCTAATGCTTCGGTATGTAAACTTTTAAGAAGCTACAAAGAAACCTTTAGCCTGCTTTGTACTCTACAATACATTTTCTCCTACACAAGCACAAAGCGTATGAAGTAATCAACCGCCAAAAGAACACAGCAAAGTACCTATTTAAAAATAAAGGGACTTTTTCCGCAAAACTTTTTTAAAACAGCCTTATTTGTTCATCGCCACCTGTGCAGTGTAATTAGAGGCCCTTTCGTACAGTGCACGAAAACTAGTATGGCACATCGCCATCTTCATTATGCCAATGCCGAGTCGCAGCCTCCACACGTGATGCTGAACATAATCACAGCCCCTTCAAATCTAAAATTTGCCTTCTATGATTTCCCCCTTTTCGTGTTGTTTGTTATTTCGTTTAAGAATGCCTAGATGTAAAACAACTATATGTATATTCATCCATAAAAGAAAATTAAAATAATAATAAATATTATATTTTTTTTTATCGAGTCAAGTTAACACTTTGAGTGCTGAAAACGCACGGTATGAGTTTTCTACAAGTGACTAATATGCGTAAATCCACACTAGCGCAGCGGCCGAGAAAATACAGATCTTTGTGACTCAGCAGAGCTGTAATATTTTTCGAACGAAACGCATGTGCGGCGCAACACAACCGCTGTGTAGAGCGGCAGCACGAATTTTTTAGGTAAAAAAAAGATCGCAGTCGTCGAAAAAAAACCGCAGTCAAAGTGTTAAGTCAAACGTGTTTCGATTGACATAACTTGACTAATAACGATAATATAATATAAACCCATTTTCCGCACAGTCAAAACATGGGTTTTGGGACTCACTTCACCTATATTACAGTACACATATAGAACCTTTATGTTTGCTTGTAGCACTTAACACTTTGACTGCTGAAATCACACGGTATGTGTTTTCTAATAGTGACTAATATGCGTAAATCCACACTAGCGCAGCGGCTGAGAATATACAGATCTGTGATCTCAGCACAGCCGTAATATTTTTCGAACGAAACGCATGTGCGGCGCAACACAACCGCTGTGTAGAGCGGCAGCACGAATTTTTTAGGTTAAAAAAAAGATCGCAGACTTCGAAATAAAATCGCAGTCAAAGTGTTAAGCAAAACAGTCACAGCACTTATAAATCCCAAGCTCTGATAGCGCCAGTAAATAGTCGTGCACTGTATCTCTAATTCCGTTAAACGCAGTAGCGACTCTGTGTTTAATGTTGGTTTGTTAATGTGTCTTTCCATTTGCCGTTTAGTCCTGTTAAAATAAGGTCCGCCTGCGACGCAGGAGGTTGCGCGTTCGATTCCCGCCTCGAGACAATTGTGTGTTCGACCTGCAGATATCTATTCGGGGTGTTCTGGTGTATGTTATCTATTGTAATAAGTATATCAGTTATCTAGTACTCATAACACAAGCTCTGCTTAACTTGGGGCTAGATGATGCGGTTTGGATTGTCCAGCACTATTTAAAATCTTATTTAAAAAATAAAAAAAATGCTGGACAATTCACACAGCATTATCTAGTCCGTGTGTTATGGGTACTAGATAACTGATATATGTACATAATACAATATATTACATAGATAGATATTTTTTATTATATATAGAAAACGATCAGAACACCCGAAACAAATATCTGCAGATCGTACACACAATTGTTCCGAGGCGGGAATCGAACCCGCAACCTCCTGCGTCGCAAGCGGATCTTCCCCCACCGCGCCACATCGGTCGTATTTGAGCAATACATGTTTTTTTTTTCTAAAAGGGCTGTTTTTAAGTAAGTACTTTTCTATATCTAACATTATAACTCAACTTTCTGCTACTAGGCTCCTACAAAGTTTGCCAAGTCAAAGTAAAACAGGATATCGCGTGACTGGCACCGATATAGGTTACTGTTTACCATTCCCAACTAGATTGCCGATTTACTTGTATTTATGTTAGAACATTATCGTTTATACGTTGCGAAGTTATTTTGGTCTCGTGATGATATAAGCTGTGATTTTAATACTCGTTTTCCAAGAGTTTTATATGTATACCCCCTAAACAAATATCAAATATCAAAGTGCTTTATATCCTTCAGACTTTACAGGACTTTGGGACACGTCACAAAATTCAAATCACAGAAGAATGTCTAAAGGACTAGTAACCGAACTTAACTTCGAACTTACAACTTAACTTCGTCTCTGGTGAACGGTTACGGTCAATAAGATCTGCACTCTCCTATCACAATCACAAGACTGCAGCTTTCAGGGGAAGTTTCAGGTACTCGGCAACGAAGTGCTGGAACAATATACCTCCCCCTATTCGCAATACTAACACTAAATACACATTTAAATCAAAATTTAAAAAGTTCTTATTGCAAAAGCAAATAGAAGGTATACCCAAGCACTTCGTATGCCAAAAATAAAGCTATCGTTCTGTTCACTTTTTTCTATGCAAGTTATAATTATTAATATAATTATAAGTATTATTTGATTATAATTATTATTTATTATTGTTTGTAATCTCTAAAAATTAAATATACTTTGTTTTTACTCCATAAAAACTATTATTCTTATTTTTACATTCATACACGACTACATTACTAATTAATTCTCAACCTACACGTTTTCCGTTTGTGCTCGTTCTGCTCGCTCTCAGGTTTTGGCTGAAAATCAGTGTTTTTGCTTTTAGCAAAAAATATCGCTGAGCCATGGCCTATTTGTTGTACTGCGGCACACACATGTTTACCTACAGTAAGTACTTGAGTAGCCATTTTAATTGCTCGTTTTATTAATTGTTTTATGGTAATTTAGTTTAATATTGTATCTTTCGCTATGTTATTTTATGTGTGTGTTATTAGTACCAAATAAACGTTTTATCTATCTATCTATCTATCTATCTATCTAACCGTCAGGCCGTTTACCAACGTCACGCAACAGACCAATCGCAAAAATCCATTCAGTAGTTTTTACGTGAAAGAGTAACAAACATTCATCCATCTTTCATCTCTCCATCCATCCATACTTACAAACTTTTGCATTTATAATATTAGTAGGATTAAAGACAGAAGTATTTTATTGGTAAAGTACAATTACTTAAAATTCATGTGAGCTTATCTCTAAAACGGTATGTAAGATACACTTTTGACATTTACTGTATTAATGCAAAAGTGCAAATCATAATAATAATACAATTAATAGAATCGGGGGCGTCAACCACAGGTGCGTCGACCACTGTCAACCACAGGTGCGTCGACCACTGGGGGCCTAAGCCACGAAACCGTTAAACTAATAATAAAGTAGAAGTAAGTAAAAGTAAAGTAATCACTTTGATTTTTGTTCACTTCAATCTTTTAAAGGTAAAGTAAAGAAGCGTCACACCAACGAACCGAACAAACGAACACCAACGAACTCCCCAACAAAATTTCAGTGATAAAGCCAATGACAAGAACTTTAAACGTATGCTCCAAAATACTATCACGAACAGCTGGAGAGTCTAGGAGACTAGACTAGCATCCTACCCCCTGGTACAGTCGGTGACGCAATCATCAATTGATGCCACTAACTGTACATCTGGTTACAACCTAACATCTAAACGAACCTCGCTATAAAGTATAAAATAAAATCGCTTCCCGCTGTCTGTCTGTCCCTATATATGTTTAGATTTTTAAAACTACGTAACGAATTCGATGCAGTGGGCGAAGCCGCAGGGCGCAGCTATAACTATACGTTCAAAACGAGTGCGAGCACCAATACAAACCAATGTTGGTTTAATGATTCAATATTGGCAAAAATATGTTTGCTTACTTCTATAAACAAATAATAATAATAATTTATTTTTATTTTCTTCACAAAGGTTCTCTTAAATTAGATACAAAATAAAGCCATTTAGTTTATATACTAGATCGAACCTGTATTGTGAAGACTGGTGCCTGATGTAGGTTTAGAAAAACCTGTATTACAGGTCACCAGGGCTTCACTCTACGGACCCGTACAGTACCAGTAAATATATGTCTATGATTCGTCGCCGCAGAATATTCTATAGATAAGAGAAACTCTATAGTGTAATAAATGCGATAACTATCATAAATTAACAGCACTTACAACCAATACAACCATAGAGAACACTAAAATAAATCAGCTTAATATAACTGCCCGCTGTATAATTAAGTTTTCCGTAAACTGCTATAAATTTATCGTTTAAATTTATTCGTATCAGCTTGCGCATAAATTCAGCTTGCAATTCTCCCGATATATGTACGTATAATCTACAGAGATCCACAGAACAGAGACATAACGTGCAGATTTCTATCTGAATGGGATGGAACTATTTCGAAACGGCCGCTGGGGCAAACGTGTTTTTGAGTGGAGGCCACGACTCGGTAAACGTAGAGTAGGACGCCCTCCGACCAGGTGGGATGACGACCTGCAAAAGACTGCATGTAGATGCTGGATGCGTCAAGCTGAAGACAGGGTGCTATGGCGCTCCTTGGGGGAGGCCTATGTCTAGTAGTGGACTGCTATAGGCTGATGATGAGGATTTCGAAACGCATTGAAGTATGACTATAAATAGTGACCATATCAGGCTGCGCGGTCGCATTGCGAGTGGCAAGATTGGATGGTGCCTAGGTAAATGGTAGCGGGATGCTACGATGATGCAAGCAAGTCCAAGCGTTAACATTAGCTATAGGTAATAAGTGCCAAATTAGTTGGTAATACAGAGGCCGAATTCCGCTGAAATTATCGCTCTATGGGTACTAGGTGCCAAATAAGTTGGTAATACAGAGGCCGAGTTCTGCAGAATTAATGGCTTCACTTTGACACGTCAAGGTTGAAACCAATACATCTAAAGTTTCTTTCATCTATGGACGATTCTCCGACGTTATAGCAGAAAGCATAGAAATTTATCGATATTCTGTCGCTTTTCATGCAAACCTAAGATAGGTAATTTTGTTTTTAATTTATTTAGGAACATGTCAGCATATATATTGCCTTTTTTGCATAGAAAAGCACAATAAGGGTGTTAACACACGTTTTTCTCGCCGTAATAATCTACGGTTTCCATAGTGATAATTTTGTCATCTGTGTATGAATTGATAACAGAATTATCACTATGGAAACACGTAGATTTTCACGTCGAGAAAAACGTGTGTTAACAAAGGCCCGCAGGAAAATGGCGAAGCAACGTGACCTCACATTTTAAACAACTTAAGTACATATGTACCCATATGTACTTGGTTCCGAATTCCGTAAAGTTGTAGTAAACTCGAAAATACCTGGCTCCCGACACAAAGATGCCAAGATAAACCCTCGTTGTTTATTCTATTCATATTTAAATCTTAAGCCGCTGAATTTAAAGTTCAAGACACAATGCCTTAAGAAGGCATCCTACTATGTAAAATAGAGAGGGTATTTTCCGCGCGCGATCAAAATACCATTTCGAACTGAAACGGATATATGGTTTAAGAAACTTTATTCTCATAATAATTACAATAATTCACTTAAGATGTGTCGCGGCGTATCCGAACGGCTATCGGGACAGTGCGGTGTATCCGAACGGTTTTTTATTTTGTATAACTTCAATATGGCGACTATTCAAAATCATCTCTCGATTTCGCCTCATCATTCTAATTCTACATTGTAAATTTTATTTCAATACAATATCAAAAGTCGTGGAATCTTTCATTTGGCACCACCCAACCAGTAGCCGTAACAAGATGAGAACGTAGGGCTAATTAAAAAAAATATATACGACATTTGGGTGACGAGCGTACTTATTACAATTAGGTAACTTTGTCTTAGTAAATAATTACAGTATAATATAGTTTCAGTACTTTGGTAATGGTACAATGGTTTGGATATAGCTAGACATTTACTTTGACGAGGTTCTTTGCCATTTTGATAACATATTCTTAAGGATACACAAGTCAGCGGCGCGAACTCTTCGGTAGGTGAGGCCTAAATGTATGCTATCTCACCTGACATAATGCTTATCAGGGGGAGGCCTGCAGTGGACCAATATCGGCTGATGAGAATAAGGAATGTGCGAAAGGGCGCGCTAGGATGATTTTTTTTTTATTTTTATGAATCAGGCTGATGCCCATGCTTTTTGCTTAGTCGGCTCTTGCGACGTTCACAGCTGAGTTGGATGGGTCGATTCTTACGCCGCAACACGGCACAGCACATTTGGCATACCTAGGAGTTATTTGGCATACACCCTTGGCTCCACTCCACTCAGCTTTCAATAAATACTGGAATAACGCTATGCCATCCTTAGTTCCCATAAAATAGTAACGATTTAAGTTCGAAAGTGATTCTAGGCATATTTTATGGCCTCGTAAAATATCTTCTTTCTACAAGAGCAATGAAAAAGTGTGCGACGTTGTATAAATCGTAAAAAGATAGTGCTTCCAAAAAGTTCATGGCATTTTTATGGTTCTGACGTATTGAATAATATTTGAGAAGGCTTCAACAAGATGGGTCTTATAAACCACTCTGTATCTAGGCATGCTGAATTGGCAGTGGGTCGGCCGTATGCGAAGAAACGACAACCGCTGGTCCGCTGGGGTAAACGTGTTCTTGAGTGGAGACCACTACTTGGTGATAGTAGTGTAGGTCGTCCTCTGACCAGGTGGAGTGACCTACGAAAAACTGCATGGAGATGCTAGATGCGTCAAGCTGAAGACATAGACATAGACTTATCATTTATTTGCCACTACATATACACACAATATAAATTAACAATTTTAAATTACAAACATAATACACAATAAAATACATTGAAAAAAACTTAATAACGAAAACAAGTAAGTAGGTGTACAATATGTGCTGCAGTAGCAAAGACAGGGCGCTATCGCGCTCATAGGGGAGGCCTATGTCCAGCAATGGAGTAACATAGGCCGATGATGGTGATGATGATTATGATATAGTATAAAATGAAGTCGCTTCTACTGTCTGTTCAATTAGATCTTTTAAACTACTCAACGGATATTAATGCAGTTTTCTGCAATAGATAGTAAATAAATAATGCTGGACAATTCACACAGCATTATCTAGCCCCATAGTAAGCAGAGCTTGTGTTATGGGTACTAGATAACTGATATACATAATACAATATATTACATAGATAGATATTTTTTATTATACATAGAAAAACAACCAGAACACCCGGAACAAATGTCTGCAGATTGTACACACAATTGTTCCGAGGCGGGAATCGAACCCGCAACCTCCTGCGTCGCAGGCGGACCTTCGCCCACCGCGCCACATGGGTCGTCAAATAGTGATTCAAGAGAAAGGCTTACGGGTCGCTAGTACACTATAACTTAGTTATAGTGTACCTTGTCCCGGCTTTTGAGTAAGTGTGGAGTTCCCAAGCTCCGTGGGTGCTCCACAGTAACTCAAAAGGATTAGTTCTTTTGAACCTTCGATACACAAAGAGACAATACATACAACAAGAGTATACATAAAAGGCGTATCAAAATAATACGCCTGGCGTATTAATTTGATACGCCTTTTATGTAGGTCTAAGCATTTCGACAGCGAGTAAACAAACTTCCTAAGAAGGATCGTCTCCTGAAATGAACATAATCTAATTAGCAGTAAACATCAGCTCTTTGAAAATACCTTTGCAAGATACATTATTTGCTTAATGTAATTTTATACAGTAGGCCAAGTACATGGATTGTTCTAAACGGTACAAAAGACAATAATGACAAGGCATCGTCATACATTGCGTTCATTATTGTAGTTGAAGGAATTAATTTCAAATAATTTACGCATTTGATGACAAAGTGACGTAATTTTTCTGTTTCTGTCCCCGTGCTTGCCATACTTGAAATATATTTTATAATAGGGATAAAAAGGTGTTTTAGTTTTTATTTTTACCCGACTACGAACAGTTATGGTGTAAGAATCAGTTTATCCTGTGGCATCAATACAATACAATACAAAAATACTTTATTGTACACCAGATACAGAACATTATGAAAGATATTACATGTGACAAGTACAATGGGCGGCCTTATCGCTTAGAAGCGATCTCTTCCAGGCAACCTTTCATCAGGCATCGTTACTCTTATGGTGGCACTTCACATGGCTATTTGTATTTGTGTATTTGGCATATTTGGCAAACAATTACCATGTGTGTACAGTTTATTTGACAAAGTGTTCGACTTATTTGCCTATTTGACAAATAAGGCCACTACCAAATACGCGGTACCGTGCGCTTGTCGGTTTCTCGAGGCACATCAAAGCAGTCAAATAGGCAAATACGCAATAAGCCGTCCACACAATGGCCGTATTGGCACCTTGCGCTCTGCTCAGTCTGCTGCCAAATGTTTGTGTGTATGTTATTTGTGTGCCATGTGTGGATGGTCGTATTTGCCTCTTTGTGAAGTGCCACCTTTAAACGGATAAACCGAGAAAGATCAATCTTATCTGGGTTTTATAAGAGACGTGATCTAAAAAAATAGATTCTGCAACAGTTTGCATTACAAATACTAGTTCTAATTTAGATTAATTTTATTTACAATTTATTTCTATGTTTTGAAATGTTAGGTATATACAAATAAGTATTTAACATAGTTACAAAAGTAACGAATCATATTGTAAAGTAAAAGTAAAGTAAAAAATCATTTATTTCTTTAGGCTTACAAAATAAGCACTTAGACAAGTCATATTTTATATATAAATTATTATCAAATAAAATTATTTTACTGTTCACTTCAATTTTTTGTCCACTAGTGGATTGGTTGTAAATGTTAATAAACATTGTTAATTTTAAAACAACAACAATAAAAGATATTTTATTCAGTGCTAGTTTCTGCCTGCAGCTTCGCACGCGTTGCTTCTATGGAAACGCTTTAACTTTATTTATATCCCACGGGAACAGATTTATCGGATAAAAAGTAGTTTATGTTTTATTCCAGGCCTGTGACTACCTATATGCAAATTTTAGCCCAATCCGTTCAGTAGTTTATACTTGTAGATGTTTCAAACATCCATCCATACATCCTTCTATCCATCCAAACATTCACATTTATAACATTAGTATAATAACATGCACGGGAAACAATGACATACCATCCACCCAAAGTGCAAACGGTAAATACAATGTAGAATGCGTAAACAGGGGTAAACAGTGGCATGGAAAACAAATAGATGAAATGTTTACACTAATTAACAGGGTATTTAGTTAGTTTACCCTTGTTTGTCGTAGGAAAGTGAGCTCATTTTTAGGGATCCGTAACCAAAGGGTCAAACGGGACCCTATTAGTAAGGCTCCGCTGTCCGTTTGTCTGCCTGTCCGTCTGTCACCAAGCTGTATCTCATGAACCGTGTAAGTAAGTCAGTTGAAATTTTCACAGATGATATATTTCTGTTGCCGCTATAACAACAAATACTAAAAAACAGTATAAAATAAATATTTATGAGGGCATACAGCAGACATGATTTTTTTGCCGTTTTTATAGATAATAGTACGGAACCCTTCGTGCGCGAGTCCGACTCGCACTTGGCCAGTTTTTTTATACAAATAAGAATATAAAGTAATGTCGTGTCATTGCTGGCACAACATCGTTATTAAAGAGCGTAAGCCTTCGGTAACTTCCTGTTGTTATCACAAAGATTCTCGAATTTTACATCACTTGACCGCTCAGCGGAATTGGTAGCGCATTCCCGTACTAAATGAAAGTGGCGGGTTCAAGTCCCGCCACATTGAAAAAAAAAATTGGGGTATTATTCAATATCTTACTTGTATTGTATGCTGGATAATTATAGTTGGTATATTATAGTTCGTAAGAATTACTAACATTTATTATAAGATCATTACTAACAAATTATGGATCTGTAGTAGTCCGAAATAAAATAATTTTATTTATTTATAATTCACACATCATTATCTAGCCTCAAGCTAAGCTGAGCTTGTGTTATGGGTACTAGATAATTGATATACATAATACAATACATTACATAGATATATGTTTTTAATATACATAGAGAACGATCAGAACATCCGGGAACAATATCTGCAGATTGTACAAACATTTGTTCTCAGACGGGACTGGTCTTTACGTGCTGTGTCACAGCCTCCAGAGGTCGTCTATAAATGAACTAATTACTATGTTACGAGTTGATTAATTACTGTATTTTTTATCTTACCTATGTTATCCCACAGCTGGGCATGGTCTCCCCCAAAATATTTCAGGAGTCGGGAGGAGACTTGGTTATATCCCACCAATCTACCCGGAATGCGTCAAAATCATCTCTCAAGCGTGTTCTAAACCGTCTCTGTTACGACTGAGTGTCCACATTGGAATTTCATAATCCTGAATACCTCTGTTCATCATCATCATCAGCCTATAGCAGTCCACTGCTGGACATAGGCCTCCCCCAATGAGCGCCATAGCGCCCTGTCTTCAGCTTGCCGCATCCAGCATCTACCTGCAGTCTTTCGCAGGTCGTCATCCCACCTGGTCGAATACCATATACCATTAAATTAATCGCGAGCGAAGTGATTTATATGTCATTCTGTGACGATAAACAATGGTACATCATGACATATTTTGGTTTTTTATATTTAATGGAAGAAGCAATAGTCGCGTGTCAAAGAAGAAACCAATTTATCGATCTCCGCGCAAACAGCAATTAAAGCATTATACATATTATATTTCATCTACATTTATAGACAATTCCGCAATGATACCATGGACCTTAAAAGCGATTGATTACCAGAATTCAGCCCCCGGCCAGAACATCTGAATAAAAACACTAACTTCAAACAAAATTTGCAAGTTGCGTAATTGGCACACGACAAGAATAATTTGTTATTTACTAATTAAATGAACCTTTGATCAAAATATCACCTTGTAATTAGAAACAGGACAACTTGTAGTTAAGACGGCAAAGATATCAATTTAATTAGTTCGCAAGCGAAGAGGGTTCAAAAACTTGTGATTGATTTCTGCGAAATGATAAATTGTTATTCGTCAAGTTTCAGTAGTTTGGTATCGTGGTAGCAGTATGTTTATTTAAAGTCTCTTGTTCTTGTATTAGGCCATCTTTTCATCTCATCTTTAAAAAGTTGAATTTGCTTGGGTTCAGAATATACCTAGGTATTTACCTTGATAGGCTTCTCTCCTAATTATTTTCATCGCGCGCGGAACCAAAAATAGTTTACTGAATAGCTTAACGTGTTCTTGCGTGGATACCACGACTCGGTAAGCATAGCGTAGAACGCCCTCCGACCAGGTGGGATGACGACCTGCGAAAGACTGCAGGTAGATGCTGGATGCGACAAGCTAAAGACAGGACGCTATAGCGCTCTTTGGGGGATGTCCATCAATGGACTAATATAGGCTGATAATGATGAATCGTTTAGATTCAATTATAATAAATTAATGAACTGGGTGGGTAGAAATGAAGCCACAATAAGTGGATTACTATAGGATCCATAATTTAACGACATTACTTCGCGCACTACCTTTCCTTGGTCTCATACCTCGTTCTAATGAAATTCTTCTGCTTGCCGCCGACCTCATACCTGGTTTAAATATGTATAAGATGAATTAATTTTATTACTTCATTAAGCTTTACGGAGAATGTAAGTTTTAAATCGGATCGCAAGTTGAGTTTGAGTTTCTTGAGAGTTACGAAATTCCTGTTTGATTTAGTCAAGGAAATAGGTACCTACTTTATCTTGAGGCGGGAATCGAATCCGGAACCTCCTCCGACTATCAACCGCTGCGCCACAGTCATTAAAAAAAAAAAATTGTTAAGACGCAGTTGTAAGGGTCCCGGAAGGAAGCCGCGGGCGAGGTCGGCCAAGAAATGATTTTTTACTTTACTTACTTTACTTTACCGCACTGAGTGGAAAGATTTGGGGGAGGCCTTTGCCCAGCAGTGGGACGAAACAGGCTAAATAAAAAAAAAAGACGCAGTTGAGATTGTTAAATCCGACCTTCAACTGAGCTCCATCACGAGGATTCGGCTCGAAAGCGAAGTGCGCCAATTTAGAATGTAACTGGAATATAGACAATTTCGATGCTCAATCACGGTCAATTTAACTACGATGCGCCAGAACACCAGTAGAGTAAAACCACCAATTTGGGTAAACTCCCCAAATTGGGGTAAACACGGAGGCTGTGTGTAGGTAGTTATTGACCGAGACCGCAGCCAAAGTGATTAATAGGTTCTGTGTTGGCAACAACGAACTTATTGCGAGCTAGGATACATGTGCAGGGGTGGAGCTAGGGAGGGTTCTTGGGGTGCAATAATTTATTATTGTATTTCATATAGCGGGGTACTGCAGCCAACTTATTTATTTATTGTTATTCGGGCAACGCCAACGAATAATAATCATACATTTTTAAAGAAACTTCTTGCAGACGCTTTCCATTGGTATTGATATGGATATGTTGAGATACCTCACGATTATTTGCAACAGTACGCAGTTAGCTCAACTGTTTTAAAACTAGTACCTAATTATTTTATTTTTTATTTAAAATTTTCTAAAATCTAGTATTATGTACACAATTCTAAGCTGTCAGAAAATCTCTTAGTATTTTTCAATGTAGATATCTGAAAATTTTATGAATAATAGGTTATTTGCTTTTTCTAACTTATTTTACAAATGCCAAGTGACTCAGTGATTCAGTTCACATACAAAGAAAGAAAATTATTTACCAATTTGTGACAACACTGTACTGAATGCAATTTTTTAAATTTGACAGTTTTCAAGAAGTTTTTGCGACCTAATATTGAATTGGCTCCTACCGGAGACGTATTTATAATGTACCTTGCAAATGAATTACACAATCCCTTTACTCCTCGATCCTGAATACGACCCTGTGACTAATAACTGGGTTACGCTTGTTACTTGTACCGTGCTTTTACTAAAGCTCGGATAGTGATCAATATATTGAATTAGCAACGGGTGAGTCTACTACGTTACTAGATCATCATCATCAGCCTATAGCAGTCCACTGCTGGACATAGGCCTCCCCCAATGAGCGCCATTATGCTCTGTCTTTAGCTTGCCGCATCCAGCATCTTCCTCCAGTCTTCCGCAGGTCGTCCTCCCACCTGGTCGGAGGGAGTTCTACACTACGATTAACGAATCGTGGTCTTCACTCAAGAACACTTTTGCCCCAGCGGCCGTCGGTTCTTCGCGAGATATGGCCGGCCAACTGCCACTTCAGCTTGCTAATTCGTACGTTACTATTATAGATGTGATTTGTCAATTTACAGTCTATACACTAGCCAAACTAGATGTAGAATATTTCAATATTTGTAAACAAACCACGACACAAACAAATGAAATTCACTTGCGTGGAGTCGAGTTTTCGTTAAAATTGTAAGCAATATTTATTGAAGGACGTATCTCAAATCGATTATTAATATAAATTGGGTAAAAAAGACGCGACGCGAGAGAAAAAGTGAATTTACGGATAAATATGGGTGGGTTGTTAACAAACATTCTACTTCGAGTTAGGCTAGTGAACTATACAGTAGAGCATGCCGTGTGGTCATTGAATTGTAACTAAAAAGTTAATGTACCTATGGAACGCGATCAGTATAAGATAAAATCAGTTCAGAAACGCTTTGAACGAGTTTAGCACATAGCGCACGTTGATCCGGTTCAAGCTGAACTTAGTTAAACGTACCGTGAAATTGGACCGAAGTCTAATTACACAAAAAAAGACAACTAGGTACTAGATATAAGTGGCTTGTCATAATTGTACTGAATGCAACAAAATCACCCAAAATCATTCGAAAACTATAAACGAGTTTAATTAAAACTAAAAAAAAAATTGGACGGTTTAGAAAAACAAAAACCGCCTTTAAATTCCTTATTATATACCTAGACATTTTTAGTTTTTCGAGACAAATTTGCAGAACATCTTTTCACAATTAGCAACATTTATCCCAAGGCGAGAATCGAACCCTCAACCTCCTGCGCTGCAGGCGGATCTTCGTCCGCCGCGCCACAGAGGTCGTCTAAAAAATAAACAATGCAAATAGTACGTACTAAGTTTCCAGTTGACCGTTTGCTGATTCCGTTAAAACTAAAGTGGCCTGTCCGCAAGACCCAATCCCTACAATACCCGTTAATAGTGTAACAAACAGACCCGGATCGACCTATCCTAACGGCTCACCCGGATATAACCCTAACGCGATTAATTCCCGGCTTTACCCGGATCCTGCTGAACGTAGATCGTTGTTTAGGTCATCATTGTCGGGAGTAGGTAGAAAATAGAGTTTGGTGACCACTAAGGGCAACTTCGTATCTCTGCGTAAACTATCCTACTAATATTATAAATCCGAAAGTTTGTAAGTATGGATGGATGGATGTTTGTTACTCTTTCACGCAAAAACTACTGAATGGATTTTGATGAAACTTCACAATAATATAGCTTATACATCAGAATAACACATAGGCTGCAATTTATAAAGATATATTGTATATTATTCAAAATATCTATCACCACGCGGGTGAAACCGCGAGGCGCAGCTAGTACAACATAAAACTATTACAGAGACATTAAAAAAAAGCTTGTAATAGGTATCTCAAAATGTCCAATGAAGTTATTGATATTTCCTTTTTTCGACTTAATAATAAGCGCTAGTCAAATTATACAAACTGTGCCATATATTGTATTGTGTTTGTATTTGGATGTGGTGCTACTACCCTGGGAAAGGTCCTGGACTCTTCTTATGCTGGACTATTCTATGACTGGAGTCATAGAACTGTTTATAGCAGAATAATTCCCGTTAGGTCCATGATGGATCTATCGAAAACTTTTTATAATAAGTAATACTCTTTGTAATTCGAGCTCCCGCGATACAGGTTCTGAACCTAGTGCGGGGACCACCAGTTAACTATTTAAGCACTTTTTTTGTATGCCAATACATGAATTTTGTACGCTAATTTTGTGTTTTTGTATTAGATCCCTGGTAGTTCCATGATGGATCTACCGATAATTTTATTTCACAGTAGATCCATTATAGATCTTTGAGGGCTGGCTAGCTATAACTCGACCAACACATGGGCGGACCTTTGCTAAACCAATTAACAAAAAACCCCATGCACACATTTTCTAAATAAAACCACTCATAAACCTTTTAAAATTCTGTTTGATGAGGAAAATAGGCATGTAATAACGAAAAGAAAACAGTTCTTTTTAAAATCGTTTCATTCCGTAAAGTGGAAACGTGCGGAACGGCCGCCGAGTGGAGATACGTTATAATAGTGGCTCCGTTGTGGACTTGGTGGGAAATGAGGACTCTGCTATTTCAAAGTCATTTAAAACGGGATGTTTACAATTATTAGATTTTTAAGTTATCCAATATTTCGGCAAAGTTTCACGCGCCATGATCACGGAATAACAGAAGGCACTGCGAGTTACTTTTTATGGGCAGACATACCGATCGATATGTCTGCCCATAAAAACTAACTCGTCAACTATTTCTAAACTGTGCCGAAATATTTGATGACTCAAAAATCCAATTGTCGTCCGTGACTTCAACTAGTTATTAAGGTCTTTGGCTGAAAAACAGCGCTGAATAAAATAATGTTCAGCACACGCTGAGCCAACCCCTATTTCGGCGCAGGGTCATGGAGGTAGTCTTATTTAGTCTTAATATAACCTATTTGTGTCGTTACCCTCATGATAAACTTCTTTGTTTGTTTATTCTATGCCTGTATTTTGTACCTGTGTCTAAATAAATGTTTTTCTATTCTATTCTATTCTAAATCTTGGTAAATATCCCGTTTTAAATGACACTGTTCAAAATAGAAGAGTCCTCATTTCCCACAACCTCCACAACGGAGCCACTATTAAAGCGTATCTCCACTCCGCGGCCTTTCCGATGACTTTAGTGTTAATTACCATTATAGTTTCAAAAGTTTCTCTATTTTGTTTGTAGGACTTTTTGCGTCTAGTAGATGGTTGTATGTATGATTGTGTCATGAAGACTTCTTGGGTATATATATTATTTTGCGCTTTTATATAATAAAAGGTCATTTCACACATGTAGGACATCTGTAAAGCTACCACGCTATATCGCACATAACGTATCGCACGTTATCCGTGTTATTACGCTAATTTTATCGTGAATAACGCGTGAAAAGTCGCTCAAACATCTGTCGTCTAGTACCTACTCAGTGAACGGATTCACTGTACCTACTAGGTAGATATCCGACACTAAACACTATAATTACCTACATATTTGTAGTGTATATGATTGCGTTATGAAGACATCTTGGATATTTTATTCCTAGGAGAATTTGCAATTTTGAGGTCATCTCACATAGAGCAAGTTTTTTATTAGATGTCATTCTTTTCATTGTCATTAATTCCTCAAATGACATGAGCTTGGCATATATAATATCTGTCAATTACCAAACTGATTGGAATGAAACTGTTTACATGTCTTTTCGGCTAGGCAGAAATAATAATCAAAACGATGTTTCGTTTTGATTATTATTTAAAATTGATTGTTGATATGATTATTATTTAAAAGCAAAAGAACCACTAGTCAAAATTTATTTCGCATACATTTAGCTTCATGTAATAGTTATCGCGGAGTCCATATTTTTCTGTTACGTGAGATGGAAAATCCCGATTTAATGAAAGCGCCTTGCAAAATTGTACAGAACAAACACTTAAGCCTTTGTCATAACTGAATGCAGTTGCAATGGAACTGGTAGAGGATCTTTCTGGGAAATAATTAATTATGAAGTCTTATTTCAAGCTTATTTCTAAAGACTGAGGAGCTTTAGCTTGGTATGCTTATCTGAAGCTTGTTCAAAATGACGATAGGTTTGTAGTTAGTTGGATTGACTAGTTAGGTCTAACGAGTCGCTCATATTTCCATACTAACGTGAAAAGATAACTATTACACTGTTTGATGTTGACCACCGCTGGAGATAGATCCCCCTCTAATGAGCGCCATAGCGCCCTGTCTTCAGCTTGACGCATCCAACATCTCCCTGCAGTCTTTCGCAGGTCGTCATCCCACCTGGGGCGAGTCGTCGTTTCCACTCAAAAACACGTTTATCCTAGCAGTTGTTGATTCTTTGCGAGATATGGCCGGCTCACTGACATATTATAGAAATAGAAAATGTTTATTTATGTTTCATATAAAATAATACAACTTAATAACTAATAATAATAATTGCATTCGGCAAGCCACCGTCTGCCACTCTTCTTAACATTATGAGTGACTTGTTTATGGCAGACGTCCGCAATCTCCCCTATAGCCCGATTACCCAGTCCATTCATCCATCACAATAGCCTGGTTTTATTTCTTTCATTTTTCTTTGCAATAGTCTCTACACCTGGCGGATACCATCTTTCGGTGTATCATATTGTGCACCCGAGGATGATACCCGCTATGTGTAGCCATCATCGCCTTTAGATTAACTTCTCAAAGGGCCTCTGTGCTGTTGGCTTCGGCCCCACGCAAGCCTTCCAAAGGACCGGGTCACTTTATGGCCCGAGATCATGGTAAATGAGAGACATAATAATAATAAAGGGCCTCTGTGCTGTTGGCTTCGGCCCCACGCAAGCCTTCCAAAGGACCGGGTCACTTTATGGCCCGAGATCATGGTAAATGAGAGACATAATAATAATAACCCGCAGGGCAGCTTGTGGCGAGCTGTTGGTGAGTAGCGACACCACGGGTACCGAGTGCTCCCGGGGAAGTTCCTGGTTCTCGTCTCCGCTTGCGGAGTGGCATCCCAAGAGAACCAGATCCCCACCTCTTGCTTGCCTTCATTGGCCGGTCTGAGTGGAGTCGCGAGAGATGCATCTTAGGATGTAGACTCGGGGGTGGAAGTGTCTAATGGCGTAATAGCGAGGAAACCCGCTCACGAGCAGTCTTCGTGATGGTGAAATCGGGGCCGCACCTCTCGACACCCCTCAGTCGTTTGCGCCGATGTTGTTCCTCTCCGGTAATTTACTCCGGCTTTTTAAGGAACCCATCCAGCATTCGGCAAGCCACCGTCTGCCACTCTTCTTAACATTATGATTGACTTGTTTATGGCAGACGTCCGCAATCTCCCCTATAGCCCGATTACTCAGTCCATCCATCCATCACAATAACCTGGTTATTTCTTTCATTTTTCTTTGCAATAGTCTCTACACCTGGTGGATACCATCTTTGGATGTATCATATTGTGCACCCGAGGATAATACCCGCTATGTGTAGCCATTGCCTTTAGATTAACTTCTCAAAGGGCCTCTGTGCTGTTGGCTTCGGCCCCACGCAAGCCTTCCAAAGGACCGGGTCACTTTATGGCCCGAGATCATGGTAAATGAGAGACATAATAATAAATAATGCTGGACAATTCACACAGCATTAATTATATGATTAATGATATAATTAATGATTTTTACATCATTAAGAAAACTGACAAAGTATAGGTAGGTAGGTAGGAATATTACTGGTGGTAATATTCAGTTTTCTAAAGAGGTATGTACACAAGGAACAAACAAAAAGAATAATTCGACATCATCACGTTCTAAACGAAATTTTCCTCTTGAATAACGAAAAAAACTTTATAAAATATCGTCAAAACAAACGATGAAACACAGAACAAACTTTTATAAAACAATCAAAAGCTGTGTTAAAACAACAATAGAATAAACCGAATTTGTTTTTCTGAATGAAACTCGGTTTATGTACGGATATTTCCAAATATTTCAACTTTTGGATACGTGACCGGCTTAGTACAAAAGGAACAAGATATACAAATGGTGGCAACGAAATATGTTCCATACGCTAGTTTCTTTGTAATATCCCTCGTTGGCAAAAGGTGTTTCTCTCTTGAACGTTGGGAAAACTATTCGTTATACATTGAGTCGTTCATTGTACGTCACGGTAGGGCTGAAGCACTAGTTCAGTCGCTCAGCGAGCTATGGAAAGAGCTATGCTCGGAGTTTCTCTGAAGGATAGGATTCGTAACGAATACATCCGACACACAACGAAAGTTATCGTCATAGCTCTAAGAATTAGCAAGCTGAAGTGGCAGTGGGGTGGCCATATCTCTCAAATAATCGACAATCGCTGGGGTAAACGTGTTCTTGAATGGAGACCGCGACTTGGCAAACGTAGAGTAGGACGCCTTCCGGCCAGGCGGGACGACGACCTGCGAAGGACTGCGGGCAGATGCTGGATGCGTCCAGCTGAAGACAAGGCGCTATGGCGCTTATTGGGGGAGACCTATGTCCAGCTGTGGACTAACCTAGACTGAAGATGATGATGATACGTTGAGAATACTTTCATGAGACGTTGGGATAGGCGCGTCTCACGCAAGACTTGACGATAACTCCCTTTGACGATATTTTTTTATGCTCGCATTTAAGTAGATATTGGAAGTGGGAATCCAAGTGGACTTTTCACAGCATTTGGTGGAGTGTTTGCCCTCCGGATGGTAGTGTCTTGAAAGCTGAGTGCCTGTATGTATGTGGTTTGCACAAAAAATACCGGAAAAGTTTTTGTTCATAACGTTATCAAAAATTTACGAGTAACAAATCAAAGTTGTACTGCTGATATGCAACAAATCACTCAAAATAATTTGAAGTTTTCGAATAATTTTGAGAAATATTCATATAATCGAGTTCTTAGAAAACTATTATAAATAAATAATGCTGGACAATTCACACAGCATTATCTAGACCCGGTAAGCAGAGCTTGTGTTATGGGTACTAGATAACTCATATACATAATACAATACATTACATAGACAGGTATTTTTTATTATACATAGAAAACGATCAGAACACTCGACACAAATATCTGTAGATCGTACACACATTTGTCCCGAGGCGGGAATCGAATCCGCAACCTCCTCCGTCGCAGGCGGACCTTCGCCCACCGCGCCATATCGGTCGTCCAAGTGTTGAATCGTTGTTTTACTATGAAAAGTAATTCCTCGCCCTAGGTATCCGGCAGGGTCGCTGCTAGGCGCGAAATGTATGAAAGGAAACGAAACCTAAGTTTCGTTATCTATGCAAAACTCATGCATACATATTAGCATTAAAGCAAGCTCCCACGTGCATCAACCGTTTCAGAAAAAAAAACTTAACAATTATAATACTGTAACGAGAAAACCTTAATCCTTACTACCCAGATTTTATCCACGCAATCAAAACGCATTCAAAACCGCGGGCAAAACCTATATTATTCATAAAACTCACTTAACACTTTGACTGCTGAAATCACACGGTATGTGTTTTCTACAAGTGACTAATATGCGTAAATCCACTCTAGCGCAGCGGCTGAGAAAATACAGATCAGTGTGACTCAGCACAGCCGTAATATTTTTTGAACGAATCGCATGTGCGGCGCAACACAACTGCTGTGTAGAGCGGCAGCACGAATTTTTTAGGTTAAAAAAAAGATCGCAGTCGTCGAAAAAAAACCGCAGTCAAAGTGTTAAATCCGAACCCACCACTGCAGCACACAAAAAGACAGCATCGCATTAGCTCTAAAAATAATTGAGCCAAACTGAGCTCTATTGTTAACTAGAAAAGAGTTAACGATCCCATTAAGCACAGGGCCATTGTGTGCGTCTAGGTGTTGGAATTAAAACTAGCACAATGGCTTTGAGAGTTATTGTGCTTAGGGCACGAGATGGCACGGTATGATAAACAGAGGTGTAGCTTTGACGTCACATTATTATTATTATTTTTGTAATCATATTTATTAATAATAATAATAAATACTGTCTGCCACTCTTCTTAACATTATGATTGACTTGTTTATGGCAGACGTCCGCAATCTCCCCTATAGCCCGATTACCCAGTCCATCCATCCATCACAATAACCTGGTTTTATTTCTTTCATTTTTCTTTGCAATAGTCTCTACACCTGGTGGATACCATCTTTGGATGTATCATATTGTGCACCCGAGGATGATACCCGCTATGTGTAGCCATCGCCTTTAGATTAACTTCTCAAAGGGCCTCTGTGCTGTTGGCTTCGGCCCCACGCAAGCCTTCCAAAGGACCGGGTCACTTTATTTATTTATTTAATGTAATCAGAACGACCTTAGGCCAATTATACTAATTACAGATTTTATGGCCCGAGATCATGGTAAATGAGAGACATAATAATAAATACATTTATTTTCCACTCACAATAAGGTCTTACAAAAATTTTCGTATATAATATACATTTTATGATCACATTATTGACCTGTTTTGTGAGGGGCTGGTGCTTCAGGTAGGTTTAATAAAACCTGTATTACAAGTCACAAGTGCACCCACTCCGCGGGTGTTATAATGATAAAACTAAAACAATGATTAGGTAAATTAACAGTAAAGTAAAGCAAAGTCAATTAACTGCCTAATTTATAGCTATAAATATAAGATAATATACAAAATGCTTTAGAGAATGTCGAGACAAAAACACAAAAACAATTTATTAACAGAGAATAACCGATTCATATTAAATGTAGAGTAGCAAGTAAATCAGGAGTATTATATAGATTATGTACTGTAATGCTATACTTGACTATGGGCTATATATTGTTAAGGACTTTTACTTCGTAAAGTATGCCAGTCCTATCATAACCTAAACTTATAACTAACAAACAAAACAAAATAAACAGCAAAATAAAAACATATAAATTGTGGCTATTTTTAAAGGGAGTCACTGATGCATGAACATTTTGAATAATGACACAGAGACAGAGACAGCCGCTGCTGAATCTGGTTCCGCTAAAATCTTCATGAATGTACCTAAATCAAATCTATTTAAATTAAGTTCAATCATCAGTTCCTCCCTTCGATCTTTGAACTTGACGCAATCCATCAAGTTGTGGTGCACATCATCTAGGAGACGTCACATTATTTATGAGTAAAATCAAAATCAAATCAAATCGTTTATTTGGAGTTAAACATAAATAAAACAGAAAAACAGAAAACATACAAACAGAAAAATCGTTACCTACCACTTAAAGAAAATACTACATATAGAGAAAATATAATATTATTAGTACATCATAGTAATGTTAGACAGCTTTGCAAAACAGAAAAACTATATAATATTATTTACTATACGCGCCCCGCGGTTTCACCCGCATGGTGATAGATGTTTTGGATAATACACAATACGTAATAGTTTTTACGTGAAAGAGTAACAAACATCCATCCATCCATCCATCCATACTTACCTACTTTCGTGCTTATAATATATAACAGAAAAACTATATAAACTAGATAATATTGTAATATCACTGATACATCCCAGAAAAACAATTGTGACACTAAAGTTACAATCTAGTGACACAGATTACATCAACAGCCGTTATCAGTCCACTGCTGGACATGGGCCTACCCTGATAAGCACCTTAATGGCTCTTATCGTAAGCGGCTGGTCTTATAATCTAATTTAACAATATATTATTGTATCATTACATAGTATAAAAAAGAAAGTTCCGCTGTCTGTCTGTCCCTATGTATGTATGTTTAGAACTTTAAAACTATGCAACGGGTTTTGATGCGGTTTTAACACTTTGATTGCTGAAATCACACGGTATGTGTTTTCTACAAGTGACTAATATGCGTAAATCCACACTAGCGCAGCAGCGGCTGAAAAAATACAGATCTTTGTGACTCAGCACAGCCGTAATATTTTTCGAACGAAACGCATGTGCGGCGCAACACAACCGCTGTGTAGAGCGGCAGCACGAATTTTTCAGGTTAAAAAAAAAATCGCAGTCGTCAAAAAAAAATCGCAGTCGAAAGTGTTAATAGATATAGTGACTCAAGAGGAAGGTTTATAAAATAATTGACACATAGATAACCACGAGGACGCAGCAAGTTATTGTAAATACTATATGTAGCTAAACTGGCCTCGATATATATAAAAAAGGGTTTCCAGTGGCGTCCGTCTTCTTTATTTGCCAGAGCAACTACCGTGGTCCCTGATTTTGTGATTAAATGGTCCTTTGTAAGCGTATCCTCTGTATATTAACAGAAGCGCTAACGTGCTACCAGATTCAATGAATAGTTTAAGTTTGAAAAAAACTTTGTCGCTTTCTTTTATACGAAAGACATTATGGAAATGAATTTTCTTAGCAGCAGAACCTTTTTAACGGATAAAATCTTGGGAGCGCTTTTATTAAATCTAGGTCTTTTCATAATGAGATGAGACTTGTTTCTCGAGAGTGATAGATAAAGATTTTATTTAACTTTAGTATTTTAAGGATTTGGAAAGACAATACAATAGTTTACACAATATTACGTCATTAACACTTTGATTGCTGAAATCACAACGTATGTGTTTTCTACAAGTCACTAATATGCGTAAATCCACACTAGCGCAGCGGCTGAGAAAATACAGATCTGTGTGACTCAGCACAGCCGTAATGTTTTTCGAACGAAACGTATGTGCGGCGCAACACAACTGCTGTGTAGAGCGGCAGCACGAATGGCTTAGGTTAAAAAAAATATCCCAGTCGTCGAAAAAAGTTCGCAGTCTTTTATAATCAATAATAGTCTTGATGATAATGAACTTTTTGGTTCTTCAATCACGTTGATAATGAAAAGAATTTTAGCATTGTACCACAAACGTGGAAGTTACCCATTACAATTGTGAACATAATTATTAAGGCCTCCCCGATAAGATCATATCATGCATCATCATCATCATCATCAGCCTATATTAGTCCACTGCTGGACATAGGCCTCCCCCAATTTAAATAAATTAAATTTTAATTTTAATTTTAATTTTAATTTTAATTTTAATTTTAATTTTAATTTTAATTTTAATTTTAATTTTAATTTTAATTTTAATTTTAATTTTAATTTTAATTTTAATTTTAATTTTAATTTTAATTTTAATTTTAATTTTAATTTTAATTTTAATTTTAATTTTAATTTTAATTTTAATTTTAATTTTAATTTTAATTTTAATTTTAATTTTAATTTTAATTTTAATTTTAATTTTAATTTTAATTTTAATTTTAATTTTAATTTTAATTTTAATTTTAATTTTAATTTTAATTTTAATTTTAATTTTAATTTTAATTTTAATTTTAATTTTAATTTTAATTTTAATTTTAATTTTAATTTTAATTTTAATTTTAATTTTAATTTTAATTTTAATTAAATTTTAATTATTGTAACAAATTTGAGCGCCATAGCGCCCTGTCTTCAGCTTGACGCATCCAGCATCTACCTGCAGTATCATGTCAAAATGCCTAAAGCTTTCAAATTTTACATTTTAAACATAGATTTAGTATAGACGGATTTTAATAAATTTCTATAGACGCATGAATCGACAGCTGGTGAGTATTTGACGCAGCGTTTCAGCATTGCCATACAGCGGGGCAATGGAGTCAGCATCTTGGGGACGCTTCCGACTGGTATTGATATGGGTCAGTTGAGCTACCTGATATTATATTGAATGCAACTGCCTGCAGTTAACTCAATTGTTTCAATTGTAAATAATAGTTTCCTGGAAGAAATCGGTCTTAGCGATAAGGCCGCCCGTGCTGCATCTGTATCTTTGTTCTTTACTGTTTATGTCTTTCTGTGTTTGATGTACAATAAAGCGTATTTGTATTGTATTGTATTGTTGTAATTTGTTTCTAACACTTAACTATCTTTATTTGCCAGTAAATAAGGTACTTAATTGAGAACAACAAAATAACCTTCAAGATTAAAAACACCCCAACCTTGAAGGTATGTTAATTTAACCTACATTCGCTCCTATATTTTTCCATACCAAGTTAATTATAAAACCGTGTTAAAGTACACGACAATTCAGTTGCTATTTAACTGTGTGATATTTATGACTGATGTGTTGTAATTTTCACTTAATTAATGTCGAATAAAAAAATCGATTTTACTCATAGATGTGCAAAGCTGTTATGACGAGCCTTTCGTAGTATTTCCGGTTCCAGCGATCTAAAATTATTAGGAATCGTATTTTTTAATTTTTAATAATAATTTAATAATGCTGGACAATTCACACAGCATCATCTAGCCCCAAGCTAAGCAGAGCTTGTGTTATGGGTACTAGATGACTGATATACATAATACAATACATTACATAGATAGATATTTTTTATTATACATAGAAAACGACCAGAACACCCGGAACAAATATCTGCAGATCGTACACACAATTGTTCCGAGGCGGGAATCGAACCCGCAACCTCCTGCGTCGCAGGCGGACCTTCGCCCTCCGCGCCACATCGGTCGTCCAAGTATCGAACAATAACATTAATAAATGCTTTATCAAAGAAAAATACAACAAACAAGTATTACAAATGAAACAGTTGAGCTATCTGCAAACAATCTAGAGGTACTCAATTGTTCAATTGCTATGTTTGTCAAGAATAATCCAGAGCTCTTCAGTAAACCTTCGGTTTTCGTTATCCGAAACAGGCGTGACAACCATAAAGTCTGTTTACCTAATAGAAATACCACAATGATGAGCAATAGTATCTTTGGTATGGCCCCGTCTATATATAACAAACTACCAAAGTATATAAGACTATTGCCGAAATTGGAGTTCCAAAGAAAACTTAAAACTATACTTTCTAGCAAATGTTATTATACTATTAATGAATTTACTACTCCATGACATTCGTTATCTTTAAGTTTTTCCTTTATTAATATTTTATTTTTGTTTTAATCAATTTTCATTATTAATTTTACAAATTTTTTGATTTTAATTATATCTCTGCAATTTAATTTCATCACATACATTGTAAATCTGACATCGACACTTAACGGTAGAAATACATTGAATCACAATTATATTATAACACCTTTATACACATGTATTTCATGCAATAAATATACTTTACTTACTTTACATTGATCCAAATCAAAACCAACCAGTAGCTTCCAAAAGACGCTGGCTGCGCTGCATGACAATGCTGATGCCAAACACTCACCAGCACTCATAAAGATATTTCATTCTTGATTTCGTTCATCGAAATGTTTCCGTAATATTTTTGTTACTTCTTACGAGATCAAATCTCTTCAAAATATTCAAGGAGTAAACGATAGCTGAAGAGTTGAATACTTTAATGACTCAATACTAAAGTTGGAGCAAACTGTATATAGCCCTTTTACACGAACCGACGAACCTGTAACCGACTTCATCGTCCCTTGGCAGAAGTAGGTTCTCGTTTCACTTGTTAGAGATTTATACGACCGCTATTTTCCTAGGGCAAATCAATATATTTTTTTATTTTAAATAATGCTGGACAATTCACACAGCATTATCTAGCCCCATGGTAAGCAGAGCTTGTGTTATGGCTACTAGATAACTGATATACATGATACAATACATTACATAGATAGATATTTTTATTATACGTAGAAAACGACCAGAACACCCGGAACAAATATCTGTAGTTTGTACACACAATGATTCTGAGGCGGGAATCGAACCCGCAACCTCCTGCGTCGCAAGCGGACCTTCACCCACTGCGCCACATCGGTCGTCAATATATTTATTTATTTTATTATTTATTTATTTATTTATTTATTGAGATAATAACATCATAACAGGTTTTTTTTATTAAGCCCTAAGGCGTATATATTATGTAAGTACATATCGATTTACCAAACATTGATATCGATTTGTATCAGATGAGTCGATCCTACTTTTAGATTGATCGTAGCACTCTGCAGTTAGCATAATTCATCATGATCATCATCATCAGCCTATATTAGTCCACTGCTGGACATAGGCCTCCCCCAATGAGCGCCATAGCGCCCTGTCTTCAGCTTGACGCATCCAGCATCTACCTGCAGTCTTTCGCAGGTCGTCATCCCACCTGGTCGGAGGGCGTCCTACACTACGTTTACCGAGTCGTGGTCTCCACTCTAGAACACGTTTGCCCCATCGGCCGTCGGTTCTTCGCGAGATATGGCCGGCCCACTGCCACTTCAGCTTGCTAATTCTTTGAGCTATGTCGATAACCTTGGTTCTCTGTCGGATGTATTCGTTACGAATCCTTCATAGAAACTCCGAGCATAGCTCTTTCCATAGCTCGCTGAGCGACTTTGAACTGGTGAACCAGCCCTATCGTGAGTGTCCACGTCTCAGCTCCATAGGTCATAACGGGTAGGACGCACTGATTGAAAACTTTCGTTTTCAAGCATTGCGGTATGGATGACGTGAAGACTTGACGTAGTTTCCCAAATGCTGCCCAGCCCAGCTGGATCCTCCTTTTGGCCTCCTTCTCGAAACTGTTTTTACCCAACTGCAGAATCTGCCCAAGGTAAGTGTACTCGGAAACAGTTTCGAGGTGACCATGTACGACCACCGGCCTTGGATCAATGTGACCATTGATCATGACTTTGGTTTTATCCAAATTCATGCCAAGACCGATACATCGGGAGGCTGAAGCTAGGCCGTCCAGCATCTGGTTCAGCTCCTCTAGCGACTCCGCCAATAGGACTATGTCATCAGCGAATCGTAGGTGTGAGATGTAGTTGCCGTTTATATTTATGCCCTTACCTTTCCAGTCCAGCGTCTTAAACAAATCTTCCAACGCGCTTGTGAACAGTTTCGGGGATATGACATCCCCCTGTCTCACTCCTCTGCGCAATTGGATAGGTTTAGACTGCTGGCCCTGTACTTGGACACTCATAGTGGCGGCTTCGTAGAGACATCTCAGCACCTCGATATAACGATAGTCCACTTGGCATCGCTGTAAGGATTCCAGAACAGCCCAGGTCTCGACAGAGTTAAAGGCCTTCTCATAGTCCACAAAAGCCAGACACAGGGGCTGATTATACTCTTCGGACTTCTGTATAATCTGCCTCACTGTGTGTATGTGGTCTATGGTGCCATATCCTCCGCGAAATCCAGCCTGTTCCGGTGGCTGAAACTCGTCGAGTCTCCTAGCGAGACGATTCGTGACTACTCGTGAGAACAGCTTATAGACGTGGCTCAAGAGTGAAATGGGTCTGTAGTTTTTAAGAAGGGTTTTATCTCCCTTCTTAAAAAAGAGCACCACCAAACTCCCGCTCCACGCCTTTGGAGTTCTCCCACTGTGAAGGACGCCGTTGAAGAGGTTCTGTAGCTCCTGTATAACAGGAGCTCCTCCAGCTTTCAAGAGCTCGGATGTTATACCGTCTTCACCGGGGGCTTTTCCATTTTTAAGCTGCCTCAGAGCTAACACGATCTCGTCTTGACTGATGTCAGGTAGTTCGTCGGTGTAGTGGCGTGTCAGGGTGGCTCTGGAATCATGGTTGACTCGTCGGGAACGAGGGGCATGAGCAGCGTATAGACGGCCATAAAAGTCTTCTATCTCGGCTGAGATCTCCGGCTTCGACAATACGGTCCTTCCGTCGTGCGTTTTAAGCTTTGTCAGGTGGCTCCTGCCAAGCTGCTGAGTGAATACTTTGGACCCCCGGTTTCGCTCTATCGCCTCTTGAATGAGGCGCGTGTTGGAGCTCCGGAGGTCGTGCCGTACCATCTTCGCAATTCGCTTGTTCAGGTCTGACCTCTCTGACAAAGTCGCTTGGGTGGTCTCCCGTCTTTTTGCCATCAGCCCAAGAGTCTCATCCGAGAGTTTGGACTTCCTGCCTGTACGCTGCTTTCGACAGAATTTAATGCCCTCGTCCCTCAACGTTTCAACCAGATTGTGTAGGGTCTCGTCAGCGTCATCAGTTGGTTCCAAGGCAACAAATCGATCCCCGAGAAGCTGCTGAAACTTCTCGGTGCCCGCCATGATTTGGATTAGGTCAGGTCGGAGCGTGGACTTCATCAGACGGTTTCTTTCAAGCTTAATGTTGATATTCAGAGAGCCTCGAAGGAGTCGGTGATCAGATCCGGTATTGAACCTGTTGATCACTGAGACATCTCTGAATATGTGCTTGCTATCCGTCATGATGAAGTCGATCTCATTTTTAGAAACAGTGTCGGGGCTTTGCCATGTCCACTTCCTTTGAGGCTGTTTCTTAAAGAAGGAGTTCATTAAGAACAGCCTTCCTTCTCAAGGAAGTTGACAAGCATTTGCCCCCTGTGATTCCTAACTCCATAACCATGTGGGCCTATTCGGGATTCGTTGCCAGTCTGGATTCCCACCTTACCGTTAAAGTCCCCCATAACAACGTTGAAGTGGGCCTTAGTGGTGTTGTGTAAGGCTTTGGATATGTCTTCGTACATAACCTCCACTTCATCATCCGAGTGTGCCGAGGTCGCTGCGTAGACCTGGATGACCTTCATGCTGTACCGCTTGGTCAGCCGAAGGATCAGGTACGCTACCCTGGTCGACACACTGGAGATTTCTTGGACGTTGTTAGAGAGGGCCTTATTGACGAGGATACCTACGCCACCCTGGGATGTTTTATCACCCTCGCGAAAGTAGAGAAGATGGCCCGAGTCTAGGGTTACGGTGTCCTCCCCCTCTCTACGGACTTCACATAACCCCAGAACATGCCATTTAATGTTCTCTAACTCCACTTCCAACTGCGCTAGATGATGGTCAAGCCTCAGAGTGCGTCCGTTAAACGTAGCCAGGGTCAATTTAGATAGGGTGTGGTAGCCTAATGTAGCCCGGGGATTCCTAGCACCCCCTGCCCCGCCGTTACCTTGGCCGCTACCATGGCCAGGAATAGCGAGGCGGCCGGGAACTGGGGGCCACATTCTGTTGGCGTATCGATCCATAGGGGGGGTTGATGCCCATAATCCCCACGCTGGGCATGCGGGTTGGGGATCGCAGTATAGGGAGTGTGCTGCAAGGGACGCTGCTGCCCGCCCCCCGGTGTATGTCCCTTAGTCGCCTCCTACGACACCCACGGGAATAGTTGGGTTGGTGCTATTCTATCTAGGCCGACACCACACAGCCATAGCAACTAGCATAACAAATAGCATAATTTCACTCTCACTTCATCACTTGTAAATACTTATTGGAATTAGTTTTTCTGTAAATTTTAGTTTTCTTTGTTCATTAGGGCTTTATTAAGTAAACTTTTAATAATTGAAACATTACTTACGTGCATATTTCCAACAGGATTACTTTGGCATCAACATCATAGTTTGCCTATATTAATCTAATATTAGGCTTGGTTTATTGGAACTTGTGGAAGATTTTTGGACCTTTCTTTTTAAAACTTTTGACTGCCACCAAACATGGCCTTGGACGACAGCCTCTTGCAAAGCAACGCGCCCCTCCCCGGGTCGCATCGCTATAACTTGGAAGTCAGTGAATGCGTCAAAGAAACACCTTTTTGCGATTTTGCAATATGCTACGTCGTAGCATCCGTAGCTTGCTACGTCGTAGCACCCGTAGCTTGCTACGTCGTAGCATCCGTAGCTTGCTACGTCGTAGCATCCGTAGCTTCAAAGATCGTAGTTTAAATGATCTCATCTCAACGAATTTTAATTAAATTTTCAACAATAGAGGATTCAAGAGAAAGATTTATATGTACTTATAGGTATATAAATAGAAAATCGTGCGAAGTCGGGGCGGATCGCTAGTAAAATATGAGATTAACATATAATAAAAAACCTTTAATTGGTCGTGTCGTTTAATGTAAAAAACACTCTTGCACTCGACCCCGAAGGAACAAGTATAATAGAAGTTTGAGTTGGAATTGAGTAAATGCTTTTGTAAGTTGAAACTTGCAGTGTAGATATTTTACTTTTTATTACCGGTATTTAACGACCTCTGTGGAGCGAGGGCGAAGATTGGCCTGTGACGCAGGAGGATGTGGGTTCGATTCCCGCCTTGGGATGAATGTTTGTACAATCTGCAATTTTTTTAATTTGTTACGGATGTTCTGGGTATTTTCTATGTATAATTAAAAGTATCTATTTACATAATCTAGTATTTTAAGTATATCAGTCATCTAATACCTATAACACAAGCTCTGCTTAGCTGGGAGCTAGGTGATGCTGTGTGGATTGTCCAGTATTATTTATTTCAAATCAAATCAAATAGTTTATTGCTTTAACTTAAATTAATTAATATATTACAGTGGTATGGGGCCCTCTTTTAAGTAATGTTATACCTGTGCTAGAGGGTCTCGCTCTGCAGCGCGGCTATCTTAAAGATAATCAAATAAAGTTAAGTTTAATATTTAATTTGGATACTTAAATATGTACATAATAATGACAGTTAAAGTACATGAAGTTTTTCCTACAAGATACAATTAAAATGCCAGAGAAATTATTGTTCTTTAAAAGGTTTACGATAATATTAATATAATTTGTGCCAATCTTACAACAAACAATGTATAATAAATAATCGAACGTTGAGTGATTTAATAAAATGAAATTAAAAGTATTATTATCTTAAGTATTTATTAAGAGTAATCGTATACCCTTGTGAGTAATAAATAAAGGTAGGTACATAAGTTAGCACATAGAGATACATAAAAATATACAATCTACGTATACAACAACATGTTTTTGTTGTTGCTGTCTGTACTCATCTAGTCTACCTCTGGCACCTTGCCAGGTTTCTCTGTTCAGTACCGCATTGGGTATTACTTACTGATGTTTGCAAGCTATACTTAGGTTTTTTTTTTTACTGTCGTATACACATTTTAAAGAAATGTTAAATACACAGTATAATTACAATCTAGCATCGCTATCAATCATAGAATTGGCTAATGGGTAATTTAATGTTCACTTATTTTGATATCAACTTACTAAGTTACTTTTTTATCGTGTTCTTGAGTGGAGACTACGACTCAGTAAACGTAGTGTAGGACGCCCTCCGAACAGGTGGGATGACGACCTGCGAAAGACTGCAGGTAGATGCTGGATGCGGCAAGCTGAAGACAGGACGCTATGGCGCTCATTGGGGGAGGCCTATCTCCAGCAGTGGACTGCTATAGGCTGATGATGATGATGATATTACTAAGAACGTGTCCATGGGCACTTTTCTTAATGTCTCTATACTTAAGGTGAAGACACTTTGTTCATGTGTTCTTCAAAATAGCACTTCTGCACATACACTATTATTATCACTACAGTAAGTAAAAGGGTTTTGTCCTTTTGAGCCTTCTCACTATGTCCGTGTTGTCGAGGAGCTGGATCACCTCGACGTTCAGCTTTGCCTAGTGAGGTTAACATAACACAGCTGTAACGATATAAAACATCAAAAAAGTGCTTTTTTTCCATTAGACCTTACAGCACTATTGAAAAACATCACTACATTCCAAATTAAATAAATAAATAATGCTGGATAACTCACACAGCATTATCTAGCCCCATGGTAAGCAGAGCTTGTGTTATGGGTACTAGATAACTGATATATATAATACAATAAATTACATAGATAGATATTTTTTATTATACATAGAAAACGACCAGAACACCCGGAACAAATATCTGCAGATCGTACACACAATTGTTCCGAGGCGGGAATCGAACCCGCAACCTCCTGCATCGCAGGCGGACCTTCGCCCACCGCGCCACATCGGTCGTCAAATTTAATTACATAAGTAAAACAAGGAAATAAAGACGATCACTTTGATTTTTTGAACTTCAATATTTAAAGGCAAAGATAAAGTAAGCGACCAAGAAACCCTTACTTTGTTAGATCGATAGTTTTCGAGTTGGAGCAAAACTCCTCCCAAGCTTTTTTATCGTCTAGATAATTTGATATTTTATTATAAACCTTTTTACAACGGTTATTTTTGTCATTTTGTTAGAAATTAATTGAAACAAATTGTCAAACATATCAGTTTTGATAAATTTTGCAATTCCCTAAAAGCCCCACACACAGAATCCATGGCCGGACCAGAGGCGAAGGCGTGCGGGTTGTATGATACGAATTTATATATGAATAAAAAGATATTTTTTTTTACTAATTATCATTAGAAACTCAAAGCCATCCGATTTATTCTTAGTGGAAACAAGCCTATTGTCATAGTAAAGCGATTAGTGGATAGTTTGGTTAATGATCTGACCGAATTCTGTTTGCACTTTGTGTGCGGTACTCTAAAAGCAACGTGACAGCCTCGACCACGAGATTCATTCAAATAGAATGATGCGGCCTGATTTCAAATGCATTCACACTATTCAAAGCGCTTGTTAGCAGCTAACGAGGGAATTTGAACTAGATCGCAATCACAGAAGGTTCATTATGTCTTATACGATTTGAGATATGTATCCAAATCATGTAAGACATGACGACGACGTTTGAAGACCTCTATGACGCGGTGGGCGAAGGTCCGCCTGTGATGCAAGTGGTCGTTTCCCGTCTCGGGACAATTGATCTGCAGACATTTCTTCTGGTCGTTATCTATTATTATTATATTAGCCCGGAGTGTCCCACTACAGAGCAAAGGCCTCCCTCCCCTTCTTCCACTCATCTCGGTGCTCAGCAAGGAGAACCCACTCTTTGTTGTATAGGTTGAGCTCATGGTATGGTATGGTATATTTGCTCATGGCATGGTATATTTGTATGGTTGTTATCTATGTATAACAAAAATATCTATCAATATAATGTATTGTATTAAGTATATCAGTCATCTTAATAGATGACACACCCTCCTATAACACAAGCTCTGCGTAGCTTGTGGCTAGATGATGCTGTGTCCAGCATTGTTTATTTAGATAATGACAAGATGTGTGTCGGGGGTACTCAAAAACTACTTGAATATTAAATAAATAAATTAAATAAACAATGCTGGACAATCCACACAGCATTATCTAGCCCCATGGTAAGCAAAGCTTGTGTTATGGGTACTAGATAACTGATATACATAATACAATACATTAATACGATATTTTTTATTATACATAGAAAACGACCAGAACACCCGGAACAAATATCTGCAGATCGTACACACAATTGTTCCGAGGCGGGAATCGAACCCGCCACCTCCTGCGTCGCAGGCGGACCTTCGCCCACCGCGCCACATCGGTCGTCGAATATAATATTTTGCAAAATTAAAAATAAACTTGCAAGAACTCAATCCAGTTTACTCTGTTGCAATAAACGAGCAAATAATTGCCAACAGTAAAACTGATAGCCGTCTTCAAAACAGGCCTATCGAACAAAGAAGTACTAAACGTTTGGTGTAGCATTTACAACTCTGTATTAACGATTTACTCACAACAAAGAGAACCAAAATGACTATCGTTCTTGTTTTCCACCAGGATAAGAGAAAATAGGACCTATGGCTAGGAAATAGCCGAATTTTTGCTGATATTGTGGTGGACGACCCATGTGGCCCGGTGGGCGAAGGTCCGTCAGCGACGCAGGAGGTTGCGGGTTCGATTGCCGCCTCGTAACATTTGTGTGTACGATCTGCAGATATTTGTTCTGGGTGTTCTGGTTGTTTTTCTATGTATAATAAAAAATATCTATCTATGTAATATATTGTATTATGTATATCAGTTATCTAGTACCCATAACACAAGCTTTGCTTACCATGGGGCTAGATAACTGCTGTGTGAATTGTCCAGCATTATTTGTTATTTATAATAAATAATGTAATCTACTGTGTACTGCATGTCTGTGTGTGTATATCTGTATTGATAAATAGGAAACTATTATCGCTCTATGAACTTGTACAATGAAAAATCATAACCTCAAACTCCGAATTTTATCCGAATTAATCGTACTGGTTTGTGAGGAGAGCGTTGTAATTCTGCGACACAATGTTAAACTACAGCAGAAGACATCGTTTTTCAAAACATTTTCTGTTCCATGTCATGTACCAATAAACGATTTTATTATTTATTTATTATTATTATAATTAACTTTTCATTTTTAATAAATTACAATCATCATAATCATCATCAGCCTATAGCAGTCCACTGCTAGACAAAGGCCTCCCCCAATGAGCTCCATAGCGCCCTGTCTTCAGCTTGCCGCATCCAGCATCTATCTGCAGTCTTTCGCAGGTCGTCATCCCACCTGGTCGGAGGGCGTCCTACACAAAAACTACAATAAATTAAAATAAATGTCCATAATTTTAATTAGATATACAATTAATTAAGTGCATGTGTTTGTGTGTATGTGTGTGTGTTTTTTTGATTAAGTGTATTTTTTAAAAACCAGATAGCGTAACTACGTGTCCGTCGTCAGTTCTAGGGTAAAAATTTAGGGCCAGTGACTTTATTAAAGTTTTCTGTAATAAGGAAGTAATAAACTGTCGCAGCTAAGTTTTTTTATTTTGTTGACAATAGTGAACAACATTAATAAAGCTTGCACCTCGCTCACTTTGAGATTCATACTTTCATTCTCTGACTGTGAAATTCATCATTTTATGGGTGGATCCGACCAAAGTAGTATAAAGCTTATCGTGATATTAAAATCGCATATTATTCAAGTCCTACCCGTTATGACCTACGGAGCTGAGACGTGGACACTCACAATAGGGCTGGTCCACCAGTTCAAAGTCGTTCAGCGAGCTATGGAAAGAGCTATGCTCGGAGTTTCTCTGAAGGATAGGATTCTAATATAGGCTGATGATGATGATGATGATGATGATTATTCAAGAGTTTCTAGGCTGCATTTTACCAAATCTTATTCTAAGAATCTGTCTATCTGAGAGTAATTATACCGCCAAAATCCATGGACTTCTTTGATTTGTAATAATATATGTACAAAGCATATTGGCAGAAGACTGGTGCTTCTAGTTGTTAAAAATATACCTTTTAACCTAACCTAACCTTTTAATCGGTTTATTTCTTTGTTATTATATAAAAAAGGATGCTTTTGCTGCGGTAGTTTATCTTCATCTTATGATATCCATTGGCAGAGTTGAAGCCGTCAATACTTACGCAGCGCCCGCGCCCTCCACGGATAATATAGCTATTTATTATTTATTTGGGGAGTTTGATTTATATGCATCTATGTATAATAAAAAAATATCTATCTATGTAATGTATTGTTTTATGTCTATCAGTCATCTAGTACCCATAACACAAGCTCTGCTTAGCTTGGGGCTTGATGATACTGTGTGGATTTCTTAACAATTGGTCCACTGCTGGACACAGGCGTCCTCTTTATTAGCGGTTTATTGGCTTTCTCTTAATGTAACGGATTATCCAGCATTATTTATTTATCTAAAGAATCAGCTTAGGCTGGAATACCGGCACAAGGCCTCAAATAGTTCGCGAGATGTATCTCTGAAACTGCCAGTTTCATTAGCACATTACGGCGGGTAACGAGCTGGCGGTAATTGGAGGGATTGCCTCAGTCATTAACTGGGGCGCTTACCTTGGTGCGTTGCAGACGGGCGGGAGATAATTATTCGGATTTTATTCGTCAACCACTGATCTAAAACAAAACGCGAAAACCTTTCAATCGACGGGAAACCACATACAAAATCATAAAAAATTACGACCTCTGTGGCGCGGTGAGCGAAGGTCCGCCTGCGATGCAGGAGGTGGCGGGTTCGATTCCCGCCTCGGGACAATTGTGTGTACGATCTGCAGATATTGGTTCCGGGTGTTCTGTTCGTTTTCTATGTATAATAGAATATATCTATCTATGTAATCTATTTTATTTAATATATCAATCCTCTTGTACCCATAATACAAGCTCTGCTAAGCTTGGGGCTAGATGATGCTGCGTGGATTGCCCAACATTATTTATTTAATTATATAGAGGTATATAATATATACCAAAAACAAAATAGTTTCTGCTCCCTGGACGATAACAAACTGCTCGTCTGCACGACCTGTCATCTACTAAGCAAGCTGGAACTAATATGAAGCAAGAGCTGCCTAACTTCTACCCACCTTCAAGACACATGGGTGGAGCAGGTGTGACTTGTTACCTATTTAACTTTCAGCTAGGATGAGTTTATTTAGATCTAGCATCTCTCCGCAGTTTTGCACAAGCTAGTTCTCCTCAAAAAGTACTTAACGTGCTTAATGAGCTTAGACACCTTCTGCAGTCGACGAATGGAGAGAGTAAGGTGCGTGAACAAAATGGGGGTGTGCGGGCGAAAATAAATTCAAATGAAAGATTTCATAAAATTATTTTCATATGTTATACTAAACTGTGCCATAAGCAGTGGGCGAGTAGAGATGGTTTAAACGGCGACTTGAAAAAACTAATTCGTATCAGATATTCAATACAATCATAAAAAAACTTACTGTTACATATTAGGTTCTGTGTACGCTGCATCGTGTTTGCAACAATCTGCAATTTTCTTAATTGTTTCAATTGTAAATACTGGTGCTAGTTCTGATTTGTTTTTATTATTTCATAGCTCATCATAAGGAGTATGGCAGATCGTTTGATCTTGTCTGATATGTACAAACGGTGGGTGGCTATTGCCACCTAGAACATTTATTAATTGTATTTTTTTTTTTATTCTAAGTTACCCTATGTACCTACCTCTTTCTGTCTATATTTTGTTTTGTTTCGTGTTTAGTTATAACTATTTTAAGTAGAATAATATTGTACCTACATAATATGGATCTCGTGTCTGGAAATAAAGAATTTATTATTATTATATTATTATTATTTGATTATTCACATTTCGAAACACACACAGAAATCATTAAAATACATTTGACAATACATTAGAGATGATTATTATCTTTAAAAATGTGTAATAGCTCAAGGGAAGCCTATATTTCCTAGCCGACAAGTCGTAGGCTAGTTAATATAGCTATTGATGTAAAAAATTGAGAACACCCAGTCATTACTGAATAATTAGTCCTTTTAAATCACCCGCCTACTTATCTAAAGAGCCATTAATCACCAACCCGTCATAATTACTGGGAAAAAGGCTGAATAACTCCGAGCACCGATTAATCTCTCAGCTTCGACTATCGCCTCAAAAGGTTTTTTTATGAAAGCGAAGTAGATGCGAAGACAGTGAGGGGAAAATATGTTCTTGAAAGTCGATGAGATAAAATTTGACAAACGATAAAATTTTGCACTTATAGTTAAACATAGTAATTGTTGTCACCATCATCATCAACCTACTCGTATATAAATAGTCCACTGCTGGACATAGGCCTCCCCTAATGAACGCCATAGCGCCCTGTCTTCAGCTTGCCGCATCCAGCCTGCAGTCTTTCGCAGGTCGTAAAATCAAACCTCTTGATACTGATAGATAGATAGAAAACACTACAGGAATAAACAATAGAATAAAGGGCGGCCTTATCGCTGAGAGAGATCTCTTCCAGGCAACCTGAGGATGGACTGGACATGAAGGAACAAAATTATATATATAGACAAAAAAAGAAAACAAATACCTACACTACACTACATACCATAATATTATAATTATTATATTAGCCCGGGGTGTCCCACTGCAGGGCAAAGGCCCTTCTTCCACTCATCTCGGTCCTCAGCAAGGAGAACCCACTCCTTATTGTATAGGTCGAGCTCATCCTGCCATCTCCGCCTAGGCCTTCCACGTGGCCGTTGTCCGTCCGGGACCCAGTCAGTGGCGATCTTCGCCCACTGCTGGTCTGACATACGCCACACATGTCCAGCCCAGTCCCACTATTATACCATAATACCTACATTACAATTTACAAACGTTATAATAGACTTACATAGACATAAGATAGAGCTATCAATGTTTTCATAAGGATAAATAATGCTGATGCAGCAGTTTTTTGAAGATAGGGAGCGATTTAGCACGTCTGATGTCCAGAGGGAGAGCCTTGATGTAGGTTCCATAAGAAGTTAGTTAGTCTATATTTGATGTTATAAATGAAAATGAAAAGTTTTTATTTATTTAAGCTTACAAAATAAGCACTTAGACAGGTCATATTTTATACTATTCATTATTATCAATTAAATTATTTTATAGTTCACTTCAATTGTTTGTCCACCAGTGGAAGAAGTGAGAAGAAACCACTAGTATGTTCATAACTTATGTTTCTAGTACATTTGCTTATCTGTAAGTTGGTAGATTTTGAGTTGTAGCAAAACTCATAATATAATAAATAAATAAATAAATAATGCTGGACAATTCACACAGCGTTATCTAGCCTCATGGCCATGGTAAGCAGGGCTTGTGTTATGGGTACTAGATAACTGATATACATAATACAATACATTACATAGATAGATATTTTTTATTATACATAGAAAACCACCAGAACACTCGGAACAAATATCTGCAGATCATCATCGTACACACAATTGCCCCGAGGCATCAATTGATCGAACCCGCAACCTCCCGCGTCGCAGGCAGACCTTCGCCCACCGCGCCACATCGGTCGTCAATAATAATAATAACTCATATAGTGTCGAGTAGTTCCCTTGGAAGTTTATTAGTACATCCCTAATTTCTAGGCCATATTTTCTATATTAAAGTCTAACACAGTCGTTTCTTTTTTATCCATCGCCTAGCTAGATAGACAGACGAATGAATAATGAAAAAGCATTCGTCTTTGCGATAAGCGAACGTTTTTATTTTACACTTGTTTCTGCCTGTGGCTTTGGACGTATTTTTGCGGAACAAAAGTAGCCTCTGTAAGGCATACAATACAATAATTTCAATAATAATCATGGCTAAGCTCCGTAAAAGACCTAGCCCACCTTGATCTTCCGTTAGAGCCCGTATAGGTGACGTCATTAACACTTTGACTGCTGAAATCACACGGTATGTGTTTTCTACAAGTGACTAATATGCGTAAATCCACACTAGCGCAGCGGCTGAGAAAATACAGATCTGTGTGACTCAGCACAGCCGTAATATTTTTCGAACGAAACGCATGTGCAGCGCAACACAACCGCTGTGTAGAGCGGCAGCACGAATTTTTTAGGTTAAAAAAAAGATCGTAGTCGTCGAAAAAAAACCGCAGTCAAAGTGTTAACAGGCCAACGCTATGAGATGAAAAAAATACAAAGTTAAAACACATAAATTGCAGTTTACAAATAACAAAAACTTAAATAACGATACATAATAGGTATTGTTTCTCTGACGGACAGGATTCGTAACGAATACATCCGACAGAGAACCAAGGTTATCTACATAGCTCAAAGAATTAGCAAGCTGAAGTGACAGTGGGCCGGCCATATTTCGCGAAGAACCGACGGCCGCTGGGGCAAACGTGTTCTTGAGTGGAGACCGCGACTCGGTAAACGTAGTGTAGGACGCCCTTCGACCAGGTGGGATGACGACCTGCGAAAGACTGTAGGTAGATGCTGGATGCGGCAAGCTGAAAACAGGGCGCTATGGCGCTCATTTGGGGAGGCCTATGTCCAGCAGTGGACTGATATAGGCTGATGATGATGATGACTGGATGATAAAATGATCAGGTGTATTTATTGTAGGTTTTTCATTTTTTTTACTACGTAGATAGTACTTTTAGTTAAAATCCAATGCAACAAACATACAGACATACTTTCCTTTTTTATTTACCCACGATTTGAACTAGATTGATGAGAAAATCGAAATTGATTTTACCGTTGACGTGGAATGCCCTTCGTTATTACTTTTTACCGAATTTTTAAGTTTCATTTATCTTTATTAGTTCTATGTTGTCCTAAAATACAGTAAATTTTTACATTCTACCTAATAGAACTTTGACCTACGGATCTGAGACGTGGATTCAAATCAATAAATTTCTTTCCGGCCCTGGTGGGGGCACAGAGAGGGGCCTCGAGGCTTGGCCTTATTGCCCCGGCGTCAACTAGAGGGCCGACGACCCCTCGGTCCTTGGGTTTTGTGGGAATATATTTTTTTCCCCCTTCTCAATGTTTTTTTTTTGGTTTGTATTTTTTTTTTTTTGTGATTTTTGTTTTTTTATTTCTTTTTTTTTTTTTTTAATAAACCCAAGGACTCTATGGTGGTTCCGCAGGGGTTAGGTCCCGTGGAAGGGGTCGCCATGGGCAGATTCATTTGTTTATTATATTTCCACCGTAGAAAACTGTAGAAAATTTATAGATATTAACGACATCAAGTGGAACATGTGTAATGTTCCACTTGATGTCGTTAATATCTATAAATTTTGAATAGTTATAGTATAATTTTATTAGGTATCACACATCAACTTTTGACATAGGAAATGATGCTAACTATAGGCCTCATTCATAAGCTCAGTGTCGTTCAGCAGGCTATGGAGAGAACTATGGTTGGAGTTTTTCTATGTGATGGAATCCTGAATACATAAATCTAAGTACGTGTAAAAAAAAATAAGCAATTGTCATAGTTTTCACACTGGACCAAAAAACATCAACATTTAAAGTTGAACGGGCACCTGTGTGCGCCGCAGGAGTCGCACTCGCCTCAGTCATCGCATTTCTTAATCTTTGTATGAAATAGTATGCAACATCGCGCACCTATCCGCGCCGAACGCGCCGCATTTCGTAAAATCATTTCAGTAAAATCGAATGCGAATGCGCGGACAAGTGCGCGTTTTATTTATTTATTGTAATAAGTTTACAAAGCAGTTTACAATCACATTTATGCATTAAATAATAGAGTTACAGTAGTGAACCAGATTGTAAACCTAGATGTAAACATAACAAGTTTAGAAAAGTGTTGCAAACATAGCCAAAACAATTTCCATATAATTAAATGTTTTTATTAAAGTTACAGTTTAAGTTTTAGTTAAAGTTTCTATTATATATTATATACCTAAACAATATATAGTGTATTATTTAGGTATATATAACAGAAAATACATATATATTGTTATGTATTAAAGTTAATTGCTCAGTATAGTCTTAATTAGTTTGCGAAATTTATTGAGGTTAGAGTCAAATATATCTATTTCATTATTATTAGCTGCCAAGTCGTTATATTGACGACACATCCTAGTGATTGGGTTATAAAACGAAGTATTATTTTTGTAAACCCTCAACAAGAACGTTTTCGGGTTTCGACACCTGTACTAAGTGTTTATGTCAATTGAGGATAGTAGACTAGAACAGTCTATGGAAGTATGTAAAAATTTGTGAAGGTTTATAAGATCTATGAGTTTTCTGCCATTATTAAGGGAGGTTATTTTAAAAGCTTTTAGCTTAACACTTTGAGTGCTGAAAACGCACGATATGAGTTTTCTACAAGTGACTAATATTCGTAAATCCACACTAGCGCAGCGGCTGAGAAAATACAGATCTTTGTGACTCAGCAGAGCTGTAATATTTTTCGAACGAAACGCATGTGCGGCGCAACACAACCGCTGTGTAGAGCGGCAGCACGATCAAAAAAAAAGATCGCAGTCGTCGAAAAAAACCGCAGTCAAAGTGTTAAGGAGGTTGTGTGATTTTGATGATCGTCATGACGCTGCTCTTTGAGTCACGAGACACTTTTCGTGAGACGTTCGTGCGTGGAACGTAGGGAATAGGCGCTTACGTGAGAGGTTAAAAATTACCCCCCTTTACCTAAGTAGATTACGTTTGAACTGAAATCTTATACAGTACCTACGCCCCTTCTTAATAAAACAAAGTCAGAGTAATAAATAAAACGAGAGCACCTACGAGATATACTACATATTATAAATAATTCATTGCCTAAGCTGTCTCGAACAACGAACCCATCCAATGTCTATGTTACGAAAGTAAAGCCTTATCTCACAGACAAGATGGAGGCTATGTAGAACCTGAAGGTAACTGCAGAATGCGAAATTATTTTTAGAATCTTACTTGTAGAAGTATTGTATGTTTTCATCAAGTTTTGCATGTATGAAATTAGTTACTATCGCCGATACAACCATTTTATCTTTGAGGTAAGTATAAAAAAGAAAAAAAAAAAGGTTTTATTTCAGATGACTTAAATGATGATCCATAATTTGTTAGTAAAATTAAACATTAAAAACTTATTACTAGGGTTAGTTATACCTAATACTAGAAATTAAAACTAAAATTAAATTAAATCACTCTCCCCACGAAACATTTCCACAGGGGAGAGGTGATTCTACCTGCTATAGTGTTTAGGATGGTGTTGGGGCTGTCGCGCACCTTGCGCATCAGGGATGCGGTCTTTTTACGGAGGATGGCAGCAAAGCCATCCGTCTGGTATTCCGCAAACATTCCCGATGCACTGCAAAATCGAGGCAGTCCCAACATCATCCTAAACACATTGTTGTACTGTACACGTAGGGTCTCCAGCGCCTGTTTGGTGTAGCTGATCCATAGGTTCCCAGTGTAGAAACCCTGGCAGTGGGCTTTAAAAAGCGTTACCTTTACTTCCTCTGAACACCGGGAAAACCTACAAAAAAAACCTAATAAAGAAAAACAATGCTAAATTATTATTTCAGACCAAAGAAAAGTGTTTGTATTTGTTTATTTCCAAATGAATGATAGAGATATATTATGTTATAAAGTTTCTACCAAACTTAACGACAGTTTGTCGGCAGTATCCATCGTGTACACAATTGACTTAAATTGTAAGTATCTAAATATTAAATAAATAAATAATGCTGGACAATTCACACAGCATTATCTAGCCCCATGGTAAGCAGAGCTTGTGTTATGGGTACTAGATAACTGATGTACATAATACAATACATTACATAGATAGATATTTTTTATTATACATAGAAAACGAACAAAACACCCGTAACAAATATCTGCAGATCGTACACACATTTGTTCCGAGGCGGGAATCGAACCCGCGACCTCGTGCGTCGCAGGCGGACCTTCGCCCACCGCGCCACATCGGTCGAGTATAGTATTAGTCGATATTATATTACTTAAGGAGCCTTAAGTTCATGTTGAAATTCAGCGACGCAAAACCATTTTCATTTTGATGTCGCAAGAGATAACAAAGTATAGTCTTTAATATCTGTTGAATACCTATAAAAATCTGGGAGTTGTCGTTCAGACCACGTAGGACTTTTATTGTCGGCATCAAAAAGACAATTTACGTTCTCTCTTTCTCTCATTGTATTTCACCACGGGTATGACGGAGTAATCATCGCGGACTCTGATAGCATAATTTTTGGCGGACACCGGAAAAGCTCCGAATTTTAAGAATAAGAATCATTTATTTGCTTAAAACATGAGTATTAACATGGTGTGAGCATGCAATTATGTTAAAATATTATATATGAGCTACATGTTTTGCCACTACTGGCGTGCAAATAGGAGAGGGCACACTGCAGATTTGTCACTAATGTGATATGTCTTTTCTAAAAAGATATCTATTCAATTATATTAAAAATTATCAGATAAACTTAAAATTAATTATACATTCTAATTGGTGGGTATATAAAATCAAAATTTGTCAAGTAGAAAATCATTAACGCTATAATAACATTTCTCTTTGAGTACATTCTTAAGTCTATTTTTAAATACATTTGAATTATCAGAATTATTTTTGTCTAAACATTTAACGGCATGATTATATATTTTTTAATAATTAAGTTTTCCTTATAGTCCTTATAGTCTTTATAGCATCCAAAGCTGTGTGTTGGCACATTTTGATGAAAGCAGCGGATATATAGCTTTATCTATACAAAAAAAATGCAGTTATTGTTTTCTTATAAATCGAGGGCATGACTCCCACTCCCTTTCACGACTTTTCTCAAAATCTCGTGGTTTAGGACTTGGCCATCACCGCCCTTAAAAACCACCCTGTATAGTTATTCTGTATTTTAGCACCTTCCCAATGGTCTATATAAATTGCCCGCAGCGCCACCTTCACCATAGAGTATATAACGCCGCGACGTTTCTATAGATATTTGTCTAAACATTGCCGTGTGAAGACATGCTCAAAAAGTGACGACAATACCTATTGTTATGTAATGATGGTACAGGAGGAGTAATTAACACGACTGTAGTAGGTTAAATACTGAATATTTATTGAGTTAAAACATGCCTTTTTATACTATAGATTTACCTCTAATTTGAATTTAATAATTCCTTATTTTTGTAACATGATATTGATATTCTATTTTCTTATCTAAAGATTCTCCTTTGACAGTTAATAAAGTATAATTCTATTTTTCCTTATCTCTAAAGTATAGTATAGAAAACTTTTATTAGCACACACAAAAAAGACAAACGTACATTAAAAAAAAAACACATAAGATATACCTAACACTAAGACTAAAAACTAAAATATAACAATACAAAATAAGTATAAAACGAATACTAAAACTAAAAGATAAACAATATAAAATAAGTAAAAATAATGTACCTAGCCTGTCCTCAGTGCGCGCTAATTAGGTCCAGCCTCAGCTTAATGTCGCTACTGCCCGAAGACTGTAACGACGCTGGTTTTCAGGCTGAACCTATGGATGACGTCACATTACAAGTCTGTGGTTAACAATAGACAGACATTGACAGTCGTCCTCATCATCATCATCATCATCATCAGCCTATATTAGTCCACTGCTGGACATAGGCCTCCCCCAATGAGCGCCATAGCGCCCTGTCTTCAGCTTGACGCATCCAGCATCTACCTGCAGTCTTTCGCAGGTCGTCATCCCACCTGGTCGGAGGGCGTCCTACACTACGTTTACCGAGTCGTGGTCTCCACTCAAGAACACAGACAGTCGTCCTAGCACTGTTTTTTCTTTATTTAAAGTAGGTCATTGAGTGACGTGGTACATTAGGTATGTACCTACACTACAGTTATTAGGTAATTTCCCGTACCTTAAAATAAATGTAGTGTGCCTACGGATCATACAAAACAAATCGAGCTGAAAATAGACCCCTCTCTTAACATTTACGTGTGGGCGTATTGTTAGGCTTTATCATTCCTGGTTTATGTGTTTATGGCTGGCCGTGCAAAGATTATTTTTGGCTTTGTGGAGCCTTTGTGCTTTTGAAAGCTATTCCATCTGATATTATTCAATATACGCTTTGTTTTCTTTCATTGCTTTCAGACTGAAAAGTTGTCGGAACTTCTTTGTCGCTGGCGTATCCCAACAATGAGTCTAAAGGTCACTTATGTATGTAAAGCACTGTTCCTACACCGCTCCCTTATTAAATAATAAATAAATAAATAATGCTGGACAATTCACACAGCATTATCTAGCCCCATGGTAAGCAGAGCTTGTGTTATGGGTACTAGATAACTGATATACATAATACAATACATTACATAGATAGATATTTTTTATTATATATAGAAAACGACCAGAACACCCGGAACAAATATCTGCAGATCGTACACACAATTTTTCCGAGGCGGGAATTGAACCCGCAACCTCCTGCGTCGCAGGCGGACCTTCGCCCACCGCGCCACATCGGTCGTCGTATTTAGCTACACATTTACTACGAGTACGAGAGTGAATAGGTGTCTTCGAAGAGATTGCGGTCAAACGAAGGTCTATTGGCGTCTATTTGGGGAGGCCTATGTCCAGCAGTGGACATGATGATGAAAATAAATAATAATAAATAATGCTGGACAATTTATACAGCATTATCTAGCCCCATGGTAAGCAGAGCTTGGTGTTATGGGTACTAGATAACTGATATACATAATAAAATACATTACATAGATAGATATTTTTTATTATACATAGAAAACAACCAGAACACCCGGAACAAATATCTGCAGATCGTACACTCAATTGTTCCGAGGCGGGAATCGAACCCGCAACCTCTTGCGTCGCAAGCGGCCCTTCGCCCACCGCGCCACATCGGTCGTCGATGATGAAGGTCTATTGACTATAAAAAAATAATATAATATAGGGGACATTTTAGAAATAATTCCCTATTTCTCCTGGTCACGCTATAACTTGAGAACGGATTTACCGAATTCATTCATCTATTTTTAAAATGTTTTTAAAAATACATTAAAAAAAATTCAAATTTCCACTGAGGCACAGCTAATAAAAAATAAATAGAAATATAGGGACATCTAAGCATTTTTATACATAGGTAGTATACAATACAATACAATACAATACAATACAATACAATACAATACAATACAATACAATACAATACAATACAATACAATACAATACAATACAATACAATACAATACAATACAATACAATACAATACAATACAATACAATACAATACAATACAATACAATACAATACAATACATACAATACAATACAATTATTCTTTATTGCACACCAAATAAAAAACAGATACACTGGACTGGAAAAAGACAAATAAAGAATGTGTTGTACAATGGGCGGCCTTATCGCTTAAAGCGATCTCTGCCAGGCAACCTAAGTAGGTAGTATTTATGTATTCGTATTCTGTATTTAACTAATTATGTGTGCCTATATCACATTTTTTGAATATTAAGGTGTCAAAATCAACAAGGAAAATCAACAAGCTAAAACGGTTCAAGTTTTCATGAAAATATTTTCCATTTCACATTAAAATTTCCATTGGTAATTTGGTATTCATTTTACCATTTGCCATTGCGAGGGACTGAGTACGGCTTACCAGATTAGATTGTTTATTTTGCAGCATTACGAGATGTCACGAAAATTTAATTTTAATATTATCTGTTCATGTTGTTGGGAGTTTTATTTTGATTTTATAATTCAAATGGGGGCAGATAAGGAGATACATGATTATAATTATCGAGCTGTGGGAAAGTATAGTAATTATTCGGGAATTAATTCCCGAGCTAGCGAAGAAATGAAATGAAAGTTTATTTCTTTAGGCTTACAAATAAGCACTTAGACAAGTCATATCTTATACTATTCATTAACATATTGATGTTCACTTCAATTTTTTGTCCACCAGTGGAAGAAGTGAGAAGAAACCACTAGTATGTTCATAACTTATGTGTCTAGTAGGTACATATGAACAATCGTTAGATTTTGAGTTGGAGCAAAACTCGTTCCAAGCTTTTATCTTCTAGATAATCTGATATTTTGTAATAAGCCTTTTTACAAAGAATATGCTTCACAATATTTTTTAATTTATTTATTGATAATTTTTGCAACTCACTTGGAGTTTTGTTGTAGAAGCGTATACATAGCCCTTTAAAAGATACACTTATCTTATCTTATGTAGTCTAAGCTAAGAAGTAGTCAAGAGCACAGCGAGTGCCTATATTTTCGACTACTGAGTGATATGATACATTTGCTCTGAGTTCTCATGTTGGTCTGAGTTTTTTTATATATCATAATTTTAATGGGGCAGATAAGGATATACATTCTCATTACCCAGCGGGATAGTCATTATTCGACAAAATTGAACTTTGTTGTGTGGCGATATTCATTTCCGAACTGGGAAAATACTCCAGAATAGTGTCACGAGCATAGCGAGTTGCTTTATTTTTGACTACTGAGTGATATGAAACTAAACAATTATTCAATAGGAACGAAAATTACAATTGAAAAGTTTCAATTGCCTACAACCTACAACTTTTCACCTTGACAAAGGAGATAGATGCTGGTTGCGGTAAGCTGAAGACAGGGCGCTATGGTGCTCAGTAGGGGAGGCCTATGTCCAACAGTGGACTATTATAGGTTGATGATGATGATGAAGGGCCATTTTAGAATTTTTCTTTGCCAAAATTTAAAAAGTGGACTATAGATACCTACCTACTTCATTAAAGGACCTCAAACTTTATTTGCGTTGGGTTTCCTTGAATAATTCATATTAGCTTTGAATAACATGAATATTCACGTACGCCAGATAATGTGTGGTTCTTTGTGGCGCCAAAAGTTAATTCTAAACTCGAAGCTCATCTAATAGTGTAATTTAGATTTTAGATTTAGTTAACCTTTGAAGGTAAGCATAGCTTCTAAACGGAACACCGAAAATACTCTTAATTCTTATGTCTTCCATTTACCTATAAACCTTTTCCTTAGTAGAACATTCAGCAAAGATTTAGTTAACCTTTGAAGGTAAGCATAGCTTTTAAACGGAACACCGAAAATACTCTTAATTCTTATGTCTTCCATTTACCTATAAACCTTTTCCTTAGTAGAACATTCAGCAAAGATTTAGTTAACCTTTGAAGGTAAGCATAGCTTTTAAACGGAACACCGAAAATACTCTTAATTCTTATGTCTTCCATTTACCTATAAACCTTTTCCTTAGTAGAACCGCAAAGATAATATGTTAGTATAATAAATAATAATAGTATAATATGTTTACTCAGTAAGCATGTAACTGAAAGACTACCTTAACACCAACACGAAGACTTTATAATTAAAAAACTCTATGAAACTCTATCATAATTAACTTTTAAATAAAGCTTCTAACCATTTTCATTTAACCCTGTTTCTAGTTTACGGTTTAGCTTTAGAATCTGCATTTAATGTTGGTATCTAAATTAATTAAATAGGGCACAGAGGAAAGCCTAGTTAGCACAATACGCGACTATTGGTCGCTATGAAGAAGCCTTATCGTGCCATTTTCTTTGTTGATCTGTACATCTTTTTATTTTTATTATTTTATTATAACTTTAATAGATACATTGGTACATTGGGAGGAATTGGATAACGTTCTAAAATTTTATACGCCAGCGCGTATAATTTTTTTATTTTATTCTAGCTATCGCATAATGAGAATGTATCTGCTATATGTTTGTCACAACACAAGTGAAATATTTTTATATAATGACTTTCTCCATAACTATCTATCAATTCTAATGTAACAAATTGTATGAGCTTCAAGGCAGTGTCAAAGTAGAAAGGTATACCTATTGCCAGACGAAAGCACATAGCAGTGCAAGAGATCAAAAGTCTCGTTCGAATAAAAATCGAAAATTCTGAAAGCACAGCAGCGCGAATTATCGTCCATGGCAAATTATAGTCAGTCCAACCATACGCCACGGGTTATGTAACGGTAGTACACAGCTTGTAATAGGATTGAGAATTCGTTATACGTTATCATCATCATTAACTGACTGTTGGGCACGCGCGTCTCTATGTTTTTCTCTATGGTTCAGATACTAGTAGAAATCGTGGGCTATATGTATATAATATATGCCCATGATTTCTACTAGTAATCTGCTTCATACAGCAGAAGAAAGGTGTATATGTCATACGTTTGCATTTAAATAAAGTTTTTGGCTAAATTAACTAGCAAGCGACTAAAAGTCTCGTCCGCAAAAAGTTCTAAAGCTCTCAAAACCGGGTTAACACAGCGCGCGACGTGTCGTCATTAGCAAATGGAGTCCGACCACACGTTGCTTGTTCTATACATATAAACGGCTTGTAATTAGATTAAGAATTGGTTTGTGTGCGTTTCTTATTTGTAACATTAAACAAAAAGCTACCCTTTTTGTTTGTGGGTGCGGTTTTGGTAAGTATAGACAAAGAGCTATTGAACGACCACAACCTACGTATATATACTTAACCTAAGAACCCTGTTCTCATATAAGTAACTCTATATAAAATGTGTTTATGAGATAAATAAATATTAAACTAAAAGAAAGAGTTTTTTTAAACCGATTTCTAAGAAAATAATGGTTGGCAGGCCCATAGCAAATGTTTTTTTTTTCATTGTTTCGTTAGTATTTCTTCAGACAATAGGCTGCCTCTCTGTTATAAGTTTGGAATGTAATTATTATTTTTTTATTTCTCCGTCTGATTTTCTTTAATAACAAAAGTTTGCTTCGGCCCAAAAAAAGTTACGACGTAGTACCTCCCCAAGTGTTAAAAAAAATGTAGAATATAAACATAAATTACAAGCGTGCTGACGTTACCGTATCAAAGAAGAAGATAGCAGCTTGTTTTAAAAGGGAGAGTTTGTTTATGAATTTGAAAAGTTTTTCTTTGTAGTGTCTGCCTGAAGCTTGGGGGTATATTTTGTAACATCGTAATTTCCAGAACAACGCGACTTTGCTGTGCTTATTTTGAAAACAATAATGAAAATTGATAATTATTTATTTGTTAACAAAAAATAATATGGGCATCAACAATATAGCTATATATCTTTGTTGAACGAAGTGATACTATGATAGCCGAAAATAAAGGCACGAAAAAAAAAACATCTTTATGTCATCTTTGTCATCTTTATTCTGTTATTTAAGATTTACAACACTTCGACTATTAATTAAAAGAAAATATTTTGTATAAATACTAAACTAACACTTTCATAACCTAAAATGCAGATGTTGGTTAAGGTTGGGCAGTGGAGGAGTAAACAAATGTGCAAGCTTTCAAGTCTATAAAAAAAAGAAGTTTTTCTTCCGATTTTTTTGTTTTGATGATACTGTTACTTTCGTAATAGGACCCACGCGTTTAGGGCGAACTTTTACATCAGGGTAAGTTAATAAAGAATTCCTCCCAAACCTAATTTTAATAACAAAATGTTATCACGAATAACAAACTTTTGCTTAAATGCCCACTGCCAAGTATTCGAGTTTAGACCAATTTACGTGTCTTGATTGTAATTTTCTTTGTTGTCAATTGTGCAGCGTTATTTATTTGTTAATACTCCTATAATATTAAAAATTATTACTTATTTAAAATATCGTGTGAATCATTTCATATTATAGAAAATACAAGTAAAATATACTTGTATTTTCTAAAATAAGAAATGTTTTTTATCACGATATTTTGGAAAACTATTTTACAGCCAAAAATAATCAAAACGGTAGATCACCCGCTGCGAAGATAGGCTCAAGCGGCCGGTGACTAGGGAGACTGCAGAGAGAGGAACTTCCTGACGATACGCCGCTGAGTCCAGGAGTGGTTTGGATCTGGCCCTTGATCCAACTTCCTAGCAGAGTCTCTTGTTAATATTTTCTGTGTAAATACATATAAATAATAATTAAAATAAAATTACACAAAATATATTTAATATAATTTTATAATTAAATACCTAATTTGTAAAAAAAATACACAAATTACTAACACTCTTAAGTACTTCATTATGAGGTTTGCACGATTTTTTTTATCAGGCTACTATGTTTATTTTAGTTAAGCTCAACCACGGCACAACAGATCTTAATAATATTTTAAATGTCATTTTCAAGGAAATACACTGTATCCTTGAAAATGACATTTATTCAGCAAAATTGCGCATAAGCGGACAGGTAATAAATAAAGGAACTTGAAACTTTCGTTTCATATTTCGCTAAAAAGGGCAAAGCAAAACCATTTCATTCTCTCTCTCTCTCTTTCACTAAATAAAAGCACTCTACAGTGATACCAAAACATTGTAAATCCAATGTCTCATGCAAATTAAATTATGAAAGCTTTGTAAAGGGCGAATGAAAAAAGGTAATTTTGCTCTCGCAATACATACAAATGATAATTGAATAAGTTGGAGTTTTGTAATTTTACTCGCTAGCGGTAGAAAACTCAAGAACACGTTTATCCCAGCGGTTGTCGGTTCTTGGCGAGATATGGTCGCCCACTTCAGCTCGTCAGTTCTTTGAGCTCTGTCGATAACTTTGGTTCTCCGTCAGATGTATTAATTACGGATCATATCCTTCAAAGTCATCATCATCATCATCATCATCAGCCTATAGCAGTCCACTGCTGGACATAGGCCTCCCCCAATGAGCGCCATAGCGCCCTGTCTTCAGCTTGCCGCATCCAGCATCTACCTGCAGTCTTTCGCAGGTCGTCATCCCACCTGGTCGGAGGGCGTCCTACACTACGTTTACCGAGTCGTGGTCTCCACTCAAGAACACGTTTGCCCCATCGGCCGTCGGTTCTTCGCGAGATATGGCCGGCCCACTGCCACTTCAGCTTGCTAATTCTTTGAGCTATGTCGATAACCTTGGTTCTCTGTCGGATGTATTCGTTACGAATCCTATCCTTCAGAGAAACTCCGAGCATAGCTCTTTCCATAGCTCGCTGAGCGACTTTGAACTGGTGGACCAGCCCTATCGTGAGTGTCCACGTCTCAGCTCCGTAGGTCATAACGGGTAGGACGCACTGATTGAAAACTTTAGTTTTCAAGCATTGCGGTATGGATGACGTGAAGACTTGACGTAGTTTCCCAAATGCTGCCCAGCCCAGCTGGATCCTCCTTTTGGCCTCCTTCTCGAAACTGTTTTTACCCAACTGCAGAATCTGCCCAAGGTAAGTGTACTCGGAAACAGTTTCGAGAAGGTGACCATGTACGACCACCGGCCTTGGATCAATGTGACCATTGATCATGACTTTGGTTTTATCCAAATTCATGCCAAGACCGATACATCGGGAGGCTGAAGCTAGGCCGTCCAGCATCTGGTTCAGTTCCTCAAGCGACTCCGCCATTAAGACTATGTCATCAGCGAATCGCAGGTGTGAGATGTACTCGCCGTTTATATTAATGCCCTTTCCTTTCCAGTCCAGCAACCTAAACATATCTTCCAATGCGCACGTGAACAGTTTCGGGGATATGACATCCCCCTGCCTCACTCCTCTGCACAATTGGATGGGTTTAGACTGCTGACCCTGTACTTGGACACTCATGGTGGCGGCCTCGTAGAGACAACTCAGCACCTGGATATAACGATAGTCTACTTGGCATCGCTGTAAGGAATCCAGAACAGCCCAGGTTTCGACGGAGTCAAATGCCTTCTCATAGTCCACAAAAGCCAGACACAGGGGCTGATTATACTCTTCGGACTTCTGTATAATCTGCCTCACTGTGTGTATGTGGTCTATGGTGCCATATCCTCCGCGGAACCCAGCCTGTTCCGGTGGCTGGAACTCGTCGAGTCTCCTGGCGAGACGGTTCGTGATCCTTCAAAGTAAATCTGAGCAAAGCTCGTTCCATAGTTCGTTGAGCGACTTCGATCTGTGGTCCACCATCCTTTGGTCAGTGTCCACGTCTCATTCATAATAGGTGCGATTGAACACTTCGTTATCAATAATTGCTATGTGGATGACGAGAAGACTCGACGTAGAACAAGCGCTAGTGACCTCCTAAAGGAATTATTCCCTTTAATCCTTTCCAAATTCCTTTATTAAATACTATTATTTTAATTAGATCAGGTATCACTATTACATGATCTCTTGTGTGTTAAGTATTCTTGAGTGGAGACTGCAACTTGGAAAATTAGTGTAGGACGCCCTCCGGTGGGATGATGACCTGCGAAAGACTGCAGGCAGCAAGACGTAATTTGTTTCTATTATATGATTGTAATTTTCTTGATTATCTATTCAAAACTGAATTAAAATGGGTATCGAAATACAGTGCTATGATTGCCTTCACTTCAATATCCTAAGGCAAGATAAAAAGAAAAAACCTATTGTTGTGTTAGTCTCACCGTTGTCAACCAATAATTGTGCGCTCCAGTGCGCTTATTTTACGTTCAAGCAAAGCTATAAAGCTTTTCATTTCTCCAGCAATTTGTGCTCTAAAAAGGCCCTCGGCATAAGGCGGTATAAGGCGGTTGAAGTCGCGGTTTCAGAAAATGCAATATAGCGCCTGTGTGAAGTAATTTCTAAGGAAATTTCTATTAGAGCAGTTTTCATAAAACGCTGCGTGTAATTTTAAGGGCAACGCAGGCCACAGGTGAATTAGAAACTGGGGTTTGGTCCTGATCTGGAGGATTTATTCAGGGTAAGATGTTATGAGAAAAATAAGTGACGCATTAGTTAGCAGTTCGTCCAAAACGCGATTCGTCTAATTGCAATTTAAACACGTTTCGTCCTTCATGTTTTTCGTCTATCTTACTTTTCTCCCAATTCTCTCTCCACAACAATGACTGTTTATATAAAAAAGGACAGCTAATGTCAAAAATGATATTGCATGTAAAAAATGAAACCATATCTATAAAAATACATTAATTTTGTAAGAATAAATAAACTTAAAAACTAATAAATATATCACACTATTCCACTTGGTACTAATATATGTACGTACAAAATTTAAATGTTTGGATGTTTCTAAGCCATTCACGACAAAACTACGAAAAGGATCGGTTTAAAATTTTGCTTTGATGTAGTTCTAAACCTGGATCAAAATATACCGGAATATAGCCCGGTAAAACGCGCGTGAAACCGCGGCCAGAAACTAGTTGTTAATATTGCTGAAAATCACAAGATAGTAAAAATTCTGTTCCGCTAAGCAAATCTAGACCACGTATGGTTCGGTCGTAAAATTTTTGTGGGTATCCTAGCTTAAATTCGACGTCAGTAGCTAAAATAAACCTTAAATGTATGACACACAGTCCATTTTACTTACATGTTGGTAAAAACTACAGCTGACACATAGGTTGCGTTATTTATTCTAAACTAGCTGCGCGCCGCGACATCGCCCGCGTATGTGTATGATATCTATGTGTCAAATAGTTTATAAACGTTTCTCTTGAACCACTCTATCTATTAAAAACAAACCGCATCAAAATCGGTTGCGTAGTTGATCTAAGCATACATAGGGACAGACAGACAGCGGGAAGCGACTTTATTTTATACTATGTAGTGAATAAACTCTATGTATAATATTTAAGTTAGTTTCAGGGGCGCGTTGGCCTTCTATCGTCGCTTGAGGCAACTGTCTACCTAAATATTGAAATAGGTGTCAAATTTCATTACACCAAAGTTATTCAGTCGATCTTTCGAGAGTTGTAAATGTTAGCAAACTACAATTTTGTAATTTATGAGAATCTACGTCCAATGGGTAAACTATTGAGAAACATATGACAAAACTCGGTACCTGCAAGGCTACCACGCTATTTAGCACATAACTTAACGCACGACGTTATCAGCGTTATAACGCACGACGTTATCAGCGTTAAAACGCACGACGTTATCAGCGTTATAACGCACCACGTTATCAGCGTTATAGCTCACCACGTTATCAGCGTTATAACGCACGACGTTACCAGCGTCATAGCTCACCACGTTATCAGCGTTATAAAGCGCATTTTATCGTTAATCTACGCTAAAATGCGCCTTTTCACTAACGCTAAATAATGTGTCAAAAGGCGTTCCTTTTGACGCATTATTTATTAGCAGCGTTATTCGCGCTTACGTTATACGATAACGTGCGTGACGCTATGTAGCGTAGCCTTGCTGGACAAAAATATAACGCAAAAATACATGTGTTTTTTCATATTCATAATCCTACTAATATTATGAACACGAAAGGTTATGTATGGATGTTTTTTAATCTTTCACGCAAAAACTACTCAATGGATTCGGCAGAAATTTTGCATACAGGTAGTTTTAGGCCTGGAATGAAACATAGGCTACATACATCCTACAAATTAGTTGCCATAGGATAGAAATAATCTTAAAACGTTTCCATAGAAACAGCGCGTGCGAAGCCGCGGGGAACTAGTTCTTCATATAAATAATTTATCTAGAGATCATACAAACAGTTTTGCGAAATGGTGATCAAAATTTGCGAGAGCTAGTGAAAAGAAATTAGTTTTAGAAATACGCACCTTGTTTTTATGTCTATGTAAGTTTATTATAATGTTTGTAATGTAGGTATATGGTATGTAGCGTAAGTATTTGTTTTCTTTTCTTTTTCTATATATTTATTAAAGTGCCACCGTCTATATTGTTCCTTCATGTCCAGTCCATCTAAGGTTGCCTGGAAGAGATCGCTCTCAGCGATAAGACCGCCCTTTATACTTCCTTTATTCTATTGTTTATTCCTGTATTGTTTTCTGTTTTGTGTGGTATAATATAGTGTTTTCTATCTATCTATCTATCCATTCTAATATTATAAAGTGGAAAGGTTTGATTTTTTCTTTGTTTGTAATGAATAGGCTCCGAAACTACTGGACCGATTTAAAAAATTATTTCACCATTAAGAAGCTACACTATCCCGGTGAACATAGTCTATATTACATTTTCAAAAAAGTTAGGTATCCGTAAAAAAACCGTGCGAAGTCGAGAAGGTCCGCTAGTCTTTTTATACAAAAGGTGTTCACAAATCGTTACATTACGCGTGAAACAAGATTGTGCGTACAGGTAAAGGGTGATTCATAAATATGTCTAGAGAGGTGATTTATTTTGTTTACCGTACAAATATTTTTACTCGATACCTAACCTAGGGATACGGGATTCGCTTATCGGAAGAGACAAATTGGTATATTTTTCTACGGTTAAGGTCGAAGGTGAAGGAATGAATGTTTTCTTGGCTACTGAAAACGAATTTAAAGTTATAAGTTTCGAAGTGCATAGCTTCTTAAGGTCAATAAGGTAATTTTATATATTTTTTGCTTCTTTCGTCGAATTTATGATAGTTTTTATAATAGGGACATCTGGGACATGCATGCAATAAATAAATTAATATTGTTATTAATTCTTTTTCGGACATGTACCTACTGACACGATAATTTGACGACCGATGTGGCGCGGTGGGCGAAGGTCCGCCTGCGACGCAGGAGGTTGCGGGTTCGATTCCCGCCTCGGAACAATTGTGTGTACGACCTGCAGATATTTGTTCCGGGTGTTCTGGTCGTTTTCTATGTATAATAAAAAATATCTATCTATGTAATGTATTGTATTATGTATATCAGTCATCTAGTACCCATAACACAAGCTCTGCTTAGCTTGGGGCTAGATGATGCTGTGTGAATTGTCCAGCATTATTTATTTATTTATTAATAGCAATACCTGGCTTTATATATTGTGTAAAACCGTCCTAAGCGTGATCGAAAAAGTGTGTAATGCGATTGTGTCTTTATTCCGCTTCCAGTTCAAATTGGAATAATTTAAATCGGCGGGGATTCTAGGGATTCCAGTCAACTGTGAAAAGGTCCCCGAGTTTAGGGTGTTTTTTAATTAGTTTGCTAAATAATTGGAAATGAAAATTGACGTGGAATTACTGCGGATTTCAGCTCAGTGTTAAATTGAACTATTTGGTTAAACCAATAACATTAATGATAGTATAATTACTTTTAAGAGTAATATTATTAAATAATAAAAAATAAAAAAAATAATGCTGGACAATTCACACAGCATTATCTAGCCCCATGGTAAGCAGAACTTGTGTTATGGGTACTAGATAACTGATATACATTATACAATACATTAAATAGATAGATATTTTTTATTATACATAGAAAACGACCAGAACACCCGGAACAAATATCTGCAGATCGTACACACATTTGTTCCGAGGCGGGAATCGAACCCGCAACCTCATGCGTCGCAGGCGGACCTTCGCCCACCGCGCCACATCGGTCGTCAAAAAATAATACACGGGAAGCTATCTATAATAATGGAAGTAATGAGCTAATTAAACAGAAAAAAATATATAAACAAGGCATTTATTCATACAGTATTTTTAACCCAATACGAAAAAGGAGGAGTTTATGTATGTTTTTATATCTGTAGATCGAACAAACATTTGTCCCCCTGCGTCGCAGGCGGACCTTCGCCCACCACGCCATCAAAGGCATGATATTAGTATTTATCGCTGTAAACTTTTAAAAAGTTATATATAATATATAAAGTATTCGAAGTTGGGTTTTAGGATTTTTATGATAATCAAATTATTACAATTAATGAATCGTAAATAAAAAAAATTAAATCTAATAACACTATATGTAGGAACGTCAAGCACTGCAAATTATAGCAACATCACTTAAAAAAAACGAAAGTGTTTATGGCTGCTTATCAGCATATTTTATCTTGTTTTCAAAAGCAACGCCAAAATAAACAGACTGTCCAAAAACAAAGATATACCTACGATTTATCCCAAATATTGGTCCCAACTAGATACAAACCCCACCCAACGACCAGAGTTCCCAACACAATTCAAAATCTTAGGATTAGCATATTTATTACAACTGGAACGAACCATTACCCGTGACCTTTGGCACGGTAGAAATACTTATTACAAACAGTTGAAGCATTCTCTTTTGGTTGTTCTTTTTTGGCAGAGGTCGGTTCATATCTGACGGGAAATGCGTCGCGTATTATCGGTCGCGTTAAAAGCATGCAAATATATAATAAAACATTCAACGATTGAACTAACGATACGTGTATTTTGTATGATGCATCAGACTAGGCGTAACATCGCGCCTAGCGGAGATCGTTTGTGTACATGCCGTTCGAACTGACTAGACGCGTAATGTGGCAGGTCTAATTTGACCGAATAGACGCGACCGATGATACGCTCGACGCATTATCCATCAGATATGTACCGACTCCAGTCGTAGTTATGATGGGGTACAAGCTCATCTAGCCCCAAGCTTGTAGAAACTAGCTACGTTTCCAACAGATACTTGAAGAGGAAAGCGCGCTATGGCGCTCATTCGAGAAGTCTGTGTTAATAAACTATTATTGATTAGTTAAATAGGGCACTCAAAAAATCGGCCAACTCAAAAAGTCTTTAAATGATAAAACAATATTTTAGGATCTGCGCTTTTAGATCAAGGCGAATCACTCCCTTCCTTTCTGTGGCAAGCACAAAATATAAAGTATACAAAATTCAATTATATTTGATACGAGTATGATTTTACAAATATTTTTCTTGTTTTTGTACGTATACAAAACAAATATTTCACAGTTGTGCTAGGAAATATCAATTTTAGAGCAAAAACAAACCTCAATCCAGGGTATAAAAAATGCAAATTCAAATGCAATCGAGTGTTCAATTTTAAAATAGAGAAAAAAACAATTCAATAAGTAATAGCAATTCTCTTTGTTTTCCTTCTGAAGCGTTTTTTTTATATTCTGTTTATATGGATAGGTATCAGTACGGACCTCCTGGGAAATATTCGTCTTACCGCCTAACTTAATGCGAGCAGGGGTCAATAAACAATAATGTATTATGCTCCTATCCCTGGGATTGGTTTTTGTATTATGTGCGTTCAGTATTAGCTGACCCCTCTTACGTTTGAAGTCAATTTCTATGAATACAGAACATCAAACATCAAAGTTCTTTATTTTCTTTAGACATTACAGTCTTGGGCACGACGCAAATTTTAAATTGCATAAGTAAAACTAAACTAAAAAGAAGTCCTAACCTACGGTGCGCAGACATGGTCGCTGACTGAATTACAAAAATCCAAGCTCAAGACCTGCCAGAGGGCAATGGAGCATAGTATCATGGGCTTCCGGCGAATCGATCGCGTTAGGAATACGATGCTACGCTCTTTGACAGGTATTGTCGATGTGGGAGTTAAGACCGCCACACTGAAATGGAAGTGGGCGGGGCACATTAGCCGAATGCACCCCGAGAGGTGGGCTAATGCTACAACATCCTGGGTCCCGGAAGGAAGCCGCGGGCGAGGTCGGTCAAGAAAGCGCTGGCGAGACGACCTTAACGCCTTCTTCGGAGATTGGTGGGAGATCGCACGTGACCGCACTGAGTCAGGAAAGATTTGGGGGAGGCCTTTGCCCAGCAGTGGGACGAAACAGGCTAAATAAAATAAAAAGTAAAACTATATTTACTAAGTAGCTAGAGATCGAGGAAGATGGAAGGAGCTGGAGGAGGCTTTCACCGCTGAAAGCGTTACTCACATAATGTATAGATAGAGATAATATGTAGTTTAGTATTTAAGTGTGAGAAATAAAAGCTGTTTTATTTATTTATTCTTAAGTAAAACTATGAAATAAAGTGATCAATTTGATTTTTTGTTCAAATCAATCTTTTTGGGTAAATTAGAGAATCGAAAAAATACCTTTACCTTGTTAGATTATTAGTTTTTGACTTGGAGTTGGAGAACTACTTTAAAGTTAGAATCTTGCGATACCATTGTAGGTAGCCAGCCGTTATAAATAAAAACAACAAATTCAATAATGTAAAACCAAAACCTGGAACCTGGCAGCTTCAGGGTTCAGCATATAATGAACGCCTCTGCACAATCAGCCGTGGTGGCCAAAGCGTAAGAATCTACCTTCCAACTAAACCCGTGGATGTCGTATGAGTCAACTAAGAGATTTTACGAGTAGAGAATGAGAAGCCGCTTCGTCTTAGTATTTTTAACACCTTTACTGCGACCACTAATGCTTGCCAAGTGTGGTAAAGGCGTGATAGGAGGAAGCATGTCCCAGTTGTAGGCATAATGTGTGCTGAATAAGGTCACCATTATTACATTTATGTTCAACAGTGGACTATTATGGGTTGATGATTCATCTCAAAAATTCGTTCATTTAAACTGTTAATAATAATGAGCCAATCATCAGCGAAAACAATAATCAATCGAATTACATTGGAGTTCAACGAAGCGTGCTTGATTGAAAATGATTAATAAATCAATTTAATTTTGTATCTGGAGTATTTTTGTGCTCTGAAAATAAATAATTCTGGTTAATCAAGTTAATCAGTTAATTAGTGTTCTTGAGTGGAGACCACGACTCGGTAAACGTAATTTAGGACGCCCTCCGACCAGGTGGGATGACGACCTGCGAAAGACTGCAGGTAGATGCTGGATGCGGCAAGCTGAAGACAGGGCGCTATGGCGCTCATTCGGGGAGGCCTATGTCCAGCAGTGGACTAACATAGGTTGATGATGATGATGATGATGAATCAAGTTAATAATTATTTTACAGTATTTATGTCGAGAGGAGCCATTAAAAATAAAAAATGAATATTGGACATTGGACAATTCACACAGCATCATCCCCTGCGATCACAAAGCTATCTAGATAGACTTGTGGTCGCAGTCTAGCCCCATGGTAAGCAGAGCTTGTGTTATGGGTACTAGATAACTGATATACATAATACAATACAATACATAGATAAATATTTTTTTATTATACATAGATAACGACCAGAACACCCGGAACAAATATCTGCAGATCGTACACACAATTGTTCCGAGGCGGGAGTCGAACCCGCAACCTCCTGCGTCGCAAGCGGACCTTCGCCCACCGCGCCACATCGGTCGTCATAAGTACATCCATAGTCTTTTTATTATTCACAGATAACGACCAGAACACCCGGAACAAACATCTGCATAATGTTCGACAATTTGTTTTTATTTGTTGTTATTTATTTATAATTTATAATAATGCTGGACACTTCACACAGCATTATCTAGCCCCATGGTAAGCAGAGCTTGTGTTATGGGTACTAGATAACTGATATACATAATACAATACATTACATAGATAAATAATTTTTATCATACATAGAAAACGACCAGAACACCCGGAACAAATATCTGCAGATCGTACACACAATTGCTCCGAGGCGGGAATCCTCCATCCTCCTGCGTCGCAAGCGGACCTTCGCCCATCGCGCCACATCGGTCGTCATAAGTACATCCATATTATTTTTATTATTCACAGATAACGACCAGAACACCCGGAACAATTATCTGCAGATCGTTCGACATTTTGTTTTTATTTGATGTTATTTATTTATAATTTATAATAATAATATTTATAATAATGCTGGACACTTCACACAGCATTATCTAGCCCCATGATAAGCAGAGCTTGTGTTATGGGTACTAGATAACTGATATACATAATACAATACATTACATTGATAGATATAATTTTTATTATACATAGAAAGACCAGAACACCCGGAAAAAATATCTGCAGATCGTACACACAATTGCTCCGAGGCGGGAATCGAACCAGCATCCTCCTGCGTCGCAAGCGGACCTTCGCCCACCGCGCCACATCGGTCGTCATAAGTACATCCATAGTCTTTTTAATATTCACAGATAACGACCAGAGCACCCGGAACAAATATCTGCAGATCGTACACACAATTGCTCCGAGGCAGGAATCGAAGCCGCATCCTCCTGCGTCGCAAGCGGACCTTCGCCCACCGCGCCACATCGGTCGTCATAAGTACATCCATCGTTTTTTTATTTTTCTACACAGATAACGACCAGAACACCCGGAACAAATATCTGCAGATCGTACACACAATTGCTCCGAGGCGGGAATCGAACCCGCATCCTCCTGCGTCGCAAGCGGACCTTCGCCCACCGCGCCACATCGGTCGTCATAAGTACATCCATAGTCTTTTTATTATTCACAGATAACGACCAGAACACCCGGAACAAACATCCGCAGATCGTTCGACAATTTGTTTTTATTTGTTGTTATTTATTTATAATTTATAATAATAATATTTATAATAATGCTGGACACTTCACACAGCATTATCTAGCCCCATGGTAAGCAGAGCTTGTGTTATGGGTACTAGATAACTGATATACATAATACAATACATTACATAGATAGATAATTTTTATCATACATAGAAAACGACCAGAACACCCGGAACAAATATCTGCAGATCGTACACACAATTGCTCCGAGGCGGGAATCGAACCCGCATCCTCCTGCATCGCAAGCGGACCTTCGCCCACCGCGCCACATCGGTCGTCATAAGTACATCCATAGTCTTTTTATTATTCACAGATAACGACCAGAACACCCGGAACAAATATCTGCAGATCGTACACACAATTGCTCCGAGGCGGGAATCGAACCCGCATCCTCCTGCGTCGCAAGCGGACCTTCGCCCACCGCGCCACATCGGTCGTCATAAGTACATCCATAGTCTTTTTATTATTCACAGATAACGACCAGAACACCCGGAACAAATATCTGCAGATCGTACACACAATTGCTCCGAGGCGGGAATCGAACCCGCATCCTCCTGCGTCGCAAGCGGACCTTCGCCCACCGCGCCACATCGGTCGTCATAAGTACATCCATAGTCTTTTTATTATTCACAGATAACGACCAGAACACCCGGAACAAATATCTGCAGATCGTACACACAATTGCTCCGAGGCGGGAATCGAACCCGCATCCTCCTGCGTCGCAAGCGGACCTTCGCCCACCGCGCCACATCGGTCGTCATAAGTACATCCATAGTCTTTTTATTATTCACAGATAACGACCAGAACACCCGGAACAAATATCTGCAGATCGTGCACACAATTGCTCCGAGGCGGGAATCGAACCCGCATCCTCCTGCGTCGCAAGCGGACCTTCGCCCACCGCGCCACATCGGTCGTCATAAGTACATCCATAGTCTTTTTATTATTCACAGATAATGACCAGAACACCCGGAACAAATATCTGCAGATCGTACGACAATTTGTTTTTATTTGTTGTTATTTATTTATAATTTATAATAATAATATTTATAATAATGCTGGACACTTCACACAGCATTATCTAGCCCCATGATAAGCAGAGCTTGTGTTATGGGTACTAGATAACTGATATACATAATACAATACATTACATAGATAGATAATTTTTATTATACATAGAAAACGACCAGAACACCCGGAACAAATATCTGCAGATCGTTCGACAATTTGTTTTTATTTATTGCATTTAAACTACGAATAAAAATTTACTCCATGAATTTCATACTCCAAATGATTACCCCTATAAGTAGAAAATTGTTCGTAAAATATTTTTACAATTCAGTGCAAAATAAGGGCGCGTTCCCAACACAAAGGACACGCTCACGTTGACCTCGCTAACAAAACACTGTGAAACAATAGTGGCGACGCATTAGTAGTATCTTCTATTTTCTTGCCACTCAGTGTAATTGTCTGGAGCTTTATATTGTCTAGCTTTTTATAACTTTAGTGGTTGGAAAACGCGCTTTATTGGATGTTGGCGCTATTTTTAGTTGCAATAAAAACTTGATTACAATCTTCTGTCCGCCGCCCCCAATCATTTCTTTGTGTGATGGTTTTCTTCATTAGTTTTGAACTTAAGTTCATCATCATCATCCTATAGCAGTCCACTGCTAGACATAGGCCTCCCCCAATGAGCGCCATAGCGCCCTGTCTTCAGCTTGACGCATCCAGCATCTACCTGCAATCTTTCGCAGGTCGTCATCCCACCTGGTCGGAGGGCGTCCTACACTACGTTTACCGAGTCGTGGTCTCCACTCAAGAAAACGTTTGCCCCATCGACCGTCGGTTCTTCGCGAGATATGGCCGGCCCACTGCCACTTCAGCTTGCTAATTCTTTGAGCTATGTCGATAACCTTGGTTCTCTGTCGGATGTATTCGTTACGAATCCTATCCTTCAGAGAAACTCCGAGCATAGCTCTTTCCATAGCACACACTACTCTACATGAACCCTGTTACGGCGTCGCAACATTCTAAGATAGAGTTCTACTAATTTATAAGTAATGATTTACATTAGTAATTAATTTAGTTTTTACATAAAATTACATAATTCGTCACCTATATGTAAGTTTACGACCTTTGCTTTGTGATACAATGATAGAGGTTGCGGGTTCGATTTCCGCCTTGAGACAATATTGTGTACGATCAGCAGATATTTGTTCCGGGTGTTCTGGTGGTTATCTAATTTAATAAAAATATAATTATGTATATCTATGTAATCTATTGTATTAAGTATATCAGTCATCTAGTACCCACAACACAAGCTCTTCTTAGCTTGGGGCTAGATGATGCTGTGTGAATTGTCCAGCATTATTTATTATTTTATTTATAAATTTTTATCAAAATTAAACACTGGTCAAAGAGTTATTATTACCTTTCAACATTATTAACGTAATGAAGAGTTAAAGTAAACATCAGCGAGGTCATTGCGACACTCCATACGTTTTGAACAGATTCTGTATTTTTAGTTATTTTTACTACATTTTTGAAAAAGGCACTATTATTTTGGTTGTCATGACGGCTGCGTCGACTCATCGTGACCTAAGAATCGAACCTGCAACTCGGCCCATGAATGCCGGAGGGGACTAAAGACCTCTCAGGCAAAGGGCAACAGCTTTTTTCACCACCACTGCGATCACCAATATGCATGCCAAAGGTGGTTATACTGACTTTACATCATCATCAGCCTATAGATATTAGTGCACTGCTGGACATACGCCTCTCCCGGCTGTGTGGTCCGGTCTAGAATAGCACCCCAACTTTTCCCGTGGGTGTCGTAGGAGGCGACTAAGGGACATAAACCGGGGGGCGGTCAGCAGCGCCTCCCGAAGAAACAACCAACCAATGAACTGCGATCCCCAACCTGCATGCCCAGCGTGAGGATTATGGGACCCATGTTGAGAACAGCCAAGACTTTACATACAACAAAAAAAAGCATATATCTCAACATTTTGACAACCGATGTGGCGCGGTGGGCGAAGGTCCGCTTGCGACGCAGGAGGTTGCGGGTTCGATTCCCGCCTCGGAACAATTGTGTGTACGATCTGCAGATATTTGTTCCGGGTGTTCTGGTCGTTTTCTATGTATGATAAAAAATATCTATCTATCTGTATTATGTATATCAGTTATCTAGTACCCATAACACAAGCTCTGCTTACCATGGGGCTAGATAATGCTGTGTGAATTGTCCAGCATTATTTATTATTTATTTATTTTAAACGCAGCTACATTCAAATTGTTAGCCATGTTCGTTCTGTACAAAGCTTTTTCTTCTGACATAATTCTGCGGAAAGGCGATGTTTTGTGAAAATGTCTAAAACACAAAAATAACACGTTTTTTCGTGAAATTTAAAAATAACGCAGTGGCCGTGAAGTTCCGTGTTTTTGGTAGATAAAACTTGGAATTTACATATTTTGAGGTGGGTAAGATTTTGTTTTACGCTGTAGTTAATTTAGGTTTTGACTGTTTAGATGGTTTTAATTGACAGCTTTATATACATATTATTGTACATACACTCTATCAGTGAATACCTATTATTAACTCTCTGTTGTCATTTTTAAGTCTATAGATATTATAGTAGCTGCTGGTGTTCCGAAATAAATAAATAAATAAATAAAAATTACCAGCAAGTTTCCCACTGACTGAACTGGTCGAGCGTATTTTGTTGACAACACACGTTTTTCACACGTGTTCTTGAGTGGAGACCACGACTCGGTAAACGTAGTGTAGGACGCCCTCCGACCAGATGGGATGACGACCTGCGAAAGACTGCAGGTAGATGCTGGATGCGGCAAGCTGAAGACAGGGCGCTATGGCGCTCATTGGGGGAGGCCTATGTCCAGCAGTGGACTGCTATAGGCTGTTGATGATGATGATGACGTTTTTAGTCCACTAGCCAATGAAAATACAGCCCTAAAAAAATACACTTGCAAAAAGTACCTGAATATTATTTACTTATTGCAAGTGCTGTGCAAACCTGTTATTATCACGCATTCTTCAATATAATATTTACACCATGTTTCTATAAAAATGTGTTATTATGTATTTTGTTAATGTTGCCTTCATAAAAATAAATAAACAAAAAATGCTGCAGTGTCGAATAAATGATTTATCTATCTATCTATCTATCTAATAAATAAATAATGCTGGACAATTCACACAGCATTATCTAGCCCCATGGTAAGCAGAGCTTGTGTTATGGGTACTAGATAACTGATATACATAATACTATATATTACATAGATATATATTTTTTATTATTCATAGAAAACGACATGCGGAACAAATATCTGCAGATCGCACACACAATTGTTCCGAGGCGGGAATCGAACTCGCAACCTCTTGCGTCGCAGGCGGACCTTCGCCCACCGCGCCACATCGGTCGTCAAGTAATAAGCAATAACTATTGCTGCATTGCAGCATCTCTACATCATCAGCCTATGGTAGTCCACTGCTGGCTATTTGAATGTTGCAGTATCTAGCTGAATCAAGTTATGTGCTGAAATTGGTAGCTACCGGTAAATGCTACAGAATCGTACCTCTACGGGCATAGCTACGATTCGTAGCACCTGCACAATTCGCTACGACGTAGATCAAAGAGTTGCTACAAGCCATTTGCTAATCATTTGGCGTTAGAGTTATAACCACATGTTATGATACAAAAAAGCTTCTGAAACTATCATGGTTATTAACACTAAAGTTATTTAAAACGGGATATTTACCATGATTTGAGTTTTGAGTTATGCAATATTTCGGCACAGTTTCATGCGCCATGATCACGGAATAACTGAAGACACTGCGAGTTCGTTTTTATGAGCAGATATACCGATCTACCCTCATTTTCTGTCTTTTGCTACGAACGTTACCGCTACCTTCAGTTATTCCGTGATCATGGGGCATGAAACTGTGTCGAAATATTGGAAAACTCAAAAATCAAATCATGGTAAATATCCCGTTTTAAATGACTTTAGTATGATACAAAAGTCATTTATAACAAGATATTTACCATAATTAGATTTTTGAGTTTTCCAATAATTCGCACAATGTTTGAATTGAAAATAAGTATAAATTATTTTAAGAAGATCGCAAAATTAGTGCATGGTATAACAGAATGTTTACAATAAAAAAGTGAGAAAATAACGTGTTTTTTGATAAGAGACGAATAAATAAATAAATAAATAATGCTGGACAATTCACACAGCATTATCTAGCCCCATGGTAAGCAGAGCTTGTGTTGTGGGTACTAGATAACTGATATACATAATACAATACATTACATAGACGATATTTTTTTATTATAAATAGAAAACGACCAGAACACCCGGAACAAATATCTGCAGATCGTACAAATATTTGTCCCGAGGTGGAACCACCAATCGAACCCAACCTCCTGCGTCGCAGGCGGACCTTAGAAATGAAATGAAATGAAAGTTTATTTCTTTAGGCTTACAAATAAGCACTTAGACAAGTGATATTTTACACTATTCATTATTATATCGATGTTCACTTCAATTTTTTGTCCACCAGTGGAAGAAGTGAGAAGAAACCACTAGTATGTTCATAACTTATGTGTCTAGTACATATGATTTGCTTATCTGTAAGTTGTAGATTTTGAGTTGGAGCAAAACTCGTTCCAAGCTTTTTTATCTTCTAGATAATCTGATATTTTGTAATAAGCCTTTTTACAAAGAATATGCTTCACAATTTTTTTAAATTTATTTATTGATAATTTTTGCAACTCACTTGGAGTTTTGTTGTAGAAGCGTATACTATATATAATTTTAAAATAAGTACAATATTATCTTCATAGAATATGAAGACCGATGTGGCGCGGTGGGCGAAGGTCCGCCTGCGACGCAGGAGGTTGCGGGTTCGATTCCCGCCTCGGAACCATTGTGTGTACGATCTGCAGATATTTGTTCCGGGTGTTCTGGTCGTTTTCTATGTATAATAAAAAATATCTATCTATGTAATGTATTGTATTATGTATATCAGGTATCTAGTACCCATAACACAAGCTCTGCTTACCATGGGGCTAGATAATGCTGTGTGAATTGTCCAGCATTATTTATTTATTTATTTATATATTATCTTCTTTTCTACAGGAATTGAATAACATGACTACGACCATTTAAGATATTGTATTTGACTGCCGCCGTAAACCATAACACCGCACGCCTGAAAGTAGCATTTTACGAATGAAGCCATTAAATTGAGTATTTAAACATCTATCGCTTCTTTGAAATGGCGTCCGTAAACTTTATGGAGGCTTTCAAGCCATTCAATCGGCAGCAGGCGACCGCATGACGTCACGCGGTACCGTGGAGTGCGCGTGCACTGGACCGAAACAGAAACAATAATAATAAAAATCATAATAATATTGCTGGACAATTTCACACAGCATTATAAGCTAAGCAGAGCTTGTATTATGGGTACAAGATAACTCATATATATAATACAATATATTAAATAGATAGATATTTTTTAGTATACATAGAAAACAACCAGAACACCCGGAACAAATATCTGCAGATCGTACACACAATTGTTCCGAGGAGGGAATCGAACCCGCAACCTCCTGCGTCGCAGGCGGACCTTCGCCCACCGCGCCACATCGGTCGTCAATCAGGCGTGGTTATTTTTAGATTGCCAGTGAAGACGACGCCGACGTAAATTTGAATAAGGTATCTCAGATCTGACCTCATCTGAAAAAAATTACGTCTACTTGGTTAGTGAGTAGAAATTGGTCTTAAAGAAGTATTCAAATATAGTATATTCAAATATCTAGAAGAAGGCATTTCGCGAAATGGTCACAGATGAAAGGGCGTGCATGTGTGCTATTTGCACGGAGAGACTGATAGATTGGTTTCAAAAAATGCCCATAATACCTCTATATTACAACAATAAATAAATAAATAATAAATATCGTAAATAAATAATAAATATCGTAATTAATATATGGTTGAACCATATTAGAAAAAATTACACATATAGAGTACACTTATCAATAACGTTAAAAATAATAGGAGTGCTGGAAAGGGAGTGAAAAAGTACATAAGTTATTGGTATTCGGCCCCAACCTACTGTGCTACTATTTTATATAAAGTAAATCCTAAATTGGTCTTTTGTTTATTGATTTAGTATGTTAATTTTAGTTAAGGGCTGTGGATATTGTTTTTTAAATAAATAAATAAAACCAACCGCCCGTCCAATGTCCATGTGCCACAGTGAGCGCGCACCTATGGGAGTACAAAGGCACTCGTAGACACATGAATGTGGAATACGTAGGTACTCCAATCTCTATTCAACGGGAAACGATCTCATGGGGAAGACTAGTTATTTGGTGTGGGAAGAGCAGTCCTGGCCATTTATTGACTGACTGAGGAAATATAAATAGTAAATTACAATTATATATATAATATTATCTACATTGCTTGGCCTATGTCCAGCAGTGGATTGCTATAGGCTGATGGTGTGATATTATGTGAGGAAATATACTTTTCGTGTGTTAATCTAGAAACAAATGTACATGTATATTGAAAAATGAATTTATAAATAAATAAAAAAAAAACATAATGTATAACGTATTTTTATTATTATAATATGATTTATGTAGTTTTTTTTTACATATTGCATTATAATACATATGTAACCTGTAACTAAAAGTTATCAATAAATGAACTATGGAGTGAACATTGTCTATTATGCCTATAGATAGAACTTTAATAAGGTTAAGTTCCCACCAGACAATATTCGTTCCGCTTGTTCTGGGTCTTTTAAATATCTATATATGTCATCATCATCATCAGCCTATAGCAGTCCATAGGCCTCCCCCAATGAGCGCCATAGCGCCCTGTCTTCAGCTTGACGCATCCAGCATCTACCTGCAGTCTTTCGCAAGTCGTCATCCCACCTGGTCGGAGGGCGTCCTACACTACGTTTACCGAGTCGTGGTCGAGTTCGTTCGTTAGTATTAAATTTTCATACTGTCATTTAGCCGTGAAGGCCGTTTATTAGCTTCTCTGTTGCTAGGTTAATGTTAGTTATTTTGTATGTAATTAAGCTGTTGGCCTTCCTTAAAATATGTGTCCGTCCGTGTGGCCGTCCTTAAATGAGCGCCATAGCGCCCTGTCTTCAGCTTGACGCATCCAGCATCTACCTGCAGTCTTTCGCAGGTCGTCATCCCACCTGGTCGGAGGGCGTTCTACACTACGTTTACCAATGATCTCCACTCAAGAACACGTTTGCCCCAGCGGCCGTCGGTTCTTCGCGAGATATGGCCGGCCCACTGACACTTCAGCTTGCTAATTCTTTGAGCTATGTCGATAACCTTGGCCTATATATGTATATTCATTTATAGAATATTAATATTCCATAAAGTTTATCAGTTATCTAGTACCCATAACACCAGCTCTGTATTAGGGCTAGATGATGCTGTGCGGCTTGATTATTTATTTATTTAATAAACGTATAAAAAAAAAAAATAGTTTTCGATTTAATAACATTTACAAAATTGATAAAACACAAACATAAAATTTTACTGACAAAAGTTCCTCCATATTGGACGTTTAAGTGAGAAAACTATCCCTCCCTGATTATTAAAAGGGACACCTAAACCCGTTTACGTTGTAAAATAACCTCCACGTTGACCCACTACGTAACTTTGCTCATACCGGAAGCGCTGAGTTGTTTAACCCACATTGTGCCACTTCCGGTAATATGGAGGGATATTTTCCGATTGGATAGAAATAGTAGCGTAGTTAAATTTATGTTGTGGTTTTAGCTCAAGTGAATGCGAAACTAAAAATTGCGCGTTTGTGTCGTGATAAAGCTTTGCATAGTCATGTACATACCCTATTCTGTTAAGCAAACTTGAACAAATTGGCATAAGAGGCAGTGTCAATCAATTATTCAAGAGTTACCTATCGAACCGAAGGCAGACAGTGTCTGTTGATAGGATGACAAGTGATGGTCATAACATTCGGAGTTCCTCAGGGAAGTGCCCTTGGTCCAACACTATTCCTTATTTATATTAATGGATTATGCAACCTCTCTCATGTTGGTAGTAATTTTCTCAAAAGGCCTTCTCTATTATAGCTAAAGGAAGAGCTGCCGCTTCTTCAGATTGACTTTAAAGAGATTCAGTTAATAAACAAGTGGTTTTAAATGGTTACTTTGCAATGACTAATAAGATTTCTTACGCTTTTTGGCGATAAAATATACATAATGTATGTATACGCTAAACATATAATCAAATTCATTATATTCATGGAAAAAGAAACATTATTTATGAAAGCTATACAACCACTTACCCGATAACATTAGAACTATTTATCAATGCACATATTTTAAAATCGTCTGAAACACATTTATGACAAGATTTATTAAGTTTTAGTGTTACCAACCATTATTGTATAAATAAAATAAATAATGCTGGACAATCCACACAGCATTATCTAGCCCCATGGTAAGCAAAGCTTGTGATATGGGTACTAGATAACTGATATACATAATACAATACATTACATAGATAGATATTTTTTTATTATACATAGAAAACGACCAGAACACCCGGAACAAATATCTGCGGATCGTACACACAATTGTTCCGAGACGGGAATCGAAACCCCAACCTCCAGCGTCGGAGGCGGACCTTCGCCCACCGCGCCACATCGGTCGTCAAATAGCTTGCGTCAGTGTAGCGTCAGTATAACTTACTACTTCATTATTAGCCAACTGCGGTAATTTTGTCTACACCGCCGTTAAGTTCCTTTTAATTAACTACACCAAAACAACTCAGGAGTATTTTCATTAATTTATTTCATCTCTCACTATCTCTCCCTATCAAGTTGAAGCCTTGCAATTTTGCATTACACACTCGAAGCAGGAAGTGCTGAGCAAAGTTGTCTAACCTACATAATGCCTAGAGGCAGTTGAAATACAGGAAACCCGTGTAGTAATATATCGAAACATTTTCCGATCGAGTACACGATTCCAATCGAGTAGAAACGTTCTCGATACGAGCTTTGTTTCATATTGGACACTGCAATGAACGTGAATTCGATTTATGTTGTTCTAATTGGAAATTAAATCTATTGTTATGGAGGTTTTTGGAAAGTTTCAAAGCTAACTTTTTTTTGGAAGCAGGTAAACTTTTACTTATTTTCCATCTTTAATTAAAAATACTTAACTTATTAAACTTTCGCGATTTAAGATATTGCAGATAAATAATTTAATCTCTATTATGTTAACAAATATTTTTTAATAAATATTTTAACACTTTGATTGCTGAAATCACACGGTATGTGTTTTCTACAAGTGACTAATATGCGTAAATCCACACTAGCGTAGCGGCTGAGAAAATACAGATCTGTGTGACTCAGCAGAGCTGTAATATTTTTCGCACGAAACGCATGTGCGGCGCAACACAACCGCTGTGTAGAGCGGCAGCACGAATGGCTTAGGTTAAAAAAAAGATCGCAGTCGTCGAAAAAAAATCGCAGTCAAAGCAAATATTTATCACGTATTACATCTTTAGTGTCCATGCCTTTAGTTTTATTTACACCTACTTCTTCTTACTTCTAACGCGTTACAGCGATTATGGTCACGGGGCGACTGGATGTAAGGTACCTAGAGTTACTGCAGAGAATTGACGGCAGTATCCACGACTACCCTCAATTCGTCTTCAGAATCAGGAATGTCCAAGTTTACATAACGACACACTACACTGACCGTCATCATCATCATCATCATCAGCCTATAGCAGTCCACTGCTGGACATAGGCATCCCCCAATGAGCGCCATAGCGCCCTGTCTTCAGCTTGCCGCATCCAGCATCTGCCTGCAGCCTTTCGCAGGTTGTCATCCCACCTGGTCGGAGGGCATCCATTCCACACACTGACCATCAAAAAGTAAAAATAAAACTAAAGTTACACGAATTTTAATAATTTAGTTGGATGTTTAGTTTCTGGAAGTCTGTCGGTCATGTCTTCAGGACCTACGATTGAGCTGAAACTTTACGGCCATTTCGGTTTAGACCTCTAATATTTATCTTACGAGCAAAGTCCTACTCAGAGCGTAAATATCAACAAACAAGCATACACACATTTGGCTGTATGAATATAGTAAAATTTTTAATGAAGTAAGTATAAATGTTTGAATTACGCAACCGCTGCACGAATCTCATTACGCAGTCTCTAATTTTAATTTAACTTCAGCATATGACGTGATTTGACCGGAGCATTTGCACCACTAGTAGCGAAATTTTAATGATGTCAACAGTTACTGCTGTGACCCTCGTTAGGTTAAAAAGTTGACATTTGTAGGGTTAAATATACCTAAGATACATTTCACGAGTTGGTTCTTTTTTTTTTCAAAACTAGAAATGACGCTTAAGAGGCCTCCGGAGAGACGAATTCTTCATACAAACGTAATACCAAAATGATTTCCGATTCAAGCATATATCCACTATAATATTGTATTATTTGTATTTGAATAGTTTTTATCTAGGTTCCTAAATTTTTTTTTTTTTTTTCAAAATTCTTACCTAAAACTAAATGAAAGCCAATCGCATTTTGCACATTTTTATGCGAAAATGGACATTAGATAATTGTTTACTTATCTAATCTAATGAATTAAACAATTTGGATCTCCTGTAAATCATGGAATACTATATAATCAGGTAGGTTTGAAAATGAATAAGTGAGGTCAAATGGTATTTTTTCTGATTCTCTCATATTATCATATATCTCATATTATTACCTCGTATTAGCTCCCAGGTCCTCATGACCTCTTGCTCTAAATTATGTTTGGACCTCAATTCACTCGTATACCAATTTAAAACCATTTGACCCCACATATTTTCTATCTTCTATATATAACAGTAATGTCATCTTGAGATGACAACCATTCAGAAACCATTCGCGTACGATGAACTTCACAATTATCATGGACAAAATAAATTTGGCCCTCTGGATACGCGATCCGCACAGAAGGGAACAGTCATTCATGACTTCCTTCAACACTTTCAAATATTGCTCGCCATTCATGCGCCCAGTTATTTCTTCTATTTCTCTAGAACCAATAGAGGACATCCATCCCCAATAACCTAAAAAGAAAAAAATATCAATTGGTATAGTGTTTATTTAGTTGGTGTGAGTACTAACTTTTTAATCATTGATAAAGGTAATTGGATTCATTGAGAATTATCACTTACCTTACTTTATTCTGCCACTTGCCCTTACAGGTAATATGTCGTGTTTGAATGTCGACAATATTATTGTGGCGGCTACACTGATTTGTAAACACTCCTGTTGTTTTTCTGCCAATTCTTCTTACATTCATAATTTCACATCTTCATCATCTTTTTCATCCTTCGGACTGAAATCTATGCACACATAGGCGCATGGTTTATAATCTGTAAGACAACAAATCAATACTTAGGTATTTATTTATATATAATGAAGTTAAAGATAACAAGGTTTTACTAAAAAGATAGGTATTTGCTTCGTTATGATTATGTATGACACATAAGTATAATAAGTAGATAACTTACCGTAATTCCAAGCCAACGAACAATCTCCTTATTACTCATTTGCTTATCGAAAAGAACCGCGATCTTGGTTCTCACAAACTTACTAAATAATATGCATCATTTCCTTCAATATTCTTCAATTCTTTTGTAATTAAAACCAGTAAGTCAAGACTCGAATCGAGAATGGTCAGTGAAGTTTTCTTTGTTCAACACGATTTTATTCAGATCTACCCTCAAACACTTCTTTTTTTCTTATCCAGTGTAAAGAGATACTGTAAATAAAAATCCGCTGTCGAACGCTAATAACATAAAATTTCAACGCTTTGTTAACTGGTTCATTGGTTTAGTTGTTTGGTGCGTTCGTTACTTGTTATGTGAGCGATTGGATGCCTGGTTCGATTCCCACTTGGTGATACAATTTTTGCTTCTTTCCTAGTATTTGAGTAAGATTTGTAAATCGTACAGTGATTTGCAATGTAAACTTTAGCTATTTGGGGGGTTACCAATTAATGCTGCTGTCTGTACATTATATAATGTATTGTATTATGTGTATCAGTTATTTAGTACCAATTATTACACAAACTGTGCTTACATTGGGGCTAGATAATACCGTGTGAATTGTCCATTTATTTATATATTAATTTTTATAGTAAGTTTTCAAATGTCAAATTTGAGAAATAATTAAAAAATCCTCGGTATGCGGGGCTTACAAACTAAATAAATAAATATATTTAAACCTGTATTTCTTTGACTTGACCTATAAAAATCATCTCTGGCGTAAAATTAAACGACTGCATGAACTTTAGTCTCCATTTTCACCAAAATTGTCTAACTGTGACACATTTAATTACATATGTATGGAGCAATTAACGCGCCCTGACTCTGGGGAAATAAACATAACTTAGTAACGAATACACTTTTTAATTGAAACTTTGATTAGAGAGACAGACAGGTCAAATAAGTTAGTACATATATTATACACCAAGGCGATAAACTGTCATGGTTTACGAAACGTAAGCAAAAAAAACTAAAAAAGAACAGGACCTTCTTTGTGCCTCTACTTCAAGGGCTCCCCTCACAGAAATTTTGTGGCTGTTTTCTTTCTTACCATCATCTGATCACGATTCGAAAGACAAGAGAATTATAATCTAAACAACCATTGGGAATTGGTACAAAGCATATAGAACCAAGAACCAGTTGTAAAAAAATAGTTTTAAAGCTTTCATTATTATGGCCTCTATAAATAAAATAAATAAAAAGTCTTCATTTCAAGCATTTACACTCATATTAAAAATAAACAAAAGAATCTTAAAAACTAAAAGGATTGCTGGGAAGGTGGCGTTCACATCAGTGCCTGGCCCAGCTATCATTGCGAGAATGGAATGAATCTACATATTATATATAACGAAATGAATCTATGGCGCGTAGGGTGAAGGTCCACCTGCGACGCAGGATCTTGCGAATTCGATTCCCGCCTTGGGACAATTGTGTTTACGATCTGTAGATATTTGTCCCGGGTGTTTTGGTCATAATAAAAAATCTCTATCTATGTAATGTAAGGTATAAGGTATATTAGATATCTAGTACCCATAACACAAGCTCTAATTAGCTTGGGGCTTGATGCTGTGTGGATGGTTCAACATTATTTATTTATTAAAAAAAACACGGTACGTCATAAACTTACAGAGTTGAACATTTAAATTCATTGTATATTTATACCATGCCATCAAAACAACGGCAGGAGACCGTCGGTACCATCAGACAGTGAAAAACCCATCCAATTATCTAGAGAATAAAGTTTTAATGAAATTGCAAAGAAATGTGGAGCATAGCGCGCGGCGAGCGTGAAATCGACGTTATTCAGTTGAAGACTTCTTTATTGAAGAAAATATTGAATTGTGTTTGTAAAGGAATTATTTTTATCAGCGTAAAGACTTTTTACTTTTTTTGTTGCTAAAGTTTTGAAATTATCATTTCTTTAGAAATTACTATGTCTATAAATCACTATATCTATAAAATACACCACTGTATCTATAAAATACACCACTATATCTATAAAATAAACCACTATATCTATAAAATCAACCGCATCAAAAACCATTGCGAAGTTTTAAAGATCTAAGCATATAATATAGGGACAGACAGACAGCGGGAAGCGACTTTGTTTTATACTATGTAGTGATGGTGATTAGTATTAGTATCCTATCGTTAAAACCTCGATCAGATATTATGTAAACTGTATGTTGTTAATTTGTACTTTCTTATTTAAGAGGCCGATTTAAAAAAACCGCAATAAAAATGTAAAAGTAGGGATTTTACTGTGCCAATAGGGTAAATCCTCAAAGCGGTGATCATCTTCACTGCATAGTATAAAACAAAGTCGTTTGCCGCTGTCTGTCTGTCCCTATGTATGCTTAGATCTTTAAAACTACGCAACGGATTTTGATGCTGTTTGAATAGATAGAGTGATTCAAGAGGAAGGTTTATAAAGCATTTGACACATAGATTTCCACGCGGGCGAAACCACGGGGCGTATCAAGTTATTACCTAAAATTGGGTTCTGACTGAAAACCTGCGCTCTTTCACAAATGACCTTGGGTTATTGTGATAGAGCAACAAGCTGAGTCAGGACCTATTAGACCTACACAATCGCGCTTATATACTTTCTGTGAGGGCTACTTAGTACCAAATACTACTTACATTTTGTACTTTTCACTTTATTTTTTGTTTTATATTTTGTCTGTGTTACGTGTTTTCTAGTAGGTACCTAAGTAGGTACTTTGTAGTCCAATATATGTGTAAACTTTGTTTTTGTGTTGTGTTAGTGTTTAATAAATAATTTTCTTTCTTTAAAATTCGCTTTTATCGCGTTGCCAAATACAAATCGGCTACATTATGTACGAGTATTTCACAAACAATATTAGCTCGGTTCTATCGTTGTAAATGATCCTAATTTATCATTATGCAATTTCAATTCAAGCAATACACGGCAATATTAAACCAGCTGCGTCAAATAACGGTTGTATATTTATTTATTGCTTGCATTATTCAACATCGCCATTGCTATACCATTGCTAGCGAATTTCTAAATCCTATAAAACTTTTTAAGTTCACTTAACCATGATAGGTTCCATGGTTATTAACAATAAAGTCATTTATAATGGGATATTTACTTTTCTAAATCCAGTTTGCGCTTTTTGCGTAATACTAAGAACTCAAGAAACAAAACAATTTAAGTACATAATTTTTTTCCTCAAAAAGGAATAATTATATTTTACTTATTTTGCTGATCTTTATATATCATGTTTCCAACAAAATAAAAATACATACTAAGCTCTCGCGTTCCAACACTACTTCATCATCATCAGCATATGTTAGTCCACTGCTAGACATAGGCCTCCCCCAATTAGCGCCAACCGTCTTTAGCTTGACGCATCCAGCATCTACCTGCAGTCTTTCGCAGGTCGTCATGCCACCTGGTCGGAGGGCGTCCTACACTACGTTTACCGAGTCGTGGTCTCCGCTCAAGAACACGTTTGCCCCAGCGACCGTCGGTTCTTCGCGAGATATGGCCGGCCCACTGCCACTTCAGCTTGCTAATTCTTTGAGCTATGTCGATAACCTTGGTTCTCTGTCGGATGTATTCGTTACGAATCCTATCCTTCAGAGAAACTCCGAGCATAGCTCTTTCCATAGCTCGCTGAGCGACTTTGAACTGGTGGACCAGCCCTATCGTGATCCTACACTACTTAGGTAGTTTTTTTTTAAATCTTATTTATTGTTAAGGCCTTTTACTTCGTAAAGTATGCCAGTCCTATCATAACCGAAACTTATAACTAACAAACAAAACAAAATAAACAGCAAAATAAAAACATATAAATTGTGGCTATTTTTAAAGGGAGTCTGATACATAAACATTTTGAATAATGAGACAGCCGCTGCTGTATCTAGTTCCGCTAAAATGTTAATGAAGGTACCTAAATCAAATCTATTTCAATTAAGTTCAGTCATCAGTTCCTCCTTTCGATCATTGAACCTGACGCAATCCATCAAGATGTGGTGCACATCATCTAGGACTCCGCAAACATCACAGTTTGGGGAGTCCGTTTTTTACCTTGAACCCAAATTTCTTAGATGGATAATGACCAGATCGTAACCTGTGAGCGATGACAATAACAACTTAGGTAGATGTTAAATTATGCCAAGCTCGGTAAATTGATACGAGCCAATTAAGAGTTCATCACTATATAGGTACTGCTCTTGTGAGTTGGTACAGTCAGACTCAGATATAAAAGTTAAAAAAGTCGAAAGTCAAATTTTTTATGTCTTTTAGACTTTACAGGACTTCTTGTCTTTATGCCCGAATACTCTAAAACAAGTCACATTTTAAGAACGTCTCAAATTGCGTCACTTAGGGAGTGCCTAAATGTGAGTTGCGTTCGAATATTCGGAGGTTAAACTGTATAAAACTTGGCACTGATTTACCTTGGTGTTTATGATTGTAGGTAACTCTGATATCTGCTAGTTATATTTAAGTAGGTAAGACAATAATAGGTGAGTTGATGGCCACTGGTTATGTTCTTGAAAGATGCGTCGGACAAAAGCACCTAACTGCTAATCACAGAAAATGAATGAGATGATGAATGTTGAATGAATGAACCATATATTTTTATTGTTCAATCCTTCAATCTTCTTCTTCAGAGTTTATTTAAATAAAGTGAGTTGATGTTTTTATCGAATTGTAAGGTCATTTACATCGTGACTTTTTGATTTGGTTGTATTTTCTTTCTGAATGTCAATTAAGTATATATATTTTATGATATGTATGTAGTATATTTCCATGTAAGTATTATAAGTATTTTATTTTATAATATATGTATAACCTGCAAGCACACAGATCCCCTGGTACTGTCCACGATCCTATCCATCCATGGTTGTCTGGTAGAGATCGCTCTTGAGGGATAAGACCGCCAAATGTATCTCGTTTTTTTAAGTTTTTATTTTACATTGTCATTTAATACTTAGTGTGCAATAAAGAATTATCTATCTATCTATCTATCTATTAACCAGCTCACTTCAAAAGTCTATAAGTGCTAGGAACTGCTTTAAAAAACATTGGATATAAAAACTTTTGTAAAATATTACATAGCGAGCTCAAAATGTGAAACACAAAACGTCCATTTACCAAATGTTCCGTGATATTATTATTATGTGATATCATTTACGACAATTTGAAATTTACCTAGTACCTATTACGACGACTGTATTTCATTTTTTGTTTCGTTTTTTCAGATCTCTGACATGGTTTTACATCCAATTAATTTTGACGTAGGCAAAAACTTTAAAATATATTGTTTGATTTGAGTTTACATTTTTATTGCGTGAAATATTTTTGATTTACCTACTCCCTACGCAACCTCGATTATTACTCGTATTTATATTTTTGAAGTTTATTTCGAAAAATGCAGAAAGGACTATGCGTTAGTTACGGACAACATTTAACATCCTACTCATATTAAAGTGGCGATCACAATAGGCCTATCATGGCCGCTGTGATAAGAAAGCCATCCCAAAGCAAATAAAAAAAAAATACTATATTATAAACGCGAAAGTTTCTAAGTATGGATGGATGGATGTTTGTTACTCTTTCACGTAAAAACTACTGAATGGATTTTAATGAAACTTTACCATAACATAGCCTATACATCAGAATAACGCATAGGCTACAATTTATAAAGATATATTGTATATTATCCAAAATATCTATCACCACGCGGGTGAAACCGCGGGGCGATGGATGTTTGTTACTCTATCACGTAATAACTACTGAATGGATTTTAATGAAACTTTACAATAACATAGCTTATACATCAGAATAACGCATAGGCTACAATTTATAAAGATATATTGTATATTATCCAAAATATTTATCACCAGGCGGGTGAAACCGCGGGGCGCAGTTTTGAGTTTTGTATGATGATGTCTAGTGATTTCTAGATAACTGATATTTTAAATACTTATGTTTTATATGAATATGAATGTCAGATGACGTGTTTATTTAATTAATTATTTCATCAGACGAGTGGCACGGGTAAAACCTTCGTGAGTCATAATAATTTATTCGGGAAACGAATTCAAATTTAATATGGGATTCCTCAACGAACTCTGGCATTATCGTAGAGTAGGGATTTGAAAGATGCTTAAATAGACATGAAATAAGGTAAGACATTCAAAATAAGGACATTTAGAACGCAATTGAGTACCTAGTCTATCGGAGTTTCCCCGGAAGATCAAATCAGTAAGGATTTATTGATGAGATATTTGCCATAGTACTGCCGCACCGCCAAAATACCCAACTACCGAAAATCGCAATCAAATTTGTTTGGTTATCTTTGTATTCTAGAAAATAAGCTTATTATACTCGCCTTCATAATATCTATATTAAATGGATTGCGATCCTTACTTATAAGGATTTTCGGCAGTCGATTTATCGCACTGAGGCGAGTTCCCGGACTTTACATATCTGACGAAGCACTATGCAATTTACAGAAGCTATACATTCATCAGAATTTATTTATTTATTTATTTATTACAAGGAAAACCAGCAGCACATACAGAATTGCATGTGCTGTTAGTGTAGCAGGGTTCTCTATTGACAACCACGGACCGACAGCGATCCAATAGAGATTTATTTATTTTTATTTTATTTTTCTTTCTTAGGGATAACAAACAGCATCACTTAAAAATTAACTATAAACTATTAAACTTAAATAAACGTAATTCTAGAAGTGAACCAGCCCCGCACTTATTAAGAGATCTTTCTAGATCGATTAAAGTTTTCAAATGATTTTGAGTGAGTTGTTCCTTTTTAGGAAGTCAGCGGCAGAAAACGAAAACTTTTTACGTTTGGTATTGTACCACTCAGCTTATAAAAATTAAATGGCTACAAACAATGTCAGTGTCACTAACTACCATTGTTCTCCCAGGTTATGTAAAAACAGTAATACGAAGGGGGCATTTTAGGTTTAAAGAACTTTATTTTCTCATAAAAACATTACAGTTCACTTAAAATGAATAATTCACAGTAATATGTGTACTAAATATAAGTTAAGTAGGTATAACTCCTGGGCTCTGAGGCTTAACCTAGATTAGTTATCATAACTAATTATATTATTATGTATATTAGTGGTAATTTATAATTATGTATGTAGTTAGATTATTCTATTGAGTAGACATGTGCTTTCAACATATTTTTATACATATTAATGCTATCACATATCACATTTTGATAGTTTATGTACAAATGTCTTGTTAAGAAACTAAAATCGTCGAAAACATTTGTCCGCGCCTCTATAAAAACAAATTAAAAAAATTACATCGCTCATGACTTTTGAAATGCTCAAAACAAATCTCATTGTAAATTTAAACGTTGTGTGAATGCCGTATGAATTTCGGCTTCAACAACACAGTTGAAAGCTGCGGTTTCGTGAACGGGTAAGCTTTTCAACAAAATGAGACAATGCGCGTTTATTTCAAACTAGGGATTATCACTAACTGAAACTGTATTTCTGTTTAAACTAAAAGTAGGTAAACTGGATTTGGTTTCAAGCTAAGTCATATATAAGTTTGAAGCCAATGCTTCACACCGTCACACTTACACAATCTATATTGTTCATTCATGTCCAGTCTATCCTAAGGTTGCCTGGAAGAAATCGCTCTCAGCGATAAGGCTGCCGTTCATACTTCTTTTATTTCTGTTTTGTGTGATATAATAAAGTGTTTTCTATCTATCTAAATATCTTCACACGATCTCTTGCCTGCGAGGTTGTGAATTCGTTACTAACTACTACTACTACTACCGGCATCGGGACTAATGTTCTGCATTTTTTTTGTTCTAGGTGTTCTGAGTGTTTTCGATGTATATTAAAAAATAAATATCTATATAAAGTATTGTATTAAGTATAGCAGTTATCTGTCATTGTGAAATATGAAAAGCCCTTTGTCTCCATCGAAACTTGGGCTGTTCTGGAATCCTGAATCGTGCAATGCCTAATATCTAAAATTGTACAAATAAAATTAAGCTTTTTAAATTTCATTCATTGTACTAATCACAGTCCTACAATAAAAACCAAACAAATAAATAATATCCTTTTTTATTTTGATCGAAAAACCAACAAACAATCTATAATATCATCATCATCATCATCATCATCAGCCTATATCAGTCCACTGCTGGACATAGGCCTCCCCCAATGAGCGCCATAGCGCCCTGTCTAATATCTATGGTACCAAAAAAAAGAACGCCATCTAAGTGTAATCAAGAGCAAACCCTAGTAAAATAAATGAGTTTTAAAATATCATTTTCCATCGAAAAACTCCGTTCATTTACAGCCTTACAAAACATTTTAGCAGCAGGAATGATAAGGCCTAATGAGTTTTTAGAAGTCGTTACAATTATTTGAGTCGACACGCAATTTTTTCATTAGAAAACTCGGGTTATTTTCACGGAATGTTGAGACTTTTCGCAAGAGAATTTTTTTGTTTATATTTTGCCTTTTTTTTGTTTATTGTAAGCGTAATAAAATAGTAATCTTCAAATATGTAAAGTATACTCCGTTTAATTCCTTGACTGAACGAAAGAATGCGAATAATCATGAGAATAGTTTCATGGGTACATAATTAGATAGATAGATAGATAATTCTTTATTGCACACTAAGTATAAAATGACAATGTAAAATAAAAACTTAAAAAAACTAGATACAATTGGCGGTCTTATCGCTCAAGAGCGATCTCTAATTTGTCAACAGTATTCATTTCCTGCTAGACATAGGCCTCCCCCAATGAGTTGTCTTCAGCTTGCCGCATCCAGTATAATAATTAATAAATAATCAACAAAAAAAATTATAAATAATAATAAAAAAATAAATTAAATATATCATAATTCATTTATACGATGACTGCTATAGGCTGATGATGATGATCATGATGATGATTCATTTCCTTCCAGTGAATAAATATAAGTTTAAACATTATGTAGATTAGATATCTTTGCATTTCTATGCAAAGATATCTAATACAATGCAAGTCAAAGGTAAAAACGTATCTGCGGTTGAAACTCCTGAAACGAAAGGTACTGAAATTATGAATTAAAAAGTGTAATTAAAAAGTTTTCACATTAATGAAATTGCTTAGTGTCGATCCCCGTAGAGCGCCCCTGGAGTGACAAAGACGTAGTAGAAAATATACTTACAGTAGGCGAGTCATCTATGTATATGAACGTAATGAATGCTTCTTTGTACAAGGAAAACATAATTATCATAATCACTTTATTGCATGAAAAAAGGTCTTAGGTCTTCACTATTCTGGCCGAAGAATGTGCTGTTTCGGCGTTTTCGCAGACGATTAACGGTCGCAGCACATATTGCGTCACAAACGTCGCCGACATTACGTGCTAGTACCTAAATAGGTTTATTTTATGTATGTTAGATTAAGGTATATATTTTATATGGGCCGTAGTTTTTAGTAATTTCCATCCTATACTTTGTTGCCTGAAATAAATGGATTATTATTATTAAAAATAGTTCACATAATTCATCGGTTAATTCGGCATGCAAAATGACACAAAATATAAATAATATTATGCTACGGCTACGTATAGCTACGACAGAAGGGGCCATCTATATATTATAACTAGTTTGTTGGTTGTGCGCGAGCTGGGGGTTATGTATAGGTATTGTGTTTTTTTTTCATTGTATTCCCCTTGTCGTAACCTACACCGTAAATTATTTTGTTTGAAATCGATATACCTACCTACCTAAGAAAGGAATTTTGCAATGAAAAAATGTCGGCCATCTTGGATTTGGAAATGGACATCTTTTTCGTAATCTACGAGTTCGAGTTATTCGAAAACGATACCCATATTATGTGGGTGCCCGTCTCAAAGCGAGTATAAACTGCGATATAGAGATGTCAGCCATCTTGAATTTGGAAATGGAAATTTTTTTCGTAGTCGACGTATGCGAGTTGGTCGAAAACGATACCTATAATAGTGGGTGTGCCATCACACAGCGCGGCTCGCTTCGCTCGCCTTGCTGTATGGCGGTGGTCGCATTGACGCACGACTCTGCTCCTGCTGCCACACAGCAAGGCTCGCTTCGCTCGCCTTACTGTGCGTCAGGTGTCGCATTGCGGTTCGCTTCGCTCACCGCAATTTGCCGTCATCGAATTCGTATTCCTCACCCCCAAGTTAGTCAAAAACGATACCCATATCAGGTTTTTGATTGGGGGAGGGGATACAGGGGGGCTGGGGGCATGGGGGAGTCACGGCACGGCTCGCTTCGCACGCCCTCTATACAATCCCCATAAAAAAAATTGGCAATATGGCTCTACGTAGGAGCCCCCCACTGGGGGGGGGGGTCTTGGGGGGGCAAATGTCAAAAAGTCGGAATTTTCCCTAGGAGACTTTTACCTCCCCTATACGATTCCGTAAAAAAAACATACCTTCCCATCCACCATCAAGAAGAACAATTATGTCAATCAGTCAGTGAATCAGTGAATCAATGGTAATCTAGCTTTATACTATAGTAGAATATAAAGGCTAGATGCAGATAATTGCTGCTTATCTATTCTAATTATTAAGCTTGATGAGTTCAGCGAGCGAAGTTCCCCAGCAAGAATTGCTTGCACCCAAAAATGGTGGTTATTAGGATTTCAATTTAGTTGTTTTTAGTAATATCCCAAATAAAACTAGGTTCTGCCCGCGGCTTCGCACGCTTTGTGTCTATGGAAATGATGAAAGGTTATTTCTATCCAATGCGAACTGAATAATAATAGAAAATGAGATTAAAAGTAGCCTATGTTTTATTCCAGGCCTAGAACTAAGAGTATGCATAATTTCAATACATGAACTAGACGGGACCTGAATCCGTAGTCTTCAACTGAGTGAGTACGAAAACGCCTACCTATTGCGCCACAATTTGTCGTTCTGTGTTTTCGGTATAGAAGTTGCGCTACTGTTTTAAACCCTTACTTTGCCTATAGTATTAATTCCAAACGTCGCGTTGTCTACGTACATTAATAATAGGTCGCGATAATATTGTGTAATTCATTTTGGGACAATTCCATCAGTTAAGATACAATTTCATAATTTGCAGATTGTTGTAGTGATTAGAATTCGTGATTAGACTGTTTTACTATATGCGAATGGCTTAGCTTAGATTCACACTGGTTGGGCAGTGAATGTGATATACTAACACTTTCAGGCCCAAACACACATGTCCAACTGCAGGTCTTTAAAGCGGCGGCGCAACTCTCCGGGTAGCACCGTTGGGGCAAGGCATCAAATAAAGAACCGTTCTTGTTCACGACTGGTTTTTTAAACATACGGCATGCTATTCCTACGGTAAAGAAACCGTACCGAGGCTGCTGCGATACAACACTGTTAAAAATTACACCGTATGTAAACGCCGAGAGGGACATACATGGCACATACGGCGGCGACACCGTGCCGTATCACCGTATGCGCCGTTAGAGGTGTATGGACGTGGCGCTCTACCGAGAGGGACAGACACCGGCGGCACAGCGGCGATGCCGTACCGTGTGTGGTGAGTGGACGTAGCGGGGTGGCGCCGGCGGCGCGCCGATAGGGACAGATACGGCGCATACGGCGGCGGCACCTTGCCATAGCAACTTATGCGCCGTTTGTGTATAAACGCGGCGCACTGCCAAGAGGGACAGACACCGCACCGGTGACGCCCCGTGCCGTAGCACCGTATGCGCATTGTGTGGTGTCTGGACTGGGCGCACCGAGAGGGACAGACACGGCGCATACGGCGGCGACGCCGTGCCGTTACACCGTATACCGTTGTCGGTCTAGTATCAGTAGTCCGATGATTTAGGCCGATGATCGGACTGATGAGACTCACCGTCAACACTTCCACAGTGAATTATTTTGACATTTAAAAAACGTGTGACAAGAGTTTAGAAAGTTTAGGTTCCTCTTAATCTATTTCAGTTCTAGAACGTTACCCTAAAACGTCAAAATCTCGGCGCATACGAATACAGCTCATTAACTAACGAAACTCAAGTTGATAGATATTTTGACAGTTTAAATGCTTTTCTGTTGTAATAAATCACATTTGTGACATCACTATGTTTGCATTACAGTTAACCCCAAATAGGTTAACTGTGCCTCAAAGATAAAGTTTCAGTGCTGTTCCGAAGCTTCAGAACTTACAAAGTTGCTGTTTTGACTCTGCTACGCTTCCATGTAGAAGAAAGTTTTGATGGAACTTCTGTTTAGAAACATAGTTGGATCTATTGATTAAGGGGTTGGTCCCGGGAATTTCCCGTTCTTAATTTCCCCTATCGCGTACGCTGCGTACGATTCCAAAGCGGACGCACAACTTTATTTGCTCCATCAAGATTTAAACCCTTTTGTTGGAATCAGAACGTTGAGTGAGATGTTATTGAGTGAACATTAACTGACCTCATACTATTTTGCCACTCAACTTTCCATTCACTCAACTGACTCAATGCAACTAGTTGAGTAAACGGAAAGTTAATAGGCGAAAATTGTATATGTGATGATAACTCACGTACCTATATTATAAATTTGAACTGACCAGCCCAGGTGCGCTTTGTTAGGAATGATAATTTTGTCCCTCCAAGACCCAGCGAAAACGTGTTTTCTATAAAATTACCAAGAAAATGAAAACAAAAGACGACCTCAGCCAGCAAAAATGCAAAGCGCTAGCGAAGAAAAACTCCTTCCTATGTAATTTAGCAAGATAACGGTCTAGCTTTGTATACAACAGCTTGATTAGTCTCATCAAAAATGGGACACCTACACCTTCCAAACATAACGCGGCATAATTTTCAGCAATAGATAGAGTGATTCATGACGAAGGTTTATAATCCATTTGACACATAGATGTCCACGAGGGCAAAGCCGCGAGGCGCAGCTAGTTATTTATAAAATAAATTATTGTTTTCCTGTGTTACTTATTCAAAAGTTTTCCCTTCTCATTAGGAAAGATTTTCCCCTTCTGTGGTTTACAAGTTGATAATGCCAATAACCCATTAAACGAACTAGCTGTTTCATCTATCTCCCTGTGACTCTGGTAAACGTTCACTGTCACCCCGGCAAGTATACAGTAGCTCACCTTCGCGGTGAAATTGCTGTGGAACTTTCCCTTCTCACTAGGAAAGATTTTCCCCTTCTGTGGTTTACAAGTTGATAATGCCAATAACCCATTAAACGAACCAGCTGTCTCATCTCCCTGTGATTCTGGTAAACGTTCACTGTCACCCCGGCAAGTATTCAGTAGCTCACCTTCGCGGTGAAATTGCTGCGGAACTGAATATGAAATCGGCCATTATTTATTACCCACGCTGTATTAAAAAAGTTGTAATATTAGAGGAGGTGACACTTCAATATTCGGTTAAGGTGTAAGGGACGTATTCTAGAATGAAAATGGAAATGGTGATTTTATGTAAAAGGCTAAGTACAAAACCATCAGTAGATATTATTATTCACTATTACTACATAGTATAAAACAAAGTCGCTTACCGCTGTCTGTATGTATGTCCCTATGAATAAAATATAAAATAAATATATAAATAATGCTGGACAATTCACACAGAATTATCTAGTCCCATGGTAAGCAGAGCTTGTGTTATGGGTACTAGACAACTGATATACATAATACAATACATTACATAGATAGATATTTTTTTTTAGTATACATAGAAAACGACCGGAGCACTCGGAACAAATATCTGCAGATCGTACACACAATTGTTCCGAGGTGGGAATCGAACCCGCAACCTTCAGCGTCGCAGGCGGACCTTCGCCCACCGCGCCACATCGGTCGTCAAATGCTATGCAATGCTTGGATACTTAAAACTACGCAACGGATTTTGATGCGGTTTTTTTAATAGATAGAATGATTCAAGAGGAAGCTTTATAAACCATTTGACACATAGATTTCCACGCGAGCGAAGCCGCGGGGCGCAGCTAGTATCTTATAACTTATAAGCCTGTAATGTAATCAAGGTTATCTAAAGTAACGTGATCTGAATGAACACTTTGACTGCTGAAATCACACGGTATGTGTTTTCTACAAGTGACTAATATGCGTAAATCCACACTAGCGCAGCGGCTGAGAAAATACAGATCTTTGTGACTCAGCAAAGCCGTAATATTTTTCGAACGAAACGCATGTGCGGCGCAACACAACCGCTGTGTAGAGCGGCAGCACGAATTTTTTAGGTTAAAAAAAAGAACGCAGTCGTCGAAAAAAAATCGCAGTCGAAGTGTGTACTTACTGGAATGGCAACCAACCCATCTCTCATATAATAAAGGCGGCAGTCCCAACACCATCCTAAAAATATTATTATACTACCACGTGTGGTCTCCAGCGGTCGTTTTGTAGCTGACCCATAGGTTTCCGGTGTACAAGCTTTGTCAATAGATACGAATCTGACGACCGATGTGGCGCGGTGGGCGAAGGTCCGCCTGCGACGCAGGAGGTTGCGGGTTCGATTCCCGCCTCGGAACAATTGTCTGTACGATCTGCAGATATTTGTTCCGGGTGTTCTGGTCGTTTTCTATGTATAATAAAAAAATATCTATCTATGTAATGTATTGTATTATGTATATCAGTCATCTAGTACCCACAACACAAGCTCTGCTTAGCTTGGGGCTAGATGATGCTGTGTGAATTGTCCGGCATTATTTATTTATAAAAAAAAAAAATATATATATATAAAATATAAATAAATAGATAGATAGATAGATTTATTTATTGATACAAATTTGTTACATTTTGTTTAAAGTATCTTAAATCCTAACATAGGTTTATCTAGACACTAGAGTTCTCTAAACAATAATAAGGTTAAAAATTAAAATTAAAGTAATTACCGCGGTAGGCAGTCACGCAACAAGCACAGTGGTACGGTACGCAATAGGTACGTTTTAAAGAGAATTTATACTACAGAAGAAGTAAAAATTACTTCTGGGAAAACTCACGGATCAACATATTATTATTAGGTACTTATTAACACCAGAGCCCTACGCGCTCTTGCAATGTCAGCATTCACGTCTCAGCCTTAACGTCGGTAATATAATTATAAAATAATGCTGGACAATTCACACAGCATTATCTACCCCCATGGTAAGCAGAGCTTGTGTTATGGGTACTAGATAACTGATATACATAATACAATATATTACATAGATATATATTTTTTATTATACATAGAAAACAACCAGAACACCCGGAACAAATATCTGCAGATCGTACACACAATTTTTCCGAGGCGGGAATCGAACCCGCAACCTCTTGCGTCGCAGGCGGACCTTCGCCCACCGCGCCACATCGGTCGTCATAATGCCCAACATATTTAAAAGACGTAACTTTCTTGGGTTATCTCTCAGAATTCTACGTGGTTATTTTACTCGGTAAACGACAAGGAAAATAGGTAGGTAGGTATAATAATATTTTATCTTGTAGGACGCCCTCTGACCAGGTCACCCAAAGGTAATTCATGATGACCTGCGAGAGACTGCAGGTAGATGCTGGATGCGGCAAGCTGAAGACAGGGCGCTATGGCGCTCATTGGGGGAGGCCTATGTCCAGCAGTGGACTGCTATAGGCTGATGATGATTTCACTCCAACCCATATGAGAGCGTTGGACGTCAATACTTTGGTGTCTATACCAGTAGGGATTCTTTGAGATTATTTCACACTAACGTGTCGGAAGGAGCATGAGACCTCTTGATAGTATTACTTTGGTGTCCGTACCAGTATCTAAACATTTTCAACAAGTCCGCCGGTACACCCTTGTCCCTCAACTCTCTCCAGAACACGTTATACGAGACGAGATCGAATACCTTGGAGAGGTCGAGGAAACATGAATAAACTAGCGTCCCACGACTTTTTCAAATTCAAACAAATTTACCGTAGAAATTGTGTACACAAGATCTGAAAATCTAAGTGAAACAACAAGTTTGTATGAAGAAGAAAGAAAATACATTTATTTGACACTATACATAACACATTACATGGTAAGAAAATAATAAAAACAAGAAAAAAAATACATGGAATAGATAAGACATACAAAATAAAGCAAATACGTGTTACATAAAAGCAAATACGTGGTACTGTCTGTGTGTGGTGGCACAAAGCTTGATAACATCATGTAGGTATATACATATAAAAGAAAACAAGAGTATGTAACATAAAAAAGCCAGAGATAAAAGGATAAATGAAGAGAGGCACCATTAAATACGAGTCCCCATGGACATCACAAAACTATACAAACAACCCTTAAATATATCTATAAATCAATCTAAGCCTTACATCTACAAAACTACACATCAATTATTATTGTCTATGGTAGACCCATATTGCCAAATCACGAAGTCAAGTCAAGTTAGGCAGTCTATAGGTAGAGAAATAAATAAACACAAACATGTTCTGTTCTGACACATTGTCTATTGATTGTAAAAAACGTGAGTGATCTTATCAACAAACATTATAAATTGTAAGTTGTGGTCCTTATTAAGATTATAAAGTGCGTTTGGTGATTGCGTTTAGATACTTATGTGTTGGCGGAAAGATAGATGACAAACCTTGAGTTTGATTTTGATTTTGAGTGCGCAGTGGACGAGACAAATTATTTTCAACAAAGCGAAGACGAACCCGAAGCATACCGAGATCATTTTAGCTCTGAATACCAGAGAAAATGAAATAGGGACTCTATTTCATTTTGTGGCAGATCGTGACAGCAATTAAAGGTAAGAGAATCTGTGAAAAAGTGTAAAAGTTTTAAAATAAAGTTTTTGAAAAAGTTTAGTTTTTATTTATATTAGTTAGCCATGTTATAATGTATTTGTGCTAATTTGAGCACTAAGCAGTTGTTGTTTTAGTGCTTTCTTAAATATATAAATTGTTTTTACAACGCCCATTGGAGGAGGAATGGAATTCCAACACTTCGATCGAGGCTGTATATGAATTATGGTCGTATAATATTCTAATTACATAACTAGGTAATTTAATGATTATAATTTTTGTATGTCAAGTTCTTTATTGTCATAAAAACATTTTTATATGAGTCACCTACGGAGTTTTGTCTTAAATTTACAAGAAGGCAGTTTTCTTCTGCATACATGTTTGTAGAATTTTTCAATAGAGGTGTGTTTTGTTTTGACAATATATTATATAATAATTTATCTTTATCCAAATGCAATAATGTAATAGGTATAACTATAAGTTCAAAGTGAGTGTGAGCGCCAGTACAAACAAATGATTTGATGGTGAAATATTGGCTAAAAAAAAAAAAAAGATAGGTTCAATAAATTTATTTCCGGCCCTGATGGGGGCACAGAGAGGGGCCTCGAGGCTTGGCCTCATTACCCCGGCGTCAACTCGAGAGGTGACGACCCCTCGGTCCTTGGGTTTTGTGGGAATATATTTTTTTCCCCCTTCTCAGTGTTTTTTTTTTTTTGGCTTCATTTGGTTTGTATATTTTTTCTTTTTTAGATAGGTTTACTTCGTCCTTAAAGTCGTGTTCTCTTAATGTTGTATTTTCTGTCTCAGTTAATAAATGCGATCCATTATTAATTTCTTGCTAAATTTATCATCTCTACGAAATCTTCTGGAGAAAAGCTCATAAAGTGGGCAGACCACTCAATTATCAACTTGGAATAAATCTTATTACCTTTAATTTTTTTTAAATTTGGTTCATAAACGTAGGATAAATAAAACTGTCAAATTTTCACGTTAAACGAATAATAATAATTATTTATTTATTTCAACATTAGTCTAGTACAGGATGGAAAATACTTAAAAACTACGGCCCATATAAAACATATACCTTAATCTAACATACATAAAATAAACCTATGTATGTATATTTACTAACACATAATGTCGGCGACGACGCAATAGTGCTGCGACCGGTAATCGACCGCGAAAACGTCGGAACAGCACATTCTTCGGCCAGAATTCTTCGTTAGTTCGTTCATCATCATCATCATCAGCCTATAATCAGTCCACTGCTGGACATAGGCCTCCCCCAATGAGCGCCATTGCGCCCTGTCTTCAGCTTGCAGCATCCAGCATCTACCTGCAGTCTTTCGCAAGTCGTCATCCCACCTGGTCGGAGGGCGTCCTACACTACGTTTACCGAGTCGTGGTCGAGTTCGTTCGTTAGTATTTAATTTTCATACTGTCATTTAGCCGTGAAGGCCGTTTATTAGCTTCTCTGTTGCTAGGTTAATGTTAATTATTTTGTATGTAATTAAGCTGTTGGCCTTCCTTAAAATAAATAAGTTGGTGAAGGTCGAATAAAAATGGGGTTTATTAAAACGTCCAGGTAACCAGCAGCTGTAATTTTAATACAATCTGTGTAAAAATCTCTTGTTTATAATATTACTGTCATAAAGATAATCTCTCGAGTTTTATAACTGTTAAGTTTAATTAGAAGACCTTTTTGCTGACACGAAACAGGCCCCGTCGTAAACTTGGGAGGAAAAAGGAATTTATTTCGGACTAACTAAAATTAAAGTAAAATTTGAATTGGTTTCGAAGGGATACCCTTCTGCGTTGATACAATGCAAGTTATGATAAAAAGCAATAAGTAAGACACATTTAATTACTTTGTATATTTTACTAGCTTCTGCCCGCTGCTTCGTATTAACATAACATCGGCATAATGGGCACATGAACGAGGTACCACCCATTATGTTGAATGGATCTGAGCTGAAAAGAGTTACCCAGTTCAAATACTTAGGTCACATTATAAGTGACAATCTTAGAGATGAACCTGACGTAGAGAGGGAGCGAAGGGCGTTGACCGTAAGGGCCAATATGTTGGTTCGTAGGTTTTATCGATGTTCTGAAGAGGCAAAAGTCACGCTGTTTAAGTCTTACTGTCAGACGTTCTACACGAGTAGCCTATGGACCACATATACTCAAAAAGCGATCAACATCCTTCGCGTCCAGTATAATAATGCATTCAGGATGATACTGGGGCTCCCGCGGTTCTGCAGCGCGTCCGGCATGTTCGCGGAGGCGCGCACGGACGGCTTCCATGCATGCATGCGGAAGAAAATCGCCTCGTTGCTGTTCAGGCTGCACGGTAGTACCAACGTCATTCTGAATGCATTATCCAATAAATGGGATAGCCCGTTCCTCAAGCACTGCAACCAAGTAATGATGAAATAATCACTTTCATCATTATTTGATTGCACTGTTTGTAATAATTTACATTAATTGTTAATAACTAACATAGTATTAAGTAATGTTTGCTACTAACATGATATGGACCTAAATTTAATTTTAATTATGATTTGTCGTTGTCCGAAATAAATGTTTTTTTTTTTTTTTTTTTATAATAAATTGTCTATTATATTAAAGTTTGACTGGTTTTGCTGGTCTCCACGGAAGACCAGCGCTATGGTACGATCTGCTCTACCATAGCACATGCTGAGTGGAGACCGAGTTTTGTCAGTCTCTGTCGTCTGTTAATCTAAGTTTCGTTTCTAAGAGTCTCTGTTCTGTTCTGACAAAATAAAAATCTTTTTACTTTACTTTACTATGTTAAAATGTACGATAATTCGTGGACAGAAACTAGTAAAAAAATAAATATAAAAAATAAAGAATTATAGAACTTATAATAGAATATTCAGATTTTCAGATTTATAAAGCAGCACCTAAGCGTTACAAGGTTTGTTTTGCCACAAATGTCGCAACATGGTGTTAAGACTGTGATGCTAATCAGCGTAGATTATAAATATAAATAATGTTACCACCGAAAGTTACACAAACACACTAGATACACAGAACAGCGCAACAGCAATAAACCTTATTTAAATATTTATTTTGCTGACCGATACACTTGCGCTCCAATTTTTTCAAATTTCTGCTTTAAAACCATCAAAGTAAGTGCTTTTATAGGTCGTCACGTCAATCCACTCTAAAACAGATTAAAGCACCCCGTCATGAAACTTAATGGTACATGCCGGCACAAACCCATAAACCCAAACGACAATACCCAGTCACTTCCGTTGCGATGGCTTATGTCGCCACTAGCGTTTGTACGTGACATTACTCGCGTGGTACTTTAGGTGAAATTACCACGTTTATTAGGTGAATTATCCTTCAAACTATTTCCATAAATAATATTGGACAATCCACACAGTATCATCTAGCCCCAAGCTAAGCAGAGCTTGTGTTATGGGTGCTAGATGACTGATACATTTACATATTTGATATTTTTCATTATACATAGAAAATACCCAGAATACACGGAACAAATATTTGTGGATCGTACAAGCATTTGTTCCATGGCGGGAATCGAACCCGCAACCTCCTATGTCGCAGGCGTTTCTTCGCCCACCGCGCCACATCGGTCTTCAAACAATTTGAGTTTATTCGCTCGATACTATGTAGTATGTGCCTTTTGTTTAAGCTCATGACATAAACAATATTCATTCAGGATCTAAGTATAAAGCCCAGTTAAATAAAGTCTCTCTATGCTTCAAAAGTAGGAAAATCATTTATGGGCAATAGCGTGCGCTTCTATAATAAGCTTCCATCTGAAGCAACAGAGCTCCCTAGTCGTAAATTGAAACATTACATATGTCAAACAAAATCTCATCAAGAAGGCTTTCTACTCCATAAATGATTACCTCAATGATGTTAACGCTCAGTTTCGCACCAACAATAGTAAGTAATTTAATGTTGTGCGTAGCTCTACTTAAATATTGACAATGTATTAAATCACATTATATTTAGACTTATAAACATAGGCAAATAACCACGTATTAGACATATAAGAGATGAACATACTAGTGGTTTATTTTTCACGTCTTCCACTAGTGGACAAAAAATTTAAGTGTAGAACAGTAAATTTTTTTTTTTTGTCAATAATTTATAGTATAAGTTAAGTGCTTATTTTCCCTCTTCCTAGATGGCTCTGCGTCTGGATTGACGCAATTCTGACAACTTATTTTTTAAGCGTAAAAAAGAAATGCTATTGACTTTGACATAACAACCATCAAAAAATTACCGTGGCCTTTTAACACTTTGACTGCGATTTTTTTTCGACGACTGCGATCTTTTTTTTAACCTAAAAAATTCGTGCTGCCGCACTACACAGCGGTTGTGTTGCGCCGCACATGCGTTTCGTTCGAAAAATATTACGGCTGTCACACAGATACACAGTCACACAGATCTGTATTTTCTCAGCCGCTGCGCTAGTGTGGATTTACGCATATTAGTCACTAATTTCCAGAAATATCAAGCAGAAAGTTGCAGGCCGTTCCCGAAATACCCGCACTTATCGATCTCTCTACGTAAGCAAGAATCCACAAAGCTGCGGTTCTTCGCTTATTTGTACGTCTTTGGAACGATGCTATGCTACATGGAAATGCATTTGCTGAATATACTAGATCTATATCTATATCTCAATGCAGGTACCGACTTAATAACATTGGTATATTCAAGGCTAGTTTGAATCTCTCGCAAATTTTCACTTGCTCTAAGTAAGATTGTCAACCAAGGTTTACCTATACTAACACTTTGACAGCCAAGCATTTTATTTACTTCCAATCTCTGACAGCCGATCACGTCCCCTGTCCGTGACAGTTTTTTTGTTAGAGACGCTGATCACGTACTGCGTTTTTCTATAAAAGTAACAAAATGGTCAAAAAGTGCCGGCGTGCCCAGAATGGTACGCTAATTATGTATGCGGCTAACTAGTATAAAATAAGCGTCACGTGCGTAGTACGTGATCCGCTGTCAAAGTGCATATTATAAAGAGGAAATGTTTGATTTTTGTTTGTATGTATTGAATAGGCTCCGAAACTACTGGATCGATTTGAAATATTATTTCACCGATGGGAAGCTACACTATCCCCGGTGAACATAGGCTATATTACATTTTCAAAAAAGTGAGGAATCCATACTAAAACTCCAATAATGTAACCCAAGGTGTAAAAAAATCACCTAATAAAGTCAAATTCGAGTTTAACGCGGGGAACAGCTAGTTTTAAATAAGATTATATTTTTATTCCTTTAAAGAACGAAAAATATTCTTTTTTCACTAGCATTATCTTGCTTACAATAAAATATTATGAAACTATTCTACCATAAAAATATAAAATTATCATTTACCATGATCTCGGGCCATAAAGTGACCCGGTCCTTTGGAAGGCTTGCGTGGGGCCGAAGCCAACAGCACAGAGGCCCTTTGAGAAGTTAATCTAAAGGCGATGGCTACACATAGCGGGTATCATCCTCGGGTGCACAATATGATACACCCAAAGATGGTATCCGCTAGCTGTAGAGACTATTGCAAAGAAAAATGAAAGAAATAAAACCAGGCTATTGTGATGGATGGATGTACTGGGTAATCCGGCTATATCGGGAAATTATCATTATTATTATTATTTGAATGTTCGAAAAAGAGAATTCTGCTGATTTTCAAACAAACTTTCTCTCTGAGAATGTTTTCTTATCATTTGGTCTATTGAGTATATTGGATCTTATTTTTATTAGATACTTCGTTAGTAGTAAACCTAGGCTTAACGAAAAACTTTAATTACTATAAACAATCTTATTAGATATCTCATGAAGTTTTATGAGCTAAAACTAAGACCTTGTCGAGTCCGTTCTGGTACTTACTACTCTATGCTCCCGTAAGCTTTGAGCGCACACTTTCGACCGTCAAAAGCTCTTTCTAATTTACAGCAAACTGGCAAACCCTTAAAGTTTTCTTTTAAGTATTAGTTGAAACGTAGGTTGAAACTCCTATTCATTTTAATGTCATACAAATTTATAATTGAAGCTGAAACCCAAAAAGAAACTACGTAAAAGTTATTTAACAAAGCGTTCGCCGACTGTCCTTAAAATTTGTGTTTTTGTATGTTTTTATACCTACTCCGTCTAGCAAAGTTGTGTCACTTGTACCATCAATGGCACAAATCAATTGTACTACTGACATAAAGGCGTCTTGGTTCTACTTGTACCCTAGATGATGATTCCGTCCTAGTAGAATTTTAGGGCGGCGAACAGTGTCATGACTAGTCGTGTGCAGAAATGAATGGATTTATACTTTATGGCATTTAAAAACGTAACACCTTATATCTAAATATTAAAATAGGCGGCTTTATCGCTGATAGCGATTTCTCCCAGGCAACCTAACATATTGTGCTTAAGTGTGCGTGCAAACACAGAGCAGGTGCGTTCCTATTCCCTCACTCTCATTGATAATCCTATAGAAGGGCAGAATGATAGGAACAGAGAGGTTAGGTGCAGGACTGACAATTTGTACATTTTAAAAATACAACAAACAAAATAAAAAATATACAAAGTATGGGACAATTAAGCGGTCTATATATATTTTTTTCTACCTATAGGTAGGTATATTTTCTGTTATAAATAAATAAATAATAAATAAATAACGCTGGACAATTCACACAGCATTATCTAGCCCCATGGTAAGCAGAGCTTGTGTTATGAGTACTAGATAACTGATATTTATAATACAATACATTACATAGATAGATATTTTTTATTATACATAGAAAACGACCAGAACACCCGAAATAAATATCTGCAGATCGTACACACATTTGTTCCGAGGCGGGAATCGAACCCGCAACCTCCTGCGCCACATCGGTCGTCTTGGATGTTATTCAACCTAATGGGTTAGCTTTGTAATTTTATTTCGCAAACATTACGAGGGATCGTGTATGGCTTCGGGCGAAACATGCAAAGAGTAATAATACCCTTTACTTCAGCTTTTACAGCAAAACATTTTATAAGGCTGTTCTTAAATATTTCTGGGAAAACGTGGGTAGGTAAGAAGCCATATTGAGACCGTACCTTTATTAATTGTTGAGAAGCTTTACAGTGATTCTTTAACATGTTCGCAGAAATAGTTCAAATAAATAATTATTAGATGATTTTGAAAAAACTGACTTCATTCCTTAATTTTTACATAGGTTTTTTTAAGTTTTGCGGGACAATAACCCTGGGAGAGTGGCAGTTTTATGGGGCCACCTAGGGAACAATTTCTATACGTATAATAGCGAAAGAATCATCGAATCGTAAGACGGAGAAATCGACAAACTAACATACAGCCGAACATAGAATTTCCTCTTTATTTGAAGTCGGTTAACGAGATAAGGTCTTTGGTCAAATAATTTCCTTTATTAACAAATTTCACACCTAAATTCACTTTTTACTTATGTTACTTCAGTCTACGACAAGTGTTCTTCAAAAAGATGATCGGGCAATTACTTTTTAATTGTCATTTTTCATGTCATTTTGGTGGTATTCTTCGAAATACAACTGCACAAATTAGCAGCTATTCGGACCCTAGGGATGGACAGGAATTGCCTTCAATGTGTTGAAACACTTAAACTGTGATCACTAATCCTGCTTGGTATGGTGATTATAACAAAGCCCCCCTTTTTGGGGGGTAGGTATACCTATGTGTGCTGAGATTTTCAAAGCGAAGTTTTACCTTGATAGCTGTTTCAAAAGTTCTCACAATAAGTCCCATTCCCTGTTTAAATAAAATTTAAACTAGATTAGATCACCTTCGCGAATTTGTCCTTACAATTGTCGGCTAATCGACCGCTTAATGGCTGCTTAATTACATTTTGTAACTGAATTAACGGATTCAAGCGATACTCGACCCTATTTGCTCTTGGGTTTAACGGATCACATTAATTGGCTGGATCAGGGGACGGGACTGAATCAGAACTAATGAAAACTGAGCCTTGTGGACAAAGTTTCTGTTGAAATCTCATCGATTTTCGCGTGCACGGTCTAAGAATCTAGACATCCTAGTATAATAAACAAAGATAATGGCTTTAAATGGTTTGGCAGGCAACTCTAACCATAACGGCATATAGGTATATACCCGGCCAGCTTGAGGCAGTGAGGTTGGGACTGCTTCAAGCTGCAACTGCATAGTCAATTAGTCTATATTAATATTATGAAGCGGAAAGGTTTGGATTTTTTGTTTGCTTGTAATGAATAGGCTCCGAAACTACTAGACCGATTTGAAAAATTCTTTCACCGTTGGGAAGCTATGTTCACCGGCGATAGTGTATCCCCGGTGAACATAGGCTATATTATATTTTCAAAATTGTTAGGGATCCGTACTAAAACCTTGCGAAGTCAGGAAGGTCCGCTAGTTTGCTCGAGCAGTTTTTACACACTACACTATGTTAACATAGGTTCGAACACTCGTACTAAAATATATATGTGAGTAGATACTTAAGTTGGTATTGTATAGGTAGGTTATAAGTAAAATAAAATAAAATAATAAGAATCGTTAAACCGAGTTGTATAAGTACTACCTAACCTATTCAACTGCTCGAGCGGTTCTGTGTAATAGAAAACTATAATGTAGGTCGCTATACGGTCACAGCTTGAAGCAATATGTAGGCCCTAACTAAAATGATGAAGTTTTCAACCAGTGCGTCCTACCCGTTATGACCTACGGAGCTGAGACGTGGACACTCACGATAGGGCTGGTCCACCAGTTCAAAGTCGCTCAGCGAGCTATGGAAAGAGCTATGCTCGGAGTTTCTCTGAAGGATAGGATTCGTAACGAATACATCCGACAGAGAACCAAGGTTATCGACATAGCTCAAAGAATTAGCAAGCTGAAGTGGCAGTGGGCCGGCCATATCTCGCGAAGAACCGACTGCCGCTGGGGCAAACGTGTTCTTGAGTGGAGACCACGACTCGGTATACGTAGTGCAGGACGCCCTCCGACCAGGTGGGATGACGACCTGCGAAAGACTGCAGGTAGATGCTGGATGCGGCATGCTGAAGACAGGGCGCTATGGCGCTCATTGGGGGAGGCCTTTGTCCAGCATTGGACTGCTATAGGCTGATGATGAACTAAAATTAGTAGTTTTACTGTTTAAAGGTCATATAAGAGTTGTGTGGTCATAAGTCATAACTGTTAGTGAATTTTGGTTATCATACATGGGCTTGTTGAATGTCTACAAAAGAATAATATTGTGTGCCATATTTAATTTATAAAAAAACCTTTAAACAAAAAAATTAAATTCTATATTACGCTAATTGTGACCTGAAATTCTTGAAGCTTCTGCCAAACGACTGATCAAAAGAATATGGAAGTGTATTTTCAATATCCCACAGTATTATTATATCCTATCCTATAAAAAACAAAATCTTCTAGAATTTAACAAAAAGAAAAATAAAATTCTATTTTACGCTAATTGTGACCTGAAATTCTTGAAGCTTCTGCCAAACGACTGGTCAAAAGAATATGGAAGTGTATTTTCAATATCCCACAGTATTATTATATCCTATACAAAAAAAAAACTTCTAGAGTGTTCATTTACAAAGGCGTCGCTTAACGCCTTGACCCTGATCGATGTTACATGACTTGCATGCGAAGAAACTGAATAATAAACATGTGGAGTAATAACCTATTTTTGTCTTCATTTTTATTGCATTTTAACCTCGGTTCAAGGTAATGACAAAAAGCTCTAACTGAGAGATCGCAACGATCGATCGAGTCTTTGAAATAGTTATTTGGTGATAGATTTGACAGCTTTTCAAGCCCAGCCAGTCAATTAAGTAATCACCCAAGAGCTCGTCACAAGTTAGGCTCAACTCACACCAAAAGAGTGTCGAAGCGCAGCGCAGTTTCAGTGTCATATGAATTTTAACTTTATTTTCAATACAATAAAACTTATTATCGCATGAGAAACTCGAACGAGTCGCGCGGATGCCCGCGGCGCCGCGGGAATTCCAGCGAATTCGACTCGTTCGAGTTTCTCATGCGATAATAAGTTTTATTGTAGGTAATGAAAATAAAGTTAAAATTCAATTATTCAATTATTAAAATTCAAATAAAACTACCCAACGGATTTTGATGCGGTTTTTTTAAAGATAGATTTATTTGAGACAAACATTTCGACGCGAGTGAAGCCGCGGGGCGAATCTAGTTGACTTTAAAAAAAACATGGTTCTAGAACAATGATATATTCTAGAACAACCTAGATATTATTGCTCTTAAAGGACTATTAAAGTGGCTAGACGTTTAAGTACCTTATGCAAGTCGCCCGAGGAGTTTCAGCGGAAACCCTCAAAGCGTAAGTCTTGAAAGTTAGTCTCACTTGTTAAAGACAGTAAAATTCAGGCGACATTCAGTGGTAAAGTAAAATACAAGTTTCAAATGAATTCATTCAAATTCATCGCCTATAAAGACGTTTTACGATTGTTTTCGGGTTTCAATGTAAAAGATGAACTTGTTTCAACGTAATTTATGTTTTACTTTCAAAGTTTCAGTATACTCAATTTACTTTGTAAGCTTTTTGTTTCGCACTTTAAATTTGAAGTTAAAGCAATGTTTTATTATTTGTATCAGTTAACATGTTCAACTGTCATTATTATATATCAAAAAAATATTTGTGCATTACCGACCTAGCTGTAGATATTTGGAAACAGATGTGTAGATTACACATAAAGAATGAAGAATGGCAGTTTTGAGAAATTATACATATCGCTACCTTGGGGTAGAAAGGTCGTAAAAACCAAAACCCTACTTTACAGGACGAGCAAAAAACAAAATTTTAAAAACATTTTGGCTAATAATTTTTTTGTTCTTATGGCTATATTGACCCTATTTCGTGAGATTTATTAGTTTTTTATGTTCTTTGCAATGAAAAACCTTATTTTATTGTCAGTCTCTTAATTTAGAAGTTAACGTGGATTTACGACCAAGATTTTTTTTCAAAATGGTTTTTACATCCTATAATTATTTGAGTTGTTACATTGTAATGAGTCGTAACTAGATGTAAGTCGTTTTGATTGGGCTTAAAAACTACTTACATAAAATAATGAAAGTCGTAAAATCAATACCTTTCGAATGGTGGGAGTCGTAACTATGGTAACTGAAGTAATTTTACATACCTTACTATAAACTTGGGTAACAAAAACCATCATAACCACTTTACCTACCAGTACCTATGTGTGAACTAATTACAATTTTCATCATGAAACAAAATGTAGTCAATATTTGAACTGAGGCATTTATTCAAAATAATGCACAAAATAAAACATTTGGTATTGTTCAATCAAATTGTTTTTATTCAAAAAAACGTACACAAAACGTTAATGACACGACTCAGTGGAACATAGGTAATATAATAATACCTGTAGGGGGGGGGCTGCGTCCATGCTTTAATAGTTGCACTGCCTAGCTTGCATGCTTGCTTCCCTAGTCACCTAGTCTAGCCGCCTGCTTGCTTAGGATGGATACAGACCTGCCTTGCATGGCTCTTCAAGAAATGCAAGGCGCTAACGGTCTTAGGGGAGAGTAGCGCAACAGTCGCCGATCCCTAAGGCAAGCCTGGTGGGGAATCCTTCACGCGGTTGTCCCCTGTTATCGGTCTAATTCCCTCAGAAATAGACGCAACTAAAACCACCAGACGAAATAGAAAGAAAAAGGGAATGATAACCCTAAAATTATTAAACTATGGCAAGTCTCGAAAAACAATATGTTCCCCAGGAGGGTACCGGTTCTACCGGAGAATCCCTCCCCGAGCCTAGCTCGGGCCGCCCCTCGTACTCTGGGGGGGGCAAAGAACTGCCAAAGCTTAGTAATAAGCCTAAGAAACGCTCCAATCAACAAGCCAGGGCTGCATCTTCGGAGGCGCCAAGGCCCACAATCTTCACGGCTGCATCTGCGCCGTCCCTACCAACGACGTCAAGGGCCTATGCTTCAGAAGCACCCACACCGGTCCGACGGACCGCCTCAAAAGTCGAAGCGCCCCTCGGGGCTTCTTCGCATGAGACGGTCATAGAACTATCAGAACTAAGGGCCGCTATGCCCGACCCAGGGCCAAACTGGGATCTTGTGCCTTCCAGGAAGTGCAGGAGGAAGAGCAACAAACTCCGCCAACCCCCGAACGAGACCCAAAAGGCGCGGGCGCAGAAAAGGTCAACGGTAACCGACGGTGGACGAAAACAGCTGCCTAGTGCAGCTGGTAAGTCCACGACCGAAGTAGGTGGGACTCGTCCCGCCGAAGAGGTCCACGCACCGGCGCAGCCGAACGCAGCGCCAGTGCCTGTCGACGGAAGCCAGACACCTATTCAGCGGCCCAGACCCAGAGGGAAACGCGCAGGGAGGCTGGCAGCTTTGGCCCGTAAAAACAAGTACCCTCCGGCTCAACCTCAGAGCGTCAAACGTCCCAGACCCGACGACACTACTACACCTTATGGTGATAGTAAACGCCAAAGGTCGGATATGGGAAACAAGCCCGAACCAACGAGCTACGCAGAAGCCTTTAGGTCACACGACCTCTGCGTAGCCATAACAGTCGAGCCGTGCCAGGACTTAACGGAGGAGCAGGCCACGGAAATACGTGAAAAACTAGAGGTGACGGTCGCGCTGAAGATGCTCGATCCAGCCACTCGACCTGATACCTCAAAGGTCCGTTTCCGTGGCCGTGCGCATTACAGCAATGGCGTCCTCAAATTCTGGTGCCTGGACGACAACTCGCTAGCGTGGCTCCGCGAAAACGTAGAAAACCTCAAATCGCCCATCGCCGAGACCAAGCTTGTGGTCAAAAAACAGTCTGAGCTCGAGCGACGAATCATGTGTGGTCTGTTCGTTCCGACACCAGCAAGCATGCCAATGAGAACCGATCAGATCCGCACGATTCTGGCGGGCTATAACCCACACGTCAACATCGACTCGTGGAACCCAATCCGAACGGAGAGGCGGGATGATAAGGATGGTCCCGGCACATACCTGCTTCTCCTCGTTCCCGAGTCTGAGGTTGAGAAAGCCCGACAACACGATCGGCGCCTGTACTGGCTCCTTGGGAACATCTACCTTAGGATTATTCAAAAAGATGAACCCAAGGACGAGAACAAGGACGCCTCAAAACACAATCCTGGACCCAACCCTGGTCCAGAGCCTGGTTCCCCTACAGGATCCAAGGCTGACCTCGATCCGCAGCCTGGCCCCAGTTCGGGGTACGCAGCGGACCCTTCTCCAGCCCCACATTCATCCCAGGGGCTGGACCTCATGGATGTCCAGGATCCACCATCCCCACTATCTGAGGAGCGCTTTCTCGATACGGAGGGGAGCGATGTTAGCGACAGCGACACCGGCTCCTCTCCTATCAAGCGCTCCTAAACCAACACAAAAATCACTTCCTGATCCACCACTCCCCGCCACTCCTTTCATCCAAGCAAACCTCCAGCACAGCCTTACAGCTAGTGCGTCCATACGCAGAATGCTGGAGGAAAACCCTAACACCGTGGCCCTTATCCAAGAACCGTGGATCAGGAAAGGCCAGATTTGCGGCCTAAAGCTACCGGGTAGCAAGCTCCTCGCAAACACAACTGTAAGCAACCTTAGAACCTGCATAGTTGTTCCGCGAAGTGCGAAAACACTACTAATAACCGAACTCTGTTCCAGAGACCTAACAGCTGCTAGGCTATATCTATCTCCCACCAACAAGTCGTTAACACAGATAGTCCTAGCATCAGCCTACCAACCAATCGACGAACCAACACCCACACCAGAGCTGGTGTCCCTGATCGAATACTGTGAGAGGGAGAAACTCGAGCTCATCATCGGCACCGACTCCAACGCACACCACACGCTATGGAATAGCGCCAGGTGCAATGACCGAGGAGAAGAACTGGTAACCTATTTTATCTCTACTAACCTTCTCCTTCTAAACAGGGGCTCGGAACCCACTTTCGTAACATCCAGAGCCCAAACAATAATAGACCTAACACTAACGACCCCAGACATTTCCGAATCCATCAAAGACTGGCATGTCTCTAACGAGGCCTCATGCTCAGATCACAGATGGATAAGGTATGTTCTGGAACTGTCACTACCCAGCCCACAACCTAGGCGTGTCCCACGTAAAACCGATAGGACTAAATTCTTCCAATCAGTCAAATTAGGAATTACAGACAAGCCTAACATACCCGATAACATAACAGTAGCGGAAATAGACCACTACACAAATCAACTAACAAATATTCTTACCAACAGCTATGAACAATCCTGCCCTCTAGTCTTACCTAAACAGGGGACAAACAGACGATGGTGGGGTCCTGAACTGCAAAGACTGCGTCGCAAAGTAAGGAAACTGTTCAACAGAGCCATAAACACTAGACAAGACGAAGCATGGGTGAACTACTACAATGCGAAAAGAACCTACAAAAAGCAAATTCGCCTTAGAAAAACCGAATGTTGGGAAAGGTTCTGCACCAACATTGAAAACAACAATCAGGCCACCCGTATAAGAACTATACTGGCAAACGTGCCAGAAAGCACGCTAGGGTGCCTCATCAAACCTGACAATACCTACACCAAATCAGACGCTGAAACCAGCGAAGTGCTTCTGAATACACACTTCCCAGGCTGTCTTGTCACAGACACCAACACATGGGAGGAGACATCAGAGCGCACGTCCACCGACCAAGACTGGATAACAGCCCAGAATATGATAAACCGTGAAAAGGTAATCTGGGCAATCAACAGCTTCCTTCCCTTCAAAGCACCAGGAATGGACGGGGTCTTTCCAGGTATGCTCAGCTGGTGCAGTGGCTTACTAGCAGACCACCTAGTGAAGATATTCAGGGCATGCATTGCCCATAGATATATACCTCACATATGGAGGGAAGTGAAGGTAGTATTCATACCTAAACCAGGAAGGAGTGACTACACCCAACCGAAATCTTTCAGACCTATTAGCCTGACATCATTCCTTCTAAAAACACTAGAAAGGCTTTGTGACAGAGAAATAAGAGACACCACACTCTACCACAACCCCTTACACTCTCAACAACATGCCTACAGCAAAGGCAAATCAACAGAATCCGCCTTACATAGCGTAGTCTCACGAATAGGAGGTGGATTATCATCAAAACAACCTACACTAGCTGCCTTTATAGACATTGAAGGAGCTTTTGACAAGACCAACTTCACCAGCATACACAGAGCCCTTACCAGATATGGTGTAGCGCCGACGCTGGCCGAGTGGATAAACAACATGCTCCAACACAGAGCCATACAAGTCAAAATCAATGAAACCACAAGAGGCGTAGTCGCGAGGGGCTGCCCCCAAGGGGGCGTCCTTTCGCCCTTATTATGGAACATAGTTGTAGATGAGCTAATTCGCAAACTCAACGGTCATGGTCTGGTCACGGTAGGATACGCGGATGACCTCGCGATCCTGACGACCGGCTGTTTTGAGCACACACTATGTGACCTGATGAAACTCGCCTTCAAAACCATTGAAACATGGTGCAACGATCACGAACTGACAGTAAACCCAACAAAAACGGAACTGATCTTGTTCACGAACAAACGACAACTGGGTAATTTAAAAATCCCAAAGCTATTCAACACAGATATAACGTTAAAAACAGAAGTCAAGTACCTAGGGGTCATACTAGATAGCAAACTGCTATGGAACAAACATCTTGACTACAAACTCCAGCGTGCGACCGCTACTCTCTACCAATGCAGCAGAATGCTAGGGAAAACTTGGGGACTTTCACCGAAAATATCCAAGTGGCTCTACACTGCTATCATCAGACCAACATTAACCTACGGAGCGATAGTTTGGTGGACTAGAACGGAGCTGAGCACCGTGGTAACTAAACTACAACGCTTTCAAAGAATGGCATGCTCTGCGATAACAGGATGCATGAGATCCACACCAGGCGCTGCCCTAGATATAATTCTAGATGTAGCACCTTTAGACCTCTACATACAACAAGAAGCCACTATGTCGGCTCTAAGACTACACAACACAGGCCTTTGGGGAGTCACAAGAAGTCCACATGCGCAGATCATGGACAGGGCCATAACATATGAACCACTCACAGCGGCCCCTTGTGACAGAATGGCCAACAAACCAATACTAAACAAACACTACCAAATACAACTATACGAGGACCAAAAAGATGAATCAGGTACCCACGAAGTCAGAATTTACACAGATGGCTCCAAAACCGAAACCGGTACGGGTGCCGGGGTTCACTCACTGGACCTCAACATTAACATATCAATAACGCTAGGAACGCACAGCTCTATATTCCAATGCGAATGCGTAGCAATAACACAGGCAGCTACAGCCGTACAGAAGAGAGGAATCAAAGACCAACGTGTACGCATCCTCTCTGACAGCGCAGCCATACTCAGAGCCTTGGAAGGAAACAACTGTAGCTCCAAGCTCGTTTACGAATGTCACTCTGCTCTGGAAAGGATATCCACTGAAAACAGGATCATCCTACAATGGATCAAAGGACATAGTGGATCGCTAGGAAATGATGCTGCAGACGAACTGGCACGGAGAGGATCGGCAACAACCATAGAAGGACCACCGCCATTCCTACCCCTGCCATTCTCTCTGCTCCAGACATGGACCAAGCTCAGAACTAGAGATACACATAACGAACGATGGACTAGCCAAATCAATTGCAGACAAGCAAGGACGGCACTCCCATCAACATCACCGAAGCTAACAAAACGCTTACTAAATCTGAATAGATTGGACCTGCGTGTCCTTGTGGGAACACTAACAGGACACTGTCCACTAAACAAACACTTATTCACCATCGGAGCGACGGATAGCCCTCTCTGTAGAGGATGCCTCAGCAACGACGAAACAGCTTCCCACGTAATCCTGGAATGCGAGGGAGTATTAGCACAACGTATAGAAATCCTCAACTTGCCGAGGTCGCTCCGCGAAGCCTGTGAAGACCCCAGGAAGATTCTGCGCTTCTGGACGGAGCTAGGCTGGCTATGCTAGCAAACTACTACGCATAAAGGACCAAAAGGAGTCTAAATGCGGAAAATGGAGTACCCCCACCTGAACCTGAACCTGAATACCTGTAAAAATACGTTCGTATTTCACAAATATTTTATTCTATTTGAAGCATATAGGTACCTAGCTATAAAAAAGAGTGTATTAATACTTATTCTACATTACATTAATCTAACAACTATCAGTGAGATCAAAATTAGGCTATCATCAGTCTCAACTTTACAATTAAGTCCTACAAATGCGGGTCAATATTAAAATCTAAAAAGGTAATTCTCTTGTACTTGAGTTGTTCTTTGACTCATCTAAGCAAGGAATAAACTACTGAATTCTGTATCCGAGTGAATAAGCGGTAGTATTGAATACCTAATCATTACAATCTAATAAATTACAATGCAATTTTAAATTAAAGACCGAAAAATTAGTAATGGTACCTAGGCTAGGTAGGTAGGTACCTACTTGACTAATTTTTATTTTTCGTTCTTTAATTTAGAATTGCATTGTAGTTTATTAGATTGTAATGATTAGGTAATCAACATACTACCTCAGAGAAGTACCTTGTTATTTTATGTCTAGTAAAATAAACTTGAAAGTTTGACGACATAACAAATAAAATAAAAACTATAAACCTTAAAAAACATTATTGTTAAGTGTAATGAGCAAAATGAAATGAGCTCGTAGGTATGTTACTGTGTTAAGGCAAAATACCTAGTTCTAAATTTTTTGTACATTACTAATCAATAAAATTGCTCAGAGCAACGTCTTGTTATTATTTTTAACATTCATGAGGTTCCTTTTTCACATAAACGTTTCAAATCGTTGTATTTTGCAGTTGGAATGGGCAGTCGACGGTTATATAACTTTCGCAATATCAATTCTTCTCCTCCTAGTATGGAACTTGGGTCGCTATTTGTATCGTCATCATTATCGCGAATTCTTCTTCTACCCTTTCCTTTCAATCTTCCTGTTCCTCTCCCTTTCCCCTTTCCCTTTTTCATTTTTGTAGATTCTTCATAAAGATTGATTGTTTCTTCGAGTGCGTCTTCACACATTGAGTACTTAATTCCTACTTTATTTTCACTTCTTTCTTCTGATTTGTTGGAATTTAAGTTTTTTAGGGTGTCTTTTGTGAATGTTTTGAATGCAAGTTCTTCCCAGTTAATAAATTCTTCATGTTCCAAAATATTGACTTGGTAGGGTCGAGGACGTTTTCGTGCAGAGGAAATATAAGGTAGTCATTGTGAGGGGCTCCATACTGTGAGCTTTTTACTTCCTTTTCAATTGTTGCATGCATAGAATCTACGGGCAAGGAGCACGAAGCTGAGGGCTGAGGATCTTCGGCAGCAGCAGGTGAGTAGGACGTCGTCAAGCACGGGGTTTCATCAGGATGCAGGGAGCACGAGGCTGAGGGCTGAGGATTTTCGGAAGCAGCAGGTGAGTAATTCCCGTGTTTTATTACTTCGATAGAAATAATATTAACTTGACTTTGCTTCTTTGCATCAGTACTTTTTAATGGACTGTTCGAAACTCCAACATTGTGTCCAAAGAAAGGCATGTTAGATCGGGGTACAGATATTGTAGAAGTATTGAAATCACTTTCGCTGCTGCTATGTATTATGATATTTTCTTTTCTTACATTTTTTCTTTTTAGTGGGCTTTCTGAATCACTGTCTTCTATGATGTCTGTGCTCTGATTTTCATCATTGCTATTTTTATCAATACTTTTGTATCTGCTTATCTCACCTTGTCGTTCGTGGTTCAATTTGTAAGTAAAAAATATACCTAATCTTAATAATTGTAATATAGTGTGCTTTTGTCATTCATGGTATCCACTGCAGATACTTCCTCTAACAGGAGTGAGAGAGTGTTGGGAAAGACAGTCGGAGTATCCCGGTTACGATCCCAGTAGGTTCCAACTAAATTATTTCAATTTATTTATCTGAATATTAGGAAAATGAAGTATCACTTGAAAACACTTTTCATTTGAAGGCAAAAAGTGAGTAAGAAGTAAAAGCCTTGAAAAATAGTAAACTGGGTCGTATAAGCCACTTATACCGTCAAAGCCAAAGAAAATATTGAAAGCAAAATGGGTGTATAAACCATGTATTTCGGCTGGTGTTCGTTACGACCACGACTATTTGGGTACATTATTCAATAAAATTACCTATTCAAATTATTATACTTACACATATTTTTACTAGACAGGTGCTATAATATTGATAAAACTTTCAGTAACTGAACGAATTATCTGTAAAGCCAAAAACTTTTCTAACCCAGCAACAGTGGCTATAATTGGAACTAAATGTCGCCGTTATTGAAATAACTGTCATCTTATTTTAACACTAAATTCAATAATTTTACCGGCTATATAAGTTAGTACACATCGGTACTTAATAATTAATACTTATTACTACTATTATACTATTAAAAACAGGAAAGCACTAAGGGTGCTAAAGTAAAATATGTAGGTATAACGTAGCTTACCTTTCTGGCGTTCGGTTGCGTAGTTTTAATAGTGATTGAAGTACTCTTCTTCTTTTGAGTAATGAATCCAGGTTAAATAACTATGACAATTCGTCGTCAGTGAAGGTATTTCTGCTATGATCGGCAATTCTCGGCGTGGCGTTTGGTTTCAAACGTATTTTTTCAAAGGGAGTAAGTACTTTCAATAAATTTGTAAAAAAAATTATTATGATGTAAAAGCCAATTTGCCTTTCACGAAAGTGTTCTGGATTGGTGTAAATACTTTACCGTCAGTTGCTCTTCTTGAGCTTAGGGTGTAAAAACCAAATTGAACTAAACGTATGGAGGTAAAAGGCTGTAAAACGAAATCATACTGAACTTTGGTTTTTACAACCAAGCGCAATTTATTACTTTGGTAGTACACCATACTTGACTCAAATCTAATATCTTTTACAACCTGAACTAGTAGCAATAATATTATTTTTGGTTTTTACATCATAAGTTCCAACAAAAACTCTGCTTAGACGTTGAAGTCGTCTGGGCTGTAAACACCATTTTTATGCGAATTGGAATGCGTCACATAGACTAATCGATAGAGCGGAAAATTCTGAATAAGACTGCATTCATAACTCATTTTGGGCAAAATGGTTTATACGACCTTTCTACCCCAAGGTGTCGATATGTATATTTTTTTTATTACCTATGTAGTCATCGTCATCATCGTCATCAGCCTATCTTAGTCATAGGCCATAGGACATAGGCCTCCCCAATGAGCACCACAGCGCCCTGTCTTCAGCATCTACCTGCAGTATTTCGCAGGTAGATGCTGTCTGTAGTGATCTCATGAAAATCAATTAAAATATTTTTATTACTATTTAAAACTTAGTATTTTTATACTTTGATGTAATTTGTTGTTCATGATTATGTTAAAGTGAGAAAGGACCTAATATACAAATAAAACAAATATATTACAAAAGAAACGTTTTATTCATATTTTCACTAACAGTGCATTCACAGTTAAAGTTTTTTTTGTAAAAACCACCCCAAAAATAATACATCGTACTTATATATATAATAAAATTAAAAATAGCCTGAAATACAAATATATAGCTCTCAACGAACAAATCCAAGCTATCCTGAAATCTTGTACACAGAGTAAAATAAAGTTTAAAAAATACAATAGAGTTGTGGACCTTTGGGAATAAGCTAATAATACGTCAAGGATAAGGGAAGATAGTTATGAATTTTTAAATTGCGAGTTTCTTTTAAGTTTTAAATAAACCAGTCATGAATACGTACTTCCGGTTTGTGGATTGTGTTACACCGAGTCTAGAGGTAAGTCATAATGCCTACTTTAAAAACATATTTATTTTTCTTTATTCAGAAGACGAACAGTTTTACACACTTAACAGATAACTTAAACAATAACCATTTATGTGTCCTCCATGTAGAAGCTAAAGGATATAGAACATAAGATGTATTCGCTGGTTATTTAAAATGAAAATCATTGAACTTATTTATGTAGATAGATAGAAAACACTTTATTAAGTATACCACACAAAACAGAAAACAAAACAGGAATAAACAATAGAATAAAAGAAGTACAAAGGGCGGCCTTATCGCTGAGAGCGATCTCTTCCAGGCAACCTATGTAATATAAGAATATAAATTTTCCCCATAAAATATAAAATATTAGTTACAAGACTAGAAAGTTCAGTGATTATTCTAACATCTAAATAGAAGGCCGTGGACTTAGGCAAGTTATATACTACGCATTATATATATATTATATATTTTATTGAATACAGAATTATTATGTAACGCCACCTTAGCAAAACTTGAAATGACCTACGCTGCTAAAAGTATCTACAGTTTGACATTATACTAAATGAGAAAATATTTACTTAAGTTTTAACTTTAAGGTATTTTGAAGTTTTAAGTTCTTATTTATTTGTATGTTTGGTCTGCCTGTTGAAAAATAGCACTTTGCTACATACCTATAAGAGTTTATAGTCCAATTACAATAGTATCTACTCACTTGAAGAGTTTAATAAAATTTTGATATCAATAGTAACTATAAGAAGAGTTTCTAATTACTAATAAATTAGTGATATAGTTTACGTTCTTAAAAAATAAAACGGTGTAACTGATTTAATTATCTATAGAAAACATCAGATATCTATAAATCAAGTTTATTTACATTGACCTATAATTACTATTAATAATATTACGATATTAAAGAAAATACAAACAATATTAAACCGTTCTCTACACTAGTGACTAGATGAAAATGCAAACACTTACTCTAAGCGATATGTGCCCTATAATAAAGCTTAGCATTATGAACCTTTTTTTAAAATACATTAACACTAAATTTGCTAAATCACAACACAGCATTCAAAATAGCATTAAGAAAAACTACTGTCGATTATAAGAGACAAATATTATGCAGAGAAAATCAGTGAAAAGTAAAAACACAAATCGAGAAAAGAAACATTATAAAGTAATAACTAGATTATTTAATATGTTCTTGTTAAAGTAAACTTAAAGACATGACTAAACAAGATTCAAAAATGCATATTAAAACACCATTTATTATATTACTTATATTTATAATTATATAATTACGAAGTGATGCAGTTAGCACATTATCTACTTTAGAACATACGCTTTGTCAGTTTTTGGTTAATAGTCCTATGTACAAGGCTTAGACCTAAGATACGATATTAATCTAATGAAGCTGAAGTGATTAGTTGCCAAAAATAACTAGTATATATAGTATAACTAGTATAATATTGCACTTATACACAACAATATTTTATAGTTATAACAAAACAACAAAAAAGCATGTAAAACACATGCTTTTTCAACGAAATAAGCTAAATTTAACGTGGCATAAACTTTTAAACTTTAAACGTATTTAAAAAAATTATAATTAAATAGAAATATATACTTTTATACAGAAAATTATTATCATTAACTCTATTTTCTCTCTCAAAGTCAAAAGCTTACAAATTTGATTCTAAACAATTTCGTTAACATATTATATACTTAACTACTTAATGATTTGAAACTACAAGCAAACATCTTCGTAATTATCATTCTCTACATATACATACGCTTTATTAACTATGTAAGTCGTAGTTATCCCGGTTTTTTATGTACATTTCCTTACATAATATAATGATAGTAAAGCTTTACATAGATCACTATTTAGTTATTAGTCACATCTATAAAAATTCGATAGTATTAACTTTATTAGATCTATTAGGATAATGAACTTTGGTATCATTATTTATATTGCCTTATAGAGATTCAAAAAAAATTACATTACAATTATTACAAGCTACATAATGTTCTACATCTATTTACAAATTTAAATTACGCCACAGTTAATAAACAATCACAGCTATTGCAGACACAAATATTAATAAGAATAATTACTCTATTGTTATATCCAATGATTAATTCCAAATCAGCTGTGCTTAACACTTTGAGTGCTGAAAACGCACGGTATGAGTTTTCTACAAGTGACTAATATGCGTAAATCCACACTAGCGCAGCGGCTGAGAAAATACAGATCTTTGTGACTCAGCAGAGCTGTAATATTTTTCAAACGAAACGCATTTGCGGCGCAACACAACCGCTGTGTAGAGTGGCAGCACGAATTTTTTAGGTAAAAAAAAGACCGTAGTCGTCGAAAAATAACCGCAGTCAAAGTGTTAAAATAATCCAAGGCATTCATAGATATATTTAGTAGAGAAAAGTGGGACCCGCGTACAATTAACTCTAATAAACATTAAAATGTAAAGAATAACTTTATAACTAAGTAGGTTCTTCACTATCACTGGGTTTCGTTTGACCTATATCATACTCTTTTAACGCATCTTCTATATGTTTTACCTGTTGAAAGAAATTTAAAATATTTTATTAACTGCATAGGATAGAGCCAAACTGTTCTCAATCATTTAAAAATCAATGAAATAGATCTACCTAGTTGATAATGGACTTAAAAATGAAAGACACAAAGTCAAACCATATATCAAATTAAACGGATGGATCAAAACAATAGCTCAACCAACTTTGTTAACATATCGTGTCAAAATTACCCTTAACTAACCCCAAAGAACACAATACGGACCCTCTACAACTAGTGGTAAGGGTGAAATTCAAAATGATGATAAAGGCTTACCTGTGTTGCCCCCGGGTCGGTCCCAGGATGGGAGTACTTGTGGAGAAAATGACATGTTCCTGGGATGTCTTTGGGGAACGAATTTGGAAGACACGAGGGGTCTCGAGGCTCCATCTCAAAGCCGGGGAATTTTATTAGCCACCTGCAAAAAGTTTTTGTTACTTCGGAACGAGTTGAGGCTAGGCGAAATTGGACACAGCTAAGTGATTTGCTTTTTTTCGGTAAACACCGTATAAAGCTTTCCTTTGAACTTGTCTTTGTTTTTCCTATATGGGTACGGGAAGGATTTTTAGTTACCGTATAACTATATATTGTCGTTTTGAAACAAAAAGAGCAGAGTAAATTTGGACGACCTCTGTGGCATTGGAGAAAATGTAAATAAATAATGATTCATAAAATTATAATGAATTGATTAGATATGGTGGCGCTACTGAAAGTTTGTAGGTATTTACTGTCATGGTATTTACCTTCTGCGTAGAACTTTGTATTCCTGTTATGATTAATTACATAAACAACATTGCATAGTAAGTAACGATACTCGTTAAGCACTTCGGGAAATATCACTTACTAATTAGTAAAATACCATTTGTTTACGGACTTATTTATTTATAAAATGATATTTATGTGACTCAATATGTATTTTAGGTGGGAGAAGCCACTGACTCCTGAAATATAGTTTGTACTAGGTTCGCGAGTATATATGGATTGGTTTTAATATTTTACTTATGTTTGCTAATGTAATCGCCTTCTTTGGCGACAAAACCTTGGTCGTTCAATTAATTATTATCAAGTAGGTATAGATTCCCATAGTTTTAATGCCACAGCTTTTCTGCAGCGACTGGCTATTATTGGCTACTTTTTGTTTGAGTTCGTGATTCATTGTTTTCGCGACGGGTCGCAGAGTGCTGAAAGTTTTCAGGATTTATCTAACTTTGGAGTACGGCTGGGCTTTTGTGGGTGTCTATCAAATTAATCTTTGTTCGGATATTCTTTCGAACATTTTGCGAAAAGTACCTAAGTTCGTAGTTTTGAAATTTTATGAAGAGTCTTAGAAAGTTCAATCAAAGTGGGTATTTATTTACTCTTGTTAAAAAATGGTAATATGTCTGCCAATGCTTTATTCCTCTTTTACTAATAGCCTTACTAGTGTAGTGTGTGCTTTCTCATAGAAAGGCTATATCTTATTTGACGACCGATGTGGCGCGGTGGGCGAAGGTCCGCCTGCGACGCAGGAGGTTGCAGGTTTGATTCCCGCCTCGGAACAATTATGTGTACGATCTGCAGATATTTGTTCCAGGTGTTCTGGTTGTTTTCTATGTACAATAAAAAAAAAACTATGTAATATATTGTATTATGTATATCACTTATCTAGTACCCATAACACAAGCTCTGCTTACCATGGGGCTAGATAATGATGTGTGAATTGTCCAGCATTATTTATTTATAATAAAAGCAACCATCATTTTCATAAATTTGAGAATATCTGTACTTACAGAATAACTATATAGTATTACATTTCGTACTCAAAATCAACAGTTTACACAAAATATCCCTTCACTAGTTTACATAAACCCACTAAAACCACCTCGCCTACATTTACCCCGAATCTTTAAAAATGCATGTCGGGTACGCTGCAAAGAACACCCTTTCAGGGTTCGCGCTAATGGATCGCAAGTACCTATCATAACTTAAACTAACTTGGAATTTCGAGAAGCGATTTTTCCTTCGGGGCGTTGGGCTCGGTGCTTGCCTCTCGTGCCCTATATTATCATTATGTGTTAAGTGTGAGTAGATATCGGCATGAATTTTAAGCTATCAGACTTTAGGTTTAAAGATCTCTCAGAAGACTCTCAAAAAATACACATTCACTTACATGAGAATTTGTATTGTATTGTATTTATTTATTTTTAAAGAATATATATGATTTCTTATATTTAACACTCTATAAACCCGTAGGGGTTTGACCCGAATGTTACATTCCTCAGGTTTCAATCTTATGATAAAGTGTACATAATTATGTATCTTTGTATGTAGGTACAAGCGAAATAGTTTTCATAATTGTGTGCCATACCCACCTTTAGATCAATCAATCAATCAAACCCACTTTCTATCTTTAGCTATCTAAAATTTTCCTTCATTCTTCTCTCTTTCTCATTCAGTTACTGTCTCTTGAGATGTGTCTTGTAGCTCCAGATGTGATCAGATTTTATCTAAATTTATCTCTGTGGTACCTTCCTATTGTATGTAGTTATTGTTATTTGTAGTTTATCTGTTAGGTTAGATTCTAATTTAAGTAGCTTGCAATGTATATAGTTTGTTATTTTATTTTATTTTTTGTTTTTGATATTTTTGTATCTGTTTGTGTTGTGATCTACCAACTCTTAGTTAAGTTATATATTTTTCTCCATGCCTAGGTTGCCTGGGAGAAATCGCTGTCAGCGATAAGGCCGCCTATTGTACTTTTTATGTGGTTTATTTAGATATAAGGTGTTATTTTATAGTTTTAAGTGCAATAAAGTGTTAATTCATTCAAAGTCAATATGACATAAATGTAAGTATGGTACTCTGTCACATTACTCATTAATTATACAAAGCTCTAAGTACCTACGCGTTATTCTGAGTTGTACAGTACAGTTATAGCCCATCCAAAAAACATGAAAAAGTGAGGTAAGTAGGTTCATTAATTGAATAGTTATTTCGTGTATGAAGTAAGTATAAGTTGTTGTTCGATCGAATTTAATAAGTTCTTTGGAAGATGGTATTTATGCGTGATGAAACTTGCCAAAAATTTACATAAAGTGCAAGGTTTTTTTTAGTAGCAAATGTTGAAGTAACAATTTACAGTCAATGTACCTAACAATTTTTGTCTGCTTAGAGAAGAAAAGGTAATGTTAATGCAAGGGTAACGTGGTTAGGTACTTAACGGCAAATAACCATATATGTATCATGTATTAGACATATAAGAGATGAACATGCTAGTGGTTTCTTTTTCACTTCTTCCACTAGTGGACAAAAAATTTAAGTGAAAAGTAAAGTAAAATAATTTTATTTGATAATAATTTAATGTATAAAATATAACTTGTCTAAGTGCTTATTTTGTAAGCCTAAAGAAATAAATGATTTTTGACTTAGCGGTAACTTTAATTCGTAGTTCGTCAATAGTTATAAATAAGCCGGACGTTACGTTGGAAACACAAAACATACGGTTAAAATATAAAGTACCAGTACCCATGTGGTCGCTCAGTGACATAAACCATGGTGTGAAATAAAAATAAACTTACTCATAAGTGGTAGGACTGACGTTGATCTTCAAAGGCTCGGATCCAGACTCGAACTTGTTGGCGAGCGTGCAGTTGTGTCCAAAGAGACAGTACTTCAGCATGGTCTTACCGACGACCCCGGCGAGGACTGTGCCGGTATGGAGGCCTATGCGCATCTAGGAGAGATATAAAAAAGTTAGTTCAGGTTTAAATCTCTATCATCAGCTATCAGCAAGTTGAAATATAAAAATTACAGGATTTCAGAATGAAAAAATAATAATTAGACTGTTATAAATAATAATAGGCCGAGCAGTGGACTGGTAAAGGCTGTTGATGTAACTCAATATTTTCTAGAACTTTATTATTCAATACAATAATAGTCCTAGAAAATATTGAGTTAAAACAAAATCTAAAAGAATTACGTCAGATTCAAAATCATGATTTGCAGCTTTTAGTTAAGCTAGCCCAATTTAGAATTTGGTACTTTTTCACTATTTCTACTGCATCCAATATACATTCTCAACTTGAAGGTAGTCTAAATATTGATCATGACTGGGCGCGATTAGAATCAATTAAGGTTTTTTAGATTGATTTATTTAAACATATTTACAAGACAAACCACATAAATCTTCACATCTTATTCAACTTGACTGCTGGCAGATGATGGTTGCGGCAAGCTGCAGCAGACAAAAGGCTAGGCCTTGAGCTTGTCCAGCAGTATACATGTATAGACTGATGTTGATGTCATCATCATCATCATCATCAGCCTATAGCAGTCCACTGCTGGACATAGGCCTCCCCCAATGAGCGCCATAGCGCCCTGTCTTCAGCTTGCCGCATCCAGCATCTAGCTGCAGTCTTTATCCCGCAGTTCGTCATTCCACCTAATCGGAGGGCGTCCTACACTACGTTTACCGAGTCGTGGTCTCCACTCAAGAACACGTTTGCTCCAGCGCCCGTTGGTTCTTCGCGAGATATGGCCGGTCCACTGCCACTTCAGCTTGCTAATTCTTAGAGCTATATCGATAACTTTGGTTCACTGATGCTGATGTACTTACCTTAATCGGGTCTCCTTCGTGCGTCAAGTGCTGTGCGCAGGTCTCCACCATGCGCAGTGCCATCCACGCGATCTGTGGCGCATGGGTGTCTATCTTACGGTGCAGGCCGCTGGCCACGCAGTATGCGTCGCCTATCGTCTCCACCTATGGTAAAGATGATCATCAGTGTTCGTCAGTTCCATTCACACAAGTATTGAACTCAAGTGAGCGTCTTCAGTTCTGTATTGGTAGGTCACTTTTTCCCGGAAGAAGAGAGGGAAGTATTTAGAAAAACATTACATAACAAATTTATCTGCCATGTGTCAAGCAAAGGACATTAAATAAATAATGCTGGACAATCCACACAGCCTCATCTAGACCCAAGCTAAGCCAAAGCTTGTGTTATGGGTACGAGATGACTGATATACATAATACATTACATAGATATTTATTTTACATAGAAAATGACCAGAAAACCCCGAACAAATATCTGCAGATCGTACAAATATTTATACCGAGGCGGGAATCGAGCCCGCAACATCCTGCGTCGCAGGCGGACCTTTGCCCACCGTGCCACTGAAGTCGTCGGTTTAGAATGGAGGGCAAGATGTCACTTGGTTGCTCGCCAGTTGGCAGCAGTTACATAGATGGTCGGATCTCCGACCACCATGACTGCTCCCACAGGGCAACCATCACTACCATGATTACTCTGTCATGAGTGAACGACTAAGATTAAAGAGAAGTACTAACAAAACCAAAAAACCTGATGTTGCTGCGAAAGACTGCAGGTAGATGCTAGATGCGGCAAGCTGAAGACAGGGTGCTATGGCGCTCATTGGGAGAGGCATATGTCCAGTAGTGGACTGATGATGATAATGACTAACAAAACCAGATAGTTAGTCACCTTGTAAACATCCAGTTCTTCACAGAAGATGTCGAACACGCTGTACAGATCTTCCAGCATATCGATGACCATCATTGGCGTAGCGGTGGCACAGATGGACGTGAATCCGACAATGTCGCTGAACAGCATAGTGACGTCGTCGTGGCTTTTTGCTTCTATCTTCTCGCCTGGTGGTAAAAACAAAATAATATTTTCATAACAAAGGGGTTGCAAAAGCAATTATGTACCTATTGATGGAAAATATTTTCTCCGCCAATAAAAAATAAGGGCCGAGCTAATATAATAATTAAAAAAAAAATATTGTCTTGAGCCGGGAATTGAACCTTGCGTCGCAGGTGGACCATCGCCCACTGCACCACTGAGGTTATCGAGGGTTGCAAAATCAAAAATATATTGGAAGGAAATATTTTCTCCTCCAATTAAAATATTGTCCTGAGGCGGGAATCGAACCTTGCATCGCAGGTGGACCATCGCCCATTGCACCAGTGAGGTTATCGAGTAATTTTCACAAATAATTTCCGAGGGAAGTTAAGGGTCCGGCGATCCTCGCTTGCAATAATCGCTCCGAATATCGCTGACCCTGTTTAACCCTTGCGCCGCGCCCCACGCGGGCGCGATAGCAATATTAGCCGTAAAAAATTTGGTTTGTTCCGTAATACCAAAAATTATGACTGAAAACTTTTTGTATTCTTCACAAAGTATTGTTATTCTGTAACTAGACAATATAAGCTATGTTCCTTAATAAATAACACATAAGGTATTGATGTTTTTAATACGAAACAAATAGCAAGAAAACTTGTCCATTTTCGCATAAAAATATGCAAAATGAGATTGGCTTTCATTTCATTTTAGGTAAGTATTTCGAAAAAAAAAACTATTTGGGAACCTAGATAAATACTATTTTAATACAAATAATGCAATATTATAGTGGAAACATGCTTGAATTAGAAATAATTTTGGTATTACGTTTGTATGAAGAATTCGTCCCTCCGGAGGCCCCTTAACTTCTTTATACAGATTTATAAAGCGACTTCAGTTAACATAATGTATAACTTAGTTTTAAAAACTTCTATCATCAACGAACGCTATAATTTATGTTTCAACACAATCTTAGTTGAACTTCGTAACGAACGTGACTTTACTTTAATTCTTTACAGCTGTAGACTTGAAACATAAACGACATTGTTTGAAATGTTTTTGGCGTACCTACCTAGTTTCATTCGACCACAATTTCATTAGTGAAATTGGACCACTGTGCGTATTTCAGTGGGTATAATTTGTATTTGATACTAGGAATAGGAACGTGGGGCTAATATCGCGCCCACACCCACTGTGTCAACTCGAATGAAAATATTAAAGTTGTAATTCAGTTGTAGACAGTCTATTTTTCTGTTTCTGGATTAAAAAAACCTGGATATTTTTTGTGTACAAAGGGGTCACGAAACCCAAGGTATGTTGGTGGAAAATATTGAACACCGTATCATCGAAGCAAAGCACGAAACCTCGACACAATGTTTGGTTTTGAAAGCTTTAATTATTCAATTATTTTTTTAATTTCGCTACACATGAGATTATTGTGTTGTTGAAGTTTTGTTTTACTTTCTATCTATCTGTCTATGTGTAGGTTTTATATAAGTATTAAGTAAATATACTAAATACTTATATATGACGACCGATGTGGCGCGGAGGGCGAAGGTCCGCCTGCGACGCAGAAGGTTGCGGGTTCGATTCCCGCCTCGGGACAATTGTGTGTACGATCTGCAGATATTTGTTCCGGGTGTTCTGGTCGTTTTCTATGTATAATAAAAAATATCTATCTATGTAATATATTGTATTATGTATATCAGTTATCTAGTCATGGGGCTAGATAATGCTGTGTGGATTGTCCAGCATCATTTATTTTATTTATTTTATATGCTTAGCTAAGCTTGAGGCCAGACGATTTTAATTGTCCAGGATGATTTCTTATTTCGTAACGTTTAAACATAACGTGTAACGTTTAAAGGTTATTTATATCCCACGGGAACTGTTTTATGGGATAAAAAGTAGCCTATGTTTAATTCCAGGCGTATAGCTTCTATCAGTAGCTATTACAGCCCAATCCCATCAGTAGTTTTGGGTGAAGAAGTAACAAACCATCCATCTATTCATCCAAACTTTCGCATGTATGTATAGTGTTAGTATGATAAGTTGATAACCCAAAATTCCTAGTTAGGGGACGAAACGTTGCTGTTCTTCGAACACAGCAAGGTTCATAGTTAACCCACTTACATTAGTTAAATATTATTTCAGTCACTCCAGTTTTCACCTCGAAATAATACCTACTATATATATATAACAGACATATATATATATATATATATATATGTATAACAGAGGTATAAAAGCCAATTCAGATCAAAAAAAACAATCAAATCAAAATAGTTTATTGCTTTAACTTAAATTAATTAATATATTACAGTGGTATGGGACCCTCTTTTAAGTAATGTAATACCTGTGCTAGAGGGTCTCGCTCTGCTGCGCGGCTATCTTAAAAATAATTAAATTAAGTTTAATATTTAATTTGTATAGAAGATCCTTCCAATACATTATTCACTTAAACATAATGGCCTCCATTTATATTATTCAGATCACAATGTGATTATAATCTCTAGGAACCACCGCATGAGACAGGTGTGCCTTTATTATTTCCATAAAGTTATATCACGCTTATTTAACGTTTATGTCACGCGTATAGCACGTTATATAATTGCGTGAGTAATGACTGGCTCTCATTTATCAATTAAATGTGCCGTGGTGAAGGTTTCCCGTCTCATTTTGGTAGGTAGGGTCAGGTGGGGTCTGCTGAATTGATATGGCCTTGACAATAGAAGTAGGAGCGGCGAAAGCAATTTTTTGTAAAAAAATTTGAGCTGCTACTTACGTAATTTTTAATTTCTGACGTATCTAAGCCCAGAGTTCATCATCAGATATTTATATATCATACATTTAAAAAAAAAGTTGTTTTGACGTTTTTGACACAAGTTTTCATACATAAACGTCAAGATTAACCAACGAAGCTGCTTAATTGTACGATTATGGATTGGTGAACACCAGCCTAAGAGTCCTGTACGGAGGCGGCTTAGTACCGCTATTCGTGTTGTCGTTTGGGGACCTATGCAGTGGACATGTACGGACTATTGATTTAAGAGTCTTGTAAGGTCTAAAGAAAGTAAAGCATTCTGCGTTTGAGAATTTTGCAGCTGTGCCTCGATTAAATATTTTTGCTATATAAGCTGAGTAAAAGTCTAACTCTCGCATATTACTGTCCTACTATTATTGTTAGAAAGAGAAAGAAAATAATTTTATTTGGCCAAATACAGGTTTCAATAAAATAATACATTAAAACAGTAAAAACAAAGCAAACATAAAATTAAAAAATATAACCTACAACAATAATAAACATGCTAACCTGCTGACCAAAAAGGGTCAAACTCAGCTATGTGCTGAACCACGCATGGCGCGGAACAACGCAGGTTTTCAGTTTGTATTGTTCATATTAGAAGATGTTAGTTTAATCTTTAGTTTCGATTTGATTTTGAGCAGAAACATTAGAGTAATAAACGCCCTTGTTCAAACTAGCAGCATTGGACCTACGAATAGCATAGGATAAGCTTAGATGCACATTGTACATGGCTGACAAATCCCGGTGATGAATGTGCAACTATGGCGTTCGGCCGGCAAAATATGAAATGTGATTCACGGCACATTACCTCGCTATTATAATTATAATAAATGTAATTGGGTATATATGTATGTATATATAAAAATAATAACCATAAACCTTCCTCTTCTTTTGTTATGTTAAAATAAACATTGACTAACAATTGTTAAAATACATTACTATATTAATCGATCTTCGTTTTAAAAGTTAAATAAATAAATAAATAATGCTGGACAATTCACACAGCATTATCTAGCCCCATGGTAAGCAGAGCTTGTGTTATGGGTACTAGATAACTGATATACATAATACAATATATTACATAGATAGATATTTTTTTATTATACATAGAAAACGACCAGAACACCCGGAACAAATATCTGCAGATCGTACACACAATTGTTCCGAGGCGGGAATCGAACCCGCAACCTCCTGCGTCGCAGGCGGACCTTCGCCCACCGCGCCACATCGGTCGTCATTTCTCATTTTTGGTTATTATAGTGCGTAAGCCCTCGCAAAATATAAAAGTATGTACATAGTAGTGCTATTGTCGTAAGTCTCCATATTACTTTAATAAGGCACCAAAAATAAACCAGGTAACGGCTTTCCCAGCTGAAAATCTAAATATTTACCCACTTCTATATTTAGATTGTCCGGAATTACCCCATCGGGTAGATACACCGTGTGTGGGCCACACTCACTCATTAATCAATTAAGCTACGTGACGGTTGGCTGTAGGGAGGAGACAATAGGGTGTAGCCCTTTGTTGATACACGAGAAATGGTATGTAATTAAAACATTTGAAGGAAGCGATTTTTGTTCAAACTACGTATGGATTTTTATGCATTGAAGCTTGCGGATTAAGAGGCCTCCGGAGGGACGAATTCTTCATACAAACGTAATACCAAAATGATTTCCAATTCAAGCATATGTTTACTATAATATTGTATTATTTGTATTTCAGTAGTATTTATCTAGGTTCCTAAATAGTTTTTTTTTTTTCAAAATACTTACCTAAAATTAAATAAAAGCCAATCGCATTTTACACATTTTTATGCGAAAATGGACAAGTTTTCTTGCTATTTGTTTCGTATTAAAAACATGAATATCTTATGTGTTATTTATTAAGGAACATATATACTTATATTGTCTAGTTACAGAATAACAATACTTTGTGAAGAATACAAAAACTTTTCAGTTATAATTTTTGGTATTACGGAACAAACCAAATTTTGAACGGCTAATATTGCTATCGCGCACGCATGGGGCGCGGCGCAAGGGTTAAACAGGGACAGCGATATTCGGAGCGATTTTTGCAAGCGAGGGTCGCCGGACCCTTAATTTACTAATATACTCGTAGATATTGTGTGATATAATGTTTATAGGGAATAGTCAAATCCTCTAATGTTGTCTAATGTGACTAATGTAAACAAAATTCTACATATGAAGCCATTCATTTAGAAAAGGCCATACATTTCATATTGAAGAAAAAAACACTCATCAAACCTAGTGCTAAAATGTTAAGCTTTTCAAACGGATCTGTAGTCCATTCACGACGTCTTATTTTTTGGTACCTTTAAGATTTTTCGTTAATATTTTGCAGCTTTAGAAACTATGGCTTTATCATTCAAGCAGCAATATCAAACTCATGAATCAATATGCTACAATACTGCTGCAATATCGCATGGTACTTCAGATCAGCACTATATTGCTACTGTTATTCGATCTCAGCGATCTGGGAGTCCATTATCCACTTCACCTATTATCTGATGTATACAGACAATCAATTCTCACTAAATTGAAATACTTAATAGGTGTACCATAGTGCTATGGAGAGAGCTATGCTCGGAGTTTCTCTGAAGGATAGGATTCGTAACGAATACATCCGACAGAGAACCAAAGTTTCGATATAGCTCTTAGCAAGCTGAAATGGCATTGGGCCGGCCATATCTCGCGAAGAACCGACAGCCGCTGGGGCAAACGTGTTCTCGAGTGGAAACCACGACTCGGTAAACGTAGTGTAGGACGCCCTCCGACCAGGTCGTCATGCTGGATGCGGCAAGCTGAAGATAGGGCGCTATGGCGCTCATTGGGAGATGCCTATGTCCAGCAGTGGACTGCTAGAGGCTGATGATGATAGGTGTACCATCGAAGCACTGCATACCATAACAGACAATCAGTTCACAAAATGGAATATTGGTACTATGAGAAGATACCACATAAGCAAATTTGAACTACATAATTGTAACACCTGTGTAGACAGACAGCTGATATCATTATTATGTAGATCGAATTTGCTGCTAGATCAGTTGATAAAGGATTACCAACAAGACCTATGCTATAAGGCTGGTACATAATGGAGGAGGGATTTATATTTCAAAGTTTGTAGCTTATGGCCGCCGTGATACGAAAGCCATCCCAAGCTAATTAAAAAAACATATAAAACGGGTGTTAAGGTGAATTTTAACGCAAAAACCTTTTCACGAGTTATTTGCGTTAAAATGCGCCTTAACACGCGTTAACCGCGCTAAGATCACCATAATAACGCTTATAACGCGCGTTACGCTATGTGTTAAATAGCATGGTAGCCCCCACAGGTCCATTTTTGCGCACATTATACTAAATGCAAATTTAAGACTTATTTGGTTTTCTCATACATAGATATCAGTGTCATAATTTGATCAAATTGAAATGGGACCTTATGGAAAGCACCACATTTTTAATAAAAAAAGAATCATCGAAATCGGTTCACCCAGTCGGAAGCTCTGAGGTAACAAACATAAAAAACAGTCGAATTGAGAACCTCCCCCTTTGTTGAAGTCGGTTTAAAAGTCCGGATCATCAATCTACATACTACTACCCTCTAGTTCTCTATCCTTAAGTTTATATGTAACTACAATTAATTAATTAATTAAAAGCTAAAAATATAAAAACGTTAAAAATATTAGGACAACGCAATGCGCCAGTAAAGCGAGCGTTTTGTCTGACCGCAGATATTTTTGCAGAGATGTAGGTTATCGTGTAATCAACTTAAGGCGTAAGTCGATAAAGTTGTATTTTCTTTATCTTTTGCCCTGTCTATAGTAGGCACCAAATAAGGTGGCAATACAGGTCACAATTTTATGGAGGAAGAGGTCCTCCTCTATAAAATCGCAAAATTCAGTAAAATTATCGCTATTCTGTAGCTTTCTATACAAATCTTAAAGGATACCGGTGTCACTAGATTACGTGGTACAACGTACTAGGAAGCAACACAATCCACAAAATATTATAATTGGGAATTATCACCGAGAGAGCAATGATAATTTTATTAATTAAATAATAATAATATGTACATATATTATGGTTCAGAGTACTAAATTACATAAGCATGACTTAAAAAATATGTGAATTGTGTGTAACATATTTTTTTTTTTTTTTTTAAATTCAATATAACTTAGGTATAAGTTTTTGGGTATTATTAATATGTAAAATAAATGCAAAATATTCAATTGTCCCTGTTTTTTGATTTCGTGAAGGAGATAGGTCAATGACCTGTATAATACTAAGCTATCAATAATCCCCTGCAATAACGACAGTGTTTTGTTTGTTTCACTTACCCAACCAAAGGCGCTTCGCGATGTGAGGAGGGAATATTAGATGAAGAAGACTGACATTCTTCTCCCGTTCCTTGTCCACCGCTTTGCTGGCTTCTTCTATCGAGTTCTTCAGTTTGTCCATGCGTCTTCTAAGTCCATCCTGTAAGAAATAAGCGTGTTAATCGTTTTTATTGTTATTTTTTTACTAAGATCAGTTTATTTTATTTTGTCCTGATTTGATCAGCTACGGTCTACGTCGAGTATGTCTAGGTACTCGTACTTACAGTTAGTTACTCAGAGTATATTTTTTTTCTCTGTGTAAACATTTTGATTCTTGTGTTTTTTGTCCTTATTATCAAAAAACCAGCGCACAGCGCCTCATCGTTAGTGGGCCTTTTTAGGGTTCTGCACCCAAAGTGTGATAACGGAACCCTATTACTAAGCATCCGCTGTTTGTCTGTCTTCGGTTCGCTGTTGTCTCATGAACCGTCCAAGTTTTTTTAATTTATATTAGCCCTGAGTATGTACTACAGGGCAAAGGCCTCCCTCACCTTTTTGACACTTGAAAATTTCACAAAAGGTGTATTTCTTTTGTCGCTATAATAACAATTAATGGACAAAGAAGTTGAAACTATTAACCTGCGCTCGAGCCTGCTCCCCAACCAAGATGACGTCCCTGGTCGCGTCGTGAAGTGGAATGTCTGATATGAAGAGACCCCGACCAGTCAAACCCTCGAGTCCATCCAGGAACGGGGAGCCCACGAAGAGGAGGGAATCCGACTCGGGGCAGTGCACCATTTGGCCTTTTAACTCCAGACCCTGAGGGAAGAATGTCATGTTAATCTTGACTTTTTACATCATAAAATATTGGTTAATGATGATTCTTTGTTAATGGTAATTGGGTCTGGTTGGACACTTTTCTGCCAGTGTCAGGTAATGGAAAATAATTGTAAAATGTTGTTAATGTTTTCGATGCCTGTTGTGTCACCTATGTTAACCGTGTCAGTTATGCGACTACAAAACAAAATGTTTTATTCCTTACTAGTTTCTGCCCGCGGCTTTTCACGCATTATTTTTATGGAAATGTTTTAGGGTTATTTCTATGCCATTAGAACTGATTTATAGGATATAATGTTTATGTTTAATTTCGGGCCTAGAACTACCTGTATACAAAATTTCAGCTCGATACGCTCAAGTAGTTTTTGCGTGAAAGAGGAACAAATATCCATAAACACAAACTTTCGCGTTTATAATATTAGTAGGATGTGCTGTGTGCTATAAATAATGTCATCCAGATCGAGACAAGTAGATGGGATTAATCAATCCTCAAGGGAAGGGGATTTAATCAGTGTAAAATAATAACAAGTCGTTAGCCCGTTCAACCGTTCATGCTGCAGTTACTAACTCGATAAATATAAAACTCTAACTGGGTGAACTTTTAAACTGGCTCCAGTCTCCTAGCTCTCGTCTAGATAGTGCAAAATGATCGTAGCCTTAGAACTCGATGCAAACTTTGCACTAAGTCGCTTTTTAATATCTAGTGAGACAAGTTTTCTTTTCACTTTGTCTTGGGAGTAGATTTATTCGTTTAAAAGGTTTTTATATAACTTAGCGACGACGGAAGGAAGAAATTGCTGTTGGCGGGTTTCTTTCGCTTTTGATCTTTTTCGAGTTCATATAAGATATATTTATTAATTTCGCGTGTTTTAAAAAACTTTAACTTGACTTCAAATGACTAAATAAAGAAAATGGCCTTAAACTTTGTTTAAAAAAAAATCATCAAAATCAGTCAAAAGTTCTGAGTACTATCGAATTGAGAACCTTGTTTCAAGATGGTTAAAAAGGTTTTCGTTCGACCTCGTTCTCGTACTCCTCGTACTCCTGATCGCAACGAATCTACATTGTTTGGGGACATGCCAAGGGGGTTTTTCCATAAAGATCAGGCGAATTAGTTTTCTCAGTTCAAAATACTCAGAAAGAAGCTGCTGCCGCTTTTCTGATAAGTTCCCTTTAGTCGGATCGTATAGTTCATCCACTCGCTGATTTGGAGGAGTCGATTCTTACACCGTAACTGCCACAGAAAGTGCTAATTACCGGTTTAAGTTAAATGCCAGGTAAGTGCCAAGGATGCACTTTAGTACCGTGTCGCTTTTAGGTTAACCTTACATAAGTTTACTCGAACACTGCTCAGTAAATAAGCGCTCTGAGATACAAGTCACAAGACACATAAAGTCAGTTAAGTTTATTATAGAATTGGCAAATGTACTGAACATTTCATCGATACCTAGTATTCGTGTAACAAATTAACCAATTGTCTAGCAGGGTTAACACTTTGACTGCGGTTTTTTTTCGACGACTGCGATCTTTTTTTTTACCTAAAAAATTTTTGCTGCCGCTCTACACAGCGGTTGTGTTGCGCCGCACATGCGTTTCGTTCGAAAAATATTACAGCTCTGCTGAGTCACAACGATCTGTATTTTCTCAGCCGCTGCGCTAGTGTGGATTTACGCATATTAGTCACTTGTAGAAAACTCATACCGTGCGTTTTCAGCACTCAAAGTGTTAAACAAAGTCTAAGTTGCACTTCGGTCCACGCGATTTTGGATCACGTTGTAAATAATTTCATTGGCTTGCATATAACTAAAAACCCTTCGATTTTTTAATATTGATACAGTTTTATAAGTTTTCGGGACAAATATGTAGTTCCCGTGGGAATTAAAACTTATGGGACCACCTCAGCATCATTTTCCATACAATAGCGAAATAAATTTCTACATCGGTTCACAATTAACGGTGAAATCGACGATAACACAAAAAAAACAGCCTCACCACTTTGGTTTTCCGTTTCGGCGCTTAAAAAGATGTAGAGAGTCCGACATAGCACTTCTTTTGTTAAGTGCATATTTTGTTAAGAAATAAAGTTATTTAAATCATAAGTACTAGAGAATATTACAATGCAAGAATACTAAGTTTTTTTAATTTACAAAGTTATATTTTCAAGAATAATCTTGGAATTCTAAAGATTATTCACATAACTCCGTAAGTAGCTGAAAGCTTCTTAGCCTGGACCACATTTACATAGAAAGCTTGTGGCCTGAATTACCTACTTGGGACCAATATAGAGTTAGAATAGGGACAATCCAACAATATCGAAACTAAAATAGTATCTATGTTATGTATTTAGGCACATTTATTAACATTTTAGCGGAACCAGATTCAGCAGCGGCTGTCTCATTATTCATAATTTTTATGCATCAGTGACTCTCTTTAAAAATAGCCACAATTTATATGTTTTTATTTTGCTGTATCTATTGTTTTGTTTGTTAGTTATAAGTTTAGGTTATGATAGGACTGGCATACTTTACGAAGTAAAAGTCCTTAAAAAAAATATGATTAAAAAAAAAAAAAAACGATGTTATGTGTGCTTGCTCTTATTGATATAACGATCCATGGTAAATACAAATGTGCCACAATACTGGTACGCTGAAAACTACACAAATAATGGTATAAATCCAGCTATTCATGATTTTAGGGTTTTAATCGCTTATAATCTCTCTAGTGAGTAGGTGAAGTAAGCTACAGAAACTGATTGCTAATTGAGCAGACTGGTATTAAGGCTGTCGATCAGAGGCACACTGGTACCACGCATCACAAAAGTAAACATTCAAATATGGGCTTTAACTCGTAACATTTAGATGCATTTCATAAAGACGGTATTACATGACAGACAGCTTGCAAGCCACTCGTTTGAAGCTTGCTGGAAGGCATTTTGTCACTTAACTAGCGAGTACGTAACTAAGCCTTGGCTATAGGCTACATAAATTTCGTATTATATGTGAGTGCACGGAATACAGGCGTTGGATTAATGTGCGCAGAGATTTATACTCCACTCTTTTAGCTAGTCAACTCCTGCGGTACCTATGCAAGAGGCGAGTGTTGACATTTGCTGCGTGACGTCACAATCTTGGGGGCAGTTTGTATAGAAAATATAATAATATGTGTAATACTGATTATAAGAAACGTTTGCATGACCAAACTATAAAATTACAAGACAAGTAGGTACTATACTTACCTTCGTACCTATGTACATATTTGTATTTACCAAAAACAACCTCGGACTGCCTTCCACTTGTTGTTCACGCCCAATAGGGTTCACATGTGATACTTATCTATACATAATCACCTACCAATTAACACTTTGACAGCGGATCACGTACTACGCACGTGACGCTTATTTTATGCCTAAATATTCATCTAAGCATTGACGTGACGTGGATCACGCCTACAGGCCGTTGTTTTAAAGTAAACAGTATTGAAATTCACACACGTACGCAGTACGTGATCAGCGTCTCTAACAAAAAACTGTCACGGACAGGGGACGTGATCGGCTGTCAGAAATTGGAAATATATAAAATGCTTGGCTGTCAAAGTGTTAAGCCAATGTGATGACAACAATAAATATACTGAGTACTGAGTATTGAACTATGATAGTTTACAACTTTAATAGTAAACCTGGTTCTTGCACAAATTGCGGCCATGTTTCCGGGTCACTCCACTCAGCAAACAACGTCTTCACGCTCTTGCATGAGAACTTCTGAATAAAACATCTCATGCGGATATTTCTGTGCCGTTTGTCTGTTTTAGTTGCTAGTTTTGAGATTACCTGTTGTTTGTGTAAGGGATAATATAAAGTTCGCCGTAGGATAGCAAATCACGTTGAATTATAAAATCCTAGTCACTTTATAATGATACGTATGAGCACCAATCACCTCCACCAATCAGAGGACAGTTTATTATTTTACGAATGAATTGATCGCCAGATAATTCCTGAAACAGTAAAACAAGGCGTTGATTGGTTAACAGGTTACGGTTTATTCGTTAAATATTTTTCTCAAATATCGTCAACTATATGTGAAAACCGCCAACTTTTAAACCACTTATCGCAGGTCCGATAAAAACTTTAAGCCTATTTTTTTTAAACATGATCAAATAATATAAACATACTAGTACTAGTATTTACAGTTGAAACAATTGAGCTAACTGCAGACTGTTGTAAACAATCTACAAGTCGTTTAACTAATCTATATCAATACCAGTCAGAAGCTTCCCCTTAATTATACATAGTAATAATTATATACAATTATACCTCGACAGGGGGCAATGGTGCTCAGTAGGGAAGGCCAGCAGTGGAGTAAAATAGGGTGATGATGATGATGATACCTTACCGTCTTATATTTTTCAAACTTGCTACAATAGTTCGTTTCTTCCAACATGAAGACTGCGTTCATTAGCAAACTTCTTAACTCGGATACTTTTAAAACAAGATGCCTTTAAAGAATTTTTTCACGCTAATTCCTATGATTTGCTTTTACAAAGATTTGAAAATAATTCATCGCTTCCTTATATAACTTTTTGATAAAGGGTGGGTTTTGTTTTCCCGGCGCATGCTTTCGCATATAGTGAAGATCACAAGAACGTAGATAAATTAAATAAGAACGGTAGTTTAAGTGTAAAACTAAAAACTGTTGTGTAGACACTTTTAGTGTTTTGACTATAAAATCAAAATAATAAAATCACACAGACACATAACCTGCGAATGTACTTAGTTATTTAATAGAAATATCTAATTTTAATGTAATGTAAGTACCTACTTATAAATTTTATAGATATACGTTATGTTTTTAGTATGTAATGTAGTACCTATAAATAGTCTTAAGTAAATAAAAAAATAATGCTGGACAATTCACACAGCATTATCTAGCCCCATGGTAAGCAGAGCTTGTGTTATGGGTACATGTGGAATGTGTTCTGAATGATAAGCTCCCGCCATCCCTTGATGACAATACTCTCCTCAGTGACCGTCAAATCAGCATCCACCAAAAACGGTCTACAGAGAATCTTCCTGCGTATGACACACACATTTGGTGCAAGGCTATCGAGAAGCAAGGTGAGGGCATCGCGGTTTCATTGGATGTCTTGAAAGCCTTCGACAGGGTCTGGCATGACAGCCTTATTGGCAAGCTTTCAACGATCAAACGATACGCTGGCACCAGGTACGCAGACGACTGCACCGTGGTCGTCAGATATCTGTCTAACGCCAGAACCAATTTCAAAACACTTACACATAAAGGCGCACAAAGAAGATATACTGCAGCCCTAGACTTTGACCCTAAAGGCAGTCTTGGATTGGGCCGAGGTCATTTCATAGTTTTTTCTGCATAATTTATTTTGTCCTTCTTAGCAAACGTCGGCTATTCTACCCACTTTTTTCAAACCCTTTTCCAATTCCCAAAAGAGTAACTAAAGTCGATCATGCCGAGTTGTCCTTATCGTTTGACTTTTCTTTAAAGGTTAAAAAAGACCCCAGTCAAATAAAAAGCAATGTCGAAAATTTTGGGTCACACTTTTTACGCAACGGGTAAATAGTTTTAGTAGAACCACTATAGAAGTAGTAGGTGAAACCAAAAATAAATACCAAAACGTTTTGGTATTTATTTTTAGTCTCATTATTTACCGAATAGATAAATTAGTGCCTAAGCACACTCAACGATAAAGCTTGCTGATCCTTTTTTTATATACCTATTATATAGCCTATTTTAGACGACCGATGTGGCGCGGTGGGCGAAGGTCCGCTTGCGACGCAGGAGGTTGCGGGTTCGATTCCCGCCTCGGAACAATTGTGTGTACGATCTGCAGATATTTGTTCCGGGTGTTCGTCGTCGTGGGTGTGGTCGTTTTCTATATACAATAAAAAATATCTATCTATGTAATGTATTGTATTATGTATATCAGTTATCTAGTACCCATAACACAAGCTCTGCTTACTATGGGGCTAGATAATGCTGTGTGGATTGTCCAGCATTATATATTAAACATAGATTGGCCAGAATCTCATCTCATATGTGATGATATGAACCGACGATGAATCACGAAGGTATCGACTAGAAGAAATGTACATTATAGTCTTCAAAGATGACCTTCGTGAAGCAATTTCTTCTCAACACTTCAAGTCAATGTTCAATTGAAGACCTCAAAAAAAATTTGCGAAAAGTCACTTCGAGTCTCCAAGAAAACGCCAATTACGAAAACAGCACAAACAGGCAGACCTAAGCCGTCTTACACCTTTCGTTCGTCAGGTATTTAAGATCAAGTTCAGTCAATCAAGAAATAATTAGTGCTCATAATATAATTAATCCATGACCTACCGTCATCGAAATCTAAGAGGAGGCCTATAGAGTATAAATGATTATTTGTCCTTCTAGTCGAAGCTTACTGTCCTTGGGTCGAAAAATGTCACTGCAGCCTAGAAATTTAAAATTAGGACCGATTTATCCAATTACCAATTTTCTAAATGCAGCACTTAAAATCCTGTTCAACAAATTTCGCCGACGACTCTACCAATATTATGTACCTGTCACGAGCAATCTGTTATCAATCAATTTCGGCCGATTGCTTATCATACCTGCGGGTTGGGTGAGCAAATTAAATTGGTCTTGATAAGCGGGTTATGACAATACGTTTCGGTCCGACCTTTCAAAGTTAGGTGTGAAGGTGCCAAGATTATATGATAGGAGCTTTGGGCAAGTTTGTATATATTACTTTGGACTTCGGTTACCTATTAATCTAGTTAGTTATCTTCAAAAGTTGTGTAATGAACGAGTTTCTGCGTCACAGGAGACCAGCACTGTACTCACTTTTTATACGGTTTCCCAAAAACTAACTTGGATTTCGGATTATATTATTATTATGTGTTGGATACACATCATCATCAGCCTATATTAGTCCACAGCTGGACATAGGCCTCCCCCAATGAGCGCCATAGCGCCCTGTCTTCGGCTTGCCGCTTCCAGCATCTACCTGCAGTCTTTCGCAGGCCGTCATCCCACCTGGTCGATGGGCGGTTAGATACACAAAATACGATATTTTTCGTTTGACTTCGGAAAAGCCTTTTGCCACGCGCTCGCAGCGTAAGAATATTGACCCGTTCAACTCAGCCCGTGTATGTCGTAAGAGATGACTAAGAGAACCCACCAGAGGCAGAGAATAGTTTTAACACCTCCACTGGCCCCAAAACCCTCCTTGTTCGGAGAAGACAATATGTTAAGCTGTGGGCGTATAATGTGAAGGAGCTTTATGCATATTATAGCATAGCTTAACACGTTGATTGCTGAAATCACACGGTATGTGTTTGCTATAAGTGACGCATGTGTGGGCGCTCATGTCATGCGTAATATGCGTAAATCTACACTAGCGCAGCGGCTGAGAAAATACAGATCTGTGTGACAGCCGTAATATGTTTTTTCGAACGAAACGCATGTGCGGCGCTACACAACCGCTGTGTAGAGCGGCAGCACGAATGGTTGGTATGGAAGGTTAAAAAAAAGATCACAGTCGAAAAAGATCGCAGTCGACGTGTTAAATAAGTAAAACATAATTGGATGGCTATTACTCATATATAATATATGTATATAACCAACGTTATAAAAATATTGAATAAAAGTTCCCAGTTTTAATGAATATTAATGTATTGTTCTTAATGATTCACTTCTTTTACGTTTTTTTTTATATGCCTTTTACCTTAATTATGTAACCACACTATAATTACGGACATATTCGTATTAAATAAATAAATAATGAATAATGCTGGACAATTCACACAGCATTATCTAGCCCCATGGTAAGCAGAGCTTGTGTTATGGGTACTAGATAACTGATATACATTACATAGATAGATATTTTTTATTATACATAGTAAACGACCAGAACACCCGAAACAAATATCTGCAGATCGTACACACATTTGTTCCGAGGCGGGAATCGAACCCGCAACCTCCTGCGTCGCAGGCACACCTTCGCATTGTAAACAACTTAATAATAAGTCCTTTTTAACAAATGTCATGTCGTTTTAGGAGGTAGCCGAAAAGATGCCGCGGTTTTTAATTTTTATGGTCTCTTCATTCAACATGCTGCACCTATTATACCTTTGTAGAACTTGTGCAAATAACGGATTTGTACATTTTATATGTATGTATTTGATCATTGAGTATTATCAATTATCACTTGTTGTTTTATTTGAACCACATGCATGAGTATCAATCTAATAATAATTCTTAGGGATGAAGATGCCCTTTATACTTCACTGTTTTCTGTGGTATATTAAAGTGTTTTCTATCTAGTGTTTTCTATACAAAAACATTGGGCCCAATGTGGAGCTAAAAAGTAGGACGAACAAAGATTTTTTGAAATAAAATATATTATGGGCCGAGTACGGCATTATAATGTGGGACGAAAGCAGATTTTTTCATGTGGGCCGAAATTCCTAGGGACGAATCTGGCATAAATCTTAGTAGCGGGATGGTAACGTCAAGAGTGACAGAGTCCCCGTCGTTCTACTTCTGTCGAACGAGTCTAGCTTGCTATACGTATAAAGAATAATGTTTTATGTAGAACATTCGAGATGGAACGTCGCTTATTCCCAAGATGAAGCCAACCTGATACTCGTAGGTAGGTAGCATTCGAAATGGAGTTAGATCAGAGTTCAAGTCTCCGAGTTATTCCAAAAATATAACATGACTTGATCCAAATTCTACGGCAGAGTGCTAACTTCAGTAAGTTAGCACTCGTATATCAAGAAAAAATATATACTGAGGATTGAAACTCTGCTTTATTTATATTAAGAATTATATATAATATATGAACTAGATGTTAAATAACATAAATATTGGCTTTATGTAAAAAATTCTGGAATATTCTAGAATTAGTATAGGTATTTACCTTATATATACCATATACATATATACAATGTGTCTGGTCACCGGTGTCGGAGACTTTGGGGGGGTGAAATACGGTAAATTTTATCGACAAATCACTATCCCTATTGTTTTTTTCTACCTCCATGACAAAATGGCAGCCATTTTGTATTCTTTTGCCTCGAAGCACGGGTGCTTGTACTGATTTAGCTATAGCTACCCATGTCCTAGGAAGGTCCTAGGAAGACGATAGAGGACTCATATAGCCAATAATGTGGACAATAAAGCAATGATAACATTGTTTCAATTTCCATTTGATAATAGAGAAAAAAAGAATTTATAAAACAAAAAAAAAGTTTTTTTGAACATTTTTTTTTTAAATTTTTATCTTTTTCATAAAATCGAAACTGTCAAGCTACAAGTTTTTTATTTTTGAACGATAGTAAATACTGTGTGCTTCAAAATAAGTCTTGCATCTTAGCTTTAAGTAAGATAGTTCAGAAGTAGAAAAAAAAATAGGGATAGTGATTTGTCGATAAAATTTATCGTATTTCACCCCCCCAAAGTCTCCGACACCGGTGACCAGACACATTGTATATATATACCTCTATAGGTACTATAGGTATATACTTACTAGGTTACTGTTGATGTTACTAGGTATATTAACACCAATTTCAGATGTAAGAAAATGGCTTCGAAAAGACGAAAAACAAGAACAAAAAGCTTAATGAAGACATTATGGTCGCCGAAACAAACCATTTTAATGGGATTTTCCTGTTTTGTACAAAAAGCTTGTCATTTGAATTTTCTGGCCTATTACTAAAAAAAGAATTTCTTATTTGTTCAGTTGATTGTGAAATAATTTAATTTGATGCCTAGTAGAAACGTAGGCATTTTATTTTGATTAGGTAACTATGCTTTTATTTTAATTGTTGTAAAATGAGTATTTTACTTGGGCTTCTATAGCATTAATGCACTCAAAAGACATTTCGATGCAGATCGAAATAATTATTTGATTATACTAATCCATAAATAAAGTCCACTTAAGTCCTACTTTACCCTTCCGAAGCCTATTCTTAGTACCTAATAAAAAAGTTTTATTTTCGATCATATTTTGATTCGACTATCCTAGAAATTCTACACAAACTACGATTGACGGTTTGTGTTGTATTTATGTTAGAAAAATAATAAAATAGCGGTTTAAAACACCAGTCGAATTCATATTTGCGTATCTGTTTCTGGTAACTAAAAATACTCAAAATAAAATCACCAAATAGAATCAACAGAACGTAACCTGATAAAAGCTGATATAAGTATAAAATGCTGTGGTTTTCAGGCTATTCTCTGTATTACACTAAAGGTTGCCTGGAAGAGATCGCTCTCAGCGATAAGGCCGCCCTTTATACTTCCTTTATTCTATTGTTTATTGTTTTCTGTTTTATGTGTGGTATAATAAAGTGTTATCTGTCTATCTGTCTAAACCACACGGAAAATATCAATACAACGTAACCTGTAACCTAGATCTAAAATCCGTTCTCCAAACTCAGCCGTGAGGGCCTTTGCAAACACTGTCAAACCAAATTGAGGCCGTCCAAAATATTTGCACATCTCAAACGACCTCAGGGCAAATAATTCCTCTGTCCGTTGTAATATTGTTATGTAAACAAGTAAAGTGGTTCGCTACAAAGACAGTACTTGAACGTAGTGTTTGGCAGGCTACAAAGGAAGGGTGATACATGAGGAGATACGCCTACGGATGTGGGATTCGCAAGATGTTATCTGTATAACCCTTATCAACCGGCTGGCTAGTTTTGTATAGCGTAGGTAGTTACTTTAAGTAGGTACTTCATCTAGGATCTTAGAATAAACAAAGTTTATTTCGAGCCCTGAACCTGTATTTTCTTTAGATAGATACGATAGATAATTCTTTATTGCACACTTAGTTACATCTCATCGTCTTTACATCATCATCAACCTATAATAGTCCACTGCTGGACAAAGGCCTACCTTAATGAGCACCAGAGCGCCCTGTCTTCAGCTTGCCGCATCCAGCACCTGCCTGCAGTCTTTCGTTCTTCCACCTGGCTAGAGGGTCTTAGGATACCCTACGTTTGCCGAGACCACGACTCGGTAAACGTAGCGGCAAGCTGAAGACAGGGTGCTATAGCGCTCATTGGGGGAGGCCTATGTCCAACAGTGGACTACTATAGGATGATGATGATGATAACCCATACCTGTCCACGTATGATAGATGTATGAACTCATACCTCAGCCGGTGATGCTCCGGGTATCTTCAAGCAGAACATGAAAGGCGTGTTGACTCTCTTCAGGATCTCGTGGTAGTCCAGAGTGACTCCCCTCGGCCGGAGCAGCCTGAAGTAAGTTCCGAGCGCTGACCCGTTTGAAGCTAGGTGCGTGCCGAAGAGACGCATGAATCCGCCTCCTGGTTGGACGAAAAAAAGTAGGTTCATTTTTGATGTTCAAAGAAACCTAATATATGCTAGAAGGTAAGCTTTTTAATAGTGTCATGAATTACATAATCTATCTTACTAATATTATAAAGAGGAAAGGTTTGATTTTTTGGTTTGTATGTTTGTTTGTTTGTAACGAATAGGCTCCGAAACTACTGGACCGATTTGAAAAATTATTTCACCGTTGGAAAGCTACACTATCCCCGGTGAACAAAGGCTATATTATATTTTCAAAATAATTAGGGATCCTTACTAAATCTCCAATAATTTAGCCAAAGGTACCCGTGCGAAGCCGAGACGGTCCGTTAGTACTAAATAATTTTCAGCTTGCTTCCGTGATAGTCCTTCTAGAAGCGTATGCTATTTACCACCATTCGATTCTTCACTCTATATAATGTTGCGAATTCAGATATTTACATAGCTAACTTAGTTACTGCAGTCAAATTAGCACAAATAATAATGCTATCTTTTTTATTTCGATCGTTATGACAGGGACCACAACATTTTGTGGTGGAATTTTGTTGACGACCGATATGGCACGGTGGGCGAAGGTCCGCCTGCGACTTAGGAGGTTGCGGGTTCGATTCCCGCCTCGGAACAATTGTGTCTACGATCTGCAGATATTTGTTCCGAGTGTTCTGGTCGTTTTCTATGTATAATAAAATAAAAAATTTAACATGATGGTGAGTTTTGGATATCTTTGGCTTGTAATAAAATATTAAAATAGGTATAGAGTTTATCCTGCCAAAAGAATGAAAAGAATGAATATTGGTACTTACTATTTATTTATGTATTTAAGTAGTGTATTATTTATTTTGGAATTTGTAATATTTATTATTTGTTTCTTAGTATTCTTATTTAGATAACCTGTGGTACACCCCCTGCCTTTTCTTAAATTCATATAATTCTTTCCATCCAAAGGTTGCCTGGAAGAGATCGCTTCTAAGCGATAAGGCCGCCCATTGTACCAGTCGCATATAATGTATTTTTGTAATTATTAATTTGATTATGGTACAATAAAGAATTTTTGTATTGTAAAATATGGAAAACAGAAGATAACCATAAAGGTCCATTTCGAGCTCCAGTCTCAACAACTCCCATTGGTCTCCTTTTTGTAAAACATAAAAAGCTGGTAAGTTTTTTTTTTCAATTCCATTTTCACAAATAAAACGATAACGACTTCCACAAATATACTATAAATAATAAATAAATAAATAATGCTGGACAATTCACACAGCATTATCTAGCCCCAAGCTAAGCAGAAGCTTGTGTTATGGGTACTAGATAACTGATATACATAATACAATACATTACATAGATAGATATTTTTTATTATACATAGAAAACGACCAGAACACCCGGAACAAATATCTGCAGATCGTGCACACAATTGTTCCGAGGCGGGAATCGAACCCGCAACCTTCTGCGTCGCAGGCGGACCTTCGCCCACCGCGCCTCTATCTGGCTTCTGTTCCATTATTCATGCATAACTCCAGACTAATATTCTAAATGTGAAAGTCTGTCTGTCTCTCTGTCTGTTAACTTTTTACGACTCAATGGCGGCTGCACGGACAGACACAAAATTTTCGAAGTACAGCTATTTTTGTCTGTGAAAGAAATTACAACAATTTATATACTTAATTGAAAAAAAATTAGACATAATTTAAATCAATTCCGACTGGATTATCTCTTAAACCTACTAAATGTGGGTTTTTTATTAAGGAAAAATGCGAGCGAAACCGCGGGCGTTGACTACTAGAAATATATACACTTTACGTTATTACTCTGTGGCGAGGTTAGGGCCCTTCAAAGAAATTGGATTTCAAATCTAATTGCGAACCTTGAATTTTAATTTACATCTGAATAGGCAATGAGTGTTGAGTGTTTTGTGATGTTAACATTTTATCGTTTTCACAGGAATTAAATATTTTTAGATTCACCCCCACTACCTCACCCCAACAGCCTATATTGGTCCACTGCTGGACGCAGGCCCCCTATTGATAAGCGGCTTTTCTCATATCTCTATATCTCAGTCTCAGATACTAACAGAGTCGTACCAAAAAGCAATAAACGACATTTTACAATCCTACTAATATTATAAACGTCAAAGTTTGTAAGTATGGATGGATGGATGTTTGTTACTCTTTCACGTAAAAACTATGGAATGGATTTTAATGAAACTTCACAATAATATAGCTTACATACCAGAATAATACATAGGCTACAAATTCATAAAGATATGTACATATATAGTATATTATCCAAAATATCTATAACCACGCGGGAGAAACCGCGGGGCGCAGCTACTTAGTAATAATTATGGCCTTAGAGCCTGCAACTACCAGACCTACGTCATTTAATAAAAGCTGAGAGTTTGTGCTGACAAACTAATCAAAATAAGCTGAGATTGTTCCTTGTTAGGAACATACGCTGATATGCCCCTAACAAGGAACAATCACAGATTATTTTTGGTTCATAGTGGCTTTGGCAGATATGGGCTCGCAAAGATTAAATTTAAGATTTATACCTAGCTTAAGTACCTTAACACTTTGACTGCGATTTTTTTTCGACTACTGCGATCTTTTTTTTAACCTAAAAAATTCGTGCTGCCGCTCTACACAGCGGTTGTGTTGCGCCGCACATGCGTTTCGTTCGAAAAATATTACGGCTGTGCTGAGTCACACAGATCTGTATATTCTGCCGCTGCGCTAGTGTGGATTTACGCATATTAGTCACTTGTAGAAAACACATACCGTGTGATTTCAGCACTCAGTGTTAAGTACCATTTGAAAGCAAAAAAAGCGTCTGGCGTGGCAGAGCCACTTAGAAAACGTCTGGCGTTCTAGAAAACTATTTGGTAGTTCCACAAGAAACATAAATAAAATTCAGCTTTTATACTATGGCGAAAGTTCAGCTTCATCTTATGAAACTTTAAGAGCGTGCCATACCTCAGCCAAAATTCGAATTTCGCTTCAGTTCAGAGCAGAATGACAAGATATGATTTTCTTGTGAGTGAGAAGCACAGAGCGATAGACGTGCTCCGTATTTTTTATCGACGTAAGCGCCAAAACTGCCTAATGCCTAATTATAAGTTATTTACACAACTAATCTAAAAATTAAAAAGACGAAAACGAAGAAATTCTACTACGTTTCTCGACAAAACAAAAATCCAACAAAAAAATTAGGTGGTTCCTGAGATAAATAGCAAAATGTGAGCAAAACATGTATTTTTCAAAAAATAAAAGTATCGAGAAAATTTTCACCAATCGTGTTTTCGAAAAGACGGAATCCAAGATAAAAGTTCGAATTATCATTTACCTAAATATGAAGGTGGTAGCTTTCACAGATTCTGAGATAAATAACGATTTCTAACTATAAAATTACATAAGGTACACTCTTAAGACGTCTGGCACGCCAAAGCCAGTATGGAAAACGTCTGGCAGTGGAAATATTTAATTTTTAATAGTATTCCAAACAAAATAACGAATGTTTTGGTGCAAATTCAGCAACTTTGTCAGCCAATATCTGCCAAAGCCACAGACCATATACTTCATAATCAGTGATATTTTCTACCTGTGTTGGGGGCATACGCTGACAAACTCTCAGGTTTTACGACCTAGACATTAAAGAGAAAAAAACCACTCCGTTACTATAATTTTATGGAATTTTATAGTCACAGAAACATTATCAATGTCACGGCCGATCTTTACATCCTTTCTTTGACATACTTTAATTTGATGTCGATGTCTAAAAGCAAAGCGTATTGCAATTGCTACTATAAAGCAGTAATAAAACAGTAATTTTACGGTCCGAATGTTTTCGTTGCGCTATCTGTTTGTTTTCTATTAGGCAAGTTTGTGTTTGGGCTAATTTATCCTTTGTTTTGCCGATAAACATTAATGGGTCAATTTTGTTGAAAGAGGGAATTACAGCTTTATTCTGCTGGAGTTGTAAACATGCTTTGCTAATGTTTACTTTGCTTTTTATTTAATTGTAGTGCTGGATCGTCTATTTGCTTTCTAATTACAGTCATGGAATAAGTTTCTTGTTCCAGGTTGTTTATTTACAAATTCCGTGAACATTAAGTAAACGAATATACTTTTTGTTTCATTGCACAGCCCAGACATTTGAATGATGAGCGAATGAATAAAATTTTCGAGTGAGCTGAATGCAAAACTTTCGGGTTCGTCGTGTATCTTAAGATAAGGGCTCGCACTCTTGTAGCTTTGACCAGGAATTGGACCTACTAAAATGAATATATATTCGTAATAATATTCGTATCACCTAGCTTATCTATACCTAGTATCGTTGCGTCAATAGTGACGTCTCGACGTAGGAGTTCCATATGTGTATTGATTCTTTGTCTAACTATCAAACTTAGCATCAGCACACAGCGAGACGCGATGCGACGCGACGCTGCGCGCATTTTTTAGGACAGTGATTCAAAATATAACTTTATTTACTACTCAAAAAGATACAAATTTTATTGACATAAAATGAAAACTAAAGTCATTTAAAACGGAATATTTACCATGATTTGATTTTTAGTGGTAATGTTCGTAGCAAAAGAAAAAATATGAGGGTTGATCGGTATGCCCATAAAAACTTACTCGCAGTCGCAGTGCCTTTAGTTATTCCGTGATCATGGCGCATGAAACTGTGCCGAAATATTGGATAACTCAAAAACCAAATCATGGTAAATATCCCGTTTTAAATGACTTTAGTGTTCATAACCATGATATTTTCAAAAGTAAAACTCTTTGCGGCGCCGCCGCGCATACTTTGACCTTTTCAATATACCCTTTTTACCTACTCTAGCATTCAGCTCACAACTTACCTAACTGCACCAGCTCCAAGCGTTTGTCGGTGACGAAATGCCACGGAAAGGCCTTGCAAAAACTGGCGACTCCAATCTTTAGGTCTGTCACTTTGCTCGAAGACGCTACTGAGACGGCCTCACTGACGACCTCGTTGTTCTCTTCTTTGGACTTCTGGTGTAGTGGTATCGCGTTTATTTCGTACCTGAAAATGGACTGGGGTTATTTCAAGCTTGATTTACTTTTCGGGAGACCATCCACTAAACATGGAACGATGACATTATAGTGGTCGCAGTCAGTCGATTAATTTCTATTCGTCATAAAAATGCACACTCACGAATATCTGCATCTAAATCATCTGTATACAAAGAGATTGCACTGCCTATTCGTCATTAGCAGTTGTAAACAAGAGGGGCGAAAATAAGTGGGTGATACACTCACGAATCATCTAAATCAGCAGTATACAAAGAGATTAAGGTCATAGATCACATCTGCACCTACGAAAATAGACTCCCTAGGCACGAGCAAAAAGCATACAAAGTTAGAAAATGCATGGGCCTACCAACCAACTTTGTTAAATTATTCGATCACATACAAATCCTGTTTACTATTCACTAGATATCTATTTGATCGGTTGAAAAGCACCACTGGTTTAATTTCGTGAAAACCGGGCTGATTGAAATCTGATAATTTTACCGCAAATGCTTTTGAATTTCGCGTTATTATTTTCGATTACCCAATATTGAAACAATAACCGTGGAATAAAGCTGATTTGGGTTAATCTGATTATAATGATAAGACCCAATTAAATAAACATACTTACCGTTTTTTGTTGAAATCTTGCTTTTGTTTACATTTTAAGCTTTTTCTATAATATTTATATGTATATAAAAATCTATTGCTGTTCGTTAGTCTCGCTAAAACTCGAGAACGGCTGGACCGATTTCGCTGATTTGGTTTTGAAATATTTGTCGTAGTCCAGGGAAGGTTAAAACGGTGAGAAAGCATGGTACAATTGCGCAGAAATTTCCACGCGGGTGAAGCCGCGGGGCGCAGCTAGTCTTTACATATAAAAATCGATTGCTGTTCGTTAGTCTCGCTAAAACTCGAGAACGGCTGGGCCGATTTTGCTGATTTTGGTTTTGAAATCTTTGTCGTAGTCCAGGTAAGGTTTAAACGTTGAGAAAATATGGTAAATTGCTTTCCACGCGGGCGAAGCCGCGGGCGCAGCTAGTGTTACCTAATTTTTTATTTTTTTTAGAATGGTACGATAGCGCTGGCTTGGTCTCTTACAGAGCTAAGCCAGGATTAAGCTGAGTAGGAGCCTCTTTGTAACAACTCTAAGCATGTACCAGTTATATAAGTGTATCTTTTGTATGTTGTTATAAATACATGTCTATATATTCACTCTATTAATTCCTATATGAGGAGGACATCTCATATCAAAATTATAAATATATATATAGTTTCGTATAAATATTTAAAAAATTATAAAAATCAATTAACATAACCGTCAAAAGACTTTTCCATGATGCATCGAATTTGTAAAAATATTCACTTGTGCACGAGTCATCATCATCAGATGATGAGGCAGCTCCATGATATTAGTGTGAATTGTCATGGTATTGTTTTTTGTTAATGTATTAATATTAACAAAATTATTATCATCAGCCTATAGCAGTCCAACAAAAAAATACCTTGGCTCAATCAAGGACATAAGTTACTGAACACCGTCAGTTTTCATAAACATATACACCTCGTATACTGACAACTAAAAACGCTTGTATAGAATTTAATAATAAATCAGATTTTGCCATCCCTGGTAGCACATTTACGCTACAACCAAGTTATTCAGTGTAAGTGACTTATGCAACTAAGAGGATTAAACTGAATTTCATAGAAACCGCACGTTGCTTCAGATAATTTGTTATGTAACTATGCAGTCTTAGCAGAGTGGGATTATTTATGCAGTTACTAGAAAACTCTATCATACCAATATAACATAGAATGGTAGGTTATGTGTAGTACGCAGTAACAGCACCTACACACAGCAGTGAATTTGACAGGACCGGTTTATCGTAAAGTATTTTGGAGATAGCTTTTGTAGTTGTAAGAGTGATTTCACACCCACGACAGTATTCCGTAGTAATTAAACAAATAAACCGATAGTGGTGTCAAATTCAGATGTTGCCAAAATTAAACTAATTTGACAGGATTATAATGTGATTGTTTTGATCTTTTTTTTCCGGAAAAACGCTTATTCCTCAGGAATGTTTTTTTATGGGGCCACCGCCGTATTTTTCGCCATACGTTATCGAAATAATGTTCCAAATTGGTTCATAATTGATGAATAAATCGAAGAACATACAAAAAAAGATATACAGCCTAACACAGAAACACCTCCTCTTTATTTAACCTCTGTTAAAAAGACTGAACATGTGAGCAAAATAAATAATCTAAATTAAACAAATGATGGCCTTTTTAATTCGATCAATATGAAAAGAACGGAACCGTTTTAGCACTAAGGTTTTTATTATTATAGTACGTAACCCCTCTCACTCATATTCATATTAATATTTGTTTGGTTGTGGCGACATCTAAATTGACACTAAAGTCATTTAAAACGGGATATTTACCATGATTTGATTTTTGAGTTATCCAATATTTCGGCACAGTTAGTAGTGTTTTCACGCCGCAGAAAAAGATCATACACTATCTGCGCACGCCTAAAGACACGTTCCCACTTGAGAAACCAGGGTGTACAAGATCGATTGCAGCTGTGCAAGCTCCTATATAGGCCAAACGAAGCGCACTATCTCCTGCAGAGTAAAAGAACACATACGAGCAGTTAAGAATCTGGCAACCGAGAAGTCTGCCATAGCGGAACATCTTCTCGAGTCAGGTTCCAACCACTGGATCGAGTTACATAATCCAGAAGTAATCTCAACAGAGCGACACTACATACCAAGAATGGTACGGGAGGCCATTGAGATTACGAAACACAGGAACTTCAACCGAGAAGATGGCTTCCAATTATCGGGAACCTGGAACCCTGTTGTGAGAATGTGCAAAAACGGATGAAGTGATGTACCAACCGCTTCGCGTTCTGATACCGTCAGTGTTGTGTGTCGTGATCGAGCTACGTTCGATAACAGTGAAACCGGTGGTAGTAGCAACGTTCGGAGCAAAAGACAAAAAATGAGGGTAGATCGGTATGTCTGCCCATAAAAACTCGCAGTGCCTTCAGTTACTCCGTGATCATGGCGCATGCAACTGTGCCGAAATATTGGATAACTCAAAAATCAAATCATGGTGAATATCCCGTTTTAAATGACTTTAGTGTTAATAACCATGATAGTTTCAAAAGTTTTATCTAAATTGACGCCAATGTCTCGAGTAGCGAAATCGGTCCTGTAAATACGTATTTTCTGTGTGAATGCGTACTTATTTTCCCAAGTCATGTAATACTGGTTGTTGTTCATATTTCCTTGTTTACGTTGTTCTATTTTTACATAAGACTTATGTAAAAGGGTTCGATGCTGAGAATTTCTTAGAGAAACAGAACAAAGTGATTTTGCTTTTAACTTAGATATTGGAAGTTTGGTAGAAGACTGCATGAGCCTTTATTAAATAGCTATGTTCGCTCTGCTCACTGACACAAGAATTGAAAGCGGAGCGATTGACGCAAGAAAGTTTTCCTTTATAACTCACTAAAATGCTTTTCCAAGAATTTTTCAGCTCTTAATTCTACTCTGAACTCCCTTCTCACCTCAACAGCTTATATTGATCCACTGCTGGACTCTGACCTCCCCCTGATGAGTACCTTAGTACCTTTTCTCTCATATGAGTTATGCCTATAATCCCCACGATAGGCATGCAGATTAGGGATCGCAGTTCGGTGGTAAATTGTTCTTCAAGAGGCACTGCTGCCCGCCCTTGCTAGATATCCCGTGACGATTTTCTGACAGGTTTTCATTGAAAACTGTCAAAAAATTGCTACTCAAGACGTGCTTAAAACTGAGATGCGTTTGAGTGTTCGGGCGTTAGTCGCCTCTTATGACACCCGCGGGAAGTTGCGGTGTTGCAAATTCTCATCCGACACCACACGGCAAGCCTCTCCACACCCACTGTTCACCAATAACAAAACAAAGATTGTTAATCAACTAATGACTCACCTAAATCTCCTAGGATCATTAGAATAGCTCATCAGTCTTATATCCGTCTGAGTGTCGTACAACCTCCGTGCAATGGCCTTCAAGCTGCCGACGAGGAGGTATGCGACTGGCTCACTCTCTGTTGTCAGATGCAGTTGGATCTTCCCTTCGTGGGACGTCGTGCAAATGAAGTTGGCTTCGTATTCCATTGATTCATCTTTGAGGTCGTCATCCTGTTTGGAAAAACGAATGTCATTAATAGAAATGCAGAATTCTTTATTATGCCATCTTATAAAAACCATGTATACCTACTTAAAACTATATGAGGTACACAAAAACTAAACTTTGCAAGAAGATTTACAAAAACATTCCACCAATTTGTTGTCTACGCCAATTTGTGGTAGCTTAGCTTTTTTATGCAATGTTGTATCCATGATCGCAATTTAATCTAAAAACAGCTATTTCTATTTAAAATTTCTCCCACTAAGATACTACACCTAATAACCTATTACCTGTATGCATACAATCACAGCAAATTAATAAATAAATAATGCTGGACAATTCACACAGCATTATCTAGCCCCATAGTAAACAGAGCTTGTGTTATGGGTACTAGATAACTGATATACATTACATAGATAGATATTTTTTTATTATACATAGAAAACGACTAGAACACCCGGATCAAATATCTGCAGATCGTACACACAATTGTTCCGAGGCGGGAATCGAACACGCAACCTCCTGCGTCGCAGGTGGACCTACGCCCACCGCGCTACATCGTACATCGGTCATCGAAATTATATGAATATGAAATCCAAAATTAACGAGGAACGTTTCCTGTAGATTAAAGCCTTTTCATCAGTTTCCAATTATAAAGCTTACTCTCCGAATTAAGATATCCTTTGAAAGCTACCAAGAATCCGCTTTGCTTCGAATCTGCCAACGAAAATGCACCCTCAAGTCTTTACAGACTGCCATTCATCAAAGACACTGCTCTGCGCAAACATTCGTAGCGGGAATGAACCCGCATCCCTTGCATTCCAGTCTAATCAGGCTTCAGAGAGGTACTGAGTAACGAAATGCGATTCGAAGTTCCCAATGGTATTACACTAACGTACCTCGTAAATAAACAACCTATGTATAACCTTAACCTAAGAATCCTGTTCTCATGTAAGTGACTTTAAATTGTCTTTTTGAGAATAAATGAATATTAAACGTTAAATCAAGAGAAACACTGTTGTTCATGGTGTTATTGTCCTGCTGACACTAACGCATACCTGAGTCCCTATGTATATCAATAGTATAATTATGTTTATATCTCTTTATGATACATATGTCCGTCGACCGATGTGGCGCGGTGGGCGAAGGTCCGCCTGCGACGCAGGAGGTTGCGGGTTCGATTCCCGCCTCGGAACTATTGTGTGTACGATCTACAGATATTTGTTCCGGGTGTTCTGGTCGTTTTCTATGTATAATAAAAAATATCTATCTATGTAATATATTGTATTATGTATATCAGTTATCTAGTACCCATAACACAAGCTTTGCTTACCATGAGGCTAGATAATGCTGTGTGGATTGTCCAGCATTATTTATTTATTTATTATATGTATGTAGTATATTTCTATGTATAGATTATAAGTATTTTATTTATAATATCTCATAACCTAGCACACAGATCCCCTGGTACTGTCCACGATCCTATCCTTCCATGGTTGTCTGGTAGAGAACGCTCTTGAGCGATAAGACCGCCAATTGTAATACATTTTTAAGTTTTTTCTGTACATAGTTTTCTATTTATAGTGCAATAAAGAATTTGCTCTCTATCTTCTATATATCTATTGTCAACTAGCTATTGCCCGCGGTTTCTCAACGAAGAAAAAAATTTTAATATCTGTAGTTTCGGAACTTATTTAATGAAAACACAAACAAAAAATCAAATATTTCTTCTTTGAATTCAATGACGATAGATTTTCATTGTCAATATAAAAATTACCAAGCTATTTGTGAACAGATGTTTCTGGATTTTAAAGAAGACGTTAAATTCAACGTTTCTTATTTTATATGGACATCATGTGTATGACCTGCGATCTACGATAAAGAGATTAAAAATAAAGTTATAATGTCATGCTATGTCGCTCAGATCGGATGTTTTTTCATTCTATCTGAGCAGGAAAGCGTAAGAGATGACGTCATTGTCAAACTTATAAGTACGCTGGATATACTGTACCCACGATTTCGAGTTGAATTCAACTGAAATTACGAATATTTTTTCAATCCAGTCAGTACAAAAACTAATCAAAAAGTTTTCTATCATGCACTTATATTTACCCTCAATTTTATTGAAATTACTACCTACACAATCACGTAAAGAATTTAGCTTCTTGAATTATTGCTGGCTCCCATAATTCCTTATCTAGAGGAGATGCGGCAAAAATTCTTAACATAGACGCTTTGAAATTATGGCGAAGTAAAACATTCGTGGTTTACCTCGTAAATTGGAATCCGACTGTTGGAATTTCTTTGTATTACCAGGAACCAAGATTGTCATCCTTGTACCACCAAAAACCAATAATGTTTTATCTATAAATTTTTTCGGTGTTGTATTATTTTTTTATGGCTGCTTTTTCTATGACCATTAACGTCATAGAAAACAACTGCTTTACACTATGTTAAAGCACCAGATAGAACAACATTTATGATAATATAATAGAAATATAATCTCCTAGCGGTTAAGACTACACCCATTTTGCAATTCCGAACCCAATTCCCTAGGTCATAAGCTACAAATTCAACTAATTAAACCCAGCCGAAGACACTTTGTTCCTAAAGCTTTAAAAAATTTAGGTGCTTTATACGACACTAAAATAAAATCCAAGTTAGTGATCGTAAGTTAGGGTACGAGGTAAGGTAGGAATGACAAAGCGTGACGTCAGCACAACCTTCGAAGCTGGATTACATTTTCGTACTCAAGGTTGCGCTCTACCAGGACTGAGTTGGCGTCTTTGTTAAGACGGATTATACGTTTCGTTTTATAAAAATACTTGTTTCTTCTGTATAAAAGTCTATAAGTATATATTTTAATCAACAAAAAATCCGACAACCGCTGGGGTAAACGTGTATTTGAGTGGAAACCGGCAAACGTAGTGTAGGACACCTTCCGTCCAAGTGGGATGATGACTTTTCATCATCGTTAAGTTTGGACTTGCATACTTTGCAAACTAAAAGTCATTAATAATAAAAATTATTAAAAATATATATATATCAGACATATCTGATCATGTAACACATCATGAACGCTGTTCAACGTGGTGAGGAACCTGATCAGATTCTTGTAGGCATTTGAACGCGCGCTCTAGCCGGCAGTTGTGGGAGAAAGCGGTTAGTATTAGACATACCTGATCATGTAACACATCATGAACGCTGTCCAACGTGGTGAGGAACTCGATCAGATTCGTGCCCAGGCATTTGAACGCGCGCTCCAGACGGCAGTTGTGGGAGAAAGCTGTTAGTATTAGATATTCCCCTAGTTTTGCCATGAAGTCTTTCGTGCTGACACCTGCAACAGAGATAAGATGTTAAAAAATATAACTTACGGTATCTAAAGCCAAAAATCGCTGAAGACTGTCAAGCGAACCCGTCCCGTTTCATCATATAGACTATTTCTTCCATCGTCCAAGGTTGCAGTCTAACTTTATTTCGGACATGTTAGTAGGTTGGGATGTAGGTATCTACACCCCAGACAAAATTGATGAAAAATGTTTGTAAACAAACCACGACACTATTAACTGAAACTCGCATGCTTTGCGCCGAGTTTCAGATATAGTTGCAAGCAATATTTATTGAACGAAGTATCTTAAATCGATTAGTAATGTACATTGCGTACAAAAAGATGCAGCAACTGAATGAATTTCAGGATAAAAATGCGCGGGTTGTTTATAACATTCTTCATCGAGTTTGGCTCGTGGATAAATAATAATATCAAGATAAACCACTCAAAAGCAAAAACAATCTAGGTTACTTTTAAAATTTCCCGTAATTCATAAAGAAGCCAAGAAAATAAAATCAGAATTGCGAAGTTAATGAAAGACGAATCAAAATAAGAGTCCATTAGGGGGTTTTACCTGAAAAGGGTTCTGAAGGGGTACAGAGCCGTTCATAATCTAAATTAACTCTCATTGTTGACGCCCTTCATAACTGTCGGGAAAAATCTATTGTTATGCGAAGAAACACTAATGTCGGGAGACAGGTTTCAAAATAAGTGTATTGGCAGGAAGAGATTTAGGCTTACTTTCAGCGATTAGGTTACAAGTTTGTTAGTCAATGTTTAGCTTACTCAGTCATTGCTTTCTCGTATTTATTTTAATTATATTATTTAAAATGGCTGTAAGTCAAACTTGACGACGACGTCAGCCCTGTTAGGACATTTTAAAATGTTACTAATCCTAACATATTGTACATTTATTTTAATATTTATATTATATCTGTTTATCAGAACACAGTCAATGTTTGCGTTTTATTTATGTTCATCCAGCTCTGCGGTTACCAAGCACAATATTTAATAACTGGTTTCTGAACCGCTTTAAGTAGTTTTTATATCCAATTGGACCTGGGACTTTTATGAGATAAAAAGTAGCCGGTGTATAATGTTTCATTTCAGGCTTTGAGCTCTTTGTTGTTTCATTTGTTACTTCTTTACGTCAAAGCTTCAACAGATCGGGCAGAAATTTTCATACATGGAATAAAACAACTTTTTAAGCCATAAAATATATGTCTCCATGGAAAAAAGTACATTTAACGTTTCAAATATCGGTGTTGCTAGTAAATCGAAAAATATTGAAAAACATTTTTCAAAGGACCATCCTAACGTTTTCGAGATTGCATTCGATTTTTTTAAAGGAATAATAATATACAATACAATACAATACAAAAATACTTTATTGTACACCAGTTACAGATCATTATAAAATACTTCACATGATACAAGTACAATGGGCGGCCTTATCGCTTAGAAGCGATCTCTTCCAGGCAACCTTTGGATGGAAAGAATTATGTGAATTTAAGAAAGGCAGGGGGTGTACCAACGATAAGCTAGAATAAATATGAACATAACACGAATATTTAAAGATAAATAAATATATATATATATATATAACTAAATATTTGATTCATTAGCACCCTCAGTGCGTTTGTCTAGGGAAGACGCATAGAAGTTCCATTCTAGAACACCGCTATTAATCAACAAACTTTAAAAGGGGGGGAGAAAGGACCTTATGAAAAACATCCTTTTTAAAGAAGAAGTTAGCGACGCGTTCCAACTACCAACAAAGTTTCGTGTCCGCGTTGTGAATTATTAAGGAGTTTCCTTAGGGTGCTCAGGACTGACTTTTGATAGATTTTAAAATAAATAATGCGCTCAGAGGGAAAAGGAAATCCATTTCCGCTCTCACCTCGTTTAGGCAGCCTTGACAATAGCTCGAAAGCAGTCAAAACTAGATACGCCCCGTGGTTTTGCCGGGTGGAAATCTGTGTCAAATAAACCTAAAAAAATACAATAAACCTTCCTCTTGAATCAATCTATCTATTTAAAAAAGCCGCATCAAAATCCGTTGCGTAGTTTTAATGGTCTAAGCATACATAGGGACAGACAGACAGCGTGAAGCGACTTTGTTTTATACCAAGTAAGTGATATAACTCACTGTCTGTGGCTCGGACCGCCTCGTAGATCTCTTGGAGGTACGCGTAGTTTCTGCAGGATTTCACATCGTCTGGTAGTCGGCGTCTGTAAGAATATTAATCTAGTAAAGATAAGGTCCGCCATTTTGTTGCTGGGTCTATTAGTCCTGTTCACTATTGGACAATTTGGACATGGCAGGTTATTGGGTCTACTCATAAACAAAATGGCCGCAAAAAACGGGTAAATTAATTTTTATTTATTTTGCCCTATAGGCTTTTATTTTTTATTTTTCTTTCTTAGGCTTCAAATTGAATTTATAGCAAATGCAGCTTGATGATTGATAAAGCTTAATGGAATTTGTTAATTTAAACAATATAAGTAGGTAGGTTAGAAATTGTTACTTGGGGAGTACAAAAGCCTGGGAATTTATACATGAACAAATATACGATATTATAAATATATGTGATAGTTTGGATGGATGTATGTACGGTTTAATGTTTGTAACTTCTTCACGCCAAAACTGAACTCAAGGAATCAGGCAGACATTTTGCATACCTACAGGTAGTTCCAGGCCTGGAATTTAACATAGGCTTTTTTAAATCCCTTACACGCAGTTCCTCAGAAATAGACTTAAAACGTCTCCATATAAACAAAGAAATGAAATAAAATGAAATGAAAATATATTTATTCTGATAGAGCAAAAAACTTAAGTATCTAACTATAGTAAAGAAATACAGCACATGACTTAAAAAGACTTAAAGTATATAATTGATAATATGCATTGATTTATATATATTTTTTTATTATTAATAGACATATCTAAATTAATTTAGTGTGAAAAAAGGAAAAAAAAGCAAACAAAGCGTGCGAAGCCGCGGACACAACAGTTAACAAATACCTACTTTTATTATGGGTTTAGGAACCGACTGTAAATAGGTATGTACATACATCTTTCGTAGGTAATTCTTATTTGGGTAATAAAAAAGCCCAAAAAAAGTTGTTTGCTCCACAAAATTCAACGAAAACATTTAGCCAAAAGGCGAAAAGCATCGGCTACAAAAGTCAAAGGATTCAAAGAAACTCATGAAAAACAAAACAAAACGTGCCGCTTTGAAGCTCATTACAAAACCGTTTGTTACGAACAAAGCATTTCACAAGATACTGTAATTTAAGCCTCTTCCACACGAAATCAGGACAAACACTCTTCAAATAGACTTCGCTGAATTAACTGATTACAACATCTTCTTCTCCATCCACGTAGAAACCGTGAGTAGATACCGTGGAATCAAAGCAGTTCTTCCGAAGAACTTTCTTTTGCTAAATATCTAACTTGTCATTTCACAGCTTTATTTTTTTTTAATTCTACTAAGTCAGGATTATATGGAACCAATTCAGGCATAGTAAATGCTTATCATATTTTCCCGGGTGTTCTGTTACTAAGAAATATAAAAATTATCTATCTATGTATGTATGTAATAAACTGTATGAAGTATTAGTCATCTAGTACCTACCCATAAGCAGACCTTGTTGCTTAGCTCGATGCTTGATGATGCTGTATAATTTCTTCAGCATTATTTATTTTTATTTTATTAATATAAAGGCACTATATACACTTATATATGCTTTGTATAATTATGTAAAGGCACTTTGGGATTCTGTGTACCCAATTTTTTTTTAAATAATACAAATGATGAACGAAGAACCCACACGAAATTAGTTTAAACCCGAAAAGGATAAACAATTGAAGAAATCGACGAAGAATGGGAATTAATTTCCGGAAACAATGAAATAAACTGAAATTGAATAGAATTGTCATGTATCCCCTTGTGACGATATAGGTCGATAAAGCCGGCTAGAGCAATAACGAGGAACGTTTGTCGAGGCTTAGGAAAGGACAATTTGGAGCAGATTGAATTCGATGTTTTCTGAACCTTTTAACCTTTAGCCAGAACAGGATTTACTAGGTAATGAGGGGCAAGGTCGCGAGTCAGGGAGAAAGAAACAACCCAGCGGGCCTAAGGATCCCTGTTTCGGTACGACGACGGGTCGATGACGTCATAAGACCGTGGGTAGTTTTGGCAAAAGATGGCGTTGAACCAAGGCGACTGTCATAACCTATAAACGATTTATCTCGAGCGGTCGGAGTCCCGTCATAATGATTCTAAATCATTTGTGGTGTGTATTCCAACTGAGAATATTTCAAATGAGGGACAAGATCGGTCCCGAGTCAGGGAGAAAGAAATAACCCAGCGGGCCTAAAGAAAGCCTGTCTCGGAACGATGGGTCGATGACGTCAAAAGACCGTGGGTAGTTTTGGCAAAAAAAAAGATGGCGTTGAACCAAGGCGACTGTCATAATCATATAATCGGGTTTATCGCGCGGACGGGGTCGCGTCGTAATGATTCTAAATCATTTGTGGTGTGTATTCCAACTGAGAATATTTCAACCTTCAACTAAGGAAGAAATCTTGCCGAAGAATGTGCTGTTCCGGCGTTTTTGCGGACGAAACTGAAATAAGAGTAGAATTGTCATGTATCCCCCTTGTAACGATATAAAGCCTACTAGCGCAATAACGAGTTTGTTGAGGCTAAAGAAAGGACAATTTGGAGCAGATTGAATTCGATGTTTTCTAAACCTTTTAACCTTTCCACACTGGTTGTATTTGGTGGAAAAGGGAAGGACCTAGAAGTCAGAGACTTGTTAGAAATAACCTTTAGACGTTTCCATTAAAACAACGCGTGCTAAACCGCGGCAGGCATACATTTTATATACTAATTGTTTAGTATATAAAATGTACGTAAGAGTAAACGCAACCAATTTAGGGGGCTGTATTGCTATAACCCAACCAAGTAAGAAAGTAATTACAGAATTAAGCACGCCCTCTCAGTTTAACTGCTGCAAAATGGGCTTTATATGGATAAAGATAAGTAGACTGATCATTAACATTAGACGACAACATTTTCCGGGACATAAACTTTCAGTTCTTATCTTGTACTAGCGATCCGCCCCGGCTTCGCACGGGTGCAATATAGATACTAATATGGGACAGTGTGGAGTGATTAATAAATCATATAAACCTTACTCTTAAAAACTTGCTGAAAACTGCATTTATTATATATTTGGATCAGTTGAGCTACCACTAGATAGTTTGCAACAGACTGCAGATAGCAAAACTATTTCATGTATATTTTTTGTAAATACCCGATATAGATATACATAATATTAACCAAATAATAAAACGGTTTTAATGCAAATAAGAGAGCTTCCAAGATTTTCATACGGGTTTCATAAAAATATTTCATTTGTATATTTAGGTATGTAAAGGATGATGTTAAATATTATTAACATAAGCGATCTAAACACATAATTATAAATACTATAGGTACCTATGTATAATTAACAGGTATAATTAACATTTACCTACACATTTTTCCCAACGTTTCAACACCTGTCCTAAACTGTCTTAACCTGTTGAAACGTCGGGGAAATAGGTAAATGAACGCGAAAAATACTCGTTTAATAGTAATTATGAGGATGATGATGATTATGTTTCTCTGAAGGATAGGATTCGTAACGAATACATCCGACAGAGAACCAAGGTTATCGACATAGCTCAAAGAATTAGCAAGCTGAAATGGCAGTGGGCCGGCCATATCTCGCGAAGAACCGACGGCCGTTGGGGCAAACGTGTTCTTGAGTGGAGACCACGACTTGGTAAACGTAGTGTAGGACGCCCTCCGACCAGGTGGGATGACGACCTGCGAAAGACTGCAGGTAGATGCTGGATGAGGCAAGCTGAAGACAGGGCGCTATTGCGCTCATTGGGGGAGGCCTATGTCCAGCTGTGGACTGCTATAGGCTGATGATGATGTAGACTAAATTTATAATGGGAAATCTTAAATAATTCCTACAATATATTTTACTGTGCGCGGTTCTGACAGGTCTTTGTTGTTACTGAACCAAGAACGAACGAAAGTTGCACATTTCCTAGTGCAAACTGCCGAGGCAGCTATACGATTCGAATTCAAGAACAATAATATAATATAATAATGCTGGACAATTCACACAGCATTATCTAGCCCCGTGGTAAGCAGAGCTTGTGTTATGGGCACTAGATAACTGATATACATAATACTATATATTACATAGATATATATTTTTTATTATACATAGAAAACGATCAGAACACCCGGAACAAATATCTGCAGATCGTACACACAATTGTTCCGAGGCGGGAATCGAACCCGCAACCTCCTGCGTCGCAGGCAGACCTTCGCCCACCGCGCCACATCAGTCGTCTAGTTATTTTTATTATAATTAGTTTTATTATAGAACTTCATACCATGAGAATTAATTGAAGAACCTGCTAGCATTAGTTCTCGCCAAGACTGTACAATTGTTACAATTCATTTGTTTAAATTTCATTCCCCAACAGATTTTATTTTATTTAGAAGGCTAATTCCAGTTTTCCCCGCTGAAAACTGGTATGCATTCTCTTTCTTCACATTTACTTGGGCTACCCTTGGGGCGATTACAGAGGGGAAAAGTGGAATAAGCCTTTAGAGCTGAGATTGAAGATCCTCTTAAGGGGGAAAACCGGAATCAAATTACTATAAATTCCAGTTTTCCCCCTTAAGGGGATTGGTCAAGGGGGAAAACTGGAATAAGCCCTTTAGAGAAGAACATTTTTTTTTTTCATAAAACTTATCAATATACCTATGTGTAAGTTATACTCACAGACAATTGTATTTATCATAGTGTTCCGCTTGGTTCTTCGTAAGCGACGAGACGGCCGCGTGTAGACATTCATTCTGCAAACAAAATAAAATATAAGATTATCTTAGCTTCGTTGGAGCTCACATTACATTATGGCCCGGCCACATGTTGGCCGTCTTGGCCGGGTAATCACAAACGAAGTTTGTTATGAAAGATTGAGGATTGATGTGTGAATTGTCCTTAGATGATGTAGTGGTTTATATTGCGGCAAAGAGCTAAAAATAACAAGCTCTAGGTGGCATCATAAAGATAAAGATAATTTATTTGCAAAAACACATGTAAATAAATATAAAATAAATCAATAAATAATGCTGGACAATCCACACAGCATTATCTAGCCCCATGGTAAGCATAGCTTGTGTTATGGGTACTAGATAACTGATATACATAATACAATACATTACATAGATATATATTTTTTATTATACATAGAAAACGACCAGAACACCCGGAACAAATATCTGCAGATCGTACACACAATTGTTCCGAGGCGGGAATCGAACCCGAAACCTCCTGCGTCGCAGGCGGACCATCGCCCACATCGCCACATCGGTCGTCCAAATGGCTAGGCTAATATAATTATAATAATAAATAAGTTAACATTTAAAAAGTACTGTGAACACACACCCTCATCACAATTAATTGTATCATACAAGTCCTTCTTTAAAACATGTACGGCCTCCTTTCACTTCTCTTAGCCTCTGTTTACCCGACTGAAAAAGGCGGTCTATGTTTTCTGTGGAAATTGTACCTAATCCGCCCTACAGTACTTACCTGTATATAAATTCTAAAGTCATTTAAAACGGGATATTTACCATGATTTGATTTTTGAGTTATCCAATATTTCGGCACAGTTGCATGCGCCACGATCACGGAGTAACTGTGCCGAAATATTGGATAACTCAAAAATCAAATCATGGTAAATATCCCGTTTTAAATGACTTTAGTATTAATAACCATGATAGTTTCAAAAGTTTTATTGTATATAAATTGCTCGTTTTAATTGTAAACCTAGTGTACCTACTTTGTTTAATATTGTATGTATCTCTATGTTAATTGTAATTATGTGTGTGTTAGTACCCAATAAATGTTATATCTATTTACCCTATTTTACCACCCGACATAATAAGTTCAGAATGTTAACCGGATATACAGTAACTACCAGTATATAGTAGCAAGTATAGATATATAATACGCGTATTGTTGAGGACATGAAGCCCTAGCGATGCTGGTAGCCTCGCAAGTCGATACGGCGATATTTTTAGAGATACCTACTGCTAGACTGAACTGCTCTTTTAAATTTGATCCGTTTTGTAGGACAGTAGGCGAAGGTCTAGAAGGGATTTGTAATATTGCGAGATTTATGGATACATGTAAGATAATAGAAAGAAAATAAATTTATTTGAAATCATACATAACCTTATGGATTATGTATGGCATATAACATTAATAGGTAAGTACATATACAAGAAACATATTTATATGTTAATAATAATAAGTAATTCATTTATTTCTGGCAACATTAATCTAGTACAGGATGGAAAATACTTAAAAACTACGGCTCATATAACATATGTATGTATATACCTTAATCTAACATACCTACATAAAATAAACCTATTTCATTTCTCAGCATTATGATTACATAATTATGTGTAATCTGCAAATTTAATACTTTTCTCTTCCTGATTTTTCCATTTAATAGTAAGTACCTAGTACCTACCTACTAACATATTTACTGCCCAGCGCGACATACAAATACATAATCATACTATACCTAAAATAGGTATCAATAGGTACGTAATAATCCAGTGAGAATCTCTTTAATTTTTTTATATAATAAATAAATAATGTCATAACTAGTACAACTCCCAGACCTTTTGTTATTCTGTTCTTAGAATGTAGAAAACCCTTTGCTAATGCGTTAAATTAACTCGCTCTTATTTAATTATACAACTGACAGTAAACAGGGTGTTTAAAGTGCCTAAGAGGCGCGAAATTAAGGGTCGTTGTTCACAGTACCCACTCCAGTTGACTGCGAAAGACACGCATATAAAAATTGGACAAATAAGTAATCTTTGAAAGTGTGTGCGACATTTTTTTCGATGGTTTACATAATAATAAATAATGTTATACAATCCACACAGCATCAACTAGCCCCAAGCTAAGCAGAGCTTGTGTTATGGGTACTATTATGACTGATATACTTAAAACAATATATTTCATATATATATTTTCATTATACATACATAGATAACGACCAGAACACCCGTAACAAATGTCTGCAGATCGTACACACAATTGTCCCGAGGCGGGAATCGAATCCGCTGCTGTCCGCTTGCGACGCAGGAGGTTGCCTCCTGCGTCGCAAGCGGACAGTAGCGGGAAGCAACTTTGTTTTATACTATGTCATACGTTATTGTAATCCAAGAAAGACAACTTTTTATAAGTAAATTAATAACACAAGTAACACACATCTGTCTCTTTTGTTTTTTGATATTTTGTTATTGCAATTCTTTTTTTTTTCTCGTTATAAGTTAATTAAGTTATTTTTATTCAAAATGTCATACCTACTTTGTTTATGTTTTGTACTTCGGCAGCAAATAAATGAATGTCTATGTCTATGTCTATATCTACAAGTGATGTCGGCTACATTTTTTCGTCCCATATTTATTTACCATAGCAAAAATTTATCATAAACCATAACAAGACAAAAAGCATACCATATCATTTCCTTGTCACATAAAAACCCAAAAATATTAGCCAAAGTAAGAAATCATGTTTGATCTGGTTCCGCTTGATTCGAAAAGGACATCTTCAAACGGAGTTACTCTGACTACGACATCAGATGTCTCGCCTCGCCTCTCACATACTGACTCTCACCCTATTTCATGGTTGAAGGACCATGGCGCAGGAACTAATAATTGGCTGTAGAGAAGTGTAACTCGTTCGGGCTACAATGATAAAATCACAAAAATTGTGGTTTGGCCATCGAAACGTGACGTAGTCCCAAACATAATATCCATTAATTTTGATAATTCTTAACGCCAAATCTAAAGATGTTTTTTTTTTTTATAGGGTTCCGTATCCAAATGGTAAAACGGGGTCTGTCCGCCCCCTAATGGAAGTTAATACTTCAATTCGTTAAATTTCATTTTATTTTCATTTACTTTATTCAGTTCCACCGTAAGTACACATGTTACACTTGATTAAAAATTATAAAAATCGACGTAATAAAGAAGACAAACCAAAAGAGAACATTTTCAGAAGGTTTTTTGATGGTGAAACAATGTAAGTTAAGTTTCACTTCTATCCTATCCAGTTTACATTCTCAATGAAGATAGTACCTACCATTTCTTCACGTGACATGATGGACATTCAGGGCCAGCCTGAAGGCTCGCGAGGCCAAGTTTTTGTCCGTGACAAATGGAGGTGTCCATCGAAATTTATCAAAAGCTTTTATCACAAACCTCTTACAACTGTCAGAGCTAAGTAAACATATTGTAGTAAAGGTAAACAAATAGTGAAATTACTTAAATACTCGTACTTTAAGAAATTTGTGTGTTTTTCAGGAAACTGAATATCAGATTCATCAGTCAAGAGACGCTTCCGACGGTATCGATATGGATCAGTTGAGCTATCTGTAGATTGTTTGGAACAGTCTACAGTTAGCTCAAATGTTTCTATTGTAAATACTAATTCTAATATTTTCTATTATTTGTTTGTAACTTTTTTTTAATATTCTGAGAAGGGGGTTAGTTCGTTTATATAATGAGAGATATTTAACAAACATAAAATTTTTGGATACCCTCTTCCCCCGTTTCCGCCCTCAGGTGCACTCGTGCACCTAGGCATTACCTCCCTACCCTCTTGTAGCATCTGGCAACAGCCCAAGCCGAGGTTCGCACCTAAGTGGTGGCCCTTGTGCGTGTTGCCCCAACCTAATTTTTACCGGCGAGGCGCCCTCTGCGCCCGCCAAAAGTCCGGTAACGCTGTCATGGCCATCTGAGGTCAACAGCATAATAGTCCATTCGAAAAAAAAAGGATACCCTCTAAATTCAGCTGGAAGTAGTAAATATTTTATGATTAAGCTCGTCTTTGTAATGAGTTACTGGAAATTCTTATCAAATCTATGATATTCCTTTTTGTTCCTAGGATCTGTATAATAAAATCGAGAAAATTACGGGACTAATTATTGCAAATATCCACCAGATTGATGTTGAATTTGATAAAAAAACGTATTGTCTCACATAATTCTGTTCATTGGTTGCCTGGAAGAGATCGCTTCTAAGTTATAAGGCCGTTCATTGTACTTTTCCATTGTGTGTCTTTTGTAATGATCTGCATATGGTGTACAATAAATAATAAAATAATAATAAATAATGCTGGACAATTCACGCAGCATTATCTAGCCCCATCGTAAGCAAAGCTTGTGTTATGGGTACTAGATAACTGATATACATAATACAATACATTACATAGATATATATTTTTTATTATACATAGAAAACGACCAGAACACCCGGAACAAATACCTGCATATCGTACACACAATTGTTCCGAGGCGGGAATCGAACCCGCAACCTCCTGCATAAAGCATAAAGCATTTTTGTATTGTCTCCCTACGTGTTAAACGACACGTAGGGCATCCAGAGAGCCCGTACCAAACGAAATGAGAGGAAATTTATCTCTACACAAATATCACGAAAATATCCCCAAAAAGATCTTTGTACCCACTGTTGTCCCGTCACGTAACAGGACACTTTAAGTGCTGCTCCTAAGGGGCTAGTTGAGGAAAAATGGCGTCAACCAGCATGAAATTGCGTATCAGATTTCTAATGGATGGCTGTTTTGATTACACTTTAACAGACAATCCTCAAGATGGGTAATGAAATTGGGTCAATGTAAGATAATTTTGGGCCGAAATTGCTAGGGTAATGTCGTTGGGAATATTATAGCTTGAGGGTTTTGGGCCGTCACAAATCAAGTAGGTGTCGTTAGGATGGGTATTAAATATTTGTCAATCTTGGTTTCGCCTAATTTGTGTTATTTTGTCATAATTTATGATGTGTTCTGTGTTTCTCGTCAATCCAATACATAAGTTTGATTCAATTACTTTATTTTGTACTGAATGTGAGGGTCATTTTGATCTTTTAACACTTTCATTGCCCTCACACTTCAAGTTCTGCGAGTTCTTCTAGATGCGATCCGGGTCGATTCGCAGAGGCTGGGTGCGAAAGACTAGATTTTTTTTTTAAATAAATCATCGTGCGTGGATGTAAAGGCCATTGATGATGATGATGATGCTAAAACATATGGATTGTACGAAGAATCTTCCTATTTCTTATTTTCTAATTGTTAGTTATTACTATATACGCGATATTCACTACATATTAAAAGAGTTTTATGTCATATTATCTCCCTGTTCTGTCATTATAACGCGATTAATAAGTTTGAAACCTAACACACAGTGAAAACACTTCTAAATTCAATTTTCGCCTAGATTATATAACATTTACTTAATAAATTTAGAACTCAAACATTAAACTCGAAAACAAAAAGCTTTAACACATTAAATGTTAAATTCCCTTAGTAAATCGAAGGCTTCCCCAGGGAGCTTCTCTCGGCCCTGTCCTTTTCAGTGTCGCTTCTGACATAGTTTGAATACTGGGAAAGTTTGGCGTTCGTTTAATTAGAAGGCTTGCCTTCGGTAACGCTGAATAAATAACAGGGGTTGTAATCTAACACCGCAATAATATGCCCAAAGGGCAGGCCTTTCTGCTGCCTTCTAAAAAGGAAATATCCCTCGTTGACATTTTTTGACCTACATTAGTAGAATAATTGTTGAATTCCTTGTGAGTGAAAAAACGTAGAATTGAACCACCGTAAAAACATAATTGGTAAAAATAGTAACTGACAATATTTGGTGGTCAAAAAAAAAGTTCTTCTTAAGTTTTTTTGTATTGATAGTAAAATTAAGTACCATTCTATTATATTCTATTGATAGTACATTCGTTTAGAATTTACTTACTTTCCAAACATGGCTCATGCAAAATAAATTCTGAACTTTTTATGGTAACAAAAATATTCACAAACTTTCACCTTTAGGGCTTTTCTCCTGTCATGCGGATATCTATCCGCATGTGGATCTACGCCACTCGAAAACTATAACATGTGTTTTCCTATTATGCAGGCCACCTGTACGCGAAAAACATTGACAGGTTCCTGATGGTGCGTGAATCAAATCCGCACGCGGACAGAAATCCGCATGAAAAGAAAAGAGACCTTATTGGTCTATGCCTCAATTCTATAGAGTATACTCTATCTTCAGACTCTACAATAGAGTCTATATTAACAAGTATTGTCACTGTTTCGGCGACACACATTTTCATTTCCCTGAAGGCAAACTAATCTATTGTTGATCGTGAGTTGCCAATAGAACTCAAACAATTCCAATAGGAATTCTTTTGAATAGAATTCTCCGCTACTTTCAAAACAATTTGTATTTCGCAAACCGTTTTCATAAAAGAGTTTCCCGTATAAACGTAGGGTAGGCTGTGAGTTTCGGCAATACGTTTGAACCACAGAACTTTGAACTGAGCAAGACCTGGTACGATAAAGATTATTTAGATTTATGATATATAGATAAATAAATAATGCAGGACTGAGACTGGGAGCTAGATGTTGATCACAGCAACATCTAGCTCCAAACTATGCAGAGCTTGTGTTATAGGTAACAGATAAATTTAATACACTTCATGGTTAGATATTTTTTATTAGTCATAGAAAACATCCAGAACATCCCGAAATATTAACAGATATTTTAAACATTTGTCCCGGAGCGAAAATCGTACCCACAATCTCCCAATAGTCGCAGGAAGACCTTCGCCGCGTCACATCGGTTGTATAAATCAGAAGCCTGCATGTAGGCATGGTATACATATTAGAAATGCTAGTAAAATTACTTACTTAAATTGATTTGTTTATTTGGCCACCTGCGATCAGTAAAGCGGATAAAAATTAAATTATCTAGGATACTAAAACCTACAAATATACACAATGATGCAATAAAAATGGAGGGCAGGACACTAACGCTGGTGATGACCAATGGATAATCGAACAATTAGGCAGCTTCGTCGGTTAACTTTGACGTTCAATGAATGAAACCTGCGTCAAAAACGTCAAAACAACCAACAACAAAAAGTTTAATATTTATCCATCAGATGGAGAACTCGATGGAGAGCACAAAGTGGTCTTCGAACTTAATCGGTTTAACTAAACTTAACTCAATCGGTTGAAGATAACTGGTCTAACATTCAGTTGCAAGATTTATCCGACACAAACTAACAGAGCAAGTAGAATAAAACTTTTGAAACTATCATGGTTATTAATACTAAAGTCATTTAAAACGGGATATTTACCGATATGTGCCGAAATATTGGATAACTCAAAAATCAAATCATGGTAAATATCCCGTTTTAAATGACTTAAGTAGAATAAAAGTTTTTTCTTTTTTTTTTTAATGCTGGACAATCCACACAGCATTATCTAGCCCCATGGTAAGCAGAGCTTGTGTTATGGGTACTAGATAACTGATATACATAATACAATACATTACATAGATAGATATTTTTTATTATACATAGAAAACGACCAGAACACCCGAAACAAATATCTGCAGATCGTACACACATTTGCTCCGAGGCGGGAATCGAACCCGTAAAAGCAACCTCATGCATCGCAGGCGGACCTTCGCTCACCGCGCCACATCGGTCGTCAAATTGTACAATATTGTGTGTGTAAAGCCACTGGCAAAGAAAAATTATGTTAGGTACTATTGTAACTTATAAAGTCTGAAACGTATCATGGTTATTCAATGTTATTTAAAACGAGATATCAGTTATTCCGTAATCATGGCGCATGAAACTGCCGAAATATTGGAAATCTGAAAAATAAAATCATGGTAAATATCCCGTTATAAATCACTTTTGTATTCGGTATAAAAGTAATCGTAAATTAAAACATGACTCACGTTTCAGTAAACAGCGAAATTAGATATACATACCTACCCGCATAAATCGGTAAACGGAACAATCAATCAAATCATTCATAGCCAGCAATTTATCACATCTGACAGTAGGATTATTTGCCGATATTCGGCCTATTGTTCCGATATTTGCTTGTCGGATCCTGTGAGACAGCGGCCAGTTTCACACGTTATTGTAAACTAGCCTTTATCTGCTGCTTCGAATGTGTTGTTTCTATGGAAACATTTTAAGGTTATTTCTAGTTAATAAGTCCTACATGGGAGCTGATTTAAGATCGAAACCGACTTATATGCTAAACTAGTTTCGGCTCGCGGTTTCGCACGCGTTGTGTCTATGGAACCATTTTAATGATTTTTTGTATGTCATGGGAACAGTTAATGGGGATATAAAGTAGACTATGTTAGATTTCAGAATAAGAGCTACATCAGTACAATTTTCAGCTTAAATGTTTAGTAGTTCTGGCGTGAAGAACTAACAAACATCCATCTATGTATATTCAATTCAAATTCTTTATTTTCAGACAACAAAGGTCCATAAAAAGGATATACAATTGTAACGAAGAAAATAAAACCAAAATAACTAAATCAGAGTATAAGTAATTTCACCCAGTGGTGTCGTATTGGACAGTCATATTTATTAGATATTACTTTTAGTATATAATTTGAACCCGACCCGTTCATTAATTTGGTGTGAAGATATAAATACAAAATATTTTTTTTGCGTTTCATATAAAATAATACAAAGATGTAACATACAGACATCCATCTATCCATCAATGCCAACATTTAATTAAATTATTATTATGGCTGCACTTACTATCCAAGCAAGTAAAATATCACAGCTTTTGTACGACTAAAGCCGCTTTACCTTAACCGAAGCAATTTTCTTGTTCAACTTCCGACAACATTGTGATTTTTCTTTATTCCCTTTGAGGTTCAATTTTGGTAATTAAATTGAGGAAAATCATAAATTCTCTCTGTCTAATTCATCCGAATTCTTTTATTACTTTCCTCAGCCCGACAAAAGGAAATTTGAATTAAGTCATACAATAACATGGCTTTTATCTTTATAAATTATGGTGGTTGTTACATTAATTCGTAAACTGATATTAATCATCAGGTTAGCAACGAAGTTCTCTGTTAGGTTTTTTGTGGATCTGTCAAAGAGCTTGTGTTAATGGTACTAGATAACTGATATACAGAATACAATACATTACATAGATAGACTTTTTTATTATACATAGAAAACGACCAGAACACCCTGAAAAAATATCTGCAGATCGTACAAACATTTTCTTACCGCGCCACAGAAATTGCCAATAGTATATGAAGATCTACGAAAAACAGTATAATATGGAAACTTTTTAATTAAAACTAAGATGAACAAAGTTACATGCATCATTCTATGTTAGTCCACTGCTGGACATCATAAACCTCCCCTTATAAGCGGCTTACTGGCTCTTATAAGTAGGTAATATCATAATTTCCACGCTGGGTTGGGCATGCGGGTTCGGGATCGCAGTCAAGGTGTTATAATTACACGTTAGGAAGCAGCTGCCCTTCCTCTGGTATATTTCAAGTCGCATTTACGACACCCATGATGAACAATATGAGAGGAAAATAAGATGGTGCTTGATAAAATGGCGACCACATAAAAAAAACCATTTTGAACAATCCACACAGCAGAATACAGTCAATTGATTGACTGCATTTTGATTACGAATAGAAAAAGAAGAAAAAGGAGGATCCAGCTAGGCTGGGCAGCATTTGGGAAAGTACGTCAAGTCTTCTCTTCATCCATACCGCAATGCTTGAAAACGAAAGTTTTCAACCAGTGCGTCCTACCCGTTATGACCTACGGAGCTGAGACGTGGACACTCACGATAGGGCTGGTCCACCAGTTCAAAGTCGCTCGCGAGCTATGGAAAGAGCTATGCTCGGAATTTCTCTGAAGGATAGGATTCGTAACAAATACATCCGGCAGACAACCAAAGTTATCGACATAGCTTTAAGAATTAGCAAGCTGAAGTGGCAGTGGGCTGGCCATATCTCGCGAAGAACCGACGACGTCCGCTGGGGCAAACGTGTTCTTGAATGGAGACCACGACTAGGTAAACGTAGTGTAGGACGCCTTCCGACCAGGTGGGATGACGACCTGCGAAAGAGTGCAGGTAGATGCTGGATGCGGCAAGCTGAAGACAGGGCGATATAGGCTGATGATGATTACGAATGAGTGATACACTCACGCATATACCTGAATTGACCAGCTGGTAGACTGGTTGTCAAAATTAAAAAATATTAATAAGCTTTCGATTTCACCAAAACCTTTCAAAGACCAATATAGGAGACCTAGATTGGTCTTATTATCATCAAAAACCCTACGAGGCTTCGACCCAGTGGTGGGCGTTTTTGATCATGATTATTCAGTTACTGTAAAGAAAAACACAATAAAATATACTTCAATACAGTACGGAGTAAAAACCTTGTACGTAACCGAAAATTCTACAATTTGAAAGCGTTTGTGTCAGTATATCCTAATTAAATTAGGAGGAATTGGGTGGAGGTCCCATTGAAGCGATTCATCTTTTGAGCGCAAGCCATCTTGGTCTTTTGAGGGTGTAATGGATCCGTCCAAATTGCGAATCATTGTATGTAATGGTGACCTTTGATAATGATAACATCAATTTCCGGACGGATTTTACCGGATTTTCCTGGAATTTTCCGGAACTTTCATCTTTTTGGCATCTTTTCAAATGTGGAAATAGTTGAACATGTCTTCTTTATGCCAGCCTTAGGAAAATTACTTATATTTTGGTGGGTAACAATTTAAGGTGGTAAATTCAGCAGTGGTATGTTTGCTCTTCTAGAAGAAATTCAAAAGAAAAATACATAGGTAGTTTCGCTTTAGATTTAGATCACAATCATAGGTTACCTGGAAGAAATTGCTTTTAGCAATAAGGCCGCCTATTGTACTGTTCATGATTAAAACTGAGATATAAGATTTTATTTTGTTATGTTTCAATTGCCATAAAGTGAATTCATTCATTCACAATAACTCATAATTTCACCAACAAACATCCATTCAATAAAGTTCTGCCTTCCGCTAACTTTGTCATTCAAAACTAGGCTTTATTGCGACACTAATTAAAACTGGCTTCAAACAGATTTAAGTGCTTCCAACGTACCCAATGGAAAAGCTTTGAAAATACAACTGACAAAGTTAATTTAGCTGATGAGGCTGGGAAATAAGTGGGTTATCGAGACTCGAGGCCGGTGGATTGTTTATTTTTAAAACACACTAGCTGACACTCCCCGCTTTGTTCGTGAGAGATGGTAGATGAAAGATACATTTTATGGAGATAATATTGTATTCTGTGGACATGATACATCTTATATTGTGGGTAGTTTTTTCATTAACTAACCAGTCCAACCAAGCAGCAGTTTTATATAATTCATCATCATCAGCCTATAACAGTCCACTGCTGGACATAGGCCTCCCCCAATGAGCGCCATAGCGTCTTCTGTTTTATATAATTACATTGTTTTAATTAAAATAAACTAAAAAACGACTTGAAATAGTTTTAATAAATACTAGAGTGAATATGTAGGTACCTATCTTTTAGACCTTCTTGATACATCATCGTCCACATCTTCCCTTTCAATCAGCTGAGATTGTGGTCAAACACAGGTCTTATGACCATAAAAAGCTACAAAATTTAATCATTGAAAAGACATATCTATAGTAGTTGTACCTACTATAGATATATGTCTTTTATAGTCCTCAGAGAACGCAGATTGCAAAAGTAGACCTACCTACCTGCTGCAAAAGGAAACGCAGTAGCCAGTTATCAAATGTACTAGACACATAAGTTATGAGCATACTGGTGGTTTCTTCTCACTTCTTCCACTGGTGGACAAAAATTTGAAGTGAACTATAAAATATGACCTGTCTAAGTGCTTATTTGTAAGCTTAACACTTTGACTGCGATTTTTTTTCGACGACTGCGATCTTTTTTTTAACCTAAAAAATTCGTGCTGCCGCTCTACACAGTGGTTGTGTTGCACCGCACATGCGTTTCGTTCGAAAAATATTACGGCTGTGCTGAGTCACAAAGATCTGTATTTTCTCAGCCGCTGCGCTAGTGTGGATTTACGCATATTAGTCACTTGTAGAAAACACATACCGTGTGATTTCAGCACTCAAAGTGTTAAAGAAATAAAAACTTTTCATTTAAATTTTTTCATTTTTCAGAGCCAGAGCCAGAACCTTCGTGATCATCGGCCACAATTTTACTCTCCATCAGGTGAGATTGTGGTCAAACGAAGGTCATTTGACTTAAAAAAAGTAACAGAATGTTATCTTTGAAAAAACATATCTATAGTCTCAAACTCAAACTCAATAGCATTTATTTCTTTAGGCTAAACAGACGAAATCAGCTGTTATAACTTAATTGAAAATCGGGGGCCTCCACGACGGGGGCGTCACACACCGGGGGCCTAACCCACGAAACTTCTAATATAAATACAATCACTGATTATATTCAGCAAGATGACTCCCTGAATAAAAACACAACTCTAATTGTTCAGATAGGTGAAAGTTGTGTAAAGCGGTCACAGTTGATACGGCTAGTTCAAGTACTTCTAGGAAAGATAGAAAATGGACTAGGGAAACTTATTTTTTGCTCCTTCCCTTACTCAAAATCATTAACATCACAGCAAAATGAGAATATATGTAAAAATAACATGCTAATATACAATATGACATGTCGTCATAGTGACGTTTTAATTTTTGACACTAATAGATTTATTAGTAAAATTTTTTTAACTAGGGATACTATGTATCTGACCAAAAAAAGTAAATTGATTATTGCTAAATTGTTAGCATATAATATTTTTGATCCCGTTATAAGTATAACAACAGCCAAAAACTTGGCTATAACAAATGCTTCTATTGAGCATTGTAATTATTTTACAAACCAGACCTTGGAACTTATTCCAAGTCATTTAAATTAGAAATAGCGACAATAGAGGAAATCTCTAGCCCTATAAACATTATTACTATGAATTGCAATAAAAAATTAAGAAAACAAAATTGTAAAATAACTGGAAAGTTTACTAACTTGGTGCACCAAAATATTCAAGGAATTAGAAGTAAATTATTAGAATTAGAATTGTACATGAACTCATTTGATATTGATATCATCTGCCTCACAGAACATTGGCTGAAAAGCTATGAGCTCATGTTTAACTTCAGTAACCACCAGGTTGGTAGTTCTTTTTGCAGATCACATGCTATTCGTGGAGGCTCTTTAATATTACTAAATAAACTAATAAAATTCAAAGAACGTAAAGACATAGTATGCTTATCCATTGAAAGCCACATTGAAGTAGCATGTGTTGAGTTGGAGCACACTATTGTAGCAAGCGTATACAGCCCACCATCAGCTTCTTTTGAAATATTTGAAAAAAATATGGATGATATCTTATTTAAAATATCAAAATCAAATAAAAACCTCATAGTATGTGGAGACTTTAATATTGATCTTTTAGAAGTTTACTCCCTCAGTAGCAGATTAACAAATTTATTTAATTCTTATAATCTTAGGCCAACATTTATGGAACCTACTAGAATAACTGAAACATCAGCAAAATGTATAGATAATATATTTGTTTTCCAAAATGAAAAAATTGTCAGTCACAAAATTATAAGCCATTTAAAATCAGACCACTTAGGTCAACTAATTAAATTAAAACATCCAGTAAAAAATAATAATTGTAAAAAAAAAATTAAGTACGTTCCTGTGACCACAGATCGATTTGAACGGTTGAAATTGGATTGGGATTTTAAACCATCACCTAACTACTCACTTAACAACCCAAATGAGTCGTATTGTAGTTTTTTTAATAAATTCACCAATGCGTTCAATTCAATATTCATACCCAAATCGATCTTGGTCTCAGAAAAACTTAGCTTTAGTGAGTGGGCAACAGTAGGTATACATAAGAGTAGACAAAAGTTATATGAACTATATAGTGAAAAGCAGTACAATTTTAGCCAGGAATTTAAAGAAAAAGTAAAAAATTACTCAAAAATATTTAGAAAAGTGTGTAATACAGCAAAATCAAATTATATTAGCTCGAAAATTAAAAATAGTGAAAATGTAATAAAATCAACTTGGAAAATAATTAAGTGAGACTGGAAAGGTCAATACCTACATTAATGATTACAGTTTAAAGATTAATGATTGCTCTATCAAAAATGATGTTGAAGTAGCGCAAGCTTTTGAAATTTTTTTTACTGACATTCCAATCTGTACTACAAAGTGTCTGAACTCTTCTCAAATAATAGCTGAATCATTACTTAAAGAAAATGTACCTAAATGCGATAGTAAATTTATTTTTACCCATGTTGATGAAAATGATATAAAAAAAGCCTTTAAACTTTTAAATATTAAAAAAACTGCAGATCTCTGGGGCATTTCCGTTAAAATTATTAAACCTTTAATTGATACCATTGCACCAGATCTAGCTTTTATATTTAATGAATCCATTGATTGTGGCATATTTCCTGATCTAATGAAACATAGTAAAATAATCCCATTGTTTAAATCGGGTATTAGGTCTGACCCCACTAACTTTAGACCAATATCAGTACTGCCTACATTCAGTAAAGTTTTTTAAAAACTTATTTTACACCAATTGCTTAGACATTTTAATGGCAATGACCTGCTACACTGTAAGCAATTTGGGTTTACTCGTGGCAGGTCAACTACTGATGCCGGTGTAGAGTTGGTATCGCATATTTTTGATGCTTGGGAGAAGTCGCAAGATGCTTTAGGCGTTTTTTGTGACTTGTCAAAAGCATTCGATTGCGTTCATCACGAAACATTAATCAGGAAACTACATCATTATGGAATAAGGGACAGCTCTTTGGATCTTCTTACATCTTACTTGAGTGATAGGATACAAAGAGTTGACATTAAAGGGAAACGATCTAAAGGGTCTGTGGTTACAATGGGTGTACCGCAGGGCTCTATCTTGGGTCCTTTCCTATTTTTAGTTTATATTAACGACCTGCCTCATCTTGTAAAGAATGATCATGAGATTGTATTGTTTGCTGATGATACTTCATTAATTTTTAAAATGAATCGACAAAAAACAAATTTCGACGATGTAAATACTGCAATCTCAAAGGTAGTCCATTGGTTTAGTATCAATAATCTTTTGCTTAATGAAACCAAAACAAAATGTATAAGATTTATTCTACCTAATGTAAAACAAGTTAAGGCTGATGTAAACGTAAAAGGAGAAACGGTAGAAATTGTAGACAATACCGTATTCTTAGGAATAACCTTAGATAGTAAACTCCAATGGGGCCCACACATAGATAAGCTATCGAAGAGACTTAGTTCTGCAGCATATGCAGTTAAAAAAATCCGTCAACTTACAGACGTTGATACTTCTCGACTAGTCTATTTCAGCTACTTCCATAGTATTATGTCTTATGGCATACTATTGTGGGGGAACGCTGCAGATATAAACACCATTTTTGTGTTGCAGAAGAGGGCTGTTCGTGCGATCTATAATATGGGTCCCAGAGAATCCCTACGTAATAAATTCAAAGACATAAACATAATGACAGTACCATGTCAATATATTTATGAAAACTTGTTGTACACTCATAAAAACATCAATCGATTCATTAAAAAAAGCTATATACATAATGTAAATACTAGAAATAAGAATAAACTCGCTGTTCCCACAACTAGACTACATAAGATAAGTGCATCTTTTAAAGGGCAATGTATACGCTTCTACAACAAAACTCCAAGTGAGTTGCAAAAATTATCAATAAATAAATTTAAAAAAATTGTGAAGCATATTCTTTGTAAAAAGGCTTATTACAAAATATCAGATTATCTAGAAGATAAAAAAGCTTGGAACGAGTTTTGCTCCAACTCAAAATCTAACAAATTACAGATAAGCAAATCATATGTACTAGACACATAAGTTATGAACATACTAGTGGTTTCTTCTCACTTCTTCCACTGGTGGACAAAAAATTGAAGTGAACTATAAAATAATTTTAATTGATAATAATGAATAGTATAAAATATGACTTGTCTAAGTGCTTATTTGTAAGCCTAAAGAAATAAACTTTCATTTCATTTCATTTCATTTCATTTCATTTCATTTCAAACCAAAAAAAGCACTTAGACATTACACAGTAGTAGTACCAACTATGATATATGTCAAGCTATGTCTTTTATGGTACTCAGAGAACGCAGATTGCAAAGTTAAACCTACCTGCTCGAAAAGGAAACGTAGTTAAGACTAATAGAAACAATTAAACGTACCGATAACGTAGTAATGATCCAATTGGTACCGCAATCACGTAATGTAGCGATACAGATCGAAATTATTCGAGATAATGAAGCGATTGTTCGTTGTAGAGATGGGAGATGAAGTCACCAATCATAAATACCTTCAAATAACACTTCAATCACCATCTTCTTGATATTAGCCTATAAATATTTGTTGTATTGGGTGTGCCCATCAAAACAGTGTAATTCTGTAATTCTTTATTGTACACTAAAAACTTACAAAATAACTTAACTTAAAAAAAGATATGTACATAGGCGAGCTTAACCCTAACAAAGAGTTTTCTTACAGAAAACCTTAGGATTAAAAGAGAAGCGATAGAACAGATAGAGGAAGTTTACAAACGAAACAAATTAGACGAATAGTATAATTAATACATTATGAGATTGGATGAGATACATGTATATAGATAAATAAATAAATAAATGTTGTCCAATGGCTTCACGCGTGAGCTGGAAAGATAGCTCCCCTGTCCAACTCAGTCGTGAAGCCAACACAATTAACATCGCTCTGTTAATAAAGAAATTTCAACGGCTGGACATAGGCCTCCCCTAATAACGCGAAAAATAAATTAGCAAGTGAAGTTCAATAGCTTTTATATGAATATACTAGCTGCACCCTACGGCTTCGCCCGCGTGGAAATCTATGTGTCAAATGGTTATAAATCTTCCACTTCTATCTATTAAAAACCGTATCAAAATCCGTTGCGTAGTTTTATATATAGTACTTAAGGGACAGACAGACAGTGGGAAGCGATTTTGAGTTATACTGTGTAGTGAGGATCCATTAGTACAAGATAGAGAATTGCTACGGTAAATAGAATTCTGCTTGCGCTGTAGGGCTGGGAAGTGATACCGGTTTTAATGTTGTGCATCGATTCAAATCGATTCTCTGAAACGTGCGTGCTAGCGAATGGTACAAGTAACCACCTTTGTGAAATTATGTTCTACTAATGGAACTATGAAATAGCCGTCGGTAAAGCTCATGTTTTTTTAAGGTTCCGTACCGAAAGGACCCTATTACTAAAACTCTGCTGTTTTGCCCTTTTTTATAGATAACTATAGCTGCGCCCCGCGGTTTCACCCGCGTGGTGATATATATTTTGGATAGTATACTATATAATTTGAATTGTAGCCTATGTGTTATTCTGATATATAAGCTATATTATTGTGAAGTTCCATTAAAATCCATGTAGTAGTTTTTACCTGAAAGAGTAACAAACATCCATCCATCCATACTTACAAACTTAGACGTTTATAATATTAGTAGGATGGTACGGAACCCTTCGTGCGCAATTGCGACTTGCACTTGACCGATTTTTATTTATATATAACCCACTTTTTACCCTTTCTTTCAATGACAAGAAACTTTCTTTCAATCCACCAAAGAGTAAGTGACAATGTCTCCAAATTTAATAAAAGATTAATTCCTCAAATGGAAACCCTTTTCATGATTTTCAGACACATGTCAGATTACTGATAAGCACTTTGAGCGATGAATCGAGTAGATGTCGTCCCGCCCTGTCGCAGGTTCCGTATCCGGCTATATCCGTATAGAAGTTTCGGACGACATCACAATGCAGTGGGCGAAGGTCTGCCTGTGGAGTAGAAGGCTGCGGGTTCGATTTTTGTGGCTGGACAATTGATACAACTTCATCTAGAATATAATAAGATTTATTTAGCACACACAAAAGACTGAAGGAACTCATTATTCTATTTGGCCCAGTTTTTTCAAATTTGCACTTACCGGACCCCATTTATCAACTTTACCAACTGACCCGGTTGGTAGACTTTAGTACAATTGGGTACAAACCCGACACAATCGAATAGCATAAAAAAAACATAAATATCTCAAAGTCGGTTGCTAGGTTCACACAGCTACCCGGTAGATAGTTATTGGCTAGGGGCTACCGTCAGCTGCCGAGTCCTCGCGATTTTTGCATACTTTTCCCTACCCGTCCTTTACCAAAATCGATAATTTCGTCACAAAATTTCGCCGTTATAACACCAGCACCCCTTGACAAAACGATCCTCTCTGTTTATGCATAAAATAACCCACATATCAGAATTTATTCACGCCCCCAGCCAGCATGGCGAATATTAAAGTCTCGGAATAAATGTGTTTGAATAAAACATATAAATAACTATTGAATTTATATACCAACGGATATCCGGTGTTAAATATGATTCAGAGTCTCGACTTTGTTGAAATCTATGTTTTATTGTCATCGTTTTTACTTATTTTATCGAAAAACGATTAGGATTTTTAGTTTTTTGATATGAATTCACCAAATACTCAGTAAGAGAATTTGCTTGAAAACTACTGTGGGTAGGGTAGGTACCTCTTTGTCTTTCATCCGATAAAGCTCGCAATGTAAGTCCTTTTTCGGTCATGCGGATTTCCGACCGCGTGCGGATCTGATCCGCGTGCGGGCCACCCTTAATTACTCCAGCCAATCCACGTTACACGCATGTGTGGCCTGTGTTATAGCAAAAACACAGATTGGTAAATAAAATTATAGCTTTGGGGTAACCCGCGCGCGGACTTAATCCGCATGACAGAAAAAGAGCCCGTATATTTGACAGCCTGCACTAACTTTCCATGATATTTATTGTTTTGAGTGTCAGGTAGATTTTACTAGTCTCTACCTGCGGTTTCTAGACTTAAATTGTAGTGATATGAATGAACCAGTGGTTTCTTTTTCACTGCTTCCACTAGCGGTCCAAAAAGAATAAGTTGAGAATAAATCAAAAACACTGTATTTATTGTTTATTTTTAGTTGGTTAATTTATGGTATATAATTTAACTTATCTCAGTGCTTATTTTGTAAGCCTAAAGAAATAAAATGTTGAACTTGATCCGTTCCAGTTGTTATTGCGTGAAGAAGTAACAAACATACATCCAACAATATTTCGCGTTTACCATATTAGGGTGATTTCATGACTCAGATCAAATGTATCCGAAACTAAGGCAAGCTTTATTATTAGACAATGTAAACAAAGGACTTTCTATTTCAAGACCCAAAAAAACACACCAGTATTAATATTAACTTATTATTTTTAATTAACTCGGCTCGTATTAATTTAAGTTGTTTAATTTGTTCGTTCCATTGAACCAATTTTGAGAAACTCAACAAGGAAACTCAAACAGTTTATATTGGAGCTATTTTGTTTGAACTTATTACGTAATTAACTTTTTTTAATTTAGGCTAGGTTTTCATTATAGCAGCTATGCTTTTCGTAAGCAAATTAAGATAAATAATTCTTTTAATACCTAGAAGGTAAAACAACTAAAAAATGGTATCGTTGAGACTGAAATATAGTTTTCGTTGGTCAGTTCAGTTTGTTGGGATTAAAGGACAGGTACTTTTATATTTTTCTTTACATTATTTATTTATTCTGTGTATCTTGTGTTAAAATAAAAGTTCTTTTAATTACACACTTATTTCTGCAAAGGCGGCGTGGTTGATCTACATAATTTCACATGAAGTAGGTAACTAAAATAATAACAAAATCAATAAATAAAATTACAATCAAATAATAGAAACAAATTAGAACTAGAATGTACAACGGCGTCTATTTTTAAGGACGCTAGAGTCCGTAGGAAGTCCCAAAGATTTTTAACTCGTAGGTTACTGGATTTCGTGGCTTAATTGGTTAGATTAGAGCGTCCCCGTACTTAGGGGAACATCGCGGGATCGAGTCCCGCCGAAATCTTTTTTTTTTTGGGATGTTATCTAATTTTGTTGTATAATTTGCAACAATTGAGCCTACTGCAGACTATTACAAAGATGATTACAAACAATCAACAAGTAGGTTAACTAATCCACATCATTACCAGTCGATACCAATTTAAAGACAAACGCACCAGTCAAACTTAACAGGATAATGATTTTACGATATCCAATTCACAGTTTATCTCCACTTGAAATTCAATACACGTTCCCTTAATGTTTTTACGACTCAATTCTAAATAGAAGATTGCTGTGCGACAGCTATGTTCGTGTTCGTGATCAATGAATACTTTCGTTATCAGAAAAGTGAATCTCCATTCAATTTTAAGACCATGAGTTTGCTCGTACCCGGCTAGATAAATCATATTTTCTCATTTGGCGTGGCGCTTAGTTTTTTTTTCAAATTTAAATAAAATTTATAGTAGAAACAATTCCGGAACAAATGATATTTGGGCCGGGTGCTCTAGCCATTTTTCTATGATAATAAAAAAATATCTATCTATAGCTATGTTCGTCTTTATGATCAATAATTATATAAATTCACTTTTCTGATAACTTCCGTTATCAGAATAGTGAATCTTCATTCAATTTTAAAACCATAAGTTTGCTCGTACCCGGCTAGATAAATCATATTTTCTCATTTGGCGTGGCACTTGGTTTTTTTGAAATTTAAATTAGATTTATTGTAGAAACAATTCCGGAATAAATGATATTTGGGCCGGGTGCTCTAGCCATTCTTCTATGATAATAAAAAAAAAAATATCCATGTATGTAATGTATTCCGTATATCAGTTAAATAGTACCCAAAACACAAGCTTGCTTAGCTCGGGGCTAGATGATGATCTGTGGATTGTCCAGCATTATTTATTTATTTTACACCTAGGCGAGAAAACGGCCATTTCTTATGGAGTGTTACATTTGAGGGGGCTTTAAAACACGAGGTAGGAATCTCGAGTGATACAAAGTGCTCATACGACGTAATTATTTTATGTAACGTTTATTTAAAATTTGTATAATTTTAGTAGTAAATGATTTAATAAGTGTTAGTTATTATAAATAGTATTTTATCAAAAAACTTTTAAAGGCGTTCAGCCTGTCGAGTTATTATTAATTGTGTTTGTATCTAGTTAGCTTCTAAACAGTGTTTAGTTATTCTACGATTGTAAAAATTTGTGGTAAATAAAGAAATTTGAAAAACAAAAATAAACAATTATTTTGAAATCAGCATAATCACTCGAGTAAATTTAAATTGTAAACATCAATGTGGCAAAACATACGGGCCCGTGCGATTTTCATATGGTTCATTTTTTAAATTATTGTTCCGAATATGAAAGACACCGTTATCATAAGGAGGATTCGGAGTAAAAAGTTTTTGTTGTTTGACCTATTTTAAAAGTAAACCATAGCTACCGGCGGATATTTCAGGAAATTAAAAAAAATAACACCTGAGTAATGTTTAAATTCAAAAAAATTCCATACACTTTTCTCTCCAGCTAAACGCGTGTGAAATTAAACATAATTAGTACGCCTGCAATGACGTACTTTCTTTCTTTTTCTTTTTTTACTTTTTTTTTCTTTCGTTTTTTCGTAATAAGCAACTTTCTGAGCAGATGTAGTACATACATACAGCCGAACATAGAACCTCTTTTGTTATTTTCGTCTGTTAAAAATCGGCGAGCCGCCAAAAAGTTAACAAAACACTGTTGTTGGCTGCCTACAATATTCATACACTGAAAAGTCGTTGTACTCGTTCCTACATACATACATGTCGCCGACTTTGTTGTACGACTCCATAACATAAACACACGGCATCATCTAGCCCCAAGTTAAGCAGAGCTTGTGTGCTATACATAATACAATACATTACATAGATATTACACATACAAAACAACCAGAACACCCGAAACAAATATCTGCAGACATTTGTGCCAGGCGGGAATCGAACCTTCAACCTCCTGCATTGCGGCCGGACCTTTTTCCACCACGCCACAGAGCTTATCGCAATATCCTGCAGAAAAACCTATTGGGTGCCGTAAGCATTTGCAAAGCCTCGCTCAAGTTTTTCAGGGTAAGCGTACTCCTGCCTTCATCATCAGCCCCTGGCAGGTGGAATGAGGACTGCCTGGAGCGGAACTCAGCTCGCCATAATATCCAGCAGAGAAACTCTTTTGGCTACTTACCGAAGGCGCCGTAAGCAGTTGCAACGCCTCGCTCAAGTTTTTCAGAGTGAGCGTACTCCTGCCTTCATCATCAGGCCCTGGCAGGTGAAATGAGGACTGCCTGGAGCGGAACTCAGGCTTCTGGGCCGCTGCACCATTGGCGAACTGGTGTTGTGACGCCGCGCGGCGAAATGGACAGTCCATGGTGGCTCAGATCATAGCCAGGTCTGGAAAGATGGAGAAATATGTTAATAATGTATTTGTTTATTTGTTTTGTTAATAATGGACTCGGAAAACTTAGTGTAGGACGTCATGCGACCAGGTGAGATGACGACCTGCGAAAGACTGCAGGAAGTTCCTCAAGGGAGTTCCTGGAAGAAGACAGGGCGCTATGGCGCACATTGGGGTAGGCCTATATCCAGCAGTGTACTAACATAGGCTGATAATGATGATGGTGAGGATCTTGTTTCTTGAGATTATAAAAAGAAATAGTTTTAATATAATGAAATGATATAAACAATTTAAACCAGTTTCTCTGTCTGCAGCTTCGCTGATATTGTGCTATAAATTTAACGTAAACAACTTCGATATTTAACAGCGATGTTTATGGAAAATGAAGAAGCAATCGCGTTAAAATTAATAAAATAAATAATTTTAAAATCTCTGGAACTAGTGACTAAGGCGTATTTGGACATATTTATGGTCGGTACCTATGCCAAGCCTAGCTCAACCGACGATAGTTTTACTTGGTGACAGCCAGTGATAAGAATAGGCTTGTCATGAGTCGACCTTCGCCAACTGGGAGATGGACCGGGGTGCACAAGGTTGCGTTTTCTGAAATCTGGGCTATCAAATTTATGGAATACAAGGACGCGATGAGCTAGTTTCATAAAAGACTGCTAAAACTCGCTCACTCCCTCGCTCTAGCATCTATCTCTTCTCATCCACCACAAACACACCCAAAACAATCCAGCGGTATCGACCCAAATGTACATTCGTGACAAGAATAGAACGAAATGGAACGCGACCTTTTCGCTAAGCCAAGAAGGCTCTTTCTTCCGCAGCATCACTATAACTAGACGTGGGACATTTCCTCTGCTATATGGATTCCAGGCATAGAGACCTCCCTAATGGAATTCCCATACATTTTAGTGCCCAATAACGGTAAAATTATACCGACTATAATAAAATGTACGTTCGGCCCGTTCTGCCCGTTCTGCCCATATTAAGTTTATGGGATGCTTTACTGTGATAGTTTTTCGATAAATAAAATTAAATAATGATAGCCGTTATCATACCGCTATTTGCCGCATTGCAATCTCAATTTAAATATTAAATTAAACTCGATTTTGCAATTGCATTCAAGTTAACGATGTTTATGTACGTTATAAATTTTTTTAAACGTTCGCTTGGCACATTTTTTTTTCTTTGAGCGATTCGTATTACGTAAATTATTTAGATTAAGGGCTGTTGATTTTGTTGAAACAAAAAAAAAAGAAAAGTATAACTTTTTTTTATAAATTAAGGCATTTTGAAAAATTATATTGAAAAGAACATTCGGGAACACAATTTGATGTTTTTGTGGGCTGTCTTCTAAATACCAGATGTACAAAATAAGTGCCACCTTTAGGTCACCTTTATTCCACTTGTAAAACCAGTTCAATATTGATCAGAAGACAGATGAAAATAGGAATTTCCGTGGACCGATTGTTCCATCAAGTAATGGGTTAACTCTGAAATGAAATATCGAATTCTTTCCGCGAATAGGGAAGATGAGCACGTACCTTGAACGTGCTTCAGCGGCAGTGTAGAGGCGAGGATATGAAAGAACGAAGATTAAACTACTACAATGTAAATGTCACGGGGAAATTCGTAAAGACAGGCTGGAAAATAGTGTTGTAAAGTTTGCCATGAGCGATTATAACCGTAAATATTTATCAAATATAATCCAACTGGTGGCCTAAGGATATGCGGCGCGTCAAGGCAAACCACCTGCCCGATGGTCAGACCACGATAGAATAGTTAGCGCTCTAGTTTTTTCTTTTGATCATTCCTGTATGACTGTTGTATTCAGAATTTTACCTTCGTACTAACTAAAAAAATAAGTATTAATAAAATGGATCGAGCATCGTTCGGCCAATAATACAAGGTAACTTATTATGAGACATCTTAATAAGCAGTTTTTTTATCATCGCCTTAGGGCTTAATAAAAAAACCTGTTATGATGTTATTATCTCAATAAATAAATAAATCTTTCAAGATTCACATACCCTGGATTGGTACTATTGGAAAATGGAGTTTCCATTTTCCAATAGTACCAATCCAATTTCAAATAGTACCAATCCAGGGTATGTGAATCTTGAAAGGGCCTAAGGATATGTACATTGTACAATCTATAAAAACGAGGAAAAAAATCTTTTTTGTTGTATGGAAGCCCCCTTAAATATTTATTTTATTCTGTATTTATTTGTTGTTATAGCTACACCAAGAATACAAATCTGTGAAAATTTCAACGGTCTAACTAACACGGTTTTTGAGATACAGCCTACTGACAGACGGACAGACAGTGGAGTCTTAGTAATAAGCTCCCGTTACCCTTTGGGTACGGAACCCTAAAAAATGGGTACTAAAATAGGACTCATTACGAAATAAGGATCTTTCTAGAACCAGTAGCATCTTCATCAACATTCATAAAGCTTTATCGACCTACGGATTCAGAATGTGCCTTCGCATAATGTAAAGGTGGCACTTCACATGGCTATTTGTGTTCGCTATTGGGTGTTTGTAGTATTTGGCAAAATACATGACGTTCAGATGAACATGCAAAAAGAGGCAAATACGACCATCCACACATGGCACACAAATAACAAACACACAAACATTTGGCAGCAGACTGAGCAGAGCAGAAGGCAAGGTGCCAATACGACTATTGTGTGGACGGCTTATTGCGTATTTGCCTATTTGACTGCTTTGATGTGCCTCGAGAAACCGACAAGCGCACGGTAACGCGTATTTGGTATTGGCCTTATTTGTCAAATAGGCAAATAAGGCGAACACTTTGTCAAATAAACTGTCCACACATGGTAATTGTTTGCCAAATATGCCATATACACAAATACAAATAGCCATGTGAAGTGCCACCATAATGTCATACAATACATGTCATGGTCATAATCAACAACGACATTCTGCAAGATTATATAGGACATTGGCAGAATTGCGTCAAACCAGACGCAGTGCCATCTGGCAAGAAGTTGAAGTTCGGTTGTATATTAGATTACGATAGACGAGGTTGTTATAAGGATGACTTGACGAGTCATAATCAGTGGTTTTGGCCCGAGTTAAAAACACTTCGTTTCACTTCGATGGCGAAAAATAAAACAATCAAAACTAACCTTCATATTGCACTTTGTCGTAAGACTTTAATATATTTCACGTGATTTCGACCGCTACTCACACAAGAAACATATTTATCATTTTCTGCTTTCCATTTGCATATTATTAAGTTATTTTTAATGACATTTTCAATTAAATAAGCCACATAACCGTCAGTTCAATTTGAAGTAAACAACAGAAAAGTTTCTAGAAAGTGCATCCGTTACGCTCAACGCAAAGTGCCCATTCTACCACGACGTATCTACGCATTCTACCAAGGAGGAAGAATAACCCTTCATAAAAACGTCCAACAATCACCAAGGAAGCGGCGCAATCAGTTCCATTTTCAAAATAAATTCAAATGAAATGACGTATGTTCTTTGTAAATGGAATACCAAAAAGTCGAGTCTTTATGTAAGAGGATCATAGGTATAAAAATGCTTCCTTTCAAACAACTATTTATATTTATATCAATGAGAAAATAAAACCTCTCAAGGAGTTAGTATGAAAACTTCTTATTCCACGGTGAGATCAATGTGACCATAGTGTGACTATGTTTTGTAAATTATCTATGGTTTTATACTACTGGTAAAGCCGCTATGTTGTGTGGCGAAGCGTTTTACGGTATAGACGCATTTTTTTTTAAATTAACTTGTATCCATAGACGCCTAGATCTTTGATTTATACCAACAGAAGTCAATAGGTATTCATAGCAAAGATAAAAGTCGTTACAACGAAATACTCCTTCGTAAATCATGTCTGAACAATTTCCCGAAATATTCGAACGTCACGGAAGTGATTTGTGGTCTCAGAGAGGTCATTATTGTGAAGATACTTCGCGAGAGGAATGTTTATTGGTTGGATAAGAGATGTTTTATTTGGGGGTACCTCTAGGAATGTATACTCAAAGGGAGCTCCACCGGATAACTCCCTTTGCCAGGACCTTTGCCTTAACCAGGATTCCTCATGATAGATATATAGAAAACACATTATTATACCACACAAAACCGAAAACAATACAGAAATATATACTTAGAATAGAGGATATATACATAGTGCCTTTATATGAAATCGATATCTACCAGGCAACCTAAGGATGGACTGGACATGAAGGGACAATATAGACGGTGGCATTTGAATAGATTTTTAGATAAATAAAAAAAAGAAAACAAATACTTACAATGTCGTAATACCTACATTACAAACATTTACTTGGTCTTTACTTACCTTTATAGATTCCGTATAGTTTTCGCTTTTTTATGGTATATTTTTTTAGGGCATAGGTGTAGTAGATAGCAATATATAACGATTTATGTACGAGTAAATAATGGGACGCGCTGGCGGCGGCGGCGGCGGCGCCGTGATTTTTGTCCGCGAAGCTCGGACACATAGCGCTATATAGTTGATTTGGCCAGGCGGTCCAGTGGTTAAACTTACATAGGCGAGAACCTTAACACTTTGACTGCGATTTTTTTCGACGACCGCGATCTTTTTTTTTAACCTAAAAAATTCGTGCTGCCGCTCTACACAGCGGTTGTGTTGCGCCGCACATGCGTGTCGTTCGAAACATATTACGGCTGTGCTGAGTCACAAAGATCTGTATTTTCTCAGCCGCTGCGCTAGTGTGGATTTACGCATATTAGTCACTTGTAGAAAACACATACCGTGTGATTTCAGCACTCAAAGTATTAATGATTTTTTTCAATTATTTCGCTTTCTGCGAAACATTTATCACGTCTAATTACCGTGGTTTGGTACCTCCTTAAGGGTCTGCATTGCTTATTCATGGAGCCGCTCCTTCATTAATTACCGCGAGAAGTTAATGAATCAAGATTGGATCATTCATTTGTTATTAGTATTCACTCATCTTCTCCTTAAATTATGTTCCGACGTTCGTGGTAAGGGAAAGTTAAGTATAACCTTAATTTATTAACAATCCAGGAAAAAAATGGGAGATTCTTTCACGTGTCATCATATCACAGAAATGATTTTCTTGTTCGGTATAATAATGTTCTACAAGCCCAATTTCGGCACAAGCTAAAATTTACATCACTCGCATCATTAGAATGACAGAAACAAAGGATGAGTGGTGCCATTTTGAATTCGAAATAAGTTTTCTAGACTTAAGCTAAATATAGAATACAAGAGGACCTTCCCGGCTTCGCACGGTTTTAGTACGGATCCCTAACTTTTTGAAAATATAATATAGCCTATGTTCACCGGGGATAGTGTAGCTTCCCATCGGTGAAAAAAAAATTCTAATCGGTCCAGTAGTTTCGGAGCCTATTCATTACAAACAAACAAAAAATCAAACCTTTCTTCTTTATAATATTAGTATGGAAAACGGCGCTCTTGTACTCCGAGCTTAAAAAATAATATAGCAAGTTAAGCTACTACGACCGATGTGGCGCGGTGGGCGAAGGTCCGCCTGCGACGCAGGAGGTTGCGGGTTCGATTCCCGCCTCGGAACAATTATGTGTACGATCTGCAGATATTTGTTCCGGGTGTTCTGGTCGTTTTCTATGTAGAATAAAAAATATCTATATATTTAATATATAGTATTATGTATATCAGTTATCTAGTAGTACCCATAACACAAGCTCTGCTTACCATTGGGCTAGATAATGCTGTGTGAATTGTCCAGCATTATTTATTAATAAATTAAACATAAATTAAAAGCTACTGATTTAACTATCCCACCTATAATTACAAACAACCATATAAATCTTGCCTCTATAAAATAAAAACATCAATTAAAATAAATATTACAAAAATTTGCGCCTGTTTAGTTTTAAACTAGAAATAAAATGAATGTGCTATTTACACATATCAATATTTACTCTACATAAATTACAGTATGTTTCGAGATAAAAACTAATGTATATTCTGTGGCTTCCTTCGTAAATTTGCGGTCTTGGACGGACCGGACGTAGCCCAGATTTGAATAAGCTTGATAGAGATAAATCACGTGGAGGAAGTTTACGGTTTTATTTATAAATGTTTGATATAAAATGTTTTGCCCAAACTTAATTAAATATGTACTTACTATGAGGCCGCAAAATTGTGTCCCCATTAGATAATTATGTAATGAATTTTTTTTTCTTTTATTCTTTATAATGTAGGTACTATAATAATTACTCACCTAGGGTCATCTGGTCTGATACCCTTATAAGTACGGGGTGCCTGTGTTATCACAGCCTCTGCTTACCTTACCTTAATTGGCCGAGCTAAATGAAAATTATCAGTATTATTAATTTATTAAAATAAGTAAAACCTCAGTATATTAATTATAATTAAAATAATACTGGACAATTCACACCAACAAAGCTATTGACTCAAAGAATTAAATTGAATTAATCAAGCTGAAGTGGCAGTGAGCCGTATATCACGAAGAACCGACAACCGCTTGGGCAAACGTGTTCTTGAGTGGAGACCGCGACTCGGCAAACATAGTGTATAAGTATATATGGTATAAGTAAATAAATCTCAAAGCTTTGGCTTAGTTTTCAACATCACAAAACCCTTACGTGTTGTTTGTGCCAAGAGCAGACGAAAAATATAAAAATATCTACCAAATTCCAAGCTATAAGTTATCTACATTCTTCGCAGTTTTCCTCTCCATCCCTTTGTTGGTCTACGTGCCACATGCTAGCACAATATCACCTTGACTTGGGTTTTTCAGAAGTGACACTCACAAAATTCAATAGATTTAGTTTTTCTATACTATCTATACTAATATTATAAAGAGGAAAGGTTTGATTTTTTGTTTGTTTGTAATGAATAGGCGCCGAAACTATGGGACCGATTTGAAAATTTGTTTCACCGTTGGGAAGGTACACATTCCCCGGTGAACATAGGCTATATTATATATTGAAAAAAGTTAGGGATCCGTACTAAAACCGTGTGAAGCCGGGAAGGTCCGCTAGTTAAAGATAAAAAGCAATAAAGACCTTACAGACGCATTCTCTTCGCAAAACCCAAAGAATCAATTGAATCTCAAATAAAAACCAAAAAAGAAATATTTTGGTTTTGTGTGCCGATTTCAAGACAAAATCAAATCAAATAAAATAGGCAAAAAGATAATAAATAAATAAATAATGCTGGACAATTCACACAGCATTATCTAGCCCCGTGGTAAGCAGAGCTTGTTTTATGGGTAATAGATAACTGATATACATAATACAATATATTACATAGATATATATTTTTTATTATACATAGTAAACGACCAGAACACCCAAAACAAATATCTGCAGATCGTACACACATTTGTTCCGAGGCGGGAATCGAACCCACAACCTCCTGCGTCGCAGGCGGACCTTCGCCCACCGCGCCACATCGGTCGTCAAAATAAAACAAACATACATCCGAACATAGTAGAACGCCCTCCTTTTTTCGAAGTCGGTTAAAAAGTCCCATGTATTTCGCTTTGTGCATCTGATTTTAATAATTTCTGAGTGTCTCTTCTGTAGAATAAAGCAGTGTGTTGCGGTGTTATTAATAATAGTCACGCGAGGTGACGTCATAGACAATGGGTCATACAATGCGTACGTTTTTGCGCTATTCAAACAGACAATGATACGGATCGATTATTGTACGGAAATAGATTAAATTGTTATTGAAAATTATTGTTATTTAATTCACTTGTGTTATGTTATTAATTATTTTAAACAAGAAACAATAGGTACCTACGAAGAGTTTTTCCAGACAAGAATGAATACGTATTTTCTAGGCATCAAAACTATATGATAAAATACCCGATAAACTAAAAGACGAGGAAAAAGACAAAACATTTCAAATAAAATTGAATTAATTATCTTATAAATAAATGCTATTATGACTTAAATTATTTTTTTAATGACAAATGACAATTATTAAAATTATCAAAATATTTATGTATATAAAAAAAAACGTATTATTTATATGTATATTATTGACTTAAATAAAACTATGTGATTGAATTTAAATTTTACGCTCACTCTTTCTCTCTAATCTACTAAAAAAAAAAAAAAAAACATTTATTTCAGATCGACACAGGTCCATAGAAAAACTCAATTATCAATTATTATATTACACATATCTATTAAACTGAGCTTTTTAGAAACCCGGAAAAACTCACTTCCATTCACAGTACATATTGCCACACCCTGCTTGGGTACCATTGTGTTTCTTATACATTACCTAGAGACCTACAAATGTACACAATGATGCTATAAAATAAATAGGAAATAGACCTTCGTGATATCGCGAACGATTCGCCACATCTTCACTTTCCATCAGGTGAGGTTGTGGTCAAACGAAGGTCTATAAAGTACAAAACTATACGACCGATGTGGCGCGGTGGGCGAAGGTCCGCCTGCGACGCAGGAGGTTGCGGGTTCGATTCCCGCCTCGGAACAATTGTGTGCACGATCTGCAGATATTTGTTCCGGGTGTTCTGGTCGTTTTCTATGTATAATAAAAAATATCTATCTATGTAATATATTGTATTATGTATATCAGTTATCTAGTACCCATAACACAAGCTCTGCTTACCATGGGGCTAGATAATGCTGTGTGTGTTGTCCAGCATTATTTATTATTTATTTATTTATTCATACTTTAGTACCTACTATCTAAGAGATGCTGGACAAGCCACACTGGATCATCTAGCTCCAAGCTAAACAGAGCTTGTTTTATGGGTTCTAGACCACTAATATACGTAATAGAATACACTACATAGATAGATGTTTTTTATTATACATAGAAAATACCCAGGACACCCGTAACACACGACCTCTGTGGCACGGTGGGCGAAAGTCTGCCTGCGACGCAGGAGGTTGCGGGTTCGATTCCCGCCTCAGGACAGTTGTGTGTACGATCTACAGATATTTGTTCCGGGTGTTCTGGTCGTTTTCTATGTATAATAAAAAATATCTATCTATGTAATGTATTGTATTATATATATCAGTTGTCTAGTACCCATTACACAAGCTCTGCTTACCATGGGGCTAGATAATGCTGTGTGAATTGTCCAGCATTATTTATTTATTTATTTTATTACATATCTTGCAGATCGAAAGATGACAAAAACGTGTATTTTTCGTCGGATTATTTCACTACATGACATTTTGAATCCAATTTATTTTATTAATAAAATAACGAAATATTAGGCGTCAAAAAATCTCTAATATGAATTTTGCTGTGGGTTTTTACAAAATAATCTTAGGGATGATCCTCACATAAAAATACTCGCGTCACGCCGTACATCAGGGCACGCCTGTTTCCTGTAGGGATAAGGGATGGGGAAACGTCGGCTGTTTTTTCACCCTTAGCATAAGATGCTGTTATGACATTTTCCTGTTTTTTTAGGCACCCTTAGGCTTAAAACATTTTTTTTTATTTTTTTATTGTCTAGTATTTGTAAATAAATGTTAATATACAGTATAATTACAATCTAGCCATAGAATTGGCTAATGGGTAATTTAGTTTTAACTTATTTTTATATCAACATATTACTAAGAACGTGTCCATTGGCACTTTTCTTAATGTCTCTATACTTAAGCTGAAGACACTTTGTTCATGTGTTCTTTAAAATAGCACTTCAGCACATGCACAGGCTTAACACATGCTGCTTGTACTTGCATGGTGTGTCCAGCTTGACTCCTAGGTACATTCAGTTTCTGACGCGAAGGATTAATACTGTTTAGGTGCGCTAGTATATGTATGAGTCAACTGCATCTACTTAACTAGGAAGATGCAATACTCAATACTCAATACTCAATATATTTATTGTTGTCATCACATTGGCTTAATTAGTAGGTTCTTATGTATAGATTAGTATCACAATGTGAACCCTATTGGGCGTGAACAACAAGTGGAAGGCAGACCGAGGTTGTTTTTAGTAAAATATAAATATGTAGGTACTAAGGTAAGTAGTACCTACTTGTCTAGTAATTTTAGTAATTATTATATTTTATTTGCCTTATCATAATGTCAGTTTTATTTATATATTCTTATCATAATGTCAATTTGTCATTTAAAAATTCATTTATGTCATAATAGCATTTGTCAATTAATAATTTCTTATTTAATGTATTTTTATGAATATGGTATCAGATTCTATGTCTTTTATTGCGTTTGGTAGTTTGTTATATATTTTAATGGTCATTTTATATGGGCCGGTACTGTGCATACACAGGTTTGATGATGGTTGTATGATTTTATTTCTCCCTGGTCGAAGTGGATATTTTCTGGGAAGTTCGTCTAGTGTTGTGTATAAGTTAGGGTATTTTCGAACAAACTTACAAAGTTCTAATACGTAGATAGATGGCAAGGTTAGAATTTTAGCATGCATATTAGTAATTTAATTTTATACCATAGAGCCTATGACATATAGACAAAGAAAATTACCGCTTAAATAAGCTTCTAGATTACTTACTGTGAAACATAAATAAATGAAAAAACAAACTTAGCTGAATTTTCAATTTTCAAGTCGTGTTTAAAGTATGTGTGGTATTTAGTAGTTAAATTTTTTTTTGTCTTTAAAAAAACTCATTTACATCATAATAGCATTTGTGTTAAGGGCCTACACTACCTCAGCAGAAAATCAAATTTCGCCTCAGCTTGTTACGCCGCCGCGCCGCCGCGGCGCACGGGCGGCGCCACGGGGCGGACGGCCGGTGGCAACGTACCTACTCGCCGCGCTATTACTTCGCGCGCAAAATTATATTGGGTTGGGTTCACGCTAGTTCGAAACAATCTTATTGAAGTTAGGTAGGTGCAATATTATTGTCTAAAAGGTAGGTAATTAATTATATATACGGTACCTACTAAGAAATGAAATTATCAAATACGTAGGTAATGCTTTTTAGTAACTTTATACCTTAGTATGTACCTATACCTACCTAATATTATGATAGTTGGATATTGGTAGGTACCTACCTACCTACTTACAATTACAAAACATTATTTTATTTTATTGTTTTTCAATGTAGTTGCCAACATACCTACTACTGCTACTAGACCACCGCGCCCGAGACGTTATTTTCTACCCAAACACTAGACAGGTGCGAGTCGCTATAGCGCTGAAGGGTTCCGAACATTATTTTCTGTAGTAAGATAGTGTTCTGCGAAATGTAAATTATACTTATGCCTACTACCAACCTAAAAATAGGTACGTAGTACTATTATTTATTCTTTGGTACTAGTAAATAGGATTTTTTATTATAACACCTTGTTTACAGATTTAATATAAACGAAGATTGGTACTACTACCTATATAAGGTAAAACTAACACAACAAAACCTATATAAGCAATGAAATAGAATACAAGTTTATGTCTAAGTATATTGAGTGAGGGTTCCGCATATTAGTTTTTTAAGTAAAATTGAATTTTGCCAAAAAAACATTGTGTGGAAATAGGATATGTATGACAAGTAGTGTGCAGGTAAATATTGTAATAAATTAAAATATAGTCTAGATTATATTTGCACATACATAATATGTATAACTTTATTAACAATATATATTACTTGATATTAAATTTATTTTAATTCACTTATATCTCGTATTTTCATATTGCGAACATGCCAGGGATCGCATAACTCGGACAAAATATATGTTAAATTAAAAATTAAAAATTTTGGTTCCATTAGTTGTTCCCAAAATTCGTCATCCCTTTCGATGATCTCAACTTTCATCTGAAATGAAATGATATTTTATCACACTAATCTATATCTATTGTGTATATTATATATATAAAAGAAAGTCGTGTTAGTTACACTATTTATAACTCAAGAACGGCTGAACCGATTTGGCTGAAAATTGGTGGAGAGGTAGCTTAGAACCAGCAGAAGGATATAGGATACTTTTTATCCCGCAGGGTAGGTTAGCGTAGGGTAGGGTAGGTTTGGGTAGGGTAGGTTTGGGTAGGGTGGGGTAGTGACTTTGACTCTGGAGAGGTGTGTGTGTGTTTGTCTGAAAAAGGAAAAATAAAACACAATCTTATTATAATCTAGATACCAAATCATATTTCAGTAGATATGTAAGTATTTACTTACAATTCTACGTTCTGTAATTGATAAAGATTTGTCTTATCCGAATTTATGCCATTTGTCAAATCATTCGACGTTACTTCCATCCTGTAACAGTTACACATGCCAAGAAAGTAGGTAGGTAAGGTACCTAACATGTAAATATATGTGCCCACTCTAGTAATATGAATGAATCGTAATGAAGAATTAATAAGGACTCTCGTTCAAGCTATCAACCATAAAAAGTCCATTCTTACCCAATTTATAAATTTGAACCATGTGATATATTTTCACTTTCATGAACTAAAAGTAGAAAAGCTTGTGTTCGTTAGGTACGAATAGTTTTAGGTTAAATTATTGCAGAACCCTAAAATTTACAAACTCGTGAAAACGTTAGGAAAGAATATACACTAGGTATATTTATATTTCAGTAGATATGTAAGTATTTACTTACAATTCTATGTTCTGTAATTGATAAAGATTTGTCTTGTCCGGATTTATGCCATTTGTCGAATCATACGACATTACTTCCATCCTGTAACAGTCATACATGTCAAGAAAATAGGTACCTAACATGTAAATATAATATGCCCACTCTAGTAATATGAATGAATTATAATGAATAATTAATAAGGACTCTCGTTCAAGGTATAAACCGTATAAGTCCATTATTACCCATTTATATTTTGAACCATAACAACCAAAAGCTTGTGTTCGTAAGGTTGGAACCATGACTAAATTAATTATTGCAGAACCCTAAAATTTACAAACTCGTAAAAATATTAGGAAAGTTATAATACATTATAGGTGTAGACAGTAGGTACTATAGTTAGTAACTATAGTAGGTACCTAACCTACTACTTACAATTCAATGTTTTGTAATTGGTAAAAAAAAATCTCGTACGGATCTTTTCTGATATCCAAAATGTCCAGATCATTCGATGTTACTTCCATCATGTATCAGTAACGATTCATATATTATGGAGATACAAATTAGGTGGGTATACCTAGGTGTAAATATTTTATAGTATTGATAGTCAAACGGAACCCTAATATATATTTCTACCTAGATAATGATGTGTTGTGAAAATACTACTTCTATCACATGGAGATACAAATTGAGGTGGGTATACCTTGTATTTACACCTAGGTAGGACCTAGGTATAGGTATTTACCTATAAGTATAAAAAATACGATTTTCACATACTTAGCGCCATCCAGTCCCATAAACAAGTAAGGTCTACTACCTTACTGGTAGGTAGGTAGGTGTTTGGTACACACGGATTTACCGGGACATTATTTTCTTTATCATTGTCGCTATCATCGCTTACAATAGGAGCTGTACTTTCTAATCGACGTTTTCTAAAATAAAATAAAAAATAATTAGTTTGGCTGCGACATTTACTTACTCACAAATCACAATCCACATCCTCACCTCACCTCACCTCAACGTGTAGGGTAGGTAGGTACTTACTTTATAACGTCGTTCATGTGTTTTCCATCTTTTTTATGATTCCGTCGTCGCTTTCTACACTTATTATAAAGATTTCCCATATTTACAAATATACAAAGTCCGATGACACGAAGCGCGGAGCAGCGACACAGGCTCCCCGTCCGAAGGCCGAAGCTAGACTGAATTATGGCCCGGACGGAAGATAGCGCGTGAATGTTTAGGTATAATTTTTTTACGTTAAAAATAATAGTAATTTTGAAAATCTAAAACACACATCGTCTGCTTTATACTCTGATTGTTTACTGTATAAAGTATCAAGGCTTATTTTAACGTATCTATTGAATAGCGACGGTTTAAAGTACAGTTTAGAGTGAACTTTGGATTTTTTTTCTATCGAGAAAGTTTCATGTAATCGTGTTTTCGAAACACTAGTGGTCTAGCATCAATCCTGAACTATAACATATTAAAATCTCAAAGTAAATGCTTCAGAATTGTGGAAGATATGATCGTTGAAAATAACCGATTTCAGATAGTATCAACTCTTAAAGGTATTGTTTCAATTTGGTTTTAAATATTTTTTTCTCTATTTCGTCTTATTGTATATTCGGTATTTTATTACAGATTTTTTATTACATTGCGTTTGGCCCAGAACTTGGCATGTTTAGTTTTGACTCGGGCATTGGACACAAGTGCTGACTAAATCTGGAATAACTATCGTGTTTGTGAACTTTTTGGACAATGTTCATACATTTGCCATCACCCACAAAAAAACACACTACGAACGATAAACTGATGCTGTAAAAGACATAATATACGATAAACCGAAACAGTTAAACAAAAAGCTGTTTGCGCCGTAACGACAATAATGGTTATTGGGACTACGTTTTTGTGATAACAGATTTTACAACCTTTAATGCTTTGGCCAGGATATTAAATTATTAGAAACTCATTTGACTCGTAGGTACCGCGCGGAAAATGGCGGATGAAAACAATAATAATAAATCATCCATCCATCACAATAGCCTGGTTTTATTTCTTTCATTTTTCTTTGCAATAGTCTCTACACCTGGTGGATACCATGTTTGGGTGTATCATATTGTGCACCCGAGGATGATACCCGCTATGTGTAGCCATCGCCTTTAGATTAACTTCTCAAAGGGCCTCTGTGCTGTTGGCTTCGGCCCCACGCAAGCCTTCCAAAGGACCGGGTCACTTTATGGCCCGAGATCATGGTAAATGAGAGACATAATAATAATAATAATGCTGGACAATTCACACAGCATTATCTAGCCCCATGGTAAGCAGAGCTTGTGTTATGGGTACTAGATAACTGATATACATAATACAATTTATTACATAGATAGATATTTTTTATTATACATAGAAAACGACCAGAACACCCGGAACAAATATCTGCAGATCGTACACACAATTGTTCCGAGGCGGGAATCGAACCCGTAACCTTCTGCGTCGCAGGCGGACCTTCGCCACCCGCGCCACATCGGTCGTCAAACGGTCGGAAAACGGATCTTGATTACTTCCAGTTTTTTAAATTAAGTTAAATTGCCATGCATCGCGCAATTCGCGCAACCCATATTGTCTCTCAATGAAAAGGGTTCATTTTTAAACCTATAAAAAAGGATGTAGGTTCCATATCAATCAGAAGCTTACATGTTAACATTATAATCATCATCATCATCAGCCTATACTAGTCCACTGCTAGACTTTCCTCCAAAGGCCTCCTCCAATGAGCGCCATAGCGCCCTGTCTTCAGCTTGCCGCATCCAGCATCTACCTGCAGTCTTTCGCAGATCATCATCCCACCTGATCGGCGGGCGTTCTACACTATGTTTACCGAGTCGTGGTCTCCTTTCAAGAACACATCTAAACATGAACTTGTAATATCCGATATCGCTTCCTTTCGCGAATCCCATTAACCGACAAACTTCTACAGATGTTATCTATTCTGTGCCAAGATTTAGTGATGTAATACTGTCAGCATCAGCTTTTACTTGCGACCTTGAAAGTGGGATTGGATTGGTCTTCCAATCCAAGTTTATTGTCTACAAGCAGTTTTCTCGCTGATCTACAGTCTATTATTTTTTATCACACTATTATTTTTAATGCGAAAGTTTTATGGACGAATGCATATGAATTTATCTGTTATATCTATAACTACTGGCAGGATTGTAATGATAGGTAAATTTAAATGAAATGATGAAAGTGAGTAAGCCTCTATGTCCACTGCTGGACATAGAGCTCCCCCAATGAGCGCCATAGCGCCCTGTCTTCAGCGGGTGGGTAAGTATGCTATAAAGTAATTTTACGTAAGTGCCTGATAGATAATGTCAACAGCATCTTGTTGCAAGGGATCACTTAATTTATCTGAAAGAAACCTTAATCGAAAGGTATATAAATCATCAAAAGTTCTAAAAAGTTACAAACTTTGAAAGCTAGTGAAAATTACGGTGTTCTCCCATATTTACATATACATACTCCTATATGTAAATGTATCTAAAACATTTTGTTTTCTCTGTCTGTTCCTATTATGCTTAGATCTTTAAAACTACGCAAAGGATTTTGGTGCCGTTTTTTAAAATAGATAGAGTGATTCAAGAGGAAGGTTTATAAACCATTTGATACATAGATCTCCACGCGGGCGAAGCCACGGCCCGCAGCTAATAACAAATAAAATTCATACATTGATACAGTAGGTACTTATGTATGCTTAGATCTTTAAAATTACGCAAAGGTTTTGATGCCGTTTTTTTAAATAGATAGTGATTCAAGAGGAAGGTTCATAGACACATAGATCACCACGTGCGCGGGCGATGATGCCCCGGGGCGCGCAGCTACAAACAGCTACTAACAAATAAAATTCATTCATTATGAAAACGTTACGTAAAAACTGTGTATAAGTCACATTTGTTAGTCAGGTAGGTAAGTAAGCAAATAGAGTTTGCCAAGTGTCAGCTCACAAATAACAAACCAGAGAGTACTTTCCCCACACCTGTCGCCAAACCGACCTCCAAACGCAAATATAATGTAAATTCCACCAAAACTTTGTCTACATTTCGGTAAACGTCGCAACCTTGTACAAAATATCAAATTTCCTTATCTTTACTGTATTTTGTATAAAAATGGCGACGGGTATAAATAATAATGTAACGTTGCTGATGAGGTATTGCGACGCTCTCTAAAATATTTAACAGAAAACTGAATACAACAAATTCTTAAGGATCTTCCGGATGTTCGTCTTATCTTTCAAAAGCTTGCAACGATATTTGAAGTTTGAAGAAGAAAATGGTTACCAGCGCGGTGTGAATAGATTTTTTAAATCACTGCTTTATATGCAAAAGAAGAAAATTCTGCGCCAGACGTCTTAGGTAGGTAAAACAATAAATAATGCTGAAAAATTCACTCAGTACCAAGGCTAAGCAGAGCTTGTGTTATGGATGCTAGATAACTGATACACTTAATAAAATACAATTTATGTACATAGTTTTTTCTTACATAGAAAATAAGCAGAACAACCGGACCAATACTTGCAGATAGTACAAATATTTGTACCAAGGCGGGAATCGAACCAACAGCCTCCTAAGTCGCAAGCGGACCTTCGCCCGCTGTGCCACATCGGTCGTTAGCCATATATTCATATACTTATTACAATACATAAGAAAATACCCAAAACTTGCTCCTGGTCGCAAATAAAAACATGTTTTATCGTTCGTACCGTCTATTTTCAATGTTGTTATTCTTTCTTCTGAATGAAGTTTTGCGTAAAACTTATTTGCGTAGACATATTTTCGTGCTTATTCGTGAAATGAAAGGATTAAATACAGCGGCAAACCCGTTCCCCTCCCCAACAAAGATAGGTGTTTGCCATTCAAATATGTATCTGTGCACACAAAGGAGGCGTCCTTCAAGAAACATTTATCGCGAGGGTCGCAACTCACAACATTTGGGTTCGTAATCCGATTTAAGAAAAAATTTCACGGTCTGCCGGCTTTTATACGAGTTTAAGGTCTATTTTCGCATAAATTCCAATATTAGGCTAAAACATATTGTGTGCGTGTAGATTTCAGTGGAAATTGATGTTGACGATATAATTTTCAATTCATTGGCTTGATCTAAACCAATTTGTGCCGGTTGCTTAGCCATATCACCGTATGACAATCTGCGAGTTCGCACAGTAAGTGGATTAGTTATGTCTTGGCGAACCAGAATTGAGGCTATATAGCTCAGGATGGATGATAAGGATTGTATGGATGATTCAATTTTTTAATCCTAGATGGAAAGTAAAATGGATTGGCAACAACACAACAAGCATCAATACTTTTCAAAGTCAAATCAACAATGAGGTTAAGGGCTTGGCAAATCAGAATAAATGGGTTATATTGTTTAGGATGGATGATAAGGTAAAGATGATTCAAGTTTAAATCCTAGATAGAAAGTAAACTGGTTTAGCAACAACGCAAACATCAATACTTTTCAAAGCCAAATCCACAATATGGCTGTAGGCTTCTCGAAATTCTGGCATTAGGTTTGCAAGCCTTGATTCTGGCTCGGATCCAGGTTGCCAACGTTTTTCGGCAAATAAATTAAATTTTAACGTACTATGTTACTGCCTCAGGGTCGGCCCTATTTGGGTTATTGTGTTTCAATTATGACTTGGAGAGACAGAACGGAACACTCAATATTATAGAGGGAATAGTTTCGAAGACCGCATTGTTGAAGTTTAGTAGTATTGACAATATGTAATTGTTTGTAACCGAACTAGAATTTAGAGATTGAAAAGTTCGAAGTTTTGAAACTACCACTAGATTCCTTACACGAGAAGTGTGTGGATGACAGTACTTTAGCTACTTTTCTGTAAAAAATCATAAATGGGAACAAAATCAGCGTTAAATTTGAATCATGAATCCCGTAAAAATAAAAAAAAGGTTCAAAAGCGTGCCCAACGATTCATATAAGTAAATAAATAAATAAATAACATTCTCATAAATAAAAATCTCATAATAAATGTTAGTAATTCTTACGAACTAAAATTCAATTAAATTGAAATGAAAATTAAAAAGAATAGAAATAAATTAGAATAAATTAGAAAATATTTAAAAAAAAAAAAACAAATCAGTAAAGATATATGTACACTGCTATTGCGTCGCCCCTTTCAATCTGAACTGGGTTGACGGAGTTAAAAAAGAAGGGACCAAAAGCGTGCGCAATGGTTCATGTAAGTAAAGATACACACTGCTATTGCGTCGCTCGCTTCAATCCGAACTTGGTTAACGGGCGCTCTATCACGTGTCTTGGTCATCATGGAAACTCCTCATTCAATTAAGAAGGTGACACTTGCCTATCAATGACTATCTGAGCTGACATCATCGGCGTAACTAACAATTTCAATAATAGGTAATAGAGGCAAATGGGTCAACCAGTTAGATCATGTGACTTCGACCGTTTAAATCAATATTGCAACTTCTAATAAAATTATTTTTGACTGACACGGCCGATTGTTGCGCGGTGCGTGTTCGATTTCCGCTTCGGGATAAATGTTAGTACGATCTGCAAATGTTTTTACCGGGTGTTTTTGGTCGTTTTCTATGTATAATAAAAATACCTATCGCTTTAATGTATTGTATTATGTATATCAGTTATCTAGTACTCATAACACAAGCTCTGCTAAGCTTGGGGCTAGATAATGCTGTGTTAATTATCCAGCATTATTTGTCATTTATTTTACTATTTATATTGATTTTATTAACGTGGACGTACGTTATTGATGTAAGTGGGTAGGTGTCTGCCTACCGGCTTACACAAAGATGCCAATCTCTAGCTCATCTGGCCCGACGGACAGACATATTTTTTTTTTTATTAATTACCTTTGAGGTACGGGATCCTAAAAACTCGCTGCCAAATTTTGGTGAAACTACTGTATCTATAAGAAGGTTATATATAAATTGGGAATGAAAATGAAAGCCTCTCTCTATCATCTATGATCCAATATGACCTAAGCGGAACAGCATGGAAGACGAGGTCAAATTCAATCCCAATTTATATCTACGCGACTTCTACCAAATGTTGTACAAAAAGGACAAAGCTAATGGCCAAACCACATAAAACAATATCGATTACTTTGGTGTTTTACGTTCTAGAGAGATTTTATTGGATTTGACATGAGAGTTGATGAATTCGTAAACAGTTTTCGGCGGTAAGAGAGAAATATTTTCGCAAATAACATTATTGAGGTCGTCTCCGAAGTAAATACTTTATCTGTTCCTTTTTACGACTTCTTAGTGAAAATATTGTTATTGAGTTCTCTTTTTATGATCTGTTAGCTACTAAATATTCTTTTACAAGTAGAAGTGTTGTAAAATCATAACATGCGCCAATCCATACGATTAATAAAGCCAAGAGTACTATCTGCCTCATACCTTTTTTTTCATCGAAAAAGATTGGCCACAATATCTCCCGATCTTAAATATTTTTTACTAGCGGACCTTCCCGGCTTCGCAGGGTTTTAGTACGGATCCCTAACTTTTTTGAAAATATAATTTAGCCATGTTCACCGGGGAATGTGTAGCTTCCCAACGGTGAAAGACTTTTTCAAATCGGTCCCGTAGTTTCAGAACCCACAAAAACTAAAAAAGTTGTAAAAAGATAACTTTCACGGCATGGATCTTAGGAAATTCAGCATTCTGTTCAACAAGATTTTAGATCTTATCCAGAAGAACACAGGCTACTTCTATCAGCGAAAAACGTAGGTGAAACCTTGGGTTGACGATAGTTTTCATTATAATCGTGAAACTGAAGACGGAAGTATACAGGGCGTCCCAAGAATGCCACATGAAGGGAAAGTACCTACCTTAAATATTGTAGATATTTTGTTGTGGATATTTTGCTGAAAGGAGACTTTATTTTATTTTTAAAACTTAGTAATACTGCATTCAAAGATTTGCTAAAAATTACTGGGAATTGAACTGACTCAAATGTGGAAAAAAATACCCAATATTTTTATGATGTCAATCGAAAGAATGGACAAAAAATTATAATTCCTATTAAGTAACATTGTATCTTAAAAGTCTTAAAGAGGAACGTCAATAACAAAGGTAAAGTAACGAAACATTAATTTGGACACCCTGTATAATAGTTAGAAGTAACCATACCATTTAGTACATTACTTTATTATTTAGTTACCATTTAGTACATTTAGTCTGTGAGCTACTGAAGTTGGAATTGCAGTGGATCACTTTGCTTGTTCTTTATCAGCTATTTGTAAGTATTCTCTGAATTGAATGCAGTGGAAATTCTGTCTAGCTAACATAAACTTGTATTACGGAAATGGCTTGATGAAAAACTTAGTTCAAAGTTCATTTATTTATTTGTGATACACAGGTATTACAGGGATGTTCAGACTTAAAATTAAGAGCACTGTGATCTGCCATTAGGCGTACAAAAGTTACATACCTATTTTGGAAATAGAGCAAAAATCAATAATAATAATAGTACATAATGCAAAAGAAAATAATGCGTTTTTCAATTTGAAAATCAAACACGTCTCTATCTACATTTTCAATTCTTTAAACTTTTTCAATTCTAATACACAATTCTATATTAATAACATACAATATTGTCCTTAAATGATATAATAGTACGTCATAAAAATATAATTAATATAAGATAATTATTACTACTAATAAAAAAATTGTTAAAAAAGATATTTTTTTGAATTATGATTACATTAGAAATAGTAATAACATCTTACATTAATTATAACGTTAATTAAACGGGTTTATATCGCGTTTATTTGCTTATTTTTCCCGACGTTTCAACAGGTTTACAAACTTTCATGGTCACGGGATGACTAGGGCAGCATTACGTGTAAATACACAACCTGGTTTTCAAAACTTCGCATGTCCATCTGCACAATCGGGCGACACACAACACCGACAATGTCCGCGACGTACTAAGAACCGGTCTACGACGAGTAGGTACACTTGGTTATAAATGGATTCCACGAGGCAGAGAGTTTGAAACCGTCTCGATGATTGAAACTAAGTTATTTCTTAATTTCAATCGCTTCCCGAACCATTCTCTTGTAGTAATGCCTTTAATTACAGATGTGTTGCGGTTTTTTGTAACGAATATGTTTGTATGACTTCTTTAAACCTATTTTGGCAATTTGAGCCACAAGGGTTTAACTAGTTAGTTGCTAGAAACAACTGACGACCTATGTGGCGCGGTGGGCGAAGGTCCGCCTGCGACGCAGGAGGTTGCGGATTCGATTCCCGCCTCGGAACAATTGTGTGTACGATCTACAGATATTTGTTCCGGGTGTTCTGGTCGTTTTCTATGTATAATAAAAAATATCTATCTATGTAATATTGTATTATGTATATCAGTTATCTAGTACTCATAACACAAGCTCTGCTTACCATGGGGCTAGATAATGCTGTGTGAATTGTCCAGCATTATTTATTATTTATTAACTCTAACAGATAGTTTTTTCGTGACCAGCGTTTATATTTCCCGTTACGTAACTTAATACTTGGGTCTTTGCCCAAGCAATACCAGTAATAATGTAAATCATGAAGAGTTCAATAAAACGGCAATGAAACAGATTTACCTTGCCCAATAAATTCTATTGCCGAAGCTATAACCATTCTAGATAAACTATGGCGGCCATTTTTATTGCCGGTATATTTTTATGGCGAATCAAACTATTTAGAGCAAGTGTTTTGTTTATTTCTAAAAGATTTGTTCGTTGATAATTTTATAAGATTGGTATTTCAAGCGGAGTTTTTATGGGGCCATCTCGGATACATTTTTCGTAGCGAAAGAATTTACAAAATCGATCCATAATTGATCGCGAAATCGACGAACATACAAAAAATGGCCTAGCATGTTTTTTTTTAACTATGTATGTACTAGTGAAAATGGGTCTGAGACTGGTACTTCGATAGCGAGATCAAATTTTTTTAAGTGGCGACATCTACGTGAATTTCGAGTCTAATTTAGTTTGATGTGATGAGCGATAAATCTATATATATATAAAAGAAAGTTGTGTTTGTTACAACACTTATAACTCGAGAACGGCTGGACCGATTTAGCTGAAAATTGGTGGAGAGGTAGCTTAGACCCAGGAGTCTGGAATACTTTTGGGTAGGATACTTTTTATCATTTAAACAATTTGACACATAGATTTCCACGGGGGCGAAGCCGCGGGAAGCAGCTAGTAACACATAGATGAAATGACGAATTAAAAGACCTATTGTGTACGCCCGTTGCCATGGAAACCATTTTTATTAGCGACTGAAAATTATAATGTTATTTATTTATATACATTTTACAGCGCATATATCACGCGAAAAGAGCGCGGCTTGGAGCTTATAATTGGGGGAGGCCTATGTCCAGCAGTGGACTGTTGAGGTTGTAGGTTGAGTTATGATAATGACTTAGATCTGCAATCTTGAATTGCATTGCCTAGAGACATTTATCACTCGTTTGATTATACGGAACTCTGGGTGCACAAGTCCGACACTTGGTTGGTTTATTTGTTCTCTGTAGAAGTAGATTAAAAAATCTAAAAATCGAAGATAGATCGAGAAGTAGATTAAAATATCCCCCACTGGGGGATGACTTATCCGCCTATTCCAACATTAATAACACTTTACCTGGAATTTTTTTAGTCTCGAAAATATAAATAATTCCGTTAGAAAGCCTTTTAGATATCTTTTCGGGAAAAATTGTAAATAAAATAAATTGGATATCCCTCTTATCGTGTTCTTTGATGAATAAAATTTGCTTCAGCTCCTTGGAAAGTAAAAAATGACGGCGACAAGACATTTTTACAAGCTTACTTAATAAGGTCAGTGCTCAGTTAGAAATACTTTAACCGACTTTGAAAATGGAGGAGGTTTAATGTTGGTAGTAGGTGTAATGTGTTTTTTTTCTTTTTACCCTTTGTTCAACCGCTTTAAATGTATTTTTTTTATAGAGAATGATCATATAAATAAAATAAATAAATAATGCTGGACAATTCACACAGAATTATCTAGCCCCATGGTAAGCAGAGCTTGTGTTATGGGTACTAGATAACTGATATACATAATACAATACATTACATAGATAGATATTTTTTATTATACATAGAAAACGACCAGAGCACCCGGAACAAATATCTGCAGATCGTACACACAATTGTTCCCAGGCAGGAATCGAACCCGCAACCTTCAGCGTCGCAGGCGGACCTTCGCCTACCGCGCCACATCGGTCGTCGAATATTTTTACATATTTAGAACGTTAAAAGTTAAACAAACGTAATTTTAATTGATTTCGAAGTCCATTTTATTTATTTGTTAAGAACATCCAAATAATAGCTCAAATAAACAATCGTTATTACGTCATATTTGTTGATAGGTTTTTCAATACATACAAAAAACAAAAACTTGGCCTTTACTTTTCTGTATGGCCATTATCTACAGGATTCCAATAGTAATGTAATCCAAGTCTTCAATATTTATTTATAGGTACACTTTGTAGCATGACTTGCATGACGAGGCGACAATAATACTAGAACTGGATTATTTGGATCGAATTTCACTTAGATAATTTCTCAATAATACCTTTAACCTAATTAAGTGTTGCTGAACAGCTTTTTCCAAAGTAAACAATACCTTCAGTATAAACGAATAAAGTTCACTCTGGGAGGCGCAATAAGCTGAATTTGCAGCAAATAAACGATCCCCGATGCAGTTCCGCTGACTGGTTTACAAACAACAGGAACTTTGTTTAATTTTTCTGTTTGCAGTTCATTTTCACTGCGAAATTGAAAATAAAATGGCGTTTATTTTACTCTTGCCGCAGTTTGGTAAGGTTCATTAACAGTGCGGTAAATAGGATTTTCTGTGACCTTTTTGGTCCAAAGGGATAGAAAAGAATGTAACGTTAACTTCTTACTCATATGTCCACGGCTGAACGGGTCTCCCCCAATCCCAAATAACGAGGTAATGTCATAATCACAACGCTTCGTAGGCGGATCGGTAATCGCAGTTAAAGTTTTAAAAAAACAGAAAGAAGCTCAAGCCCTTCCTGTGGTAGATTCCTTTATGAGGCTCTTAAGACATTGACTGGTTGAGTTAAAAGGGTCGATTCTTACGCCACAACTGCCTCGGTTATACCTTAACACTTTGAGTGCTGAAATCACACGGTATGTGTTTTCTACAAGTGACTTATATGCGAAAAATAGTAAAAAATCCACACTAGCGCAGCGGCTGAGAAAATACAGATCTTTGTGAAAGCCGAACTTTCGAACGAAACGCATGTGCGGCGCAAAACAACCGCTGTGTAGAGCGGCAGCACGAATTTTTTAGGTTAAAAAAAAGATCGCAGTAGTCGAAAAAAATCGCAGTCAAAGTGTTAATCGTTATAGAACACCTAAAATCCCCATTCCTAATCCATTTTTGTTAAATTTATCATTTTCTAACGTGATCATAAGTTTTTCTTTCTAACGAAAACCTTTTGCTGGATTATATTATTAAAACAATCCCTTTTACGATTATTTTAATTAAATAACATAATAGTTATTATCAAAACCTTTCCCTAATAAAGGTTTATTTTTCCCTCCCGGCTTAGAAAAGGTCTGTAAGGGAGCTAGGTAACTTTTAATGATGTTTAATCTAGTTATCAAAGTTATGGGGTTTGTTAGGGTCTATGGCGATACATAGTTCCATATTAAGAGGAATGAGGGAAGGAACCTTAAAAGGGAAAAATGGGTGACTACGAGGTTCTTTTAGATGTCTATGAGGGCAGGATAATTTGACTCTCACTTAAAAATACGAAAAAAATCGTAAATAAATAGGATAAATAAAAAAAGGATAAACGTAAATAAGCAGGAGAGGTTGCGGGTTCGATTCCCGACTCGTAAGAATTGTGTGTACGATCTACAGATATTTGTTCCGGGTGTTCTGGTCGTTTTCTATGTATATTAAAAATTATCTATCTATGTAATATATTGTATTATGTAAGTATATCAGTTATCTAGTACCCACAACACAAGCTTTGCTTACCATCGGGCTAGATAATGCTGTGTGAATTGTCCAGCATTATTTATTTATTTAAATACCCGTTAAATAGCTATTATATTTTCTTATAAATTATTATTATTTTATTTTATAATATATAACCTGCAAACACACAGAAGTCCCCTGGTAATGTCCATGCATGGTTGTCTAGTAGAGATCGCTCTTGAGCGATTAGACCGCCAATTGAATATAGTTTTTGATTTTTTTATTTTACATTGTTATTTTATACTAAGTGAATAATAAAGAATTATCTATCTATTATTATATTTTCAGATCGCGTAAGTAAAAAAATATCCACATATTTACTCCATTTACTGCATTTAATGAACGCACTATCTTCATTTAAACGACGCGTGGCATGCGACTCCACCAAAATGTATTTTTAATTATAATGATTATCTTCGTTTGAGAAAAACCTCACCTTATGGTAAGTAACGATGTTGCCAACAATGTTTCACCTGGATCTCGATGACTCAGTTTTGAGGCTGATCTTTTTCAGAAATGAAAAAGAAATTTAATTAAAAAGAAACAAAAGATAAAGATAAATAAAATAAAGATAAATAATGCTGGACAATTCACACAGCATTATCTAATCTCCCATGGTAAGCAGAGCTTGTGTTATGGGTACTAGATAACTGATATACATAATACAATACATTACATAGATGGATACTTTTTTATTATACACAGAAAACGACCAGAACACCCGGAACAAATATCTGCAGATCGTACACACAATACTTCCGAGGCGGGAATCGAACCCGCAACCTCCTGTGTCGCAGGCGGACCTTCGCCCACCGCGCCACATCGGTCGTCAAAAAGATTGCTTTACATTTTATTCAAAAGAAGTAGATAGATAGATATTGAGCTTTATTGCACAAAAGTTGTACATAGGCGAGCATAATGCTAGTGTGGGTAGACGTAAAGCTTACACATAGCTCTTGTTCATACTAGCCGTGACATAATATCTATTTCTCGAAAACTCTTAGTACAAAACTCTTTCATCTGTATCAAACTAGAGTTATTTGATTTAAATTATACTATTAACCTTTGAGAGTGGAGCTGGATTGGAGAGGCATCGTTAAACTTCGTTTAGTTTTAACGCAATTTTAAAATAGACCTCTGAATCACGGGACTTTTACGAGATGCTTGCTAGTTTTTGCTTGCGTTTCATTCGTTTAGAATCAGTATAAAAACTTGTACGACATCACACTAGAGACATGACCTAAGTAAATTGGAGGTGCTGAATTTTGCAACACAATATTTACTTTTTATTTTTGGAGTTTGTTTGTTCTTGAAATAGTTTTTGCATTTCTTGCATATGAACAAAACGTACGACATCACACCATAGACACGGCCTAAGTAAAATTAGAGGTGAGGAATTTTACAACACAATAATTAAACTTTATATTTTGTTTGTTGTTGAAATAGTTTTTGCATTTCTTGCCCATTTTCTAAACTTGAACAAAACCTTTGCGAATATTAATTCAGCCGTACCTATCGAGCCCATAAATCCTAAACTGCGTTCCTCAAGTTTAACAAAAAGAGAAAAATTAATAAATCTTAAGAAACTATGGGGTTTCGTGGTGAATATTTGTGAAACAACGACGCCATAACTCAAGGCTGGAAAACTTTTATGAATTGTACGACGAAATTTTGTCTCGTGAAGGAATATTATAAATAGGTCAATGTATTTAGTTGTCGCGACATTATTTGATCCAAGGCTATGAATTGGCCTTGAGCTGGCAAAATTTATACAAAAATGTTCGTGGAATTTACAACTTTGTTACTGATGACTCAGCGTTACCGTTACGTCATGAACGTGGTAACGCCCTAAAGTTACCAAGTTATTGTGTTGTCAGCCCGTCCCTGTCAAAAACTTCTAAAATGTTCTGCGACAACTTTAGCGATGATTCATCGATGTTATTACAAAATAACGTGAATTTCTTTCAAGAAATATTTGGAAGAGTTCCGTTAGTCATGCCAAAAATTATCCTAACAGAATATCTGACGTAGGGACGTAGGACTGGTTTTAAGTCTGATAATTTGGTACATCAGTTTAGGTGTTATATTATAATTATAATAAAATCTAAAATAAAAAATCTAAAATCTTCTCGACTATCGGGTAGATAATATACATACATAGATATTCTGTGACAATGGTACAAACTTTCGCGTTTATAACATTTAAGGTTGTAAAAATAAGATTATAAATAATTCGATTATAAATAATGAATAAGTAAGTTAAAATTTAATATTTTGTCTATTTCTAATTTTATTTATGCACATGTACCAACTTCTCTCTTCACTTTGTCTCTCTCTCCCAATAAGGTTTGCTGGAAGAGAACTCTTTTTAGGGTTAAGTTCGCCGTAAGTTAAGTAAGTAAGGGTAAGTAAATTTTCTAGAATAAGTTTTGTGTTTTGTTTTCCGTGCAAGAAGTATAAAATAAATAAATTAATTAATTAAAATTATATATTAAAAATATAAATATATTCCTATCTTTTATTCTAAGCTACGAACTACCTGTATGCAACATTTCAGCTTCAATCGTTCATAACTTTAGGCATGAAGAAGTAACTAACATCCATCCATCCAGCCAACCTTTAAATCTTTCCATAGAAATAAAGCGTGGGAAGCTGCGGGCAGAAACTAATATATTATACATATACTAAGTAGTCTGTACGAAGATATATGGGCATCTAATTTACTGAATCGGAACAATTGTGTGTACGATCTGCAGATATTTGTTCCGGGTGTTCTGGTCGTTTTCTATGTATAATAAAAAATATCTATCTATGTAATGTATTGTATTATGTATATCAGTTATCTAGTACCCATAACACAAGCTCTGCTTACCATGGGGCTAGATAATGCTGTGTGAATTGTCCAGCATAATAAATAATAAATTAATAAATTTATTAGTGCGGCAATGACCGCGACGCGATAGAAACGTACATAATTATGTATATTGATCGTTTACTTTGTATATGTTTTACGTGTATATAGGTACATATATATGTATATACCTATAGGTACCTTTCAATAGTTTATTGAAATAGGTTAGTACTATTTCGAATCATAATTTTCTAAAACGTCTGTTCTGCAAATTTCAGATTTAACTAACCTAGTTTTATTTTCACGTTTCGAATTTATTAACGTTAATTGAGTATTCCAGTGTTTCAAAGCAATATTGACCCTTTTCAAGCCCTTTTCAAGTACATTTCAAGTATGTTCCAACTTCAAGTCGGCAATTAGTAATTAGAACGGTGATTAAGAAAGAGTGTTGAGTACACTTTCTTTGTTTGAGCACCAATCAAGGTTTCACACGCGAGAATGTATCACGCCATGAATTTCACATTCAACGCTCACTTTTAAGTTCTTTATAAATCCTTGAGACCTAGTTTAAGCTTGATGTATAATAAAAAAATACCTATCTATGTAATGACATGTAATGCTGTGTGAATTGTCCAGCATTATTTATTTATTAATACAATGTATTAATAAATAAATAATTATTTATTTATTATTTATATATTATTATATTTATGCTGGACAATTCACACAGCATTATCTAGCCCCATGGTAAGCAGAGCTTGTGTTATGGGTAATAGATAAGTGATATACATAATACTACATTACATAGATAGATATTTTTTTATTATACATAGAAAACGACCAGAACACCCGGAACCATTATCTGCAGATCGTACACACAATTGTTCCAAGGCGGGAATCGAACCCGCAACCTCCTGCGACGCAGAGGTCGTCAAATTAAGTATATCAGTCATCTAGTACCCATAACACAAGCACTGCTTAGCTTGCGGCCAGATGATGCTATGGGTATTGTCCAGCATTTTTTTATATTCTACTATTTATGCCCGCGGCAAATGATTTCTTTTATTTATTACAATTTAATTTGCGTTTTGGACAGAAGTTTACAAACATTTACGTCAAAGAAAAATATACAAAATAACAAACCACACTGCTAATTGTCCGATTAACGTTCAAAGAACACCGGCCTCAGCTAGCAAAAACGCTGCCTATAGTAATCCATTAGTTAGCCTAGGAATATGCATTTGTATGAAAATACTTTTCGTTTATTCCCATCGACATAGAATAGATAAAATTTGCGACATACAACAGTGCATAATGGATTTTTCCGCTTGAAAAAATATGTGCGCATTGGAAACGGTTAAAGAAAATTCGTATTTCGTTCGGCAGATGTGACTATTCAGAAAATGCCACAAAATTTAAAGAAGAACATTTTGTAGAATGTGTGAAGAAGAGGCTTTACTTAGTACCTACCCAATAGACTCAGGCTTTCCTTATTTTAAAGTGTTTCGATGTCTGTATGATTTCTGGATGATCACACAAACACACATACATACCGATATCATGATGTAGGTATGTATGTATGATGATGGATGTGTTTTATGTCCTTATACTTCCTCTATTCTAAGGCTCAACTCACACCGAACGAGTCGAATTCGCCGGAATTCCCGCGGCGCCGCGGGCATCCGCGCGACTCGTTCGTGTTTCTCATGCGATAATAAGTTTTATTGTAATGAAAATAAAGTTAAAATTCATATGACACTGAAACTGCGCTGCGCTTCGACGCTCTTTTGGTGTGAGTTGAGCCTTAGTGTTTATTTCTGTATTATTCTGTTTTGTACGGTATAATAAGAAGTTTTCTATCTATCTATGTTCGATGTACCTATGTATAATCAAAATCAAAATTAAAATTCCTTTATTTCTTTTAGCTTACAAAATACACACTTGTACAATTCTTTACCATAAGTTATTATCAAAAATTTAATTAATTTTCTTTTTCACTTACATTTTTTGTCCGCTTGTGGAAGTAGTGAAAAATAAACCACTTGTACATTCATGTATCCGTTGTGTCTAATACATGTAGATATAACCTTTAAACGTTTTTATATAAACAACGCGTGGGAAGCCGCAGGCAAAGCCTTGTATGCATGGATGTTTGTTACTTCTTCACGCCAAAACTTACGAATGGATCGGGCTGAAATATTGGATAAATAAAGCTATCAGCCTGGAATCATACAAAGGTTACTTCTTATCCCAGAAAATAGTTCCCCTGGGATAGAAATAACCTTAAAACGTTCCCATATAACCAACGCTTGCGAAGCCGCATGCAAGAACTAGTAAACCATAATCCTTGGATGTTCAGGCCAATGATGATGATGGAACTCTGAAGTCGTAAGTCGGTTCTTGAGATTCTCGGAAATCTCCATTCAAATCACCGTCTCCGCTTACCAAATTAACTCACGTCCGTACTTAAATATTAAGTAAAGCTGAATTTCCTGAAGATTGGAATAACGCCTCCGATATGGATATCGGCACGGATTTTGAGCCCAGGTTGCCGATTCCGACGTATTCGTGAGTCTTATCATTTATTCCACCCCGTAGGTACATGTTGATACACTTAATGTCATCATAATCTTATTTACTATACATATTACTCAATTATTATTATTTATAATCAGTTTTTTGGGTAGGTAGAAAACATCACAGGCGATTGTATGGAGAAGATAAAAAAACAGACAAAACAGTGACTCCTATTTAAGCTATTTCAATACTAATCCTTGGGGGAGGCCTATGTCCAGCACTGATATAGATGGGATTGATGATGATGATTACTAATCCAAAAACAGCCAATACACGTTGAAAATGGTATGAGTGATAGTCTCACGAATAGATCTGAATCGACTGCAGTTTTCGAAGGCGTGACATAGCTAGAAAATCTCTGCACCTTACTTCATGTTCTTTTGTTATTATAAAATTTAAAAAACCAGCCAGGGCACGGCGTAAATGATACACAACAATACATCTGAATGGACTCGCAAAATTCGGTTAAAAAAAATTTGAGCCTGTTTTGTACCACAGCAGGACAAAGGCCCCTCAAGTACCTTCATCCTTTGGTATCACCTCTTTTGATTTCATTAACAATTATATTATGTAACTTAACTGCCCCTGGAAGGATATACGTTCAGTAATTACTTTTCTAATGGTAATTAAGCTAATTGGTGTTATTAATGAAAAATGTTTGGTAAAATTTTAATGGATTTTTGTGGGCGTTATTACATACTAGAAAAATTATCGAAGAAAATTTAAATTAGCTTTATTTAATTTACATAAGCTACATAATAATGCACACAGGTCTACATCTTCAATTCAACGATCCTATCCATCCACGGTTGTCTGGTAGAGATATAGATATAGCGATAAGAACACCAAATTGACACATATTTTGTATTTATTAAATAGTTTTTGCAGTATTTTTAATTTTAACTGTACAATAAAAGTATTGTCTATCTATTAAAGATAACCCTCCTTTATTTGTAGTCGGGTTAAAATATAAATCATTCAAAATAATAATAGATTTTTTTTTCTTCTAATAACCATTAGGTATATTTTTAAAGCGCTTCAAAATTAAATAAAGCCCATAAATCACATTGGTTACTGCACAAAATATTACAGAAGCAAAAAATACTAACACAAACAGAAAAAAATACGCTTACCAAAAAAATCCTTCAAAAACCCACAAGTCACTTCACAGCACAAACTAAAACCACACGCGTGCAGACCGAAAGGTTAAAAATTCGCGGCGTAGCGTTCCCGTAAACGCGGCGTAACACGTTCGCTCCTCAGCACGCCTACGTGCTACTGACTACGCCGCGACGTTGTGCGCAACGGCTGAACTATTGCTACGGAGTTGGCTTAGGAACTGTCCATTGTATTTATTTTTTATATTCAAATATAATTATTGCGTCAAACATGGTACCTATAGTAATATTAATAATAATCATTTATTGCTGGTAACAGAGTTTAGGAACATTTCATAAAAACTTAACTTACATAATAACTTACATAATAACTAACTTAATCAACTATTGATACTCTCTGCGCTCAGTTCTCTCTGTTTAAGAGCTGTAATGTTATGCCTCTACCTTGCATGTACATTAGAGACATATGCATGTTTGTAAAATCCTACCCACAACACTTTGCCAAACGTAAGGATATTATCACTCGACAGAAAAGAGCTAAATTTGATAATTTGATTTACAAACCGCAATGCCACAAGCGGAATTATGAAAAAAATGTATTTAATATGTGCATTACTATCTTTAATAAGTTACCAGAACCTATTAAAGACCTCAATGGCAATTTATTTAAACTAAAATTGAATAAGTGGCTGCTTGACAAATGTTTCTATAGTATAAATGAATATATTAATCTTAAGGGCCTACACTACCTCAGCAGAAAATCAAATTTCGCCTCAGCTTGTTACGCCGCCGCGCCGCGGCGCACGGGCGGCGCCACGGGGCGGACGGCCGGTGGCAACGTACCTACTCGCCGCGCTATTACTTCGCGCGCAAAATTATATTGGGTTGGGTTCACGCTAGTTCGAAACAATCTTATTGAAGTTAGGTAGGTGCAATATTATTGTCTATAAGGTAGGTAATTAATTATATATACGGTACCTACTAAGAAATGAAATTATCAAATACGTAGGTAATGCTTTTTAGTAACTTTATACCTAAGTATGTACCTATACCTACCTAATATTATGATAGTTGGATATTGGTAGGTACCTACCTACCTACTTACAATTACAAAACATTATTTTATTTTATTGTTTTTCAATGTAGTTGCCAACATACCTACTACTGCTACTAGACCACCGCGCCCGAGACGTTATTTTCTACCCAAACACTAGACAGGTGCGAGTCGCTATAGCGCTGAAGGGTTCCGAACATTCATTTCTGTAGTAAGATAGTGTTCTGCGAAATGTAAATTATACTTATGCCTACTACCAACCTAAAAATAGGTACGTAGTACTATTATTTATTCTTTGGTACTAGTAAATAGGATTTTTTATTATAACACCTTGTTTACAGATTTAATATAAACGAAGATTGGTACTACTACCTATATAAGGTAAAACTAACACAACAAAACCTATATAAGCAATGAAATAGAATACAAGTTTATGTCTAAGTTTATTGAGTGAGGGTTCCGCATATTAGTTTTTTAAGTAAAATTGAATTTTGCCAAAAAAACATTGTGTGGAAATAGGATGTGTATGACAAGTAGTGTGCAGGTAAATATTGTAATAAATTAAAATATAGTCTAGATTATATTTGCACATACATAATATGTATAACTTTATTAACAATATATATTACTTTATATTAAATTTATTTCAATTCACTTATATCTCGTATTTTCATATTGCGAACATGCCAGGGATCGCATAACTCGGACAAAATATATATTAAATAAAAAATTAAAAATTTTGCTTCCATTAGTTGTTCCCAAAATTCGTCATCCCTTTCGATGATCTCAACTTTCATCTGAAATGAAATGATATTTTATCACACTAATCTATATCTATTGTGTATATTATATATATAAAAGAAAGTCGTGTTAGTTACACTATTTATAACTCAAGAACGGCTGAACCGATTTGGCTGAAAATTGGTGGAGAGGTAGCTTAGAACCAGCAGAAGGATATAGGATACTTTTTATCCCGCAGGGTAGGTTAGCGTAGGGTAGGGTAGGTTTGGGTAGGGTGGGGTAGTGACTTTGACTCTGGAGAGGTGTGTGTTTGTCTGAAAAAGGAAAAATAAAACACAATCTTATTACAATCTAGATACCAAAACATATTTCAGTAGATATGTAAGTATTTACTTACAATTCTACGTTCTGTAATTGATAAAGATTTGTCTTATCCGAATTTATGCCATTTGTCAAATCATTCGACGTTACTTCCATCCTGTAACAGTTACACATGCCAAGAAAGTAGGTAGGTAAGGTACCTAACATGTAAATATATGTGCCCACTCTAGTAATATGAATGAATCGTAATGAAGAATTAATAAGGACTCTCGTTCAAGCTATCACCCGTAAAAAGTCCATTATTACCCAATTTATAAATTTGAACCATGTGATATATTTTCACTTTCATGAACTAAAAGTAGAAAAGCTTGTGTTCGTTAAGTACGAATAGTTCTAGGTTAAATTATTGCAGAACCCTAAAATTTACAAACTCGTGAAAACGTTAGGAAAGAATATACACTAGGTATATTTATATTTCAGTAGATATGTAAGTATTTACTTACAATTCTATGTTCTGTAATTGATAAAGATTTGTCTTGTCCGGATTTATGCCATTTGTCGAATCATACGACGTTACTTCCATCCTGTAACAGTCATACATGTCAAGAAAATAGGTACCTAACATGTAAATATAATATGCCCACTCTAGTAATATGAATTAATTATAATGAATAATTAATAAGGACTCTCGTTCAAGGTATAAACCGTATAAGTCCATTATTACCCATTTATATTTTGAACCATGTGATATGTATATCTTCACTTTCATGAACTAAAAGTAGAAAAGCTTGTCGCGAGATATGGCCGGCCGGCCCGCTTGTGTTCGTAAGGTTGGAACCATGACTAAATTAATTATTGCAGAACCCTAAAATTTACAAACTCGTAAAAATGTTAGGAAAGTTAAATACATTATAGGTGTAGACAGTAGGTACTATAGTTAGTAACTATAGTAGGTACCTAACCTACTACTTACAATTCAATGTTTTGTAATTGGTAAAAAAAAATCTCGTACGGATCTTTTCTGATATCCAAAATGTCCAGATCATTCGATGTTACTTCCATCATGTATCAGTAACGATTCATATATTATGGAGATACAAATTAGGTGGGTATACCTAGGTGTAAATATTTTATAGTATTGATAGTCAAACGGAACCCTAATATATATTTCTACCTAGATAATGATGTGTTGTGAAAATACTACTTCTATCACATGGAGATACAAATTGAGGTGGGTATACCTTGTATTTACACCTAGGTAGGACCTAGGTACAGGTATTTACCTATAAGTATAAAAAATACGATTTTCACATACTTAGCGCCATCCAGTCCCATAAACAAGTAAGGTCTACTACCTTACTGGTAGGTAGGTAGGTGTTTGGTACACACGGATTTACCGGGACATTATTTTCTTTATCATTGTCGCCATCATCGCTTACAATAGATGCTGTACTTTCTAATCGACGTTTTCTAAAATAAAATAAAAAATAATTAGTTTGGCTGCGACATTTACTTACTCACAAATCACAATCCACATCCTCACCTCACCTCACCTCAACGTGTAGGGTAGGTAGGTACTTACTTTATAACGTCGTTCATGTGTTTTCCATCTTTTTTATGATTCCGTCGTCGCTTTCTACACTTATTATAAAGATTTCCCATATTTACAAATATACAAAGTCCGATGACACGAAGCGCGGAGCAGCGACACAGGCTCCCCGTCCGAAGGCCGAAGCTAGACTGAATTATGGCCCGGACGGAAGATAGCGCGTGAATGTTTAGGTATTATTTTTTTACGGTAAAAATAATAGTAATTTTGAAAATCTAAAACACACATCGTCTGCTTTATACTCTGATTGTTTACTGTATAAAGTATCAAGGCTTATTTTAACGTATCTATTGAATAGCGACGGTTTAAAGTACAGTTTAGAGTGAACTTTGGATTTTTTTTCTATCGAGAAAATTTCATGTAATCGTGTTTTCGAAACAGTAGTGGTCTAGCATCAATCCTGAACTATAACATATTAAAATCTCAAAGTAAATGCTTCAGAATTGTGGAAGATATGATCGTTGAAAATAACCGATTTCAGATAGTATCAACTCTTAAGTAGAAAAATTTATTATGTTTTGACCATGATTGTAAATCTTAAAGTTAACTGTTTATTTTAGAATGTACCTTAAATTTATTTTACTTGATTATTTTAATTGTTGACTACCTTAAATCACAGTGATATTATTAAATTGTAATATAATATTAATATTTGCACACCTGCTTGCGGGTTGAATACATGTGACACTACTCTAGTTATAAGACCTGACTTGTACCTATAATTATGTGTTCAGCAAATAAATGATTTGATTTGATTTGATCAGTTTCCCTTCTTCTTTCCAGCTTGTCTTTCGACAAAGGCCTCCTCTAAGTAGTAGTAACTCGTGCTTCTAATTTTGCTTAGGTACCTACTCCTATAATGTCCCATTAGATTTCGTTGATTGCTGTTTCTAATTAGATAAGTTTCTCTTGGGTTTTTAATGTATTAAGTGATGCTATGTGTATGTCACAATTGTTATTTATTTTCGTTTTTCTATCCTTAGAGGGTGTTGGTCGTTTTTCCCCACGATGACCGTGGGCTTAGGGGAGGAACTTGGTATAAAGGTGGTTAAATTCTATGAAAAAATTATACAAAAAAATAAACAAAGCATTATCTAGCCCCATGGTAAGCAGAGCTTATGTTATGGGTACTAGATAACTGGTTTACATAATACAATATATTACATAGATAGATATTTTTTTTATTATACATAGAAAACGACCAGAACACCCGGAACAAATATATGCAGATCGTACACACAATTGTTCCGAGGCGGGAATCGAACCCGCAACCTCCTCTTCAACATTTAATAAATAATGATGGACAATAAACAGAATAATCTAGCCTCAAGCTAAGCATAGCTTCTGTTATGGTATATCTTATAAATAAAAATGAACCTCTATTTCTCCTGGTGACGCTATAACTTTAGAACGGGTTTACCGATTTCATTCATCTAAATACACATAAATACATATAAAAAATTAGGAAAATTGCTATTATTCATATTTTTCCAATTTCAATTTTTTTGTACAATGCCGCGGGGCGCAGTTAGTTCTTAATACAATACATTACAAATATATATATTTTTATATGTAGCAAATACCCAGAAAACTCGGAACAAATATTGGCAGATCGTTTAAAAATGTCTCCCAAAGCGGGAATCGAATCTACGTCACAGGTGGACCTTAGCCGACCGCGCAATATCGGTATTTGGAAACTTTTAAATATAACTATAAAATATGACTTGTCTAAGTGCTTATTTGTAAGCCTAAAGAAATAAACTATCATTTCATTTCATTTCATTTCATTTTTGAAAACGCTCTAAATTAAAGCTTTATAGTTGCGTTCTCTTTGGGACAGATCGTACAGAGATTTTTGATAGACTTCCTTTGAAAATGTTTGCATTAGAATTCGGTTCCGAGTCTTCTGCATTTTCTAATAACTTCTGTATTCTACAGGGAATAAAACTAGACGAGACGTAGTTTCCCGCATATTGTAAACTAGTTTTTGCCCGCGGTTTCGCAAGCATTATATTTATGAAAAAATTTTAAGGTAATTTCTATCCCATGGGAATTCGAGTGGATGGCCTAGAATGCTATGACGTGACGAACTCGAGGCACATCTTCCACTGTAGCTTGTCGCGGCTTTAGATGGAATGGAGTCGAAGGAGAAAAGGGAGGTCTTTGCGCACCAGTGGGACAACAATGGCTAAATACAAAAATAATTAAATATTAGACCATCGTTAGACAGCATTTCAAACATTTCTATAGAAATAATGCGTGCGAAACCGCGGAAACTAGTAGTAAATCAATGTATGTGGTATTTTTACCCAGCATGAAACTCTAATGTCTCTCTGTTTGCTGTTTACATGAGCATTAAACAATTTAACATTCACAACGGCCAGTCATTACTCATTAACATTGCATGAGTCGATACTGCGTCGCATTCCGCTGATTACAGATCTGAGTGATAAGGCTTACACGCATAATGAGGTTGTTAGGTACTTGCAATTACCTACGTAGGTACTTCCTATGTGATTGTTACCTAATGTTGTTTGATTGTTTGTGGATCTGTGGGTTTGCTTAGGTATTCTAAGTACGTATACTAGTGTGTATTTTTAATAGTTATATGTAATTTTTGTATGTTCAATTATTATACGATATTGCTTCTGTTTGGAGAGTGATCGCGAGGTAGTATATTAAAAATTATATTTATACCCGGGAAATCAGTATTTGTCCCGAAAAATTTATAAAAATTTAATTAAATTATTGTTTTTTTTTTAACAGTGTACTGTGTATATGCTAAGGAACGTGAAATCAAATTATTAAACGAGCTTTTATGAGTCTACATTTGAGAGCCCTCTGTCTTCAACCCTGAAAACATAGCCGTGAGGTATTTATATCCGAGGTTATTAAAAATATTTCTTATGGAATTCCATTAATCTCCTCTGAAGTCACGAATGCATTTGCATTCCTATTTCTTTCATTAAACGCAGCCTACACTAACGGTTAAAGGTTGAATCACATTTATTCATATATCGAAAAATGAAGGCAACTTTTTTTACATACCACTAATAAACGCCAACTGAACTAAACGCTGTTCTTGAGTTGAGACCACGACTCGGTAAACGTAGTGTAAGACGCCCTCCGACCAGGTGGGATGACGACCTGCGAAAGACTGCAGGTAGATGCTGGATGCGGCAAGCTGAAGACAGGGCGCTATGGCGCTCATTGGGGGAGGCCTATGTCCAGCAGTGGACTGCTATAGGATGAAGATGATAATTAATAAACGCCAAACTTTGGATGTTTAGAAGGTTGGTTGTTTGTCTCTCCGCTACTACTATACTCTTTACGCTCAAACTTTTTGACAACGCTCATTTTGGCCTCTTGATTCTTGTCTCTGGACTGGTTTTCGCCACAAGTGGGCCATTTCATCCCATCTTTTTTGTCTTTTTCAAATATTATTTATTAAGAAAATTACAATAACAGAATGAATCAATTACAAATAGTATTTACACTTACATATATATATTTTCTAAAAATCTAAGTCGTCATCAGAAGGCAGAGTGCCCAGAACGCTGGCAGCATTTCCACGTTGAATGGCAATGTTTCGCTGACCGAAATAAAATTACATTCCAATCAAATATGGACTCTATTACAAGTTATGTAAGATATTTGTACATTGCATGTAAACCCCAGAACTCCAAGGACCTAGGGTTTCTACCCCAAATGACTCAAATAAGTAACTGAGGAATATGTAAATAGGTTTATTTTAAGTTTAATATTAAGTGGTAGTTAGTAGTGTGTAGAATGTTAGTTTTTTGGTTTGTGTTTTAAGTTTAAGTTTTTTTTGTTATATTTCTTTGTCGCTTTGGTGTCCAACTGTAAAGGCATTGTAAATCGTTTATCAATATATAAATAAATAAATAAAAACTTCTGCTAAGAATATCATATTTTCGTCGTTTGAGGGACTCCGCTGATGTTGCTAAGGCGCCGGCCCTTACTGATGTCCACGGCCCCAAGATCAAAAGGCGCTAGGGTATATAGGTTATATACACACACATAGCATCCCAAACTAAAGGCCGACCCATCTTCAAAGGAATCAGTGGCATACCGTCAAGGTCTGAACTTCTCTTTGACAATGAAATGCACTATAACCTAGATAGTACGTGTGCTGCTATTTGCATGAAGATATTATTCATCAAAGGGAATATGCAAAAATATATAATTTTGAGACGATACCGTTGTTTAGGTGAAGTTATTAATTTAGTTATTTTAGGGCCCTAGCCTTAAAGGACACTTTGTACCCGAACAAGGAGTAAGTGATTTTACAATCCACCACTATTATAGCACGATGCGTTTTTAGGAAATGCAACTGAATGAACATTACATGCATTTACATAATTTTTTGAGTGAGTCTGGGCGTTCATGCTCGGGGAAAAGCAAAACTAATCTATTTCTAGGCATAACATTACTACATAATGAACAGCTTCTTATCTATTTATGAAATATATTGTATTAAGTGGTATTGTAACCATAGCACAAGCTCTGTTTAGCTTGGATCTAGATGGCGCCGTGTGAATTGTCCAGAGTTATTTATTTGTGGTTGTACCTCTAAATAAGTCTCATTTGACTACCCTATTCCAATTAAAACTTCACCCATAAACAACAATTAGCTTAACTAATTACATTTATTCAAAACTAACACTTTAAACTCGTTAAAATTAATCCCTCAATCGCTTCGGGAAATTGATGTGCACACCCTTTGTTTCCTTTCAACCGTGCTGACGCAGCTGAAGGCTGCGCATCTGGTTCAGTCACACTAATATTATAAATGAGAAAGTTTGGATGAATGGATGGATAGATGTATGCTGTGCACTTACGTATATAAAACTTATAAAAATATAATTTATCGGGTATCTAGTATGAAGGCGCCACGCCTTGGTTCGACTTTGTTGCCTGTCACCAGCACCGAGGCGAACAAAGGGACGCTACCTGCTCTGCCCGCCTGCTGTTCTGGGAAAGTGACTTCATGTCACTTTTGGTAGAAATATGTGATGCATTTTCTCCTGTCGCGGTTATCTCATTTACTTTCTGACATCTGTTAATAGACAGTCTATCTTGGACACCTGATCGCGAAGCCGTAAAATCGTTGTCATTAAAATAATGCAACTTAGAGTCCTGATTTCCTTGTACGGCATAAGGTAAATCAGGCTGATAATGTTAATGTGTAACCAGTTTCAGCTGTTTACTATCAGCTGCCAGCATACGGCAGATCCCTATAGAGAAGGCTTTGTACACTGCGAGGATAAATCTCCCAAACGTAGGCTTTGAGCACTCATGTTTTTCAAGATACGAGGGTATTATGAGAACGTATTATCTCAGTGTTCTCAGGTGATTTTCAGTTTTATTGCGTCTACTTAGCGCTGGAATTTGGGTGCTGACTGGTGATTCGTTTTAAAGACTGGAAAATTGTGATTTAAGTTGAATGTACTGCTTTGTAATGTAAATGTTGAAATTTAATTTGGATTAAGCAAAATATTCACGTAGAAGTGTCAACAAAGAGGACTGAACTGTTGTTTATCTTCGCTAGACAGGTTTAATTCTCAGCTATTTTGATTTTACTGGTGTTTTTTAACTCATCGTATGCCTGTGAATGCCGAAGCTTCAAAATATGTGCAACTTGAAGAGTTTGAGAAAAGATCTCCGAGATCTTCCATCCAACGATCCTCTCCATCCACAGTTGTCAAAGTCAAAAAAAAACAAAATAAGCGCTTAGACAAGTCATATTTTATACATTAAATTATTATCAAATAAAATTATTTTACTGTTCCACTAGTGCAATTTTTTGTCCACTAGTGGAAACTAGTGTCTGGTAGAGATCGCTGTTGAGCGATAAGATCACCAAATTGTCACATATCCTGTTTGTTTTATTTTTAAGTGTGTTTTGTCTATCTATCTCATCATCACATATCTATAAAATAATAATAATTATGTTCTGTAAAATTTCTTACATATAGATTGTCAATACATATATATAAAACTAATCAGACATTAATCTATGCCATCTGCTCAATAAGTACACATAACAATAGCTCCATCTAGTGGCGTCTTTGAATAACGTTGCAAACCATACCAGGGCTGTTACAATTATATGGTTAATTGATTGACAACCCTAATGCACATGTTAACTAACAGTAAACTCGAATTTGGATTACAGCTTGCATATAAATGAGTTTACTACAAATATTGAATTTGGTGATAATATGTACTTAGTATGATTGTTGATAATGTTGATTTAATAAATAATATTAATAAATAATGCTGGACAATTCACACAGTATTATCTAGCGCCATGGTAAGTAGAGCTTGTGTTATGGGTACTAGATAACTGATATACATAATACAATACATTACATAGATAGATATTTTTTATTATATATAGAAAACGACCAGAACACCCGGAACAAATATATGCAGATCGTACACACAATTGTTCCGAGGCGGGAATCGAACCCGCAACCTCTTGCGTCGCAAGCGGACCTCGCCCACCGCGCCACATCGGTCGTCTTGATTGATTGATGAATAATAGTAAGTATAGTCAGGCCAAGGTCAGGATAGAGGGGAAAAGACCAAGAGGACGGTCACCAACCCGCTGGTCTGGTCAAATGAAGGCTATAACGGGACTCACTTTGCCTGCAGCCCTGAGACAGACCGAAAACAGAGTGGTGTGGAAGCGGTTCATCAGCGTCACCGTAAAAGCCTTCCAGGACGGGCACGACCTTCAGCAATGAAGACAACGACAAAGAAGAAAATGAAAATGAAAAGTTTATTTATTTCTATAAGCTTACAAGCACTTAGACAGGTCATATTTTATAGTTCACTTCAATTTTTTGTCCACCAGTGGAAGAAGTGAGAAGAAACCACTAGTATATTACCACTAGTAGAAGAAGAAGTCAGGCCAAAAATATGTTTTACCTACATAAACTGATTTACAAAACGTAGTTCTACAGATTCTGAGATTAGTTGGTTCTTTATTGCAAGGATAATGCGAAGAAAATCTAGTGAGTCCCCTAATTTATAGTCATAACAAGTAATACATTTGAATCTATAAAAACTCGACTTGGTCTTCATTTTTAACCTTTTTTAAGAAAATAATGTATCTAGACATATACAGGGATCTAGGCGAGTTTTTTTTATCCATTTTTACCATAAGCGTTCATACTCTAAATAATAGTTGATTACGATAATATTAATGATATAATATAATATAATATATGAATAATATTTGATTATTTAGTTGATTTGAATCATTCAAAGCTTAAGTGAATTTGGTGAATGAGGAATCAAAAACCCATTATGTTATATTTTGAGAATGTTTCTAAACATCAGAGACCTGACCCATAGATAGAAATATTCGACGACCGATGTGGCGCGGTGGGCGAAGGTCCGCTTGCGACGCAGGAGGTTGCGGGTTCGATTCCCGCCTCGGAACAATTGTGTGTACGATCTGCAGAAATTTGTTCCGGGTGTTCTGGTCGTTTTCTATATATAATAAAAAATATCTATCTATGTAATGTATTGTATTATGTATATCAGTTATCTAGTACCCATAACACAAGCTCTGCTTACCATGGGGCTAGATAATGCTGTGTGAATTGTCCAGCAATATTTTTTATTTTTTATTTTTTTTTATTTATTCAAGAAATACAACTGGCCTCATAGTAAACCAAAATGGCCAGTTACTTACCTACCTGCTGACGAATTTTTTTTTACTCTTACGCTTTATTTAAACTTACGCGATCTGTACACATAATTATAAGTAATATTTAACGGGTATTTAACGCGTTTATTTACCTTTTTTCCCGACGTTTCAACGGGTTTACACACTGTCGTAGTCATCCCGTGACGTATGTACATAATTAATACTTATAATATAATTACCTGCCAACAGAAAGAAATTCCATCCAACTAAGCAAATTTAAACTTAATTGTGCTGTATTAGTTTCATTGCTATTTTAAATGAACACATCAGGTCATATTTTATCCTATTCATTATTATCAAATAACATTATTTTAAAGTTCACTTAAATTTTTTGTCTACTGTAAATACCTATAATATTTCCCTTTTCTGCGAACACAAGCCTTAGGAGCTTCCTCTTCATTGTTTGAAGACGTGATTACGACAAATAATCAACATGTTTCGAAGTTGGTCAAAGAGTAGGAGTACTTTTGTTTGGCGTATTCCGGTCAATCAGAAACTTTCCCCACTTTGCCCTCGGAACTAGACGCCTGGTACTTTGCCACTGCTGGAACTAAAAGTTAGCCAGTGAATACTTATTGTACCTTTTGCCAAGCTTAAGTACAAAGCTGCGTACTGAACCTTGGAAAAAACTCATGCGAAGTTTCACACGACCTTTTTCATAAAAGAAATATCTCCACACCATATTATACCTGGTGAAATATATCATAGGGTATTTTTCTCTTTTAAATCTGTCACACCCGAATGATAATGATTCTTTGTTGATGGCAATTGTGTCTGGTTGGACATTTTTCTGCCAGTGTCAAGTAATGGTAAATAGTTATAAAAGTAAAATACGCAGTAGATCTCAAGTTACTTATCCGTCAGATTTTCATTGAAATGGCCAATAAATCGCGACTAAAAGAAATAAAGAAAGAAAGAAAATACATTTATTGATTCACAAGTAGGTACAGCTTGCTACTAAATAATAATAATATATAAGTAAACAATAAGTAAGTAAGTAAGTACTGACTGGAAACGTGCTGGAATCAGAGATGCATTTGAGTATATGAGAGAGAGTTATTAACTAACTACGCGGCTTTGAAGGCGTTATTTCTATGAAAACATCTCTTGGGGTTCGTGTTCTAGAGTGGAGACCGTGACTCAGCAAACGCAGTGTAGGACGTCCTCTGGCTATGTGGGATGACGACCTGTGAAGGACTGCAGGCAGATGTTGGATGCGGCAAGCTGAAGACAGGGCGCTATGGCGCTCATAAGGGGAGGCCAATATGTCCAGTGGACTGCTATAGGCTGATGATGATGATGATGTCTCATGGGGTTTGATTTACGGTATAAAATCAGCTTATGTTTATTTCCATATCTAGATAATTCAGACTTCGGTCTATGCAATATTTCAGCCCGATCCGTTCAGTGGATTGGTCGTAAAGAAGTTAAAGTATTGTACATCATACATCATCCATCCATGCAAACTTTCGTATTTATAATATTAATAAGATTAAAATGAAATAGCTTGTCTTCCACAAATTGAGCACAAATCATAGCCCAATACTAAATCTAAATTAATTAGTATCGTGTGGGAAATCAGATGGAATCGGTCGAATAATTGAGCACACGATATTGGCCCCAAGCTGATTCCAATTTAGATGTCGATTAGAACTAAATTAGTCTGCACTGGCACAATTGGGCTGTAATAAACACGTTGGGGATTGGGGTATTTGAACTTTAAGCAGGATTTGCTTTAATAAGTAGGTTCTAGCACAAAAGCAGCATAATTAATCAAAAAAGGGTACGTAAAGGGTACAAAAAAAGGGGGGGTAGTGAAGTAAATTAAAATACCTACTACAAAAAACTTAAACAGTTTAAAAAACACTAGTTTCTGTCCGCGGCTACGCACGCGTTCTTTTTATACAAACGTTCAAAGGTTATCATTATACCATGGGAACTGATTTATGGGATAAAAATAACCTATGGGCTATTACAAATCTTGTACTACCACTATGTAAAATGTTTAGCCTAATCCGTCGATTTGGCAATATAGGTAACAATATCCTAGCGGACCTTCCCGGCTTCGCACGGTTTTAGTACGGATCCCTAACTTTTTTGAAAATATAATATAGCCTATGTTCACCGGGTATAGTGAAGCTTTCCAACGGTGAAAGAATTTTTCAAATCGGTCCAGTAGTTTCGGAGCCTATTCATTACACAAACAAAAAATCAAACCTTTCGTCTTTATAATATATTGTGTTCCGTTGTATCTTAGAGATAATTCTTTGTTCATTTTTAATAAATAAATTGAAAATTGTTAAAAAATATATTAGTATAGACTAGCGACCTACCCCGGCCTCGCACGGGTTCAATGTAGATACAAAATTATGTTGCAGTGTGGAGTGATTAATAATCATAAAAACCTTCCTCTTGAATCACTCTATCTATTGCTGAACTGCATTTAAATCCGTTGATACGTAGTTTAAAAGATCTAAGCGAACAGACATCAGAAGCATCTCCATTTTATACTGAGTAAAAAAGTGTGTTGCGAAATGTTGGTTTGGCGTTTGTTTTTTACTTCTTTACGACAAAACTACCGAACAGATCCGTATGAAAGAAAGAAAATACATTTATTGATTCACAAGTAGGTACAGCTTGTTACTAAATAATAATAATCTATAAGTAAACAAGAACATAAGGAAATAAATAAAATTAACTACGTATGTATTATATACAAGCAACAAGCGACTCCACAAAGCGAACCAATAGGTCCTGTCTCAGCATAATGTTGCTCTACTTCTCTGTAACTCTACTTGTTCTCTACTTGTCTGTGTCTGTGTGTGTGTACTTGTCTGTTTGTCTGTATGGCGATTATGTTACTCGCGACCGGTTTGCGACAGGCCTAACTTAAGCAATTAGTGCTGTCAAACGTCAATTTTGTATTAGTTTGACACCAGCTACAGTCAAAATTGATCGTTTGACAGCACTGATTGCTTAATTTACGCCTGTCGCAAACCGGTCGCGAGTTACATTATCACCATGGGCTGAAGTTTCCATATATAATATAAAGTGTACTGCTTGTTTTTATTTCCACCGTAGGTTACATACAGTACACACGTTACACTTGATGTCGTTAAGTTCTATAAATTTTAAAAGTTATATTAAAATGTTATACACTAATTTTGACATAGATAATATACCTCAGTAGTATTTTTCTGTTTTCTTTAAAAACCAATAGGTTCAAAGAGTTCGCTATCTCAATCTATCCATAGTAAAAAGAAGGTGAAAATGGAAAAATCCGCAGACACCTACCATTTCCGAATACGACCAGAGCTCGGGGGGAAAACCCCAAAAATGCGCGACTTAATTCGAGAGTCCGTCGCGTTGGCGCTCGTTTTAATAAAATACAACACCGGCATACCTCTAGCGAGATAAGAACTGTTGGATCATTTCTTTAATAATCCCTTTGACTGCGGAAAAGACAAAATCAGGTTTTTCAAATATTCGCGCGACAGCGGAGCGACCGGCTGCAGGCCGCTCAACCCGCATCGGTTTTGGCGCGTAGTAGCAGCAAACAAACTATTGCTACACTGCTCTATCATATATCAATGGCTTCCTTGAAAAACAAAGACAGATAGTGAAGCATGATCGAATGAACTTTCTCTCTTTTCACTGATATAAAACAATACGCGAAAATCTTTCAATCGACGGGAAACCACTTACAAAATAATCAAAAATGACGACCTCTGGGGCGCGATGGGCGAAGGTCCACCTGCGACGCAGGAGGTTGCGGGTTCTATTCCCGCCTCGGGACACTCGCATGACCCGAGTGCTGGTGAGTATCTGGCACAGCTTATCAGCAATGCCATACAGCGCGGGGCAATGTCTTGGAGACGCTTCCGACTGGTATCGATATAGATCAGTTGAGCTACCTGTAGATTGTTTGCATCAGTCTGGATTTAACTCAATCGTAAACACTAGTTCTTATTTTTGACGACCGATGTGGCGCGGTGGGCGAAGGTCCGCCTGCGACGCAGGAGGTTGCGGGTTCCATTCCCGCCTCGGAACAATTGTGTGTACCAACTGCAGATATTTGTTCCGGGTGTTCTGGTCGTTTTCTATGTATAATAAAAAATATCTATCTATGTAATGTATTGTATTATGTGCATCAGTTATCTAGTACCACAAGCTCTGCTTACCATGGGGCTAGATAATGCTGTGTGAATTGTCCAGCAGTATTTATTTATTTATTATTTGTTTATATTTTTTGATTATGATTTTCTTTGATAATATATATGTTTTAGTAGATATAGCAGAAAATTGGAGTAGTTTTAAACGATAAATATTGAGTTATCTAGATTGTTTGCAGCCTGCAGGTAGCTCAACAGTTTCAAATATAAATTCTAGTTTACTGTTGTTTAATCATTACATAGTATAAAACAAAGTCGCTTCCCGCTGTCTGTCTGTCCCTATGTATGCTTAGATCTTTGAATCTACGCAACGGATTTTGATGCGGTTTTTTTAAATAAACTTAAGAGGAAGGTGTACAAACCATTTGATGCATATATTTACAAGCGGGCGAAGCCGCGGGGCACATCTCGTTGTAGATAAAGCTATATTAAACTGATCTAGCTATTATGCCCAAGCTACACCCCTATACAAAGTGACGGTTGACATATTAGGCGGTGGCCACACGGCCGACAAATTTCCAATTCAGATCGGTTTAGCCGTAACATGAACGGTTATCGGTCTTTTTGTTTGTGTGACTGTGTAGGTATCATCGCTGTTGGCTGAACGGGGTATCAATAAAATAAATAAAGCTTTCATTCCTCTCTCACAATATGTTGTTATAAGACTAAAAGGAACACTAAAGCCAGTAATATGAACGTCTGCTCAGTCATACATGTATGATTGAGTAACGGTTTCCTTTGCCACCAACGTCACTAAATCATAGAACTATGACTGAGCAAGCTTCATAATACGGGCCTCAGTATAGATTCTAAGAAAGTACATATACATATATTCTTGTCATATTGAATTTTTAAGTTATTATGTGGCCATACTTTCGACTATAACTATATGTGAGAGAACTAGGACTGATTTCTGCTAACCAATGACTTAACTATGACAATGGTAACGTCGCGGAATTGTCCATAGATGTAAGCAAACTCTAGACGTGCGGTACTATTGGCACGGAAAGATTATGATAGATTGAAACAAATGGTTGAAAATGGTAAAATGGTTTCAACCTTGACACTTCTGATATACGTCCCTGCATCTGTAGATTGTTTCATCAAAGGTAAAATGCCAAAATGTGTAATTTTCAGAGTGCATTGTTATCTCGAAGCAATTCAATTAGTAGAATAAGGGCCCTGGGGCCTGTGATAAATTGAAAAAAATACCTGTGATATCTCTTAAATCGATCGTGGTATCATTTAAAACAAATGCTTTAAAATAATTGTTTTTTATGTCCGGGGATATCTTTGGACGATCTTATGTCAACAAAAGGCGTGTTTACATTCTGAAGGCTGGAATTCTGGACGTTGGCTGTTTTACACCACCTTGCCTAGGAAAGCATGTTTATAGCCTATTTTCAGCTTGCCGCATCCAGTATCTGCATGTAGTCTTTTGCTTTACGTTTGCCAAGTCGTGGTCTTCCGAATACGATTACTTCAGCGGTTATCGATTCTGCTTGAGATACTTTAGCTTGCAATTTTTTAAGCTTTGTTGATAACTTTGATTCTCTGTCGGATATACCCATGTATTTGTTGCGAATTCTGCCCTTCAAAGAGACTCTGAGCATATTTCTGTCAACTCGCTTTTCGCACTTTAAACTGGTAGACCAACCCTACCGTGAGTTTACACGTCACCGCATACAAATTATGCATAGAAAACCAAGTAGAACTACTTTATAGTCGTTCCCCGTAAAACTTACAAGCCATTAACTGGATGCGTCATTTAAAATTCCAATTAGCCATACACATCTGTCTAAACACCAATAAAAAGTTTTCTAGTTAGTCGCTTCAACGAATTCCTACATAGTATGAAAATGTCCCTTGAAACTCCCACAATGCAAACCAAACTCTATGTTGTTTCTATAAAGCTTATTTTTATATTTCTGTTTTTAATCAGCAGAGCCTATCGAAAGCTTCCAGGGAAAATTGAGGTTTGAATTTAATAACCAGGAGAAATTATGAGGTTCTGATAGCGTAGGTCGTGAAGGTATTTTAGTAATGTTTAATTTGGTTGGGTTCTGGAATATTCAATTTATTGGATAGATAGGTTAATATTTCCGACCTTAATAATATAGGTCAGTATAAATACTTTTGGTATGTAGATTATAATAGAATAGAATAGAAAAAACATTTATTTAGACACAGGTACAAAATACAGGCATAGAATAAACAAACAAAGAAGTTTATCATGGGGGTAAACGACACAAATAGGTGACATTAAGACTAAAATAAGACTACCTCCATGACCCTGCGCCGAAATAGGGGTTGGCTCAGCGTGTGCTGAACATTATTATATTCAGCGCTGTTTTTCAGCCAAATACCTTAATTACTAGTTGAAGTCACGGACAACAATTCGGTGACAACAAAGAGAAAAATATTTGATACAAATAAACAAAAGTAGTATGTAACCAATAGGTATTTTATGTAAATAAGGGCATATAAGTTTAAATTCTATTTCAACATTGTGTTGAACATAAGAACTAGAAGAAGATATAACAAAATTCATTGTATCTATCGGAAATTATTTTGAAGAAATGGCCTCTGGCGTTTGTCAATACGTGTTAATAATAATAATAATAAGCCCGCAGGGCAGCTTGTGGCGAGCTGTTGGTGAGTAGCGACACCACGGGTACCGAGTGCTCCCGGGGAAGTTCCTGGTTCTCGTCTCCGCTAGCGGAGTGGCATCCCAAGAGAACCAGACCCCCACCTCTTGCTTGCCTTCATTGGCCGGTCTGAGTGGAGTCGCGAGAGATGCATCTTAGGATGCAGACTCGGGGGTGGAAGTGTCTAATGGCGTAATAGCGAGGAAACCCGCTCACGAGCAGTCTTCGTGATGGTGAAATCGGGGCCGCACCTCTCGACACCCCTCAGTCGTTTGCGCCGATGTTGTTCCTCTCCGGTAATTTACTCCGGCTTTTTAAGGAACCCATCCAGCATTCGGCAAGCCACCGTCTGCCACTCTTCTTAACATTATGATTGACTTGTTTATGGCAGACGTCCGCAATCTCCCCTATAGCCCGATTACCCAGTCCATCCATCCATCACAATAACCTGGTTTTATTTCTTTCATTTTTCTTTGCAATAGTCTCTACACCTGGTGGATACCATCTTTGGATGTATCATATTGTGCACCCGAGGATGATACCCGCTATGTGTAGCCATCGCCTTTAGATTAACTTCTCAAAGGGCCTCTGTGCTGTTGGCTTCGGCCCCACGCAAGCCTTCCAAAGGACCGGGTCACTTTATGGCCCGAGATCATGGTAAATGAGAGACATAATAATAATGATTGACTTGTTTATGGCAGACGTCCGCAATCTCCCCTATAGCCCGATTACCCAGTCCATCCATCCATCACAATAACCTGGTTTTATTTCTTTAATTTTCCTTTGCAATAGTCTCTACACCTGGTGGATACCATCTTTGGGTGTATCATATTGTGCACCCGAGGATGATACCCGCTATGTGTAGCCATCACCTTTAGATTAACTTCTCAAAGGGCCTCTGTGCTGTTGGCTTCGGCCCCACGCAAGCCTTCCAAAGGACCGGGTCACTTTATGGCCCGAGATCATGGTAAATGAGAGACATAATAATCGTTTATTTTCAGATAACACAGATCCATATAGTTAAAATCAACAAAGTATGAAGTTACTGTCACATTGCACGCTGTGCATGGCCACGCTGCGCATTTCAGCTGCGTGGGTTCGTTTGTTTGACAACGTAAGTCTACGATAATACATAGCCGTAAACAGAGTGCGAGGCGTTGGGACAGCGACTTTGCCGGTTTACGTGTGCCGCGTGTATAGCGTTGACAGCGATGAGCTGGGTGCCATATTCGAGCAAGCCATGCGCTTAGCAATGACATCATTAATCTCGTATTCGTGAGTGTGTTTGTGGGTTGCAATGTACGTTTTATATTAATGTGCTTTTATGCTTTTTGTTTTTAAGTTTTATTTGATACTAGCTGCGCCCCGCGGCTTCGCCCCCGTGGAAATCTATGTGTTAAATGGTTAAAATTATAAAAGTATTCTATGTTAGACTCCTGGTTCTAAGCTACCACTCCGCCAATTTTCAGCTAAATCGGTTCAGCCGTTCTCGAGTTATAAGTGTTGTAACAAACACGACTTTCTTTTATATATATAGATTATTGTTTTTGCAAAGAGTAGGAAGACACGCTATTACGTCGCCTCTGTTTGCGTGGTGGTGGGAAAGCAGCTTAGATACTATAAGAAACAAAACAAATTAATAGGATGTGTAAGTCAGTGTCCCCTCAAAAGTCTAATAAAAGCATTTAATCCAAAAGTAATAAAGAAGCGAGATCTCGCATTCCTACGAGGACACTCCGACGAGGAACAATCTCTTTTATATACATTTTCAGGAAAGCCAGTACTTATACATAACAATATCGTTGAGCTGAATGAGCGCCAGGACGAATAGAGCAAGAGCTACGAACGGAAAATGTACAACATCAATAACTTACTTAATACTCAATAACTTCGCTACATAGTATAAAACAAAGTCTCTTCCCGCTGTCTGTCTGCCCCTATGTATGCTAATAAGGCGCTAAGCGGTTTCTTTATAGATAGACTGTTTCAAGACGAAGGTTCATAAACCATTAGACACATAGATTTTCACGGGGGCGAAGCCGCAAGGCGCAGCTAGTTAGCTCATAAATCTAAAAACGTAGGTACTGACTGGTGTTACGAAGCGTACTGTACCATTAGCAGCGAGCATGTTACATTACACCGTGTGCTAAAATCTGTCTCATTGCTCGTTGCGATGTTTGCTGTCTAGCGCGTAACGCCCCGTAACGCCGGTCAATATCCATCTTTAGACTTTAGCTTACAAAACGCAACTAAAGCCCATAATAGTGACTGTAGATATTAGGGAACATAATATGAGTGTTAAAAAAATATAATATTTTTATTTTTGTTGACTTCGAATTAAGCTTGTTGTTCTTATAGACTCGTCTTATGTTTATCTTGATATTTTATCGCTGTTTGATGTTTATTTATTTATTTATATTTAGGGTTTGTATAGTTGTGGTCGATTTTCCGCAATAATTATATTTGTGAGATTAGAATTGGTGAATGCTCCATTGCTAATTTGATTCCCAGAGATGAATTGTAACATCTCCTAGACTACAAGCTTTCTGCAAAATTCGACCGCTTTGCAAATGACGTCACGGGCATCGACTGCGAAGATGTCATTAAGACGGCCCCTCTTCAATCTCAACCTTGTTTCATACTACATAAGGGTGATGTTGATGGCTTTTTGTGAAGGGGGGAGGTGGGTTTTTTTGCGTGGGTGTCATTGACGGATCTCTGACATTTCTCATCAAGTGCTATTATGAAATGTCAAGCGACACGCACTGGCGCTCATTTCGCGAAATAAATTCTGCGATTACCTGTCCCTCAGGTATACGATATGATAATGAGGGTGCTGGCTCTTTGAGTTTATTTTTAATTTAAAAAGGATGGCGTAGAATAGACTTAGATTAATTCTTATATCCAATACAACCGAGTTACGAGTACACTTGAGTACCTAGTGCCAATAATTAACACGCGTATTAATTATTCGCGTAGAGGCGCTGACTCGTAGAGGTTCTACGGCGTAGATGCACTGACGCATAGTGGTGCTATGGCGTAGAGGTGCTACGACGTAGAAGCACTGACACCTAGAAGTGCTACGGCGTAGAGGCGCTGACGGCTAGGAGGTTCTACGGCGTAAAGGCACTGACGCTTAGGGGTACTATGGCGTAAAAGTGCTACAGCGTAGAGGTGCTACGACGTAGAAGCACGGACACCTAGAAGTGCTACGGCGTAGAGGCACTGACGGCTAGGAGGTGCTACGGCGTAAAGGCACTGACGCTTAGGGGTACTATGGCGTAAAGGTACTACGGCGTAGAGGCACTACAGTGTAGAAGCACTGCCACGTAGACCGTATTCTACTTCCGACGAAAATATGAGTATTGTGGGTTGATTTGTAGAGTTCGGTTCATTTATGCTGATCGCCACGACTATAGATAACACCTCCTCTTTATTGCAGGTAAAAATAATATACTTCCCTTAACTACCCGATGCATAACGTCCCTACGGATAATATTGCTGAACGTATGCAAATGTATTCAATTATTGCAAATGAATATGGCACGAAACGAGTGCTCATTTTAATTAATTCCGCGCTCGATTGTAACTGACAGTTGTGATGTGCTGTTATTCAATTATGGCTGTGAAATATCAAATATGCATTATTTGTGCAATTCGCACATACTCGTATGCATTTTTTTTACTATACAACTTCTATTTTTGGAACCATTCTTTGCCCTTCAAAATCGTAAAGTATAAAAATGCAGTCAGACTGAGAGACGTCACCTTACGTAACTGCTCTTCTTTTGGCGACCTTTTTCTGAACTAAACCTTCATCATTCAACACCAATCAGTCTTGCAATTGTAGCAAAGCAAAGGAACTTTGCAGAAGAAGTACGCCATAGGCACTGAATGTGCTATACATATATGGCCATCACTATTTATAGCCTCTATAGTGACTAAACGGGTGCTTCACCGCAACTTCAAAGAGTCATGAGAACATGTCATCATGGGCACTAAACTGTAAAATTTTATACATCTAAAAAATGGTGAAACAACACATAAAACGTGTCTTGAAGTAAAAATTCAGTCAAGCTCCCTTTATCATGTGTGGCAACTAAGTACAGTCTATAAATTAAAAAGTTAAGTGGCCTATAAAGGAGGGCGATTGGGAACGACCGTTAAATCATTTTACTACCTAACTTGTGCCATTACTTGGGGAAGGTTCGAGGGAGGCACCTTGAGAATCCAGTGGTAAATTATTGGCGTGGATGGTGGGCTCTTGTTATGGTGTGCTGATTGAATTTCCTTATGGATTTAAAATATGATCTTGTTTGGCATGACACTCACTCGAGATATAGTCACTCCCCGACAGTGTGCCGTAGTGAGAAAAGGATAGAAAGATGGATAGAAAACACTTTATAATACCACACAAAACAGAAAGCAATACAGAGATAAAAACTTAGATTAAAGGTATAAAGGACGGCCTCTTTCAGGCAACCTTAGGGTGGACTGGACATGAAGGAACAATATAGGAGAGAGAGAAGAGTCTTCGCGTATTCCATACAACACAACATAAATAAAATAAATAACAAATCGTATCTTGCTTTAACTTGTTTAAATAAATTAGACAGCATTGCTGGAATGCATATGCTAGCAGCGCTGTTTTTCAATTCACTGCTCTTGGCTAGAGCTACGAACCATATAATTTTCTTATAAGTTATAAATAATATTTGTTGTAATATCGGCAACCGAAATACGTCGCTTTTGGTAAAACATAAATAATAATTAAATAAATAAATAATGCTGGACAATTCACACAGCATTATCTAGCTCCATGGTAAGCAGAGCTTGTGTTATGGGTACTAGATAACTGATATATATAATACAATACATTACATAGATAGATATTTTTTATTATACATAGAAAACAACCAGAACACCCGGAACAAAAATCTGCAGATCGTACACACAATTGTTCCGAGGCGGGAATCGAACTCGCAACCTCCTGCGTCGCAGGCGGACCTTCGCCCACCGCGCCACATCGGTCGTCTAAAAACTCTGACATAGTACATATAGATAGATAAAACATTTATTTGGTACTAATACATGTTTTATCTAACACACATATCTACAATTAACATAGAGATACAATATTAAACAAAAGTATAATAAAACAATTAAAACGAGCAATTAAAAGGGCAAGTACTTACTGTAGGTAAATATGTTGTGTGCTGCAGTACAACAAATAGGCCATGGCTCAGCGATATTTTATTTATTTATATTCTGCTAAAAAGCAAAAACACTGATTTTCAGCCAAAACCTGAGAGCGAGCAGAACGAGCACAAACGGAAAGCGTGTGGGTTGAGAATTACTGTGGTATCTATGTAAAAATAAAAATAATAGTCTTAGAAAGCGTCATCATCATCATCATCAGCCTAGCAGTCCACTGCTGGATATATGCCTGCCCCAATGAGCGCAATAGCGCCCTGTCTTCAGCTTGCCGCATCCCGCATCTACCTGCAGTCTTTCGCAGGTCGTCATCCCACCCGGTCGGAGGGCGTCGTACACTACGTTTACCGAGTCGTGGTCTCCACTCAAGAACACGTTTGCACCATCGGCCGTCGGTTCTTCGCGAGATATGGCCGGCCCACTGCCACTTCAGCTTGCTAATTCTTTGAGCTATGTCGATAACCTTGGTTCTCTGTCGGATGTATTCGTTATGAATCCTATCCTTCAGAGAAACTCCGAGCATAGCTCTTTCCATAGCTCGCTGAGCGACTTTGAACAGCCTTATCGTGAGTGTCCACGTCTCAGCTCCGTAGGTCATAACGGGTAGGACGCACTGATTGAAAACTTTCGTTTTCAAGAACTTCCGTTTTAAAAAGTGTATAAAGTAGTATATCTTTATTTGTCGCCTTAAAAAGAATTTTATTTCTATCCCCACATTTTTCAACTGTAGTAATAATTCAAGTTAATAAGCTAGGTGTCAATGAGCACGACTCGTAAACAAGCCCTCGGGTACTTAAGTGTCACTTTACTTCGAATATTGCGCTTTTACAGTTTGCTTGATGGTGTCTTCTCTTAAATTAAATGTTTAAGTGCCTATGTAGCTACCTAGATAGACAGAACTACATTCTTGTACATTTAACAATGTAACCCCTGACATAGTGTGCGAAAGGGAAACTATTCTATACTGCTTGATTATTATCGCAAATAAATAACAAATAAATAAATAAAATATATAATGCTGGACAATTCACACAGGATTATCTAGCCCCATGGTAAGCAGAGCTTGTGTTATAGGTACTAGATAACTGATATACATAACACAATACATTACACAGATAGATTTTTTTTTTTTATTATACATAGAAAACGACCAGAGCACCCGGAACAAATATCTGCAGATCGTACACATAATTGTTCCGAGGCGGGAATCGAACCCGCAACCTTCAGCGTCGCAGGTGGACCTTCGCCCACCGCGCCACATCGGTCGTCAAATATATATAATAATGTAGTGTGAATTAGCATTGCTATTCAACGTGGCAATGCTGCCAGCATTCTGGGCCGGTGACTAGTTGAAATTATTTTATTCTGTTATTGTAATTTTCTTGATAAATAATCTTTATTAACACGGAAACTTACAATCATATATAAATAAACAAAAAAAAAAACATAAATAATTGAAGTAATATAAATAATTAATAAGGCTTATCTTCGTGGTCCTTTAGTGAGTTGGTTGTGAGTTGAGGAGTGAGTTGTATTGTTGTAAATATCTTAATGTAACCTATGAAAATTCAAAAAGAATACATATAAATTAACAGATAATAAATAAATGATAACAAATACATAAAATAATTAATTTATATTAAAATGAATAAAATAATTATATGATTATATAAAATAATTAAATAATTATATGATAACAGGTTAATAATATGTCAGGTATGACATATTATTAACCTGTTATCATATAATTAATTTTGAACCCAATTGAAAAGTATTGTATAGTATTTTAACTGAAAACGTTTAAAGGATTTAACTTTATATGTAGGTTCCCTACTAAGGGAACCTACATATAAAGTTACTACTAACACCTGTGGATGTCGTAAGAGCCGACTACGGCTCTTACGACATCCACAGGTTATGTTCCAGGGGTAAGAATAAACCCCTGGAACATAACCTGCGGACGCCGTAACCGCTACGGCGCCATCACATAAAATTACATCTACATAAAATTATGTGAATCCAGTATTATATTAATTCAATTAATAAGATGACTGTTTGTTGATTCAATTGATTGGACACCTATCAGAAAGTTCAGCGGAGTTAAATTGTTTACTTGGCCAAGTTGCGACAGAAATGAGGCCAAGCTGAGGCCAAGACGACAGTAAATTGCCTGACCAAGAGACCAAGAGTTTCTTTATAACTTTTTTTAGTACCTCGTAATTCTTACGGGCAACTACGATTTACAATATCAATGATGAGATTCTATGTTATTTATTCTAATGTTTTTGTTATTAAGTAAAACTTTAGGAACAAAGGTCAAGCTAATCTTAATAAACACTAATATTAAAAATATGAAAGTTTGGATTGATGATTGTATGTTTGTTACTTCTTCACGCCAAAACTTTTGAACGGGTGGAGCTAAAATTTTGCAAAAATGAAAATCTAGCCCTGAAATAAGATGAAGGCCGTTGATCTCTTAGTTTAGTTTCTACGGTTAATTCTATGAAAACTTTAAACGTTTTCATAGGAGACTAAGTGTGCGAAACTGTTGACAAAAACTAGAAATCGATGCTACTAATGACCACTAGAACGCTAAAATAACCTAATGTGACTAGACTACACTGTGTATAATTTTTGTTTATCAAATAAATATCCTTATTTTATCATTATAACTTATATTTACAATTAAGAATATTTTTTATATAAAATTAAAATAAAATTGAATGCGTTTGAATTTAGTGGTAAGTTTTCGTATTATTTGTTACCCAAAAATTGAACCCAGAACCTCAGGCAACCGTTCCGTACCGAAGGTCGTTATTCAGACAGCTCCCATCTGCTAGGAAAATTGGCTTGTCAGAGCTAGGCATACAAACCTAAGAATTTATTGAGTTGGCAAGTAAAGCTTAGGCCATCTAGCAATATCTTGCCAAATCACTCAACAGATTGGATTAATTACCAAGCCTATTTTCTAATTTAGCAATCTGATACGGCCACCAGTAGTTGTCAAAATTAAAATAAATAAATAATGCTCGACAATTCACACAGCATTATCTAGCCCCATGGTAAGCAGAGCTTGTGTTATGGGTACTAGATAACTGATATACATAATACAATACATTACATAGACCAATAATACAATATATTACATTGACCTCTGTGGCGCAGTGGGTGAAGGTCCACCTGCGACGCAGGAGGTTGAGGGCGATTCCCGCCTCGGGACAAATGGTTGTACGATCTGCAAATATTTGTTCAGCGCGTACAGTTCTTTTTCTATGGACTTATAATAAAAAATATATATCTACATATGTAACGTATTGTATTATGTACATCAGCTATCTAATACCTACCCGTAATACAAGCACGGGGCTGAGCTTGGGGCTAGATAATGCAAAGTAAATTGTCCGACATTCTTATCTACTTGATGGTGTCATGAAAACTACTTCAGTAATCAGCCATGAGATAAAACTTTTCCTCCAATCCTTTTTATCGGTTACTCTGTAAAAACTTTTGGTAAGACTTAATTATCTACCGAAACGGAACCCAAATTAGATTACTACAAAGCTTAATTTGCATCGATCCTAAACAACCGGCAGTAATACCGCTTCATTCTCGTTACAAAACAAGAACAAGAACTAAGCTTCAACATTTCGAAGACGAGCGAGTTTCAAGGGTATTACTGTATTGTAGATTATGTATACAATACAACACAATATCTTTGTTGACAACACCAAGTTATAGGTCAAGTACCAAGGTATACATTTATATAATATTTCTTAAATAACGCTGAAGATGAACTATGTGAAAATGAAAATGAAAATGAAAAGTTTTTATTTCTTTAAGCTTACAAATAAGCACTTAGACAAGTCATATTTTATAGTTCACTTCAATTTTTTGTCCACCAGTGGAAGAAGTGAGAAGAAACCACTAGTATGTTCATAACTTATGTGTCTAGTACATTTGATTTGCTTATCTGTAAGTTGGTAGATTTTGAGTTGGAGCAAAATTCGTTCCAAGCTTTTTTATCTTCTAAGTAATCTGATATTTTGTAATAAGCTTTTTTACAAAGAATATGTTTAACAATTTTTTTTAATTTATTTCCTGATAATTTTTGCAACTCACTTATGTAAGATGCACTTACTTTATTAGGTGTATATTTCTAATGTTTTTTTTATTTTAATTATGATTTACAAGTTTAGATAATGTTTTTTATTAGAATAATTTAGTGGATATTTTAGTATTTGTTTAGTGACGAACTTAAAGAATAAATATCGAATCTGAGTATAACTTATTCTACGGTTTATGAACCGTAGAAGTTATACCTTAAAATATTTAGCATACATCAAATACAAAATAGACTTAATTAATATAATATTTATATAGATTTGATCATAACTAGTCTAATTCAGTACTTATCAGTATAGTCTAAAGCGACTTGTTTATTTACACGCATTCGTGAATGCTTCACGCATTCTATTTTCGCTAATTTGCGTTTTCTAAAATATATGAATAGTTGAGCCATAAAAATAGAGGAATACGTGATAAACGACAAACTCACGAACACACTGTCAAAGTATGCTTCCTAAATAGGCTGCCTTTTTTGGTATTTGGCTATAAATAAATAAATAATGCCGGAAAAATCTAGGTACTAGATAAGCGATATACATAATACAATAAAAAACGACCAGAACACCCTGAACAAATATCTGCTGATCGTTCATTTGTCCCAGGCGTGAATAGAATGGCAATGAGAGGTAATAGGAGTTTTGTGAAATGCGCACCCGCTGTCTAAGATTAATGCTATTACAAATCATTTCCCATACCTACATCGAAAAGAATGCTGAAACGTCCTCTCCGCTAAGAATTTCTTTATATTCTGTAGCTTGCTGTAGCTATCCTAAGGTGCTGTCTAAGAAAAATGCTACAAATCATTCCAATACATTGAAAATAATGCTGAAACGTGCTCTCAGCTAAGAATTTCTTTATATTCTGTAGCTTGCTGTAGCTCTCCTAAGGTGCTGTCTAAGAAAAATGCTACAAGTCATTCCCATACTTACATTGAAAATAATGCTGAAATGTGCTCTCAGCTAAACATTTCCTCATTATTCTGTAGTCTCCGGTTCATTTCGTGTTTTCTACGCAACCGCCGTATTGTGGCTAAAGGCAACATTGATCAAATTGGCCAACTCGATGTCTCCGTCAATTTCATTAGGGTTTGGTTTTACGGGTAATTTTCTTGGATAGCGCCGGTTAGGTTTAATCACGGAGAACCGAGATTTATTTGCGGTGTGTTTTGGTTCGGTCAGGTGAGTTTACGAGTTGGTGTTTTGGTATTTTGTGCAGGACGTAATTAAGCTGCGTAAACCTCGTGTAATTGGATTTTTTTCATTAAACGAAGTATTATATCAACTTAAATTTGCTTTGACATGAATTTGCAAGTATAGAAAGATGAAAACGGTTGGTTTTGTTTTAGGAAGAACCTTTATAGAAGAACCACCGTTTTATCCCAACTTTTCTGTTATTTAAATCGCTTATACAGGATGTCCGGCAGACCAAGAGCCATATGGTAACGGGGGGTAGATGCAGTAGTGCTTGGCGGTTTATTAAACACTGGAAATCATCTCTGCTATTTTAAAGATTTTTCGATGTTTTCCGAAATTTGAACTTTTTAGGTCTGTAACATTTTTGTATGAACTTACTTGTTTTAGAACTTACTTGATTCCATCTACCCCCTGTTACTATATGGTACACGGTCTGCCGAGCACCCTATATAATAATTTAGCTAGTAAATAACCATTTTCACCCGGAAATTTGCATCAAATTCAGGAATTCTTAGATAATAATAGATACCTTCCCCAATGAGCGCCATAGCGCCCTGTCTTCAGCTTGCCGCGTCCAGCATCTACCTGCAGTCTTTCGCAGGTCGTCATCCCAACTGGCGCTCATTGGGAGAGGCCTATGTCCAGCAGTGGAGGATATACTGATGATGGATCCAGGTGATAGACTGATGATGATGATGAATAGATACCTTCGAAGTTCGAACTTCTTGACACAGTAGTCGTCTCACATTATACAAAAAAAATACAAAAATCTTTATTCGAAACAAGAGACTTATAATATAGGGTACAATTGTGGGCTGACTGCTTTCAAGCTTTCAAAAGCAGGATCAATACGGATGTTAAAGTGATCAACTCTGTTCCGTGGCTTAACATAAGCCGATTTGGTTCCGTATCTTATTCTGGGGCGAAAAGTAGCAAAATCAATTCAAGGGAAATCAAATAAAAGGAGTTATTCAAATATAGGTAATGAGTATTCATCCAACGACGACCGATGTGGCGCGGTGGGCGAAGGTCCGCCTGCGACGCAGGAGGTTGCGGGTTCGATTCCCGCCTCGGAAAAAGTGTTTGTACGATCTGCATATATTTGTTCCGGGTGTTCTGGTCGTTTTCTATGTATAATAAAAAATATATATCTATGTTATGTATTGTATTATGTATATCAGTTATCTAGTACCCATAACACAAGCTCTGCTTACCATGGGGCTAGATAATGCTGTGTGAATTGTCCAGCATTATTTATTTATTTATTTATATTTATTTATAGTTATAGTATTTATTATTATTTAGAAACGCACAAAGTTTTTTTCATTAACTTATGTTTGAAAATAATCAATTAATCATAGTTATATTTTATTTAGAAGGTAACTTAAACGGTAACTTGTCCGTAAACCCTAATTAGTCTCTCATATGAAATTACTAATATGTACCTGGTTAAGTAGGTAGATACAGTTGACTCTTACATTTCACTCACTCGCGTAACTAAATAATGATCGTCGCGTCAGAAACTGAATGTACCTAGGTAGCATCTGGGAGTCAAGCAGGCCCCTGTATGTACTTGTACAAGCGGGGTACAATGAAGAACAAATAATAAGGCAGAATGAATGAAGTACCAAGATAAGCTGAAGCAAAGGCACCAGCAATAAAATAAAATAAATAATGCTGGACAATTTACACAGCATCATCTAGCCCTTAGCTAAGCAGAGCTTGTGTTATGGGTACTAGATGACTGATATAAATAATACAATACATTACATATATAGTTTTTTTTTTATTATACATAGAAAACGACCAGAACACCCGGAACAAATATCTACAGATCGTACACATAATTGTTCCGAGGCGGGAATCGAACCCGCAACCTCCTGCGTCACAGGCGGACCTTCGCCCACCGCGTCACATCGGTCGTCTACAATACAAAGTTGGGATTCATGATATACCTATGTGACGATGAAACGAAAATATTTATCTAAGGTGTGTTTTTTTTATTATTTATTAACCAACTTAAAATAATGTTACAAAAAAACTTAATAATAACACTAATAAAACTACATAGGAGTGTTATTAGCGAATCAGCCGAGTAACTATCGCATACGTTTGACAATTCATCATTATCAAGTCCACTGCTGGACCTAGGCCTCCCTAATGAGCGCCATAGCGCTCTGTCTTCCTGTCTTAGCTTGCCGCATCCAGCATCTCCCTGCAGTCCTTCGCAGGTCGTCATCCCACTATTACACAATATAGAAATAGAATAGAAATAGAAAATGTTTATTTGTGTTTCATATAAAATAATACAACTTAAGAACTAATAATAATAAAAGAATTAAAACACGAGAACACAGAAAGGCTACCGACTCATCATTAAATGCTACATTGATATAAGCCAGTGCAGCGCTGGTTTTCAGCGGCGCCAGCGTGCTGAGTGCAGCACACAACACAAATCACTAATGATAACAATTTGACTTGTTCATCATCCCAATATTGACAATATTATGCTTAGCTTCTAGTTAGCTAAAACACGTTCCGCTATAAGCTTTGAAAATCTGTTCCAACACGGTAAATTCCACGTCCAATCCAAAAACCAGAGAGAGAGTCTCGTTCCGCCATAACAAGCCATACCGGATCATCCCCAGCACTGATAACCTCTAATCAAAGCTGATAACTAATGAGACAAAAGCCATCCTTTTTTGTCGCCATTAACAGAATAAGGCTGCCGCAGACGCGGCTAATTTGAGGCAATTACCAAGGAGTCCCGAAGGAGCCCGAAGGACGCAGTGATTGACGTAAGCTGGGATGGTATGTGACAGCCTTGAATGTCATCTGTGTCGAGCTTCGTGAATGAAATTCTCTGAGGATTGTTTTCGTAAGTGGCAAGATGAGGGATGTTACCTATTATTATAACTGGATTAGATTTAACTAATCTGCATTTGCTTCAGTTGGAGGGGCTTTCCGGTTTAAAAAGCGCTCGAAGAGTTCCGTACAAATATCTATAAAAAGGCAAAAAATTAAGTTGTAAGGGATAAATATTTGTTTGCTTAAATATTTGTTTTACTATAATTTAAGTATTCATTTATATTCTGTGAATATTTCAAGCGTCTGTTGCCGTTATTAATATCGAGCAAAAAGATCACGTTTGTTGTACACCCTAAATACTAATTTTATTTTTTATATTGTTATAACGGAAACAGAAATACATTATCTGTGAAAATTTCAACTGTCTTACTATCACGGTTCATGAGATACAGTCTAGTGACAGACAGACCAATAGATAGACAGTGGAGTAATAGGGTCCTGTTTTCCCCTTTGCGTACGGAATCATAAAAATTAGGTAAGCGCCTGGTCAAAGCAACGCGTGATCCGTGAGATGATATCTAGCGCAGCGCATCAGCATTGCTAATTACTATATAGCGGGACAATGCAGCCATCATCTTGGAGACGCTTCTGATTGGTATTGATAATGGATCAGAGAGCTTGATTGTATGCAACTGTTTGCAATTAGCTTAATTGTCTCAATTGTGAAGTTTAGTTCTAATTTGTTTCTATTCCTCAAAAGTATTTTTCTTTGTAAATACATTTCTAAAATTACGTTATAGTGCCCGTTCCTCTGTTCGAAAAAAGATAATTTCTATCATCATTAACGAATTAATTATTAAATCCCTTTTCGTCATCAACTTTGCAAGAGAGATAAACCTTTTGGACAAGAGATTGATAAAATGGTGAGTTAATCAGCATACGAACAAGCTGTATGGGTCGACTCACTTACGGAATACCTACCACTTTTATTAAGGTATTTTAAAAGGTATTTTAAATGAAAAGTTGATTATAAATAAATAAATAATGCTGGACAAATCACACAGCATTATCTAGCCCCATGGTAAGCAGAGCTTGTGTTATGGGTACTAGATAACTGATATACATAATACAATACATTACATAGATAGTTTTTTTTTTTTATTATTATATAGAAAACGACCAGAACACCCGGAACAAATATCTGCAGATCGTACACACAATTGTTCTGAGTCACAATCACAATTGTTCATTATATAAATAAGATAAAAAAAAGTTAATTCAATAACTGAGATCAATGCAAAACACTCACAGCATAAATAAAACACGTGTGACGAATTCCCAGTCAAATTTCGGCCTCGGCGGCCAGTCTCAACGCAGACTAGCCATGTACAGTATACTCCTGTGCACAGTGTGCACATGTGTGGACGTTTATAGTACACAAGTCTGTCGCTCAGCTATGGAAAGAGCTATGCTCGGAGTTTCTCTGAAGGATAGGATTCGCAACGAATACATCCGACAGAGAACCAAAGTTATCGACATAGCTCTGAGAATTAGCAAGCTGAAGTGGCAGTGGGCCGGCCATATCTCGCGAAGAACCGACGGTCGCTGGGGCAAACGTGTTCTTGAGTGGAGACCACGACCCGGTAAACGTAGTGTAGGACGCCCTCCGACCAGGTGGGATGACGACCTGCGAAAGACTGCAGGTAGATGCTGGATGCGTCAAGCTGAAGACAGGGCGCTATGGCGCTCATAGGGGGAGGCCTATGTCCAGCAGTGGACTAATATAGGCTGATGATGATGATGAAGTCTGAACGCAAAGGTGCAATCCCAATTCCCTCACTCTCCTAATCCATAGGGATGGCAGACCGATACGACCCACGAGAGGTCAGACGAAAAATTACAGGTTAACGTGCATTCTGAGGCACGAGGATGAAACACAGCCAACTTGTTACTATAAGATTTCTTGCTAGCAAAACCATGTTGATCAGTCGATGCATACAATGATGTCTTTAGAATGTGACCCTTATACTAAGGACTATGATCTAGGTTCAAGTACCTTTTAAATAAACGTGTTTATAAGTAGTTTAATGTATAAAATATGACTTTTCGAAGTGCTTATTTCGTAAGCCTAAAGAAATAAATAATTTTTGACTTTTGACTTTTGTAGAGACCATGACTCGGTAAAATTAGTGTAGGACACCCTCCGACCAGGTGGGATGACGACCTGTGAAAAACTGCAGGGAGATGCTGGATGCGGCAAGCTAAAAACAGGGTGCTATGGCGTTCATTGGGGGAGGCCTATGTCCAGATAGCTTGATGGAGGTGATGATGATGAAATAAATACGAAGGTAAGTAAGTTTGTTAATTCACTCATCACAAAACAACACTACAGATTGGGATTAAAAACGTCAGCCATCAATTTTTAATCTTTCCGGAAACACTTACCATAATAAAATCTGGCAGAATAAGCTCATTACCGAATTCTACACGATTTATTCATTATTCAATGCTCCCAACTATTTTAATTGAATGTAAGGGAAACGAAATAAATCCGATTATCTACTCGATTCCGCCCTAATTGAACGATAATTCTCGGAAGTGTGGAGAATTATCGGAAAAGGACTATGAGTCAAAGGTTTTAATCGAAGAGATAGGTGGACCTCTTTTTAACTTGGTTGATTTTTTAACTGTTTTCAAAATAATGCCCCAAAATTTTAGCTTGAAGCAGAGCGTCTACTTAGCAAAGCAATATGGCGTGAGGCACTGATAGGGTAAAGATGCGTTTGCATAATTATTAAAAAATAATTAAATAAAAAATATTTAAAAAAGGGCGCTATGATTTTGGGTCCCTTGAAGTTAAGACGGTGCATATTTGCATTCAATGGAATCGAAATGTCAACGTCTATTTTTCGGGAAAAATTTGCGCTATCTATTGAGTTCTAATGAAATAGGGAAGTTTACTTTAAGAAAACGCCAGTATCAAAAGCACATGAATGAAAATAATTTTCTCAGTTTTATAACCAAAAACGAATATTGTGATGTATCTGAAGCATATAATTTCAGTGCTTTGACAAAGTAAGTGCACGAATAGGAAAATAAGACTAATTTATCGATTTTTTTTAGCAAATCCTCGTTTTTGACTACTATGATTCTAGGCTTTCTTTTTCTATGGTCAGACGGTTAAAACCAAACAAATTTCGAATAATTCGTTCAAATTTGAACCCTATGGTAGATGTCCTACGTCAATTTCCACGAAACACTCGAGACTATTTAAAACACTTGTTCGTACGGAAATGAGAAAATAACACCCGATGTCGCAGATTAGCATTTAAGGTGGATTTCCTAGAAGTAAGAACAAAAACAACCTGGCAAAATAAAACCAACAGGAACAAATTGAGCGAAATAACATTTTTAATTACGCTGCGCTAAAATCTTCTCCAAGTAGCTCAGGAAAACAAAACAGTTGCTACAGATGGTTTAAGGACGTAGCTCATCTGGGCAGCTCCGACTTAACAAACATCTCTTAATATACTATAATTATTATGTCTCTCATTTACCATGATCTCGGGCCATAAAGTGACCCGGTCCTTTGGAAGGCTTGCGTGGGGCCGAAGCCAACAGCACAGAGGCCCTTTGAGAAGTTAATCTAAAGGCGATGGCTACACATAGCGGGTATCATCCTCGGGTGCACAATATGATACAACCAAAGACGGTATCCGCGAGGTGTAGAGACTATTGCAAAGAAAAATGAAAGAAATAAAACCAGGCTATTGTGATGGATGGATGGACTGGGTAATCGGGTTATAGGGGAGATTGCGGATGTCTGCCATAAACAAGTCAATCATAATGTTAATAAGAGTGGCAGACGGTGGCTTGCCGAATGCTGGATGGGTTCCTTAAAAAGCCGGAGTAAATTACCGGAGAGGAACAACATCGGCGCAAACGACTGATGGGTGTCGAGAGGTGCGGCCCCGATTTCACCATCACGAAGACTGACTGTCTGTCGTGACAGACTGTCGTGAGCGGGTTTCCTCGCTATTACGCCATTAGACACTTCCACCCCCGAGTCTACATCCTAAGATGCATCTCTCGCGACTCCACTCAGACCGGCCAATGAAGGCAAGCAAGAGGTAGGGATCTGGTTCTCTTGGGATGCCACTCCGCAAGCGGAGATGAGAACCAGGAACTTCCCCGGGAGCACTCACTAATTATTATTATTATTATCTCGTAATCATACTTATATTATAAATCGGTGTTTGGATGTTTGTGACCTCTTCACGCCAATACAACAGAACGAATCGGGCTGAATTTTTGTATACGGGTAGTTCTAAGCCTGAAATAAAACATTGAACCTTTTTATTCCATAAATCAGTTTCTATGGGATAGGAATAACCTTAAATAAAGCTTCAGAAGCCGCGAACAGAAACTAGTATTTACATACATTTGAAAATGACAAAATGGCTTATCGCAAGTTTCAAGCGCGCGAGCCGTCTCTGTCATCAAACTACTCTCAATATGCATTGAAATATTAAAGCTCATATTTGCAAGCACATTTTATTGCTGTGCGTCAGTGGGGCGGTCTAGATGTGCGACAACCTTTAAAGGCATTTTGAAGAAGATTAATTTGCTTCTTCACATTCACGTATCTTTTGTCATTTCCGGGCCTTAATGGAAAAATACCCTTCTTTCGTTCGTCAATGTAGCTACAAGGTTTTATGTACTTACTAACACGTGGCTTCGCAAGCTTTGTTTCTATGCCAACATTTCGAACCCAAAATATTTTTTTTAAGGGTTTAATGTGTATTGATGGCGAAAGAATTTGTGCGATGGTATGGAACCCTCAGTGTGCGAGTGGACTAGCACTTTGCTGGTTTTATTTAGTAGTAGTTTGTATCATCATCATCATTAGCCTAGTCAGTCCACTTAGGCCTCCCTAATGAGCGTCATAACGCCCTGTCTTTTGCGAGCCGCATCTACCTGCAGTCTTTCGCGGCCATCACACGTGGCCGAAGGGCGTCCCACACTACGATTTCCGAGTCGCGGTTGTCAGTTCTTCACGAGGTATTTAGTACTATAACATCTCAAAATTTCCTCCAAGCAAAATAAAAATTTTACCAGTCTTTCCGTATATTTCAGTAAGCTTTTACCAACCATATTTAATATTTTATATATATGAACAACAATTTATCTTGCAAGTTGCAATTTTAGCTACAAAATATTGCAGTGTAAGCTCATTGCCCATCACTGTGACATAGCCTTTTGTAAAATCGCTGGGTCACTCTCATATTTCAGACGCGATATTATGTGCTTTTTATAATAACTAGCTGCGCCCCGCGGCTTCGCCAGCGTGGAAATCTACGTGTCAAGTACTTTATACAACTTCCTCTTGAATCACTCTATCTATTAAAAAAACCGCGTCAAAATCCGTTGCGTAGTTTTAAAGATCTAAGCATACATAGGGACAGACAGACAGCGGGAAGTAACTCTGTTTTATACTATGTAGCGATATGTGAATTACGTGAAAGCAGCATATTTATGCATCAGTATTAGCAAATAATATGTAAAAGCTGGTCTCTTGATTACCACGCTGCTTACTGCGTACTCTTGTACTTATCTCTGGACCAGTTTCCGCAACTAGGCCATCATCATCATCATCATCATCCTATAGCAGTCCACTGCTGGACATAGGCCTCCCCCAATGAGCGCCATAGCGCCCTGTCTTCAGCTTGCCGCATCCAGCATCTACCTGCAGTCTTTCGCAGGTCGTCATCCCACCTGGTCGGAGGGCGTCCTACACTACGTTTACCGAGTCGTGGTCTCCACTCAAGAACACGTTTAAAACACACGTGTTTTCGAACTAGGCCATAGATGGGCCAAAAATGCCAAAAATGTTTCGACTTCCACGGGAGTTGAACCAGCAATTTTCCTTCAGTACAGGAGTGCGCTACGATGTCAAATCTAGAAATTTACTTAAATATAAATAAATCATTTATTTCAGACCATAGAAAAGTAACAGATCTTATTTAACTTATTCTACGGTCCATAGTAATATATACCTTAAAACTAGCATACATAAAATATATAAAAACTAAATTAATAACTCGCTTTTTATGATATCGCCGACAACGTGTAGATGTCGTTAATAACTTAAGTGTTAGGGGTTACGCACAATATCAACAAAATATAATACATAAGGACCACTTTTTTTGGAAAAAGTGGTCTATTTATTCTCACTTAGCCTACGACTAAACCGCTCTGAACTAAAAACCGAAAGAGGACAGAATAAAGCGGCTTCAAGCTTAATCTTTCAGGCACTTTCAGTAAAAGCTCTTACGGATGCCACTTAGCAGCTAACATCTGAAGGTAGCTGACAAAACTTTAAACATGTCATACTAAAGGTATGTACCTAGTATAAGTTCCCTCACTCTCATAATCTGATAGATAGATAGAATATACTTTATTGCACAAAAAGTTGTACATAGGCGAGCATAATGCTAGATAGCATTCTCTACCTGCTAACCTTTGGGTAGTGTGGACAACAGTTTGGTAGGTAGTGCCATATAATAGAGATAATAAAATATACTACTCATAATGATACTAAGCTACTTATATTATACTTAAACATTAATATATATACCTATATAAATAATTGATATATAATTATAATTACGTAGCGAATTATTCTTGCGAAAGAAAATAGTTATAGACTCTAGATCTGAAGACATTTATCGAGGATGCCTCGCGATATTCAATGGGAAGACTGTTCCATAGCCGAGTGGCCTTCGAAGCGAAGGTTCTATGATAACCTACTGTACAGGCATCAGGAGTTCCAAGCTGCAGTCGTTTCGAGTCCCTCGCAGGTCGCTGGGGTCCATAATCTGATGGGACGGTAGACCGAGATGACCGGGGAGATGTCAAGCGCAGGACCAACGGCTTGTCGCGCTTTTCGAGGCTGCTGTTGTGAAATGTTCTTGCTAGCTAGAAAAAACCCAATAACATGATCCGAGATTTAAACCCAGACCAACGAGGCAGGGAATAATATATGTCCAGCGCATTTGGATAGTCTCCTTCAAAACTGGCCGTCGTGGTTGAGATATGGCTCAGATGACATGAACGGTATAACGTTGCAACGTGTCGATGCAAAAAATATCTATATACTAAGAAAGTGAGAAAGTCCGTTTCCTTCCAAGCAACTAGTGGTAGTGTCTTACTATAGGGGAACTACTTTTAGTAGTACTTTCGTAGGCGATCAAATAGTTTCATACAAACTCGATTATAGTTTTCGAATTATATCGGGTGATTTGTTGCAATTGGTATTGGCAGTACGAGTGCCAATTTCAAACAGTCTCTCGAAAACATTTTCGTTTTGCAAAGTCATGGTAAACTCGGTTCTAGGATCAAATATATGTTTTTCTAAACAAAGGGATATCAAATCTAATAAAATATTGGTGAATATATGTATTGTTTTGACATTAGAACACCAATCCACCGATAACCATCGGATCAAATTGCAGAAGTTAGAATTTTTTTTAGTTTCGGTAGCTTTCATTCATAATTTCAATTTTCTGGCGTCGATTTTCAAACTGGAATTAAAACCATTTTTGCTACTCAGTTCAATTACGTGTCTACAATTATATAAACACAAATACAAAGCTATTTATTTATCATTACAAAATGCTTGTACAGTTTAGGGGTGGTCGCTCTAGGTATACGATATAGAATTTTGTGAATGAATGAATTTTATTTGGTATAATATTTTGATTATTTTACCAAATGCATTTAAAAAATTGTATTTTACGTGTTAATTTTTTTTTTTTATGACTTCATACCTATTTTTGTAACCAAATAAAGAACTTGAACTAGAACAGCCTTTGTTGACACAAAATACCTTACATTCTAGTACCTAATATAGACTTGCTGATAACTCAAAGCGCTGCAGAACCTTGCAGAACCTTGAAGCAGTCAGTCGTCTACTTGTAGACACTGAAAACTAATTCCAAGGCGCGTCTGGCGGGAACGCAATCAATCTAATATTAATTACTGCAGTGCTGATTGCAATTCGAAATGGGTGCTACTGATGGGGATAAGAGTCTTCCACGGACTTATATATCTCAAGATTTCGTACCAAAACTCTAGAATTAGAATATCAGATAATTTTTAATTACTAAGAGATAAAAACACTTGTACGGTCCACCAAATCAAAAATAGTTCTTAAATTTAGATACAAGATTATTTTTGCTTTTTTCATCTGTAGATAGATAGAAAATTATTTTATTGCACATTTACAAAATAAAACAAACAAGACAGAATAAAATACAAAACATGTGACAATTTGGCGGTCTTATCGCTTAAGAGCGATCTCTACCAGACAACCGTGGATGGATAGGATTGTTGGATTGTACATGGGGATCTGTGTGCATTATATTAATTTATAAAATATTGCATGAAAATACGATCCTACTTAAAATAAATATAATAAATACATATAACTAATTATATACCTACTTATATAAATACATACTCTTAATTTTATAAATGGAAACAAGGGTGTGGTCAGTGACATAGGGACAAATAGTGTCCCTTTAGCATACTCTTGAATATTGGTAGAGACTTTGCACGCCTTACTGTGACTGGTAATGTGCTCCAAAGTTGTACAGCACGGGCGGTAAATGAGTTGTTGTAGAAGGAAGTAGAGTGGACTGGAACATGAAGCATGAGTGTTTCAGAAGAGCGGAGAGAAAGAGCGTGAGAATGGTGGACAAAAGTATAACGTTCCTTGAGATAAGGGGGTGCAGAAGAAAATAAACTATTATAGAGAAGAGACAGGATGTGACTATTACGGCGAAGCCGTATTGGTAACCACTTGAGCTTCCTGCGAAATTCCGAGACATGGTCATACTTGTGTAAGCCAAATATAAACCTTATCCCGACATTCTGCAGGCGCTCAAGTTTATCAAGTTGTTGCTCAGTAATATCAAGAAAAGAAGAATCAGCGTAATGAAGAACTGGAAGGAGAAGAGATTGGGCAAGAGAAATTTTAGTGGCGATTGGGAGAAAGTTTCGTAGTCTTCGAAGGGAGCCAGCTGACGCAAACATCCTACGGCTGATTTCAGAAAGCTGAGGTTCCCATGACATATTCCTGTCAATGAGGACACCTAAATTTTTCACCGTTTCACTTTGATCCACAGGGGTCCCGTCAAAGACCACAGTTCGCAGACTACCCCAGTTTACCCGAGAAATAGTAGTACACATCACTATCACTACATAGCATGCAGATCTTTAAAACTACAAAGGATGTCGATGCCGTTTTTTTTTAAATAGATAAAGTGATTCAAGAGGTTGGTTTAAAAACCATTTGACACATAGATTTCCGCGCAGCTAGTTTTTTATTATTTACATTGTGAATAATCCACATTCACCACTTTCTATCTTTAGCTATCTAAAATTTTCCTTCATTCTTCTCTCTTCCTCACTCAGTTACTGTCTCTTGAGATGTGACTTGTAGCTCCAGCTATCAGTTTTTATCGAAATTTATCTCTGTGGTACCTTCCTATTGTATTCAGTTATATTTTTGTTTTATAGTTTTATCTTTTAGGTTAGTAGCTTTGTATTGCATGCAATGTATATAGTTTGTATAATTTTTTTTATTTTTTTATTTCTTGTTTTTGATACTTCTCCATCTGTTTGTTTGTGATGTACCAACTCTTAGTTTGCTTATATCTTTTTCTCCATCCCTAGGTTGCCTGAGAGAAATCGCTGTCAGCGATAAGGCCGCCTATTGTACTTTTAATATATAATGTTTAGATTATAAGGTGTTATTTTATAGTTTTAAGTACAATAAAGAGTTCATTCATTCATTCAATAATTTTAACCACAATTCAAATAGGTACCTACTGTGTTTTAATAGATAAAGTGATTGATTCAAAAGGAAGGTTTTTAAACCATTTCCACGGGCGAAGCCGTGAGGTGCAACACGTACTTTACAAAAAGAAAAATAAATAAAAATAAATAATGCTGGACAATTCACACAGCATTATCTAGCCCCATGGTAAGCAGAGCTTGTGTAATGGGTACTAGATAACTGATATACATACATAATACAATACATTACATAGATAGATATTTTTTATTATACATAGAAAACGACCAGAACACCCGAAACAAATATCTGCAGATCGTACACACATTTGCTCCGAGGCGGGAATCGAACCCGCAACCTCCTGCGTCGCAGGCGGACCTTCGCCCACCGCGCCACATCGGTCGTCAAAAAGACATATTCGAATAACAAATAAAATTATAACTTGTGAAAAAATAAAAATGAAACTTGGTATTTACGTACAATTATCTCAAATCATGAAAAACGTTTAGAAAAGAATCTAGTTAGGATATTTTATCTTTTAGCGCGAACAAGAAAATGCTGCTCTGATAAAATCTCTAAATCGAAATCGTTGTCTCAGTCTCATCCCATTTAGGTTACTACTAAATCGTAACTGCAATTTCATTCCTCTGCGGTATCACAGAAACCCAATCTATGCTATTAGAAAACAACAATCATTGTATGAATGCATCTTTTAAAGGGTATACGCTTCTACATCAAAACTCCAAGTGAGTTGCAAAAATGATCAATAAAATTCAAACAAATTGTCAAACATATCCTTTGTAAAAAAAAAAAATATAATGCTGGACAATTCACACAGTATTATCTAGCCCCATGGTAAGCAAAGCTTGTGTTATGGGTACTAGATAACTGATATACATAATACAATACATTACATAGATATATATTTTTTATTATAAATAAATATAAATAAATAAATAATGCTGGACAATCCACACAGCATTATCTAGCCCCATGGTAAGCAGAGCTTGTGTTATGGTCACTAGATAACTGATATACATAATACAATACATTACATAGATATTTTTTTTTTATTATACATAGAAACTGACCAGAACACCCGAAACAAATATCTGCAGATCGTACACACATTTGTTCCGAGGCGGGAATCGAACCCGCAACCTCCTGCGTCGCAGGCGGACCTTCGCCCACCGCGCCACATCGGTCGTCTGGTAAAAAGGCTTATTACAAAATATTATAGTAGAAATGACTCTTCCACAAATGACCTTAAGTGGTTGTTAGAGCAACAAGCTGAGTCAGGTCCTGTTAGACCTACACACGCGCTCATCTGCTTGCTGTGAGGGCTACTTAGTACTAACCAAATCCTTGTGTTAGTACCTATATTTGATATTCACTTTTTGTTTTGTCTGTATTAAGTGTTATCTAGTACTAAGTAGTCTTATATTCCTGTAACTAAGTTTGTTTGTGTGTTGTGTCTAATAAATAAATTTCTTTCTTACCAATTTCGTTTAACACTTCGAGTGCTGAAATCACACCGTATGTGTTTTCTACAAGTGACTGATATGCGTAAATCCACACTAGCGCAGCGGCTGAGAAAATACAGATCTGCGTGACTCAGAATAGAATAGAATAGAATAGAAAGACATTTATTCATAACAACTTAAATTAACATAAAAAAAGACCCACTTATAGAATAGGTACATTTAGAGAGTTGTTACAAAAGGGCTCCAACTCAGCATAATGCTGGCTAAGCTCCGTGAGAGACTTAGCTTCCGTTAGAGCCCGTACAGGTGACGTCACGAACAGGCCTACGCAATGAAATAAATAATAATAATAATTGTAGTAATAAGAACACTTAAAAAGCCATTGACAAAAAAAAAAAAAAAAACATAATAATAGGCCTAACCTATATTATCACTTTAAGCCAACTCCATGCGAATAAAAAGTAAATAAAAACTCAACTCAGCACAGCTGTAATGTTTTTCGACCGAAACGCATGTGCGGCGCAACACAACCGCTGTGTAGAGCGGCAGCACGAATGGCTTAGGTTAAAAAAGATCGCAGTCGTCGAAAAAATCCGCAGTCAAAGTGTTAACAGTGTCTAAAACCAGCGTAGCATTGGGCTAGACAAATGTTAGGGGCATGCTAAGGACCCTTTTTTACCCTATTTATTATGTTCGTTACCCTAACTTATTTTGTTTTTATACAGTTTTAATTTTAGATTTAGTAAGTACCTAGTATGTGCCTAGTACTGACGATTTTTTGACCTGTTGAATAAGCTAACTTTAAGAGTATTCTTTAGAACCACTTTTCTAACGAATTGTACCTTCCATTGTTTAAGGTTTTTCTTTCTTTAATCAAAATACCTCATGGATTTTATTGGATGAACAAACAGGATAGACCTGTCGCCTGTTTTCTTGCGGGTGCAGATCCATCTTGCTACTAATCCGTTGATAAATCGTCGAGAGGCCTGAAGCTAATCTTCAAGGCTGACAGCCAATTGCGACGCAGAAAGGATTTTTACTTGTACGATAATGGTTTGGGTATCATTATGGGTATAGCCCGTGCGCGATCGGAATCGGATGGGATCTTTTCAAAATAAACATTTAATATTTTTAAGTTTAAAAATATTATTATATATAGCGATATATACCCTTTATCTATTGCTTATAATTAAATCTCATTTCTTGTAGAAACATACAATGATTTGTTACCTTACATAACACATGTTTTGGCAAATAAAAAATCTTTAACTTTAAACCGCGTTCGAAATGAAAAACAAATGGAATACTTTACACCTATCCATTTATTTATACAAGCGCAGCGGAAAAGTTTCAAATTTTGCGAAAATGGACAACAGACGAAAGAAATTATGAATGAACTTGCTGCGCCCTCCGGCTTCGCCTTCGTGGAAGTCAATGTTTCAAATAGTTTATAAACCTTACTCTTGAACCACTCTATCTATTAAAAAAAACCGCATCAAAATCCGTTGCGTTGTTTTAAAGATCTAGGCATACATAAGGACAGACAGACAGCGGGTAGCAATTTTGTTTCATACTTTGTAGTGATATCAAGGATCCCAGTACCGAGTATAGGTACCTATTTACTTATAACCCTCAAGAAACCCTTGTTTCGAATCGTTTCACCTTGCACTGAAGAAGTTTAGGAGTTGGCTATATAGGTCAACCTCATTTACCACGGTAGGCACATGTTACTTACTTCTTTAGCAATAAATAACTGTACGCTCAAGCAACGCAGTTTATCATGGCACAAAAAGCTGCCGTTTAGTTTTTTTAGATACGCAAACAATAATTACCTCTTTACTCATGAAATTAGAAATGTGTAATTTTTGTTACCATCGTCAGGATCATCATGGGGGACATAATATCGATAGACGACCGATGTGGCGCGGTGGGCGAAGGTCCGCCTGCGACGCAGGAGGTTGTGGGTTCGATTCCCACCTCGGAACAATTGTGTGTACGATCTGCAGATATTTGTTCCGGGTGTTCTGGTCGTTTTCTATGTATAATGAAAAATATATATCTATGTAGTATATTGTATTATGTATATCAGTTATCTAGTACCCATAACACAAGCTCTGCTTACCATGGGGCTAGATAATGCTGTGTGAATTGTCCAGCATTATTTATTTATAATTTATAATATGGTGCGTATAGTTTCTTGAAACGTAACATGAAATGCATAATACAATTATAGAATTTGCCGTAAACATTGCAATGTTTCATTAAAGGTAACTTTGTAACAATTTATCATAGTTTGGACGTGTTGTGCGCGCGAAATTTGCATTCCACGCGCTTGCTACGAGCATTACAAGCCGCGTGGAGAGCGACCCATGATCTGTCGGTTTTTCGAACGAACACTAAGACGAACGTGGGTTTGTAGTGAATGCGCGGTAAGAGCTCGCTATGCTTCCGCTTGCAGCGAACATGCAATGAAAGGTAGAATTATAATATTGCATGTTACGTTTCACCAGTCTGTACGCACCTTAGCGAATAGCGCAAATAGCGGACCTGAGTATTCTGTATTCCTATGGATATAGAAAGCTCAGGTCAGTTTATAGCTTTTGCAAGGAGTATAATTATACTCCCTACGATAGTTGGGACTTTACTGGCCAGCAGATAAACAGCAGTCGTTTCATCAAGTAGATGTTCTCGCAAAACCCCGTTTCGCGTCGCATCGCGTTTGCGTCTCATAAGGTCTTCAAAAATAAGCTGTTTTTGAATAAGAAATTCAGAACAACATTTTATACCGATTCGTGCGTCAATTATTTTGGCTGGAATGAATAACAAACACCCGTCCGATTTTTTCCTTTTGAGCCAGTTATCTTTTCAAAAGTTGGCCAAGAAATTTGTTCAAATTCATTACGAATGTAAGTGGGTTAATTACGAAACTAATTTGTATTGGAAGAACACTAGCATTTTATATTTTAACTAGGAGTTCGGAGGGATGGATATAAGGAAATTTGAAATTTTTGTAATTTTTATTTATTGCATACAAACATTGACAAAGTAATTCCAAAAACAATCATTTATCTAAATTAAACAAATAGTGGTACTTATTAAATCTATGGATAGGTACATTGATTTATTTGGCTAGGCATATCTACGCTAGGCTTATAAAGCATGACATGTGTTATAGACATACATACATGCCATCCCTCATTATAGTGACACTGATTTAAAGATCGGTATGGTGATTATGTAACTCGCGACCGGTTTGCGACAGGCGTAAATTAAGCAATCAATGCTGTCAAACGCCAATTTTGACATTGTAGATGGTGCCAAACTAATACAAAATTGACGTTTGACAGCACTGATTGCTTAATTTACGCCTGTCGCAGCGAGTTACATAATCACCCGGCCGAAAGCACAATACATAAAAATTAGAAAGGAAGTTTGAAAGATAAAGCTTAAGCAAAGATCGATGACGGTGCAAGCTTCCATAATACGGTCCTTATGCGTGACTGATGTTCATTATCCTGAGCGAAATAATCTTAATCTGGTTTAGTAGGTCTATTAATAACCGCTAAAGTGGATACGATGCTGTCACTGCAACTGACTTTGATGGATTGAAGATACGGGACGCGCTCGTTAGCTGAACAATACAGATTTCTTGTTTTATTAGGATTACTCGTCTGCTGACAGAATTAGGTGTGGTTGTAATGTACACTACTGTTGTCAGCAGAATGAGAGCGTGTGGTATGAAGGCAGACATTGGTATGACAGAACACGATCGAGGAAAAATTCTACTGGGAAATAACAGCCAATGAAAAATTTTTTTGAAACACTTTTACTAACAAACAAGTTTTAAGTCAAGTAATAGTTTTAGTTTAGTCAGTAATAGTGTTTCGTCTCAACAAAAGAAGTTATCGTGTTTATTTTTTTGTCGCAAGGTCCACCAACTAGCAAATTACCTTGCCATGGCATTTTGATTCTAGGAAACATTTCTTACTATTAACAAATAATAATCATCATTATCATCATAACCTGAACATGCTTTCTTTCTATTTGGCTGAAACGCCATTTTCAGTTCATTTTATTCAAAAAAGACACAACCAAGTTCTCCAATACGGAACGTTGCGTTACCTACGTATTGCATCTCCTTTGACCATATTTACGGATGCTGTGTGAGACGTCTAGGAATTGCGGTAAAACAGAATGTTATCCGGTCATTGTTTAGAAGCATAATATCCGGGTGAGCTGTGTGCTGGCTGGGCGGTGTGATAGCTTACAAATCTAATTCCGGACGTCGCGAGGTCACTGCTGCACACGAATGCGTAGGGATGGCCTGATTTATCGATAAAAACTTTTCAGCACTTTTATTTGTTTCTTGAGAAGATTTTTACTAAAAAGACGATTACTTTCGAAGGGGCCCAGTTCTATAACAGGCTACCTGAAGACGTTAAAGGTGCTGGAACGTCTGGCGTATTTAAAACCAAATTGCATAGATACCTATATACTTGTGGATGTAACGCCGTCTAAACATAAAAAGACGGAAAAATAACATAATATTAATACTTAGCTTACGTTTCTCAAGTAAGTTACATGTATGTTGTAAATGAGAAAATAAATATCTTTGAACTGAGATTTTTGTTATATATTTTAAATTCGTATTCAATATACAAATGTTAGCATATGTCTATATATTATTCAATGTTGTAACTTTTTGACTGGCTCGCCACTCCTGTCAGACTTTATGTTGCGACCTGTCAGAGGCCGGCATGACTGTCACCGATGATTGTCAATCGGGACGATGTGCGGAGTGGCTTCGCATTGCCGTCTCGACACTCAACCAGTGAGGTCGACCATGAGAGGTTTGTGGTGAATTTAGAGGTGTGAGTATTACCTATTGTTAGTATTTTGGCTTTAAACCCTTTGCCATGAGAAGGTAACGTAATTTTGAGATGGACCGTTAGTAGATAGGTGAATCGCTGACACAAAACACTCCCATAATCATGTTTTCATCTGTGCAAAGCCGCAAAGCTAGTTGTAGCGCTTAAAAATAATAAATTTTATTAGATATCTCATACGGTCTTATAAAAATAAGCTGTTTTATAGTATTACTTATTACTGTTAAGTTTAATAACAATTACAGGACTCTTGGACACGTCACAACATTATTGCTTAACTTGGAGCTCAATAGTTCTGTGTGAATTTTTCTGCATTACATTATTATTGATTTTAAATACGATATTTAGTTGAGTGAAGTGTTTTCGATGAAATAATAAAGTGTCGACATCGATAGTCTGTTTTCCCAACCCTACTACTAACTTGTCACGTTTCTCGACACTGCAGTTGTCTGAAATGCGCCTCGAATCCCATCTACCGGGATTCAGAGTTTTAGTTTTGTTCGAATTTACTTTTTTACATTTCCAGCACACGACAGGTTAACTGACAGGGAATTGCACAGTTTGGGTTTGAATTGTGGTTAAAATTATTTACATTGTAAATTATACAAAGAACCTTATACACATAAAATTTTATAATCATCAGCCTATAGCAGTCCACTGCTGGACATAGGCCTCCCCCAATGAGCGCCATAGCGCCCTGTCTTCAGCTTGCCGCATCCAGCATCTACCTGCAGTCTTTCGCAAGTCGTCATCCCACCTGGTCGGAGGGCGTCCTACACTACGTTTACCGAGTCGCGGTCTCCACTCAAGAACACGTTTGCCCCAGCGGTCGTCGATTCTTCGCGAGATATGGCCGGCCCACTGCCACTTCAGCTTGCTAATTCTTTGAGCTTAAAATTGTATACCATAGATAAATTATCAAATGTGTTATTAGATAGATTTTTATATTCACTTCAACATTTTAACAACAGTATTATCTCTTTGTTATAGTCAACAGACCTTCTTTTGACCAGAACCGCATCTAATGTAAAGAGAAGATGTGGCCGACAATATTACGAAGGTCTAAATGATACCAATTAACTTTTGTCTTGAAGAGATCCAGGTTGTAATCGACCGGAAATACAGCAGCTGGGAGCTTGTTCCATTAAGTATTTAGGTACACAAGCTCTGCTTACCATGGGGCTAGATAATGCTGTGTGAATTGTCCAGCATTATTTTTTATTATAAAACCAATAAAAAAAATAAACAAAAAAAAATTCCAATGCATCTAAATATAATTATCTGATACAGCATACATTACTGTGCACCTTGGTACGTAAAAATCTTTTTCCCGTAGTTTTTAGTACGTGGCTTGGGTAGGACTAAAAAACTTGCTCTGCGAGTGTTTCGCTTGTTTATTTCGCTCTGTTTGACAAACATGAATTTAGTCATTAGTCGTTTGAAGGAATATTAACTATCTTCCTTCATACGATTGATAGATCAATCCATATATATGCTACCCAGTTATACCTAAAGATCCTCAATTCAGAACAGTCAGACCAAAGCATTTGCTAATAAATCCCAAACGACTACTAAATAAGAAGCATACTTAGCAAGTCCAAATCCAAGAAATAACGGCTAATTTAGCTCCCACAAAAACAATAAAAAAAACAATTACGTGTTGCCGCTAAGCCACATAAAGAACATTCCCAATACAAAGAAAGTCATCAATAATTTATCTTGGCAGATATTTTCTTATTCGACCTTTTGGGTAGGGTAAGCACAAGTAAGCATAAACTTATGTTCATCAAAAAATGGCGATTGTCTTTAGACATGATCATTTGTATTCGGACGCGCAACGGTTAGCGAAGAAGCTCGTCAGCGCTGAATGGTAAGTGTTATCCTAAAACACCTCTATAGCAACCGCCGATGATCAGCATGACACTTAAACCAGTTTTACGGACAGATGGATGGCTCATATTATAAAAGTCATAGATATTTGCTTGAACTTGTACATTACCTACCCAAATTAGAACAACTACTAGCATTAAACTTTTGAAACTATCATGGTTATTAACACTAAAGTCATTTAAAAAGGGATTTTTACCATCATCAAAAATAAAATTATGGTAAATATCCTGATTTAAATGACTTTAGAACTACTGGCATCGCTTCTTAAGAAAAGCTTAAAAGCAAAGTCTGCATGAATCCTACTAATATTATAAAAGCGAAAGTTTGTGAGGATGTATGTAAGTATGTTTGTTGCTCTTTCACACAAAAACTACTTCATGGGTTTTGATGAAACTTCGCAATAATATAGCTTACATATCAGAATAACACAGGCTACAATTCATAAAGATATATTGTATATTATCCAAAATATCTATCACCACGCGGGTGAAACCACGGGACGCAGCTAGTAGAATATAAAGTTGTACTTATAAGCAGTCTGAAAATCTAAACCAACCACACTGAGTGTCGTTAACACTCAGTGTGGTTGGTTTAGATTTTCAGAAACTCATGCTTACCGAAATGGATCAGATAAATATCTCAACAAAAAGGCTCCGATTGTTTTCATAAGAAAACTATTCTCTTATTTTTCTTATTCTTACCCAATTACAACTTCTTACCATATTTTTTTATTTTATTTGGTTAATGTATGAAGATTAGATAGTATTAGGTAAGTTTAGTTATAAGTTTAAAAGAGTTTTTTTTTTACTAGGACAGTATGGTTATGGGCCCACCCATAACAAGAGGAGATACAGGTGCAGTTTCTTTGAAAACATCAGCTCCTTTTTGGCTTTTAGGTTGTGGGTTCGATTCATATGTATAATAAAAAGACATAGTATTGTTTATAATAATAAAAACTATTATTACATACACAGATAGTTTTTAAATATACAAAGAAAATGACCGAAACACCCGCAAGAAATAAATAAATAATTATTATAATTATTTCTTGTCGAAGCTTAAATAAAATTCACTACATAGTATAAAATAAAGTCGCTTCCTGCTGTCTGTATGTCCCTATGTATGCCTAGATCTTTAAAACTAGGCAACGGATTTTGATCCGGTTTTATACATGAAGAAGGTTTATAAATCTTTTGACACATAGATTTCCACGCGAGCGAAGCCATGGGGCGCAGCTAGTAATATCTATAAATTACAATAGGCGTAACTTTTCTTATTTACTTTACGAAGCGGGGGCGAAACGACTAAGTGCTTAAAATTGAGCTCGCTTCAGTGTTTACTTTTCACTTTGCCTTTAAAACATCCATTTTATTTTTGTTCACTTTACAGGTAAATGCTCAGAGTAGTAAAGTTAAGGATAGCTTGAAGCTTAACACTTTTAATGCCTAGCCTCAACGAACTTGCAAGGGGACGGAGACACGGCGTAGGGGTTATTCCAGGTTTCCCCGGAAATCCCCCCTAAGGGGTAAAACTGGAATGAAAAAATTGTAATTCCAGTTTCCCCCTGAAATCCCCCCTAGAGGGAAAACAGGAATTCTGCACTACTGCAGTCAGTTGTCAAGTTTATTTTTTATTTTTTAAATAAATAATAAATAAATAATGCTGGACAATTCACACAGCATTATCTAGCACCATGGTAAGCAGAGCTTGTGTTATGGGTACTAGATAACTGATATACATTATACAATACGTTACATAGATAGATATTTTTTTTATTATATGTATATAGAAAACGACCAGAACAAACGAAACAAATATCTGCAGATCGTACACACAATTGTTCCGAGGCGGCAATCGAAGCCGCAACCTCCTGCGTCGCAAGCGGACACTCGTCCACGGCGCCACATCGGTCGAAGTTCATCATGTCATGGTGTGCTTGTGGCCATTTTTTACCCACTGAAGGAATCGCGGCTAGCTCTTGCCGGGGTGCTGATGTAATAATAGTCGAGTATAGGGACAATAGCTATATTGTATAAAACTACGACTAATATGGATTTTAATGAGTGCGGTTTGAATGGTTGCTGGTGATGCACTGACCTCTGTAGGCGCCCGGTCCGCGCTTGCGACACGAGTAACCTACTTAGGCCAAACTGCTGATGCTGCTAATATACCTCCGTGGTCGATGTATCGAACACCCACCGTCGTCGTCGTAGGGTTTATCTTAGTTTACAATACTTAGAGAATAAACAGGGTGGCTTTTTTAGATGGGAGTGGAAGACCATGTCATAATCAAGTGTCCTTAAAAAGAATGAAGTTCACAAAAAAAAAACAAATTAATTACTTCATTTCCAAGTGTTATTGATGTAATTTGAATTTCAGTGACATGTCCAAATGTTCTGTCAGGCCTAAAGGATATAAAGCACTTTGATATTTGATATTTAGAGGAAAACCTTTCAAAGATTCAATTCAATTTATTTATTTAGAATGAACAAAGAATTATCAATTTATCACTAAAATACAACGGAACACTGGAAAGCGCATAACCTTAAAACTGTGTCGCACCTCCCAGCCAGCGCTCAAACACAGTATAAGGTTAAGGCTGATTTAACCAAACAGAAAGCATGATTCCTTTCAGTGATTTTCTCTCAAATCTCTCTTTTGGTGCTTAATTTATCCGAATATAAAAACTGCTTATTTATTTTTAACTTGTTTACGTTATTTATCATTATATGGAACATACATTGATAATGCAACTCATGGAGTTTTGTATAACCGTATACATTGCCCTTTTACATCGTACGACGCGTCGATGACAGAAACCAAACTTAGGGCGCATGTAACTAATTATGACTCTTAGAAAAACACTAGTTTCGTATTCTCTCAGGTGAATAATTTAAGTTTGCTGTGAGTTTTCTCCGTTATTGAACCTGCTCGTGGTTTTAACAGCCTCTTCAAGGAATAAACATTTAAAGTTTGCTATAACAACCCTTTTAGTTGGAAGTGTCCTGTACTATTAACGGGGTAGAAATAGTTGTACTAGGAACGAAGACGTACGAACGTAGTCCTGTACTATTAACGGGATAGAAATGGATAGAAAAGGAAACGAAGACGTACGAACATAGTCCTGTACTATTAACGGGATAGAAATGGATAGAAAAGGAAACGAAGACGTACGAACGTAGTCCTGTACTATTAACGGGATAGAAATGGATTGAAAAGAAAACGAAGGATTTCAAATTTTTGTCTGTTATGTTGTACTACTTTATTTGCCGTTTGTTATTCTATGCCTGTATTTTGTAGCTGTGTCCAAATAATTGTTTCTATTCTATACTATGATGACAGCCGAATTGAGATGAAAATAGGTAACAGCTTCACTAAAAACCACTAGTTATTAATAATGTCCTGAGTGCTCGCAGTCTTGTACTCGAGTAATAAGGTGGAAGTCAAATAACCACCACCAGCCCTCCCTGTAAGAGTATAACAAACAAACGTACAACCTCCTTTATTTAACCTAGGCTATGATCCCTTATAATTAAAAAGTTAATAAAGTTTGCTTCTTATAATATCATGTAATGAGCGGCGGAATGATGTTTTACGCTTAGATACCTTTGTATTTTTTCTCATTTCGTCTGAAAAATTAATAACAGGGAACTCGTAAAAGCTACGTCTTGCTAAATTATTTTTTAAGTACCTTCATTTCGTTTTTCAGAGGAATTGAGTTTGATGAAAAACAATAAATACGACAAGATTGTTCTGGCTGGACAGTCGTTGTAAAAACATAAAATAATTTGTCTTAAGATTACCATAGAACACTTTGCAATTTTTTAGGTATGTTAGGGTGCGTCCATATTAAACATGTTGCTTAACAAGTCCACGTTATCAAAAACGTTGTGACATGTGTGAATTGTCCAGCACTATATTTAGTTATGTTTTGTTTGGTACTTAATATGGACGCACCTTTACATTATAAAGGTAATTGCGGACAAAAAAAAACATTAACTCCCACACCCAGAGCCATAGACATACTAAAGTCCATATAATAGGTAACCTGCGCATTTCTCGCAGTTCAATATGCACAACAAAACATAAAGTATTCAATAGTGTTCCTGATAGGACTTGAAGGTTAACTTTGAGTGAACGTTAATATGAATGACATTTTAGTTTCACGCAAACACAATTGAGTTGCTATTACAAGTCGAACTCAAATATGGACACTAAGGGCACATGAATAAAGTTTACTGTACTGTGCTAAGAGGCCAAATTTCACTAAATTAATCGCTTCACCATAACAATGGTATCGTCTCAGAATGACACCTTTGGGCATAATAACCCTTCAACTTCTTGCTTGATAGCTCTGAGTCTGGATTGACGCAATAATTGATGAAAGAAACTGTAGATGGAGGGACACGTGTCAAAACTATCTATCAATATCTCCGTGCAAATAGCACCGCAGGTACTATCTAGAGTTCAGAATAGCTGCTAGAGTGACGTCTCGAAAATTCTTGAAGTCGTTGTGGCTTTGAAACGAAACGTCAGCGTATAATTTAGAGCCTTTTGCGCAGAAGTGTGTTGGTGGCTTTAGATGATTTCGGTAAGCGGATGTGAGAGAAGCCAGTGTAATTGCACCCTTACCGAGATGAAAAAAGAAATTGGCCTGAATTGCCGCTCACAATCTTGCGCGATTCACATTGTAGTGCAAGGTATGCGGTCTCTCTCTCTGACGTCATATCTCGGCCTTCAAATAATACTTATTAATTAAGCTTTTTGACAAGAGTGACAAGCTAAATCGCGACTGTCATTTAAATAACTTCCCTGTCCAATGAGTCATATATGACTCGTATGAACGTATTAGAATAAGTTCATGAGTCACATGTGACTCATTTATCTATACGATTTGAAGCACACTTTTCGTTATGAACGTGACATGATATTTTTGTAAATCATACGTGGACGTATAGCAAAAAACTTAATGTTTACAAAGATAATTTTTTTTTCGTGATAATGATTTTATTTAGCTTAACAATAAAAAAAACCTGTGGACGTGGGAATATCAAAATGAATTGTATGGGGACAGGGAAGTTGTTAAGCTTTAACATTCTCAAACGACTGTTAAATCACAATGGAAGAAAAACTTCGGTTCGTTCAGCAACGCTTTTAATTTAATTACACTTCTTCAGTACATTCTCAGAATCGCGAAACAGAGATTTGATTTGATGTAAATAATATCTCTTGAACTCTTGTGCTACATGATCGTGGCTTGAATAAGTAACATTAATCAAATTGGGCTGTATTGACAATTGGGATTTTCCGTATCCATATTTTGGAATTTTTATGATTTATGAATAACGAGGTACAGAAATATCTTGGTTATATTAAAATATTGCCTTCGAAAAACGTTTCCTTTCAGAGGAATCAATTAATACTTATTGAAAAACATTGCAAGGCACTAATGACAAGTATTTGGTTATAATTTATTGTTTTTGTTCCCAAAATAAGCAAAAACTCCATAAAATAATATCGGTGCTGCGGTAGGTATCTACACTTTGTTATCATTTTTACTTATTAAGTATTTTATAAATTCTTAAATCAATTTTGTAATTCTAAACTCATTTAAAACGGGATATTTACCATGATTTGATCTTTCAGTTATCCAATATTTCGGCACAGTTTCATGCGCCATGATCACGGAATAACTGAAGGCACTGCGAGTTAGTTTTTATGGGCAGACATACCGATCTACCCTCATATTTTATATTGGATAACTCAAAAATCAAATTATCGTAAATATCCCGTTTTAAATGACTTTAGTGTTAATAACCATGATAGTTTCAAAAGTTTTAATTTTGAAATTCTTTATACCACACTCAATAATAAATAAAAATATCCTAACTAAATAGCATATTATTTACATAGGCGAGCTTAACTTCAATTTCAATTTAAAATTTCTTTATTATAACATCAGGTATTACAGCATGGCCTTATAAGCTAATGTACATGTTAATCCTAGCCTTAGAAACAATGTAAGTGTAATGTGTAGTGTGTGACCCTGACAGTTTTCTTCCAGCAAACCATTAGGGTATCAACCTTAGGGTCAATCAATTTTTCATAAAATACCAAAAGTAAATAACGATTCTAATTAACAGTTCAGGTTTTTAGCTACACGATTCGTCAATTCAAACCAAAATATTCGATTTTACTAGTAAACCGAATATCTCGTGCACGTATTTCGCATATTTCACATATTTCGATGTCTATCAAACGTCAGACTCATCGCTTCGATTTTTTGAGAAATTTTGTTCGGAAAGCAATTTACATGACTGTGTTTACTAGTACCATAGATGAAGGAAACATAAGATAGCCAAAGCCCATTCAAAGTTGCGTTCCTCCGAAATTCTGGATAATACTAGATGGCGTTGATCCTTATCCCGAAAATCGTTATATTCCACGATTAAACTTGGTAAATGAATAGGACTCATTTCATAATCGTAACAATTCTTTTATAGTTTTTTTTTAAAATAAGTTTGATACTTACCGGTTGATATATTCAAATTTTGTTTTATTAATAGATAATCGTCCTGGTAGACTAGTCTCTAAAGAATAGTGATAGATGGCGTGGCATAATGTACAAGATAAAGCGTCGTTTAATAGGTAGATGGCGTGCAAATGAAAATTTTGTATGATAACATTAATTTTATGATTAGATATTTGAAGTGTGTATGAAAACAATAACATATACAAAAACAGGCCCTTTCTGTCCAATTAGATACCCTAAGCATACCTATCTATTATGCCGCAGGTTTTCTCGTTTTATTTACTATAGGTATTTGCTTTAGCTTATTTGCAAGAGGGCGCTGCGCTCGCACGGTCAACGTACACCCTATGAATAAAATTGATTTAAAATTGAAATCCGGGTAAAACAGTGATTAAACCAGTGAAAATTAAAGTAAAACGTACTAAGCATATGGGATAACATTATCTCAACGAAACATTACAAATTAGAGCTAGAAAACAGTGATTACAAAAACAACAAGGACGATCTGTGAACAACTATAAACAGTGCAAATCAAGTGAATAAGACGATAAACACCATAAACGTAAATTACTTATGCATGTGAAGATCGAGAACAAGCCTAAAATAACAGAACATTACGAAAATACACTGAAAACATCATACAAAGTTATTAAAATCAGTGATTATTTGTCTACCGAGTTTGTCACATTTTTACCAACTAGACGGATCTTTTGAGCATCTTTAGAATATTGAAATCATCCTTCTATTTCGACTGCAGAATTATCGGCTCCATGGCTCAGTTGTTTAACACACTGGAATGTACCAACAAAAAAGACTAGAATCTGCTGGTTCGAACCTCCACTTCACATGCTTTTTGCATAAATATCTTTTTGTTATTAAATTTTTTTAAGGAATATATATATTTTATAAAATAATTCGGTATTTTGACATAACGACGCAGAACCGCTTCAAAACTAATAATTGCTAGAAATTTTATTAATTAAGGCGAATGTCCTGATGGAATGTTTGATTAGTGAATTGTTACTTAATAATTACGTAGATTTTCATGGTGTTGTGAACCAAATTCAAAACAATTCGGGTGGTCGTATAATTTTTTGAACATCGTTAGAATATTGAAATCATCCTTCTATTTCGGCTGCAGAATTATCGGCTCCATGGCTCAGTTGTTTAACGTACTGGAATGTACCAACAAAAAAGCCTTACTGCTGGTTCGAACCTCCACGTTACATGCTTTTTGCATAAATACCTTTTTGTTATTGAAATTTTTGAAGGAATATGATACCTTTCAAATTTTATGATATAAATATATATATTTTATAAAATAATTCGGTATTTTTGACATGACGACGCAGAACCGCTTCAAAACTAATCATTGCTAGAAATTTGATTCATTAAGGCTAATGTCCTGATGGAATGTTTGATAATTCCGTAGATTTTTATGGTGTTGTAAACCAAATTCAAAACAATTGAAAACATACTCTTGGATTTAAACAATTAATCAAGCTTATTATTTGACATTGATTTTCTTATTTGTAAATAGTTATTAATTTATAAGGTTAATTTAGAATACCAAGGAGATAAGATTTTAAGTGTTTTCAATGCTTTGTAAAATTAAAAGACAAATTGTTGTTTGAACTGCGCGCTACGTAGTGGAGGTGACGTATGTTCAAGCAACAACTATTAACGATTAAACTAATTTGTAAACTTGAATAATCGATGAGAAATAAGCTTATAAATGACTTTAATATTTACTACATCAAAATTTATTTTTAAATGTTTTCTCAAACATTCTCTCGTCGTTAAAAACCACGTGTGAGAACCACGTGGTTTTTGAAATAATACCGCATTGTGCGGATGTGCGGCGGGCGAAGCCCATTACTTTTTACATGAGAGTGAGTGGTGACGTTGGCCTTGCTGGCACCAGCTCTGCTGGTGGTAGTTCGGCCGACGTCATACATTCAAAAAATCCTATCAGGCAGGGTACTTCGACAGACATCTTCATAAGTCATGTTCTAAAAAATGTCCATCTAATCGACCAAGAAACGTGCTAAATCAAGTATTGAAAATTGTTTCGAGCTTTATGCATAATGTGTGTGCTGTAGGAAAAACATGAATAAAATCTATTAATTAAAGTTCAAACGTTATTCGTAAAAAAATATTATATATTAACCCAAAATTAAGGGGATTTTTATTGTGTGTCAATACTGATGCGAGGTAGGTACGTGAGAGAACGTAAATAATATTTTTACTCAAACCAGTGCAGAACACAGCAAAACGGCAACGTCGCGCGTCGCCGGGTCGCGTCGTCGTCGTTCAGCCGGGAAAAATGCTATCTGGCAACGTATCAATCATGTAGCAATCGACATTAGCACCATCTATAAAATTGAGTTAGATGGAAGTATATCATTGACATAACCTCTTGAAAAGCTGCAAATACCATCTAATAGGTGGCGCTGTTGCGGTAAAATAAACGGGCAGATTGATTAATTTTAACGAATTGCTACACGTAGCGCCATCTCGCGCCCTACCAGATAACTAGTAATCGATTCTCGGTCGGATGAATGGACTTTGGAAGTCTATTTATTTTATTCGTCCATGCTAGTACGTAAACATTGCCCATGAAAGCTGTGCATCGTGCAAGTTTAGATATATAGGGATAGCCACAGTGATTGTGGCGTAAGAATCGACCCCTTCAACAAAGAAAAAGCCCTACCCATTTTACTTGAGCCGGGGATACACACATGCCTGTACAAAGTGCATACATATACAAGCGTGCGTACTAGTTAGCGGCATGTAGAAGCAAATTGCATGCAAGTTAAACGACTTTGTCAGTCTATTCCAATTATTTCTAGAAAAAAAAATACGATGATACCTCGTTTTCATTCGAATTCGAGTTCAGGACATAAAAGCACCGTAAATCCATTAGACACATTTCGATTCAACACGCTGCCATAAACATACAATACGTCTAAAATCAGGGCCATTATCAGGGATCTGGCTACCCTCAAAATCTCTTTTCACTGCTACACAAATAAGGTTGCCAGATATGCAGAAACCTTTTTTAGGTAGATGTCGGGACATGTAGAAAGTTTTTTTTTATATCGTATCGGGAAACAGTTCGCCTAAATCAACAATCAGCTATATTTCATGCTATTTATAATTAACTAGCGGACCTTCCCGGCTTCGCTCGGTTTTAGTACAGATCCCTAACATTTTTGAAAACATAATAATAGCCTTTTTTCTCCGGGGATAGTGTAGCTTCCCAACGAAATAATTTATCAAATCGGTCCAGTAGTTTCGGGGCCTCATTACAAACAAACTAACAAAAAAATCAAACCTTTCTTCTTTATTATATTAGTATAGATGAAAGTGTTTGTCTGTCTGTTGACAAAATCAAAAAATATAAATCGATAACTTTTATTTCAACCACATTCATTGACAGGTTAAATTAAAAAAAATACATTATAATATTAAATATTATACTTTCAAACGAAATAGCTGATGCAAAACAAAGTCTTATTGAAATTATAGAAGCGGTTTTTACCAGTTTTCAAAAGAATGTATATAAAAAAATGTTATAACTGCTTATTATAAGCTAAACATAAACTTATTATGTTTCGTGAAGTTTTCGTGAAGGAAATCAAAAAGCAAACTCGACTTACAAAAACCACAGCGTCACCTTTCAGTAATAAACTAGAAACAATATGCTTATAAGGGGAACTGGGGTAAAGTAGCCCACAAAAACGATTCGTCGTAGTATTTCGATGATTTAACATGTCAAGTCTCCCCATCGATCGAGAGTCATTCAAATGGATTTAATTCTGAGGAAATACAGATGACGGGATAGTGTCTGTCTTTCATTACTACATCTCTGCAGGTCACAAAACGGCCGGGTGATTATGTAACTCGCGACCGGTTTGCGACAGGCGTAAATTAAGCAATCAGTACTGTCAAATGTCAATTTTGTATAAGTTTGACACCAGCTACAACGTCAAAATTGGTCCAAATTGGCGTTTGACAGCACTAATTGCTTAATTTACGCCTGTCGCAAACCGGTCGCGAGTTACAAAATCACCATACGGTAGCACAATAACTACAAAGTGCTACCGTTTTATCAGAATAATAAACTGTTAAAATAATATATTACCGAAAAATCTCAATATAATATAATAACAGTCAAAGTTTAGCTACTGCGATATTTTGCTTGGATGCGTAGCTTTTATATGCCCCGTCATATTTCAGTTATAAACTGGTAACAATATCCTAATTAGGGGAGCGTGAGGTGAAGTGGCCTATTCTATGCGAGTCACGCCAGTCACGGCCCGTAATGCGGTTTTCGGCAGGAAAATGCAACGTAACGGTCAAAAACAACGTTCTCCCCTTGATATAGTGAGGGGTTTGCTTTTTAATCAGGTGATTTTTGGGCTTTTGCCTTTATAATAATGTTCATTAAGTTATTAAACCATATTTTTTGGATATTTTTTACTCAAAACATAAAAGTACTCGTATAAATAAAAATAACTGTTAATCTGTTGCAAAAAAGCATTTAAACCATTTCTTAAACTTTATGAAGGCTGAATTTAAGCCAATGCTATTTGGCATTCGTTTTTGGCAACCATTTGTTCTGCAAGCGGTGTTATGCTTTACGGTTTTGCTTAAATAAAACATCAAAACTAAACAGTTTACAGTCCAGAGCGCAAATTTTCATAACAAAAAATCACTTTTCCATAACAAAATTTAACCTTTCCAATGTGGATTCGAAGCCCAGACCTATGTTACTCATGTCATAAAGTAAAAGTAAAGTAAAAGTAAAAAATCATTTATTTCTTTAGGCTTACAAAATAAGCACTTAGACAAGTCATATTTTATATATAAATTATTATCAAATACAATTATTTTACTGTTCACTTAAATTTTTTGTCCACTAGTGGAAGAAGTGAAAAGAAACCACTAGCATGTTCATCTCTTATATGTCTAATACATGGTTATTTGCCTATTTAAGTCTAAATATAATATGATTCGATACATGTCAATATTTAAGTAAAGCTATTCACAACAACAAATTACTTACTACATACTATTGTCTTGAAACTGAGCGACATCTGACCAAGCATTAACATCATTGAGATAATCATTTATGGAGTAGAAAGCCTTCTTGATGAGATTTAGTTTTATGTAATTTTTAAATTTACGAATAGGGAGCTCAGTTGCTTCAGATGGAAGCTTATTATAGAAGCGCACGCTATTGCCCATAAATGATTTCCCTACCTTGTGTAATCTAAATGATGGGATGTGTAACTTGTTCTTGTTTCTTGTATTTCTATTGTGAACATCACACTTTTTCATAAGGCTATCCTTATTTTTTATATCATAATCAAGTAATACTCAAGTCATGTTGCTTAAATTTAAAATTTAAAATTATTTATTTGTATAAAAGTATATTTTCATGACAGTTGTTAGGACATCCTTTTAAGTATGTAACTATACTGACGACCGATGTGGCGCGGTGGGTGAAGGTCCGCCTGCGGCGCAGGAGGTTGCGGGTTCGATTCCCGCCTCGGAACAATTGTGTGTACGATCTGCAGATATTTGTTCCGGGTGTTCTGGTCGTTTTCTATGTATAATAAAAATATCTATCTATGTAATGTATTATGTATATCAGTTATCTAGTACCCATAACACAAGCTTTGCTTACCATGGGGCTAGATAATGCTGCGGGGATTGTTCAGCATTATTTGTTTAAATAATTTTGCCAGGATGTCCTGCTCTTCCTTACAAATCATGGGTTTAACAAATAAACTAAACTATATATAATTTCTAAATACATATAACAAATAATTTAAATTAATGATTACTGATTTATTGTTATCTGGACGTACAAAAATAACTATAGATTTAATAGATAGCACTGATACCTATGTGAATTTTTGTTAACACTTTGAGTGCTGAAAACGCAGGGTATGAGTTTTCTACAAGTGACTAATCTGCGAAAATCCACACTAGCGCAGCGGCTAAGAAAATACAGATCTTTGTGACTGAGCAGAGCTGTAATATTTTTCGAACGAAACGCATGTGCGGCGCAACACAACCGCTGTGTAGAGCGGCAGCACGAATTTTTTAGGTAAAAAAAATGATCGCAGTCGTCGAAAAAAAACCGCAGTCAAAGTGTTAAATGTGTGTTTGAGGGTGCGCGCGAGTGTGTGAGAGGGTGTGAGGGTGTGTGTGCATGTGTATATTTTGTGTGTCTGGCGGCTGCTCCTGAGGACACCGTTCTCACAGCACCGGGCCACAGGAGCTGCCTATGTGTGTGTGTGTGAGTGTGGTACCAGTTTGGTAGTTGGAAAGGCTGCCTAATTCCAATTCTAAACTTTCATCCAGAGCTCTCAAAGGTTTAAGACTTTGTAAGGATTTTTCTTTGATAACTTATCGTGGCAGTGATAAGGGTAGAATTCCTCCGTCAAATACAGTCAGCTTCAAATTGATATGAGCGTCTGTAGTCAAAATAATCTGAAAAACATGGAAGCAATTTGATAAAAGCAGTTCGATCATCATATTGCTGTTAGCACCCAAGTTGTTCAAAATATCCTACTACTCATTGTTTCATATTTATAGAGCGGTCAGGGTGTTCAAAATAATCTAAGCAAACGAAACTCTCTAGGGTAGTATGCAAACTCATAATTGCTAAGATGATTTTGGACTTCTTGACTGCACACATAAATATGAAACAATGAGTAGTAAGATATTTTGAAAACCTGGGTGCTTACAACAATATGATGATTCGAACTGCGTATTTATTTATTTATTTATTTTAACAATATTCAGGAAATTAACAGCTAACTTAATGAGTCGGTATCTGACTTAAAACTGAAGTCTAATTAAAAATTTCCACAAAAAGCTACTTAAATTAATGCTAAACAAAGTTACAGGACGACTACTGATGGTAAAATTTAGATTAAGTATAATATACTTAATCTAAAAGTTTGTACACATATAAATATAAATTTCAACCAATTTTGGTTTATTATACCTCTACGACTTAAGAAAATAATCAAGAAGAGGATGTACCAAAAAATCGACCACTCACTATTCTTTTTAGCTTAGTGGGAGGATCAATGAAAATATCCATATCAAGCTCTCTGGATAGAATGTTAAAACATCCGCATGACCTTATCAAAAATGTGTGTATCAAAAGTGTGTATATCAAAATGCTTCCATGTATTTCAGATCATTTTGACTACTCTAGACGCTCATATCAATTTGAAGCTGACTGTACAATGAGAATACTTTATATTGTATTCTGCTTTGCACTGTCGACTTATAAGCTTTTTTGTGTTTATTAAATTATGTTGAGTGGCAGTCCAATTTGGTTAGGCTTCTGCCGCTTTTTTTGGATTAAAAAGTAGTTTTTTATACCGTCCACCACGGACAACGAGGCAAGTACTAGAAATATTGGAGATAAGAAGTTTTACTGAAAAGATGCTTTATCGAATACTCATGATCATCATCAGTCTACTGCTGGACATAGGCCTCCCCCTATGAGCGCCATAGCGCCCTGTCTTTAGCTTGACGTATCCAGCCATGGGGCTAGATAATGCTGCGGGGATTGTTCAGCATTATTTATTTAAATATTTTTGCCAGGATGTCCTGCTCTTCCTTACAAATCATGGGTTTAACAAATAAACTAAACTATATATAATTTCTAAATACATATAACAAATAATTTAAATTAATGATTACTGATTTATTGTTAACTGGACGTACAAAAATAACTATGGGCTTTTCATTTAATAGATTTAATAGATAGCACTGATACCTATGTGAATTTTTGTTAACACTTTGAGTGCTGAAAACGCAGGGTATGAGTTTTCTACAAGTGACTAATCTGCGAAAATCCACACTAGCGCAGCGGCTGAGAAAATACAGATCTTTGTGACTGAGCAGAGCTGTAATATTTTTCGAACGAAACGCATGTGCGGCGCAACACAACCGCTGTGTAGAGCGGCAGCACGAATTTTTTAGGTAAAAAAAAGATCGCAGTCGTCGAAAAAAAACCGCAGTCAAAGTGTTAAAATTGAAAACGTTGGTAACATACATTGTTATATTAACAGTGAGACCGTTAGCCTAATAACTTACCACGGTTACGATAAAGTTCATTTTCTTGCCAGAAAATACTTTATTTTGGCAATAATAAGTAGATAATGTATTCAATATTATGGCAATCATCCAATGCCAGTATTGTAAATACAAGTTCAATTTTTTTTTTATTATTCAGGCTGACCACCTGCCCAATGGTCAGACGACATTGTAGAGTAGGGGCTATAGGGTACGGAAGCAGTGGAGCCGACTGGCACAAGACCGCCAGGGTTGGCGAGATAAGGAAGAGGCCTATACTCAGCAGGGTGTTACCCCTGATTAGATAGATAGATAGATTGGTTGTAATTTTCTTTGTAATACCATACATATACATTTACTCCCACCTGTTCTGTTGAGTAGTTCTGTTGACAAAACTTCTGGGATTTTTTCCTCCATTAGTTTTGTGACTTAAAAGACTATGCTTTACACCTGACTTTTATCTCTACTATTCCCACCTGTTATGTTGAGTAATCTGATGACAGAACTTCTGGTAATTTCATACTCATCTATACTAATATTATAAAGAAGTAGCGTTCGTGAGTTTGTGACGTTGTAAGGGGTAATCTCTGGGTCTAAAGAACCGATTTTCAAAAAAAAAATCACCAATATAAAGCTAAGTTATTGTGGAGTGTCATGGGCTATAATAATTTCGAAAATTAATTACACATCTTTACTTAAACTTGAATAATGTAATTAAAGTTCTAAAAAAAATGCTTTCATCGCGTGCGCTGCGGAAACTGTTGATGATATATAAGATCTGACATTGCTTGACTGCAATAAAATAATGAATACATCAAATAAGGTTAAATCTTACAAAGATCTTAAGGTCGTCTATCATTCAAGACCCAACAACCAAATGCAGTCTGCAGTAAATCAATAATTTATGGCTTGAGAGAGCTGCCTACTACGATGTTTCAGAGAAAGCTTAAAACCATACTATATGTAAAATGTTACTATACAATTAAAGATTTTACAAATGACAAGAATGTAGACAAATAATCACAGATATATATATATATATATACATTTTTAGAATTTTTAATATTTTATTGAGCTGATTTACTGATATTTTGTTTCTATTATTATAATTTTTTTTTAAATATAATTGACATGTGTTTATTTTTGATTTTAAAGTGTTCTTTTTTATTTTATTATAATTAAGTTGTTAAAAATGCATGTAAATCTTTAATTGCACGCCCATAAAGGGCAAATTACATTGACACTATATTATTTTATGAACCATCTTCTCACATGTAATTATGCAATAAATATACTTTTACTTTACTTTACTTGTCTTGAGACTGTTTCTCCTCGCTCTCAACATCAGTGCCCTTCCTTTTAAGCAAAATAAAACACTGAACCATGACCTTTTTTCGCGCCGCAGCACGAACTTGCCTACACTAAGTTATATTAGGGTCGTACCTAATTACTTCCTTTTTTGATAATCTTCTTTTGATTATCTAAATTTAAACTTCTTACGTTTAAAATTATATGTATAATGTTTGTTTCCTGTCAAAAATATCGTAGCACAATAAAATTGATTTAATAGCCATCAAAGATCATAATTTGTCGTCGATGTAAAAATAACTCATTGACGTCAACATCATCATGACATCAGCCGGAAGAAAAAAGGAAATCGCTCGGCTCATCGTTCGTTAATAAAAATTGTATGTGCCTGTAGTAACAAATAATTTTGTATCTATCTATCAAATAGTCGTCAATTACCCACCCATCGGTCGTCAATGGCTAAATCTACCGAATGTTAGTCAATAATGAAACTCCTATACGTAATGCTCTCTGTAGAACACAAAGGAAAGATTATGACAGGCGCTTCTTCATATAAAGCCGCATTGACACGAGCAGAGTCTACACGGACCGAGTAGAGTGGACTCGGATACCAACTCTGACACAACTCGAATTGTGGCAGCCCCTATTCCGAGCGCACTTGGAACTAAGTACACTCGGACCGCGTTCCACATTTCCGAGCTTGCTCGTATAGAAAAACAAAATGGCGTCTAAGTGTCCGTTCATACAGACCGGCACATTTTTATCTGATCCGCTTGCTGCATAGGAGGTTGCGGGTTCGATTCCCGCCTCGGAAAAAATGTTTGTACAATTTGCTATTCGTTCCCGGTGTTCTGGTCGGTTTCGATGTATAATAAAATATATATCCATGTAATGTATTGCATTATGAATATCAGTCATCTAGTACCCACAACACAAGCTCTGCTCAGCTTGGGGCTAGTCGTAGTTGTAGGCTAGTAGTGTGTGGAGTGTCCAGCATTATTTATTTATTTTAATCCTAGTACACTCGTATGAAGCTACTCCTACGATTCCACTCGGTCTGCGCCTTGTCTGAGCAATCTCTAAGTGTGAACGCGGCTTTAGACCCGCCTGCGTTAGATTGCTTTCTTTGTAAAACCTTCGCCTTCTGCTTCTAATCTTCTAAACTGTCATGTATTTTACAAAGACTTTGTTGTTCTTGGTAATTTAAAATCGTGTGTAAATAACGAAGCAGTACGAAATACGGTTTAAAATTAAGACCAACTACGAGACGGACTGTCGGTTCTTCGCGGTACCTTATTTATTTACCTACTTATTATTTTTACTCACGAAGACCGACAACTACTGGGGTAAACGTCTTGAGTGGAGACTACGATTCGGTAAACGTAATGTAGGACGCCCTCCACTGATTGTACGAATAGAAATGTTCCGGTCAGTCTTCGGCCTACTAAACTATAATTACTAAGAAGTATATTAGGTATACATATTATATATATATTTTACATTTATTTATCTTTAAATATTCATGTTATGTTCATATTTATTCTAGCTTATGCTTGGTACACCCCCTGCCTTTCTTAAATTCACATAATTCTTTCCATCCAAAGGTTGCCTGGAAGAGATCGCTTCTAAGCGATAAGCGATAGCGGCCGCCCATTGTTATTGTATCATGTGATGTCTTTTATAATAATCTGTAACTGGTGTACGAATAAGTATTTTTGTACTGTATTGTATTGTAACTATTATTGACGACCGATGTGGCGCGGTGGGAGAAGGTCCGCCTGCGACGCAGGAGGTTGCGGGTTCGATTCCCGCCTCGGAACAAATGTGTGTACGATCTGCAGATATTTGTTTCGGGTGTTCTGGTCGTTTTCTATGTATAATAAAAAATATCTATCTATGTAATGTATTGTATTATGTATATGACTTATCTAGTACCCATAACACAAGCTCTGCTTACCATGGGGCTAGATAATGCTGTGTGAATTGTCCAGCATTATTATTATTATACACTCATTTATTTAAATTCTCGTATAAAATAAATTTTTTACTATAGAAAATAAAATAAAATTAAATAAAAAAATTCTACAGTAAAAAATATATCAAAACGGTAGATGATTATTATTATTATTATTCCTGAAACCAGACTATACTTACAGTATGTCTGGTCTAGTTATGTATAGTCTGGTTTCAGGAATAGTTTGTCAGTGTATAGTTATTCTTCTATCCTTATAAAAAGATCTTAAAGGCAAACTCAGTTAACTGTCCACTTTAAACCGGGCACTGGACACTACTAATGAAATTTCACAAGTTAATCATCATCATCATCAGCCTATAGCAGTCCACAGCTGGACATAGGCCCCCCCAATGAGCGCCATAGCGCCCTGTCTTCAGCTTGCATCCAGCATCTACCTGCAGTCTTTCGCAGGTCGTCATCCCACCTGGTCGGAGGGCGTCCTACATTACGTTTACCGAGTCGTGGTCTCCACTCAAGAACACGTTTGCCCCAGCTTCCGTCGGTTCTTCGCGAGATATGGCCGGCCCACTACCACTTCACCTTGCTAGTTCACAGGTTAATGGAACCTTATAAACGAGATAGACTCTGCACTGAAGACAAAATATACGAAGGACGAAGTATCTCCGGCATGCTGCCTTTTGCGGGCATTTTCTAAAAGCCCTCACTTAAATTCAATTAGGCCCTTTGAATACTTATTAAACTTCTGAGCCCTTTTGCTTAAATAACCATTATTCGGTCTATACCTTTCAATAGAGTAAACAATATGTAGAACCGTCAGAGGTCCGACTTAAAAATAAAATTCGGGTTAACCGCAACTTTTTGTTTCGGTTTTCGACATTTATTTTTAACTAGCTGCGCTCCAAGACTTCGCCCGCTTGGAAATCTATGCATTCAATAGTTAAGAAACCTTCCTGTAGAATCGTTCTATCTATAAAAAAAACACATCAAAATCCGTTGCGTACTTTTAAAGATCTAAGCATACATAGGGACAGACAGATAACGAGAAGCGACTTTGTTTTATATTATGTAGTGATCAAGGATTTTTTTTATAATCTTTGACCACCGACGGATAAAGGTCTCTAAATTTTGCTGAACATGATAAAAAGTCCTAAGTTTTTGTCTGTTTTCTCTATATACTACTCTATATCATTAAAAAAATATACAAAAAAGCAATCGAAAACAAATCGATCCTTTCAGTGTTAGCAATTCCACAAAAGACCGAAAATGTCCAATGTATACTCACCGACCTACAAAAAACAATGTCCTTCATTTTACCGTAACATTGTGGCACTTCAAAGTGTCCCAGCTAAACAAGGTCACTCTGATGGCCACAAATTCACTATAGTGCGCAACTGAATACAAATTGGCTTATTAAAAAGGATACCTCTAGTTCTATTACGTATACATAGATGCCATCAGTTTGAAGTTGTAATAGACAAGATATTAGATATCCTATCCTGCTTATATTATTAATGCATTCACTACCCACACTCAGCTGCAGCAGTCTTTGTCGCAAATTACGTCTTCTCTTCCTCCACCGCAGCTAGAGCAAGTACAGACAGATATGTGCGTTAGGCTCAACTCACACCAAAAGAGCGTCGAAGCGCAGCGCAGTTTCAGTGTCATATGAATTTTAACTTTATTTTCATTACAATAAAATTTATTACTCGAACGAGTCGCGCGGATGCCCGCGGCGCCGCGGGAATTCCAGCGAATTCGACACGTTCGAGTTTCTCATGCGATAATAAGTTTTATTGTAATGAAAATAAAGTTAAAATTCATATGACACTGAAACTGCGCTGCGCTTCGACGCTCTTTTGGTGGTGAGTTGAGCCTTATGGGCTATGTCGATTTTAGGTTGAGAAAATATAAAGTTGCGAGGTTGTGAAATTTATCTAAAGGTGACACCAAAACAACTGAATGGACCAGACTTATATTTTACATAGGTGTACTCCTAGACTAGCTGTGCCGATGGCTAAAAGACTTCGCCCGCGTAGAATTTAAAATTCTTGCTCGAATCCCAAAAGTTATTATGCTACTCAAGACAGACAAATCCTACAAATCGTAGACCATAAGAATCGGTCCAGCCGGTCTTCTTTATGAAGTCGCTTCCGCTGTCTGTTCGCTTAGATCTTTTAAACTACTCAACGGATTTTAACTCAATTTTCAGCAATAGATAAAATAAATTCAGGAGGACGGTTTATTTGACAAATAGATTTTCACGCGGGCGAAGCTATGTAGATAACATTACCTACTATATATGTAGTTATACTGTGACATTACTTACTACTTAGGAGACGACTTTTCGTCGGGGAAACGCTTGCGAAACGCGGGCTAGTTAAAAAGGATATCGATAATTTATAAATCACATCGAATGTTAGGTTAGTTAGATACTTAGGCCGTAGATTATCAAAATAAAATAAACACCAAGTTCTTACGAGACCCTAAGGTCTCGTTTCGATTGTAACTGTCTAAGGTCACATAAGCCGTTAGATTTTCGATTGTAATTCAATAAAAGAAGGGTCGGCCATAAGTTCAAAGTTGCAAATTGCAACCCCGGACAATCGAAATCGGAACCAACTTCAAGTTTTCGAGTTACCAGAAGCGATTGGCATAACTTCAGTCTGTAACTGAATGAAACTGTCAAAACTGAAGGGGAACAATGTTACGTAATCCCCCCTCTGGTCTTGAATGGGTATATTTTTGGGGAGTTTTATTTACTCGGGACCGTTTATTTTTGTTGCGGATCTTTTCGTATCTTGATCGTCAGTAGGTAAGTTTATTATGATTGAAAATATAACGGTAGAGTAGCTCGTAAAATTATGCCTTTTGCAGCATTTTGCATCAAATGAAAAGTTTATGTTTATGAATAAATATATAAAAGTAAAAAAGTAAAAGTCATTTATTTGCAAAACACGTGTAAAAAAGATGACAAATCGTTTTTTTGAGTCAGCATGTTTGACCAATATACATTGGTGTGCAAAAATAATTAGAGAGTATGGGTATACTCTAATGAATGTTCGTCGAGGAGGCTTTCATCTCCTGGGCGGTCCTAGTGGTATAAACTTAGATTTAAAATTAGATTAAAAGTACTTTATTTCACCTTATCCTACTAATATTATAAACGCGAAAGTTTGTAAGTAAGGATGGATGGATGTTTGTTACTCTTTCATGTAAAAACTACTGAATGGATGAAACTTCACAATAATATAGCTTACATATCAGAATACATAGGCTACAATTCATAAAGATATATTGTATATTATCCAAAATATCTATCACCACGCGGGTGAAACCGCGGGGCACGGCTAGTCATATATATGTATAAAGTAAATTAAGTAGAATCTTTAAAAAGTATTGGGAAATAAAGCTTATTAATTTTATGTAACAAACGTTCGTTGGTTTTCTTTGCCCTTAGAGCTTAAGTTATTTAGGTATTATACTTTTGCTATATATTTATACACATGAAAATGAAATGATAAAAATGAAACAAAAGCAAGTTGATATCAAAAATGTCTCGCCAATTTTGTACTAACATCAACAATGTAAACAATTGTTTTATTTAATTAAAAACAGGCAATAAAACGATGAAAGCATTTTTGAAGTATTTTCATTTAAAATTATAGCGAACGCATTTGGTCGGTAAAATTGTAGAATTATAATTATTATAATGCTGGACAATTCACACAGCATTATCTAGCCCCATGGTAAGCAGAGCTTGTGTTATGGGTACTACTAGTTAACTGATATACATAATACTATATATTACATAGATAGATATTTTTTATTCTACATAGAAAACGACCAGAACAACCGGAACAAATAACTGCAGATCGTACACACAATTGTTCCGAGGCGGGAATCGAACCCGCAACCTCCTGCGTCGCAGGCGGACCTTCGCCCACCGCGCCACATCGGTCGTAGAATTATACGTATATATGTATTCACCCTCACGATAGGGCTGGTCCACCAGTTCAAAGTCGCTCAGCGAGCTATGGAAAGAGGTATGCTCGGAGATTCTCTGAAGGATAGGATTCGTAACGAATACATCCGACAGAGAACCAAGGTTATCGACATAGCTCAAAGAATTAGCAAGCTGAAGTGGCAGGGGGCCGGCCATATCTCGCGAAGAACCGACGGCCGATGGGGCAAACGTGTTCTTGAGTGGAGACCACGACTCGGTAAACGTAGTGTAGGATGCCCTCCGACCAGGTGGGATGACGACCTGCGAAAGACTGCAGGTAGGTGCTGGATGCGGCAAGCTGAAGACAGGGCGCTATGGCGCTCATTGGGGGAGGCCTATGTCCAGCAGTGGACTGCTATAGGCTGATGATGATGATGATGTATTCACCGAGCGCTTAGTTTTATTGAACTATTTAAATTGCTTGTTGTGTTGTGAAGTTAAATTGTTTTTATAGCCACAGTCGCTGCATGACATGTTCTGAAAATTCCTACGTATAAACATGTAAAAATATAAATTTTAAGGCTAAATATAACTAGAATAGTTTTTCATTTCAATTAAATTCATTTATTGCAGAAATATGGTCATAATACAAGGTCTTAAACATTAGAATAGGTAGTGTCACACACTTCACCAAAACACATTGGCATGCAAACAATTTCTAAAACTAGGTTCCTACAATGTAATTTTAAAATTATTTAAATTATTAAGTTATATAATATGAACATGTCAATAATGTGCTATTTAATTTTAAAATTAGTTCTTTGACACTATAGAAAGCTTTTCCAGTGAGCCATAATTTTAACTTTAGTTTAGTTTATTTATTTCCACCGTAGGTACACAATGTGAAATGAGCAATAATATTAACTTTAGTTTATTTATTTCCACCGTAGGTACACAATGTGTACCAACAACGGTGGAAATAAATAAACTATACTAATAAACACATTGTGGCACACATTATGGCTCATTGGAAAAGCTTTCTATAGTGTCAAAGAACTCATGGACCTAAATTTTAAAATTAAATAGCACATTATTGACATGTTCATATTATATAACTTAATAATTTAAATCATGTTATACTTGATGTCGTTGGATCCTATAAATTTTAAAAGTAAATTATATTTTTATTCTATAACACTAACTTTTATAATCTTAGGTTAGTTTTAGATATAATTTAGTTAGTTGTTAAGTGCTTATTATTTGTAAGCTTAAATAAATTAAAATGACTCAAAGTCCCTAAAATATAATAAAGAATTCAAAAATACTAAATACTGACGGCGCGTGACCCGATACCTGGTTAATATCTAGCGCATTGCCTCAGCATTGCCATACAGCGGGGCAATGCAGCCAGCGTCTTGGGCCGCTTCCGACTGGTACTGGGTCAGTTGAGATACTGTAGATTGTTTGAAACAGTTTGTTTCTATTATTAGATTGTTACTTTCTTTGTTAAAAAAGTATTTTACTTTCTCAATACTGCCACTTACCTGTAGGTCTAATATTTATTTATATTTACCTTCAAGATTGTGAATGTTGGCGCCATCTTTCTCCACTATGATAAATTCTATTAATATTATAAACGTCAAAGTTTGTAAGTATGGATGGATGGATGGATGGATGGATGTTTGTTACTCTTTCACGTAAAAACTACTGTATGGATTTTAATGAAACTTTACAATACATATCAGAGTAACACATAGGCTACAATTCATGAAGATATATAGTCATCATCATCATCATCAGCCTATATTAGTCCACTGCTGGACATAGGCCTCCCCCAATGAGCGTCATAGCGCCCTGTCTTCAGCTTGCCGCATCCAGCATCTACCTGCAGTCTTTCGCAGATCGTCATCCCACCTGGTCGGAGGGCGTCCTACACTACGTTCCTACACCGAGTCGTGGTCTCCACTCAAGAACACGTTTAAGATATATAGTAATTTATCCAAAATATCTATCATCACGCGGGTGAAACCGCTCGGCGCAGCTAGTAAAGAATAATAAAAAAATCCAAATTATGTAATTAATGTACGTACATGTGCCTGTCTCAGTTGTTTATAATAACATACATTTATTTTTCTGTCAAAATATCAACCTAATTTTAGAACTTTAGCTGACCGAAGTGTGGGTACATTCTCATTTTCACGGGTCCGTCCGCAAATTGATTATTCATGTGAATGTAGGGACCTCATGCAATTGTTAGTAAAGTTTACCCACTTTTCATTATGCTGAAAGTGCTTTACCAGAATGAATAGAAAGCTTTTGGAAAACAGTGGAAAAGTTATGGTAGTTTTTCAAATTCAAATTTTATTATCAGATAACAAAGGTCCATAGAACACATAAACAAAATTACAAAAAAGAAAATACAATTACAACGAAGAAAATAAAACCAAAATGTCTAAATCTAGAGTATAAGTAATTTCACCCAGTGGTGTCGTATTGGACAGTCATATTTATTAGAGACTAGCTGTGCCCCGCGGTTTCACCCGCGTGGCGATAGATATTTTGGATAATATACAATATATCTTTATAAATTGTAGCCTATGTTTTATTCTGATGTATAAGCTATTTATTGTAAAGTTCATTAAAATCCATTCAGTAGTTTTTACGTGAAAGAGTAACAAACATCCATCCATACTTACAAACTTTCGCGTTTATAATATTAGTAGGATTACTTTCAGGATGCTGTTGTTACTACCTGTCAATCTACTCATCAGAGATGCCACCCCCGACCAATAATAATCCACAATATTGAGAGAACTATTCAGCAGGTCTTCACTTACCTGCATTAAAGGTAGATCTAGATCGATACTTTCTCAATACTGCGTCTTACCTGTAGGGCTAATATTTATTTATATTTACCTTCAAGATTGTGAATGTTGGCGCGATCTTTCTCCACTATGATAAATTCTATTAATATTATAAACGTCAAAGTTTGTAAGTATGGATGGATGGATGGATGGATGTTTGTTACTCTTTCAAACAAAAAAAAACTACTGTATGGATTTTAATGAAACTTCACAATACATATCAGAGTAACACCTATTCATAAAGATATACATATAGTCATCATCATCATCATCAGCCTATATTAGTCCACTGCTGGACATAGGCCTCCCCCAATGAGCGCCATAGCGCCCTGTCTTCAGCTTGCCGCATCCAGCATCTACCTGCAGTCTTTCGCAGGTCGTCATCCCACCTGGTCGGAAGGCGTCCTACACTACGTTTTCCGAGTCGTGGTCTCCACTCAAGAACACGTTTAAGATATATAGTAATTTATCCAAAATATCTATCATCACGCGGGTGAAACCGCGGGGCGCAGCTAGTAAAGAATAATTAAAAAATCCAAATGATGTAATTAATGTACGTACATGTGCCTGTCTCAGTTGTTTATATTACATACATTTATTTTTCTGTCAACAATTCAACTTAATTTTAGAATTTTTGCTAACCAAAGTGTGGGGTACATTCTCATTTTCACGGGTCCGTCCGCAAATTGATTATTCATGTGAATGTAGGGACCTCATGCAATTGTTAGTAAAGTTTACCCACTTCTCATTATGCTGAAAGTGCTTTACCAGAATTAATAGAAAGCTTTTGGAAAACAGTGAAAAAGTTATGGTAGTTTTTCAAATTCAAATTTTATTATCAGATAACAAAGGTCCATAGAACACATAAACAAAATTACAAAAAAGAAAATACAATTACAACGAAGAAAATAAAACCAAAATGTCTAAATCTAGAGTATAAATAATTTCACTCAGTGGTGTCATATTTATTAGAGACTAGCTGTGCCCCGCGGTTTCACCCGCGTGGTGATGGATATTTTGGATAATATACAAATGTCTTTATAAATTGTAGCCTATGTTTTATTCTGATGTATAAGCTATTTATTGTAAAGTTCATTAAAATCCATTCAGTAGTTTTTACGTGAAAGAGTAACAAACATCCATCCATACTTACAAATTTTCGCGTTTATAATATTAGTGGGATTACTTTCAGGATGCTGTTGTTACTACCTGTCAATCTACTCATCAGAGATGCCACCCCCGATCAATAATAATCCACAATATTGAGAGAACTATTCAGCAGGTCTTCACTTACCTGCATTAAAGGTAGATTCATGGACGAAGAAATAGGGACCGAATCCCAGTATAAAAATAACTGAGGCACTTATGTCTGCTAAGCAGAGCTCGTGTTATGTGGGTACTAGACGACTCATATACTTTATACAATAGATTAAATAGACAGATATTTTTTTATTATTCATAGATAACGACCAGAACACCGGGAACAAATATCCGCAGATCGTACACACAAATGTCCCGAGGCAGGCAACGAACCCGTTTTTTCAGTTGTCAACCCTCTAAACACCTACATATGATACGCCACGGTTATGCATCAGTTTAAGTCCAGTACATGTAAAATTCAAGACCAAGTTCGGTCTAGCGAGCCATACTAGCGAGACGACCGATGTGGCGCGGTTGGCGAAGGTCCGCCTGCGACGCAGGAGGTTGCGGGTTCGATTCCCGCCCCGGAACAATTGTGTGTACGATCTGCAGATATATGTTCCGGGTGTTCTGGTCGTTTTCTATGTATAATAAAAAAATATCTATCTATGTAATGTATTGTATTATATATATCAGTTATCTAGTACCCATAACACAAGCTCTGCTTACCATGGGGCTAGATAATGTTGTGTAAATTGTCCTGCATTATTTATTAATATAAGTAAATAAACAAAACATATACATATGATATTAGAGCTCATGATAGAAAAAAATCCGTGATTATCTAGGGTCGACGTCATCGAAATCGATGAGGAGTACGAAGTCCAGTACGATCAAGTTAGTATTTTTTCCACATCTAGGATATCATAAAATAATGCATCTAAACAGAAAATATTTTCATACAAGTCTATTTGTTAGTTCTGGGCACATAGGAAACAAACTTACAAACATTCCTCTTTAATATTGCCAAAGATTAAAATCAGAACTCCGCGGGTGAATTTCTCTTCGCTATATCCGAATTTTGCCGGATTAAACCGAAAACGAAATTCAGCGCAAATAAATTCAAATCCATTTTGATGCAAATTTCGTCGGTGCAAATATCAGGTTTATGCGGTCAACGAATGTTGTACAAAGGGGCTCAATTTAATAACAATAACTGAGCCATATGAACGTGGCATCGATACAAATAATAGAAAACTTTCACAACATCAACGAGGATATAGTCGTTACGCAGGCCATATAAATAAATAAATAAATAATGCTGGACAATTCACACAGCATTATCTAGCCTCATGGTAAGCAGAGCTTGTGTTATGGGTACTAGATAACTGATATACATAATACAATACATTACATAGATAGATATTTTTTATTATACATAGAAAACGACCAGAACACCCGGAACAAATATCTGCAGATCGTACACACAATTGTTCCGAGGCGGGAATCGAATCCGCAACCTCCTGCGTCGCAGGCGGACCTTCGCGCACCGCGCCACATCGGTCGTCAATATATATGGCGATCTAGTCCAAACGCTATCTAGTCCTAACGCGATGTGGTCATATCGAGATTCAGTCACAAAGCAATCTAGTCATAACTGCTATTTAGTCAAATCAAGATATAGTCTTAAAGCTTCTAACCCATTTATTGGACTTATCACTACATACTCGTAGTATACAACAAAGTCGCTTCCCGCTGTCTGTCTGTCCCTATGTATGCTTAGATCTTTAAAAGTACGCAACGGATTTCGATGCGTTTTTAAATAGATAGAGTGATTCAAGAGAAAGGTGTATAAACCATTTAACATATAGATTTCCATGCAGGAGAAGCCGCAGAGCGCAGCTAGTTTACAAATAAATTTCGACCGCGGCTATGCACGACATAAAAATGCGCAATGTATTGACTGCCCAGCCTATATATATATATAATATATTATGTATTATTGATGAAATTGTGTAAATACCTTTCTAGAATTTGATTATGAATCTTGCAATTGTACAACAAGATTTGCCTTGTATAACTTCCGAAAAATAATTACAATACCTCGGCAGTTCGAGTGGAATGGGGGTGCCACACATATAGGTCGTGGGCCATGCATGTGTTAGTTTAATCGGTCCAAGAACTTCATGCAAAGTTTCCTACAACAGGCAACAATTTTATTGAAAAATTATTAGGGTAGTTATTTTTTCTTGTATCGTATTATTTTTCCTATGTAGGTAGACTTAGCAGTTGGACCGCGCTCAATGTACCTTACTAAAGTATCTTAAAAAGTATCAAAAAAACCCGCAAGATTGCAATCTTAAGCTGTGCTATACAACTGAAAATATCTCATTTTGAGGTTGTGCCTTGAAGCGTTATTTTTGGAAGTCCCAAGAAACCTGGTTATTACGGTCTAAAATCAAAAGTTTTGCATTGGTGGTCGACTTAAAATTCTCTGAGAAGAAGTTAAAATGTCGATGTATGTCTTTTGTTGTTATAAATAAATGTCTTTCTTTCCTATGTATGGAAATTGAGTGATTTGAATTTCCACATCCCTGTCACTGGTTAATTCTCATCATTGTAAACAAATGAGTGAACAATTTTGTTAGCTTGACTGTGCAGCGCTTTGAGAAGTTAAGAGGCTAAGCCGGTTATTAATAAATAAGCTATACCGAATAATACGCCCTTTATGAGCTTTTTAAGAGCCCTACATTGCAGTGCACTAAGGGACCCAGCACCCGTTTTTTTCAAAACTCACTCGTTCAATCTGTACTCAAACCTACAACAAAATAATTAAATTTTCTACTGGACTAACAAAGCCTTATTTTCTTCATCTTAGTCCTTACACATCAATTACCATAACAATGTATCATCAACTACATTCACATTTGTACAGTCAGCGTCAAATTGATATGAGCGTCTAGAGTAGTCAAAATGATCTGAAAAACATGGAAGCATTTTGATGTACGCAGTTCGAATCATCATATTATTGTAAGCACCATAAGTTGTTCAAAATATCTTACTACTAATTATTTATTAGTCAGGGTGTTCAAAATTCTCTTAGCAATCAAAGCCCTCGAAGGTACATACTAGGAGGTATGTATATGCCAACTCATAATTGCTTATATAATTTTGAACACCCCGACTGCTCATATAAATATGAAACAATGAGTAATGAGATATGTTGTGTGCTTACAACAATATGATGATTCGAACTGCGTATATCAAATTGCTTTCGTGTTTTTCAGATAATTTTGACTACTCTATTCGCTCATATCAATTTGACGCTGACTGTTCCTATCAAAACTATATACGTACGTATATATATATATATATAATATAGATAACTACATACGTACTGACGAAAGGCATTTTAGTGATGTTTAAATTGGCACGTTATTTGTTTATTTTTTTTTTCTTTTGTAATTACCACATTATTATTGTAATCAGTTATATTATTTGCGTACTAACTGTGTTAGCTTCTTTTACTCATATTTTAAATGTACTATTAATTGTAGCATAAGCTTTTTGTTTCCCAAATATATAAAAATAAAATAAAAAAATACAATAAAAATATATCAGCAGGGTTTTGTAGATAAAGTTATGTTATCGTAAAACACTGACAAATTATTATAATTCATGCAAAGCCCCTGTTTATCCGTTTAAATATTTATTATTAAGGATTGTGTGGGATTATTTTGAAATGAATAAATTAAAGTCTGGAATCATGAGGCTTTAAAACTAAATAAGCTGATGAATAAACACAGAATTGGCGGCTGTATACTTTATTGGTTTAACGACCACTGTGACGCGGTGGGCGAAGGTCTGCCTGCGACGCAGAAGGTTGCGGGTTCGATTCCCGCCTCGGAACAATTGTGTGTACGATCTGCAGATATTTGTTCCGGGTGTTCTGGTCGTTTTCTATGTATAATAAAAAATATCTATCTATGTAATGTATTGTATTATGTATATCAGTTATCTAGTACCCATAACACAAGCTCTGCTTACCATGGGGCTAGATAATGCTGTGTGAATTGTCCAGCATTATTTATTTATTTATTTATTAACGTGGACTTTTGGCAGTTGGCAGTGAGACAGGTTGTCAAAAATCTAATGATTTGCTCACAAGCAGAGCGTTTTATGTACGATCATGAAAAATTAATAATTTAATACTTAACGTGTTCTTGGGTGGATACCACGACTCGGTAAACCTAGTGTAGGACGCCCTCCGACCAGGTGGGATGACGACCTGCGAAAGACTGCAGGTAGATACTGGATGCGGCAAGCTGAAAACAGGGAGCTATGGCGCTCATTGGGGGAGGCCCATGTCCAGCAGTGGACTGCTATAGACTTAATGATAAATATGATATGACGATGATGAAAAAAATCATTATATCAGCCAACGCACTGCCGGTCATAGGCCTACCTAAAACGACTTTACGAATACCAGTTCAAAGACGCATCTATCCATCGACCACCTGCGACGGCGACAAAGACGTTGGGTCTATCGACGCGATGGTCCATGGTCTCGAAAAACTGCTTTTTTACAAGATTTTGTTAAATTCGTTTTAGTCAAAAATAAAGATAACTTCATTGAATCAAATCTCTAAAAGCATTATCTGTACCACCACCTCTCAACTTTTGACTTCACAGTACGCGTCTATTTCGAGGCCTAAGCTATGGGCATACTAGGTTTTCTTTTAAGGTTTCGATAAGTTTTCTCGAATTAAATGCCTATGCATTTTCTTACTGGGCAGCACAAAGCTGTCTGTGTATTTCCTCCTTTAAATAAATTTTCTACAATTTATGAAATGAAATTGTAATCTGCCTGAAAATATTGAAATATCAATTTCATCGAGACGGCAGCCTCGATATTAGAAGCAGATATTGCAAAGCGAAACTTAAATACATATTTCAAGCGAAAAGGGACCGGTTCCGCTGACTCAACACCGAACCCTAATTTTGTGGGAATAGAGTTGAGAATTTGACGCCATTTTTTACAGATCATTGGGCAAAATCAGTAGGTTCTTCGCGCTCTAGTAAGCAGAATTCGGAGTCGCTACGGATACAACACCCTGGGGTTAAAAAACTGTATAAAAAAGTATACCAAGTTTTCTTTCGTATCAAACTAATCTTGCTAAAAAAAATACGCACTTTGACTGCTGTTTTTTTTCGACGACTGCGATTCTAAAAATTCGTGCTGCCGCTCTACACAGCGGTTGTGTTGCGCCGCACATGCGTTTCGTACGAAAAATATTACAGCTGTGCTGAGTCACAAAGATCTGTATTTTCTCAGCCGCTGCGCTAGTGTGGATTTACGCATATTAGTCACTTGTAGAAAACTTATACCGTGCGTTTTCAGCACTCAAAGTGTTAAGTTTCGTTTTATCTTGGGGTTAGACTTAGTAGGTACCTAATTATCTACCTTTTAGACATGAATATTGTACCTAACTTCAAAATGATTGTTTGGACCTAGCGTGAACCCAATACAATTTTACGCGCGAAGGCAAATAAGTGCGGCTGGTAAGACGCCACCCGCCCCGTCTGCCGTGCGTCGCGGTGCGCCCCGCGCCCCGCGCTGCGCCGAAATTTGATTTCTGGCTGAGGTAGAATACGCCCTTAAGTGTGAATGGTCATGCAAAGAAAAAAAAAAAAAATCGTCAAAAAATTATGAAATGCGAATCAAAAAGACCGGACTACAGGTAATCCTCCACAACTCTACCTCCGTTAAAGCAGGATCCATAGCAATGGGAAATCTTGATGGGACCCTGTGGAGTGGGTATCCATTCCTATTATTATAAATTCAGGCGACCCTACTTATTGAGATATTTATGTTTTGTGGTTTTGAACTACTGATTATTTGTAACGGTTACGTTTTGGTATTTGTTAAGGTGGGCTTTTTGCTATAAATTAAAGCTAATTAAATAAATAATAAGGACAATCCACACAGCATCATCTAACCCAATCTAAGCTGGCTAAGCTCCGTGAAAGATCTAGCCAGCACTGGTTTTTCGTTAGAACCCGTACAGGTCTACGCTATCATATGTATAGATATATAAGTGTTTACAGTATACATACGGAATCGATTGTATCTAAACTTGTATAAATCGAAAAACTCGAAGTAAAAATACGTTCTAGCCTTTCAATGTATTGTCAGGTATGCAATCAGCATGCCTCTATCTACATATTAGACTAGTTCCTTCTCGCAACATCGCACGTGGATTTTCTTGGATAAGACGAAACGAAATACTTTCTTACAAGCTTACAATTTTATTATTATTCTATAGAAATGTTTTACGCTTATTTATGCTTATTCATGGAAACTAAGTTGGCGGACAAAAAGTAGGCAAATAAATTGTTTATCCTGAGCCCCGAGTCCGGTTGATGATAGTAGATATGGAGACGTTATCATCATCATCATCCTATAAATAGTCCACTGCTAGACATAGGCCTCCCCTAATGAGCGCCATAGCTCCCTGTCTTAAGCTTGACGCCAGCCTACCTATAGTCTATCGCAAGTTTCGTCATCCTACTCTTTTTTCTATGGGATTTGGTACAGCGCCTCTATCGTGCAGACACGGAACCAAGCATATCAAATCGAAACTTTTAAAGCTTGATTTATTATTAATCGGGTATTGGGTGGGATGACGACCTGCGAAAGACTGCAGGTAGATGCTGGATGCGTCAAGCCGAAGACAGGGCGCTATGGCACTCATTGGGGGAAGCCTATGTCCAGCAGTGGACTAATATAGGCTGATGATGATGATGGGTATTGCGCACCTTTTGGTTTTATTTCCCCCTACATTTCCATCGCGTTACAGCGATCGTGGTCACAGGGCGACTGAACAAAACAAAAAAGTACATGATAAATACCCGATAAATAATCTTTAATATCCCATACAGACATGAGTCGTCACGCTCACGTCTCGATTATATCATCAACTGGACTTAGAGCTCAATTCTACTTACCTTCATTCTATTGTATTCAGTTTTTTTTTATAGTTTATCTTTTAGGTTAGTTTCTAATTTAAGTAGCTTTGTATTTCATGCAATGCATATAGTTTGTATCCTTTTTTATTCCATTTTTATTTGACGACCGATGTGGCGCAGAGCGAAGGTCCGCCTGCGACGCTGAAGGTTGCGGGTTCGATTCCCGCCTCGGAACAATTGTGTGTACGATCTGTAGATATTTGTTACGGGTGCTCTGGTAAAATAAATATAATAAAAAATATATCTATGTCATGTATTGTATTATGTATATCAGTTATCTAGTACCCATAACACAAGCTCTGCTTACCATGGAGCTAGATAATGCCGTATGAATTGTCCAGCATTATTTATTTCTTGTTTTTGATTCTTTTCATCTGTTTGTTTGTGATGTACCAACTCTTAGTTTGCTTATATCTCTTTCTCCATCCCTAGGTTGCCTGGGAGAAATCGCTGTCAGCGATAAGGCCGCCTATTGTACCTTTAATATGTCATGTTTAGGTATAAGGCGTTATTTTATAGTTTTAAGTGCAATAAAGAGTTCATTCATTCATTCATTCATTCTTCATCTATGCAAACAGACCGATCCGTTCAGTATTTTGTGTGTAGAAGTAACAAACATACACCCAAACTTTCGCATTTCTATTACTACTGTGCCTATCACAGTAGTAATAGAAATGCGAAAGTTTTAAAAGCCAGCTGTGACTCTGGGTCAAATTTATTCAGGCGAATGAAAATATTCCTGGGAAAATGTTAGGGTAAGTTTGTAAAATATTTTCGCACTTTGCCCGTCTTTGGCCTGCTATTTGGTCGGCTGTTTCGCCAGCTCGTAACTCAAGTCTAGCAAACATTTTCGGCTCTCAGAGAAAGCTCAGATAGAGGTCCATAAAGCATGATCACTGTCGGTTTATTTTCCCTCCCAATATGATATATACTAGCGGACCTTACCTGCTTCGCACGGTTTTAGTACAGATCCCTAACTTTTTTGAAAATATAATATAGCCTATGTTCACCGGGTATAGTGCAGCTTCCCAACCGTGAAAGATTTTTTCAAATCGGTCCAGTAGTTTCGGAGCCTGTTCATTATAAACAAACAAAAAATCAAACCTTTCCTCTTTATAATATTATATGATGAGAAAAACCTGCGTTGATATATCATCATTGATGATATATCAACGCAGGTTTTTCTCAGTAAGTAAATTATGGAAACCTTTTTATGTTGAGTTTGAGGAAAATATGTACAACAGTTATTCGAATCACTGAAATGCTTTTTTCTTCTGGTAGGTATTATTCTTGTTATTTTATAGGTTACTTGCTTGGTTCAAAAACTCTAAAAAACAATGTAAAGTAGGTAATTGGAAGGAAATAAAAGGCTTTTTTATTTTTATTAATTATTAATTTTAGTGGAAATATTTGGGGGAGGTCTTTGCCCAGCAGTAGGACGAAGCAGGCTAAAAAAATTTAAAAAATAAATTATTACTTGCTCGTTTCAGTTAGCTCTTCTGGTAAAATATTATGTTTCACTTATAAATCTGTTTATAAGTGAAACACAACATTTTAGACACTGAAAACAGTTGCATTCCGAAAATGGACCAAAACTATGTTAATTTCCGGGCCGTTAAAATGCACGATTCGAAACATCAAATAAAATACGTATGAGGAAACGTATAAAAGCTTGAAAACTCAAAGCAAAGGTTTTGTTCACAGTTGAACCTAAATAGCTAGTACACAACTCTGAAAGGCATACATACGCTACCGCATAGCACAATAATAAACATTCAAAATTAGGCATAAAGTCGTATTCTTTAATTAGATAGGTACCTACATTTTAAAGTGACAAAATAACAGTTCTAGGGGAGTGGCCAGCAAGCAGTCTATTATTTGATACCGTCTATATAAAATACACCTTCTTCTTCTTTCTAATATATAAAAGAAAGTCGTGTTAGTTACACTATTTATAACTCAAGAACGGCTGAACTGTTTTTGTAGAAAATTGGTAAGGAGGTAGCTTAGAACCAGGAGACGGACATAGAATACTTTTTTGACACATAGATTTCCACAGGGGCGAAGCCGCGGGGCGCAGCTAGTTATTTTTTTTTTACTATATAAAACTAGAATGACACTCAGTACAAAAGGCATAACCTTTTCTACCATGAAATATGAACCAATTAGTTTTGTGTCATAAATTGTTGCAGAGTTTTCATTTGCTCCCTAAATGAAAACTGCGTGAAATTTATGACTCAAAACAAAATACAAAACCTCTCAAAGCGGACTGGAAGAGGTTGGAACGTTACAAAAAATACATATAACTTGCGTACGTATAGTATGGGATTGGTAGTGACGTCATCTGTCATCCTGCTTAGTTCGAATCCGATCTGAGGGCAAGAGCATTAGAGTCAATCATTCTTTAATTATGCAGGTTAGTCGAGTACAACAATTAAATTCATACGTATGTATATTTACATTTATTTTTCGTAAGCTACAAGATCTAGTAGTGTTTTGTCACTTCCTATCCCAAAAATATTTATATTCTACGAATTTTTCGTTTATTTATTCTTTCTTGCACGATATAATACTATTAACGACAAAGGCGAGCTTAACACTAAAAAGAGTTAGTGTTCTCTTCCAGAAAACCTTATTGAGAGAGAGAAATAAAGTTATAAAAGTGGGTACATGTGTGCTTTGATATATAGGACCAAATATTAAATTTTAACCTACTAATTCAATACACTGATATATACTATACTAACCTATGTTGCTAATAACAAATTCTATAGTTACATACACACATATATAATGTAAATAAAAACATTTTTTTTTTATTATATGTTCTTTCATAAGCCCCTGCTAGATTTTTCAAAGATTGATCAAGATTTTTCAATAACCGAAACGCAAACTAAACAAGCTATAACACTAAAAGCCTCGCTGTGGCATCATGCTTCCGCAGTCTTTCTCTTTGATTGTTAGCTTGCACCAAACATTATTCCAGCTATGCCCTCCTAGCATTTAATGAAATACAAACTTTATTGTGGAACACAGTGGTTATTGCGCATTTACTGATTTTATATGCTCAGATTTATTGTGAATATTTGTTCTGATGATTGAAAACGAGCTTTTATTTGAAGAGATAGACTTTTGTTTTGCTTGCTTTGGTCGTATCTTTGGTGGTTTTGACGTAGTAACTTGGATTCAGGTTTTTTTTCCTATTAATATAAGAAGGGCGCCAGTTTGTGCCCTTTTTTTGAAGATGGTTGTGATGTGATGAGCGAAGACAGCTCCAAAACAAGTGAATGGATCGAGCTGGAATTCTGGGCCTTGAATCATACAAGCTACTTTTTATTTCGAAAAAACTCGTGCAAAGCAGTGGGCAAACGCAAGTAATCTTTAAATAATTACCAGAAAAGAAGATTTGTTGGTGAGACGATGGTTGTAATTGGATAATATAAATTATTGAGCACGCCATCTGCTAGTCGATTCCGAGATTTATTCGTGTGTCAATACTATTTTTCGACACCCGTTGGTTAATTTTTCTTTTTTTTTTATTCGTAATTAATGAACCAATGAGCATTATGTTTTCTTCTTCCGTGCATTCCGCCAAAATTTTGTGTTAAACTCAGGGTTAATATAAGAAAGTTCAGAAGTTTGTATTTTTGTAATATATACTTTTTTTACTGTTTTGTATGTATATAAACATAGATAAAGAAATAAATTGATATTATCCTGAGTTTTGGATAGATAAACAACATCATACAGTGCAGTAGTTGTCCTTCAACGTTAATATGGAAAGATGACTGACTCGTTTAACCTTAACACTTTGACTGCTGAAATCACACGGTATGTGTTTTCTACAAGTGACTAATATGCGTAAATCCACACTAGCGCAGCGGCTGAGAAAATACAGATCTTGTGACTCAGCACAGCCATAATATTTTTCGAACGAAACGCATGTGCGGCGAAACACAACCGCTGTGTAGAGCGACAGCACGAATTTTTTAGGTTAAAAAAAAGATGGCAGTCTTCGAAAAATAATCGCAGTCAAAGTGTTAAGGGAGTGACTTGCCCTTAAACAATTACGTGGCCTACGTAAACTCAATGTTTCTATGTTTATGGTATACTGTTCTGTACATCCAATTTCTTGGATAAGTCTCTAAGAACCTATGAGATAGAGCTCCGCATCAGCAAAATCAATTTCTCAAAAGATTGAGCAAAGATTGCATTTTACTCCTCGAATATAAAATTGTCATCTCTCATGGATGCTCGAGGTACAACAATCCGTTTTGTACCTAAATCTCTGAAGTATATACATAACTCCTTTATAAAGTATATACATAACTCCTTTTGTGTATTTTTGTTTTAATTTAGTCTTCTTTAGTTATTTTTCTTTATTTTTGATAGGCACTTTTTATTGTTTACTACTTTATTTTCTTTTGTTTTTTTAAGGCACATTCATTTTACAATTTAAATTTTTAGGTGATCATTTCATTTGTGATAATGTTAATGTACTAGTTAAGTTATACTTACAAGCTACGAGTGGAAACTGTAGTTAACTTTATTTACTCTAAGTCTACGTTCTATTTATAACTAAATAAAAGCTTTTTGTTTCCCAAATAAAATAAAATAAAACCATGCACACTATTAAATTGAAGCTGGGGCAGTGCTGCTAAAACATTTTCCTTTTATTTCAAATATGTACCACATAACAATACAATAATAGTAAATGTAAAATTACCAAATTTGTGAAATGAACTGCGGTAAACTAGTTCTTGAGTGGAGACTGCGACTCGGGACACGTAGTATAGAGCGCCTCACTGTCACATGGAATGACGACCTGCGGAAGCCTGTAGGCAGATGCTGAATGTAAGCTGAAGACTGGGGGCTACGGCGGTGCTACGTCCAGCAGTAGACTAACATAGGCTAATGATGATGAAGTATAATAATAGTAATGTATATTCATCATCATCATCAACCTATGTTGATCCACTGCTGGACATAGGCCTCCCCAATGTGCGCCATAGCGCCCTGTCTTCAGCTTGACTCGGTAAACGGATGCCCTCGGACCAGGCGGGATGACGACCTGCAAAAGACTGCAGGTAGATGCTGGATGCGGCAAGCTGACACAAGACAGGGCGCTATGGCGCTCATTGGGGGAGGCCTATGTCCAGCAGTGGACTGCTATAGGCTGATGATGATGATGAATCCTCAGTAGATAAGTCCAGAGATATTTACATACCTCAGGATTTAATATAGACAGCTCAATACGTCAAAATCATAATTCATGGTATACGGCCTGACTTACAGGTCAGGGGTAAATTTTCCTAATTTCTTAAATATTATTATGTTATTTTTGCATTGAATTGAAGAGAAGTCAGTTAACATCATAAAATGACAAGCCCATAGAGCATAAGGCACGTGTGACTTCATCATCATCGTCATCATCAGACTATAGCAGTCCACTGCTGGATGTAGGCCTCCCCCAATGAGCGCCATAGCGCCCTGCCCCTCTTCTAGGCAAAAGTTTACCTTTTTCTCTTCCATTCCTCTTATTCTTGGGCAACTGTAGGTAAAAGCAAAATTTAAATATATAGCCCAGTCCAGCGAGAATCTCGGAATACTTTCTAGCAAGTGACAATATTTCCACGTCAGCTGCCCGGTTAGGGTGACAATTCACGATACATTTTCCGCCACATCTTGAAAGATCCTACTAATATTATTAACGAAAAAGTTTGTATGTATGGTTGTAACTTTTTCACGCAAAAACTACTAAACAGATCGGCCCGATATTTTCCATACAGGTAGTTCCAGGCCCGGAATAAAACAAAAGCTACTTTATATCCCATAAATCAGTTGCCTTGGATAGAAATCACCTTAAAACGTTCCCATAGAAACAACGCCTGCGAAGCCGCGGGCAGAAATAAATAAATATTTGTAAGAAATTACCTACATCAAAAAAGCAAAAGCAACTCACTCTCTAACAAAGCATGTGAAGGGTTGACAAAACAGGATATTTTGTCATCATAATCATTCATCAGCCTATAGCACTCCACTGCTGGACATAGGCCTCCCCCAATGAGCGCCATAGCGCCCTGTCTTCAGCTTGCCGCATCCAGCATCTACCTGCAGTCTTTCGCAGGTCGTTATCCACCTGTTTCGTCAACAAAGTCTCAAAGTCTGACGACCGATGTGGCGCGGTGGGCGAAGGTCCGCCTGCGACGCAGGAGGTTGCGGGTTCGATTCCCGCCTCGGAACAATTGTGTGTACGATCTGCAGATATTTGTTCCGGGTGTTCTGGTCGTTTTCTATGTATAGTAAAAAATATCTATCTATGTAATATATAGTATTATGTATATCAGTTATCTACCACAGTACCCATAACACAAGCGCTTACCATGGGGCTAGATAATGCTGTGTGAATTGTCCAGCATTATTTATGTATTTATTATTTATAGTCTGCAAAATTATAGTCAACCCACTAGGTGCATTCAATCGTAGTGTACAGTCCAACACAATTCCTTGTCTCATTCGGATGCAGGAAGTATCACATGCTCCACGAATTGCAGCAATACTTGCCCGGCACTGCAGATAATATGAACTTTGTTTATATTGGCTGTAAATGGTTTTTGGAATTAAAATGGGTTCGCATCGGTCACACACGCACCACCGCGGTCACTGGTGTACAGTGAGTATGAAAATATGTAGGTATTTGTATTTTCAAACTATAAATACTCATACATAATATATATGGCAGTGGGCCGGCCATATCTCGCGAAGAACCGACGGCCGCTGGGGAAAACGGCTTCTTGAGATATGGCCGCCCAGCACCGAGGATTCAGGCTTTTTTTCAATAAATTTCTTTCCGGCACAGAGAGGGGCCTTGAAGTTTGGCCTCATTACCCCGGCGTCAACTCGAGGGGTGACGACCCCTCGGTCCTTGGGCTTTGTGGGAATATATTTTTTTTTTCCCCCTTTACAATGTTTTTTTTTTGGCTTCATTCGGTTTGTATATATATTTTTTTAAATACTCATACATAATATATATGGCAGTGGGCCGGCCAAACAGATATCAGAAACAGCCGGCCACATCTCGCGAAGAACCGACGGCCGCTGGAGAAAACGTGTTCTTGAGATATGGCCGGCCCACGACCGAGGATTCAAGCTATTCATATGTAAACATGAATAGCCTGAAGTCGTACAAAATGTAGCAGTGTAAGCAAGTATGTCGGACTTTCACAACTCGTAATAAAACTTCGGTTGTCAAAATTTGGCAACAATGTGGAGTTACTGACTCTTTGTTGAATATCTGGTTGTCTGGTAGAGACACGGTTGTCTGGTAGAGATCGCTCTTGAGCGATAAGATCGCCAAATTGTCACATATCTTGTATTATTATTGTTTACCTTGTTTGTTTTATTTTTAAGTGTGCAATAAAAGTATTGTCTATCTATCTATCTATCTATCTATCTGAGTACAGTAGGGATTAAATCAATGGCAGTGTGTTGAAATTGCTCAAGATTTCCCAAATGATATGTGTGTCCCAAGTGGAGTGATGGGCCACGCGTTGGAAGCGTCTCAAGTATCTACGAAAGTTGCCATCAAATCAACGAAACATGAATTATCCATGAAGTCCATAACATTATTATTTCTCATATACCATGATCTCGGGCCATAAAGTGACCCGGTCCTTTGGAAGGCTTGCGTGGGGCCGAAGCCAACAGCACAGAGGCCCTTTGAGAAGTTAATCTAAAGGCGATGGCTACACATAGCGGGTATCATCCTCGGGTGCACAATATGATACACCCAAAGATGGTGTCCGCCAGGTGTAGAGACTATTGCAAAGAAAAATGAAAGAAATAAAACTAGGCTATTGTGATGGATGGATGGACTGGGTAATCGGGCTATAGGGGAGATTGCGGACGTCTGCCATAAAGTCAATCATAATGTTAAGAAGAGCGGCAGACGGTGGCTTGCCGAATGCTGGATGGGTTCCTTAAAAAGCCGGAGTAAATTACCGGAGAGGAACAACATCGGCGCAAACGACTGAGGGTGTCGAGAGGTGCGGCCCCGATTTCACCATCACGAAGACTGCTCGTGAGCGGGTTTCCTCGCTATTACGCCATTAGACACTTCCACCCCCGAGTCTACATCCTAAGATGCATCTCTCGCGACTCCACTCAGACCGGCCAATGAAGGCAAGCAAGAGGTGGGGATCTGGTTCTCTTGGGATGCCACTCCGCTAGCGGAGACGAGAACCAGGAACTTCCCCGGGAGCACTCGGTACCCGTGGTGTCGCTACTCACCAACAGCTCGCCACAAGCTGCCCTGCGGGTTACACATTATTATTATTATTACTATTATTATTATATATTATATTATTATTATTATTATACATTATTATTATTATTATAGCCATTTATTATCAAAAAATAAATTAACAATAATGAAATATACTTAAAATATTAAACATTTAAGAAAAAATATTATATTGAACATTGTTAAAATATGAATATATAAATATGAAAAATTGTATTATTCTTGATCTCTATTCGAGTAAAGGCCTCCTCCAGACTATGCCTGTTCTTTCTGTCCTTCGCTACATAGATAGTCCATAACATATTAGTAAATAAATAATGCTGGACAATTCACGCAGCATTATCTAGCCCCAAGGTAAGCAGAGCTTGTGTTATGGGTACTAGATAACTAATATACATAATACAATACATTACATAGATAGATATTTTTTATTATACATATAGTACTTTATTATATATTTTACTATATAGTAAACTAGTTTCTCTCGATAAATCTTTTGAAACTATCATGGTTATTAACACTAAAGTCTTTTAAAACGGGATATTTACCACGATTTCATTTTTGTGTTATCCAATATTTAATAATAACTCGCTGTGCCTTCATTTATTCCGTGATCATGGCGCATGAAACTGTGCCGAAATATTGGATAACTCAAAAATCAAATCATGGTAAATATCCCGTTTTAAATGACTTTAGTTTCTCTCGCTTCGCACGCGTTGTTTCTATGTAAACGATTTAAGGTTATTTGTATCCCACGGGAACTGATTTATGGAAGAAAAAGTAGCCTATATCTTATCCCAGGCTCAGAACTACTTCATAAAACTACCGCGTAAAATGTCAGCCCAATCCGTAGTTTTGGCGTGAAGAGGCAACATCCAACATCTAAACATAAAAACTTTAGCATTTATAATATAATTGTGATGACAAAAATAATAATATTATTTTTATTCATATTGAATAAAAAAATGGTCAGAATTCTGGACTATTTTACAACGTAGACAATCGAAACTCATCTTCTGTGTAAGTAGGACTGGCGTAGACCTTGTACAGCATAGACCTTCTACGGCGTAGACCTTCTACGGCGTAGGCCCTCTACGGCGTAGGCCCTCTATGAACATCTCTATTGAAAAGTGATACATCGTTTCAAAAATACATTTCCCGTTCCTATTCCTTCAAATTCACAGAGAATCCATGAGCGTACCTCATGTCGATAAGGTCAAAAGCCGCCTACTTTACGTCAGGATATTGAGTTTCAGGAAAGTGTCGACTATGACATCCATTAGCGCCAGCCGTGGTGTTATTTACCTTTTTGCTTGTTGTGTGAGACTACATTAAAGCTTAGCAAGTCACACGTGCCTAGAAGACAGGGCGCTATGGCGCTCATTGGGGGAGGCCTACGTCCAGCAGTGGACTGCTATAGTCTGATGATGACGATGATGATGAATTCACACGTGCCTTATACTCTATGGGCTTGTCATTTTATGATGTTGACTGACTTCTCTGGCAGTTAATTGTAGACCGATCTTTTTTTTTTGGGATGTAAGTGGAACTCCTCCACCATCTCTTCTTCTAAACCAAACTATCCTGCACGAGGTACATCCTGCTAGATAACGAACTAGGCTCTGGTAAAAATTACAACTAAATCTTCATAATTTGATAACTCATAAATTTTACAATTATGTCCATTACTTGACACTGAAGTGGGAGAAGTCTTTCAGAGGGAGCACGTATTTTTAATAATTTACCAAATACCATAAAAGAATGTGATAGCATTAATATGTATAAAAATATGTTGAAAGCACATGTCTACTCAATAGAATAATCTAACTACATATGTACATAATTATAAATTACCACTAATATACATATAATATAATTAGTTATGATAACTAATCTAGGTTAAGCCTCAGAGCCCAGGAGTTATACCTACTTAACTTATATTTAGTACACATATTACTGTTTAAGTTTATCTCATTTTAAGTGAACTGTAATGTTTTTATGAGAAAATAAAGTTCTTTAAACCTAAACCTAAGTGTCCAACCAGACACATTTGCCATTAACAAAGAAGCATCATTATGATACATTTTAAAAATTATCCCAAGGTATCCTCGTAAATAAGCTATACGTTACAAATATCTATTCCCGTAAGATTGATATTTGACCCGCAAACAGCAAAAGGATTCGAAGTAAATCTTAAGTTTTTTCAGTTCATTCTGTGTTCAATCTTTTCTGATAGCTATATCAACATGATTGGATTTTCCACTGGACCAATAAAGCCGTATTTCTTTTCTCTTTATCCTTACTCATCAATCACCAATACCTACCTCCCAAATTTTATTAACGATCCGAAGCTCATTTCATTTCTAGCTCAAGTGATAAGCAATAGTCGACTCGTCTGGCTACGGCTAATGCCTGTTACACACTTGCTAGGACCCGCTGAAAGCCTCACTTTGAGCCCAGGGACAATATTACCAACTCGGATGTATAATAAATCATCATCTCGCTAGTTAAAATGCGTGATGTGCAAATAAAAACATCGATTTAGATGTCGCCAAAGCTAAATTTTTTGGCAGCGCTACAAGTGTGTGTTATCCCTTTCATTACGATCTAAATCAATAAATAATAATAATAAATAATGCTGGACAATCCACACAGCATTATCTAGCCCCATGGTAAGCAGAGCTTGTGTTATGGGTACTAGATAACTGATATACATAATACATTAAATAGATAGATATTTTTTATTATATATAGAAAACAACCAGAACACCCGGAACAAATATATGCAGATCGTACACACAATTGTTCCGAGGCGGGAATCGAACCCGCAACCTCCTGCTTCGCAGGCGGACCTTCGCCCACCGCGCCACATCGGCCGTCAAATAAAAGTAAAAGTTAAATAAAAAGGAGGACATTATTTGTAAAGTTTGACATATTAGTTTGGTTTTTTTTTTTGGCGACATCTCAAATGACAGCCATAACTCTTCTCTTAAGTTATGTACCTCATAAGGCATAATGACAAGGATACGTTCAGGCAACTGCGTGTCGGTATTTAATGAGGCAAGGCGAGGCGAAGCTCATGTAGAACGGCTTTATAACTAATAGCCTAAGCCTATCCCGGTGAGATCGAAACTTCCAGAGGAAAAGTGTAAATTTATCTTGATCGCTTCGCTAGATCCCGCACACCTCAGCGTTCCTGCCTCAGCGTAGAAAGGGTAGAAAAGTTGTTAGGCAGTAAAGCTAAGCCAATTTTCGTTCTAAAGATTTATTTTCCAGATGTTTCTAAAGAAACCAGTGACTAACCACATTCTTATATGTGGCTTGATACAGTGGTTCAATGTCACCTGATACAATTTTTGTACAATTGGATAAGGGACTCAGAAAATTACTACTAGTGAATAAATATGTACTAATCATGTGAATAGTTGGCTATCTGCAGTCTGGTGCAAACAATCTAAAAGTAGCTCCATTGATCTGAACTGATACCAATCGATTGCATCACTATGACAACCCAATTTTGACCAGTGGCTCGCGGTGCTGAAAATGTTACCCGCCAGATTGAAAGATCGGATGATCGATGTCGGTTGCAAGCGAAAACTGTTTTGTTGTACCGTTTTGTTACTAAAACAAAACTCTAAAAAAATGGTTAATAGTTAGTAAATTAGTTCTGCCAAAAATAAAGAATACGTCTTGCATTAGCTCATGAGTGGGTCACCTAAAGCGCAAAACATAAAAGTAGCATACCGACCACTTATTGTCCGATTAGTAATTACCTAAAGAATGATTGCCTAAGGCCTAAGTAGCAAAATGCCTGAAATTCATTATAGATATAATGCATTTCAGGCTTTGCTTATTACCTAAACTTCATTATGTACTAAGAAACAGTATGCCTAAAATGCACAATATGTGTTTATCGAATTAACCACACTTGCATTACGTCTCAATAGTAATACGCCTATATAGTTCCTATCTTTCCCGTCCCCTAATTTCAAGTGCATTGTCCATTGTCTAAGACACCATAATACCGCGCGCGCGACACGTAGGCTATAAAATCTTAGGCCTCCACCTCGTCTTTTCAGGCAGGTAAAAAAATCGACAAATCCTTCGTAGGTTTCTTGTATGCTTCTTTACTTTACCTTACAAAGATTGAAGTGAAAAAAAATCAAAGCAAACAGTTTATTTCCTAGTTTTACTTATGTAATTTGAATTTTTTGACGTGTCTAAGAGTCTTGTAAGGTCTAATGGAAATAAAACACTTTGATATTTGAGTGTCACTACTGTAAGCCTTCAATTATCTGCACTGTGTCCTTATCGACTATAGACGACAAAATTACCATCGTGTAGAGATGATGTTTTTTGAATCCAGCAATCATTGGGGATCTGATACTGGATGAAGGAGGATTTTCAGCGTTTTACATGAACGAACTTTGGTGCGAATTGCGAACTTATATTTTGAGAGTTTATTTTTATAAATCACACTGAAGAGCCAGTCCTTACTAAGTTACTTCATAAATATCTAAAGTACTTCATAATAAGTACGAGTAAGTTAGTAGTAGTTTAGGAATGATTCCTATATTACCAGCGGGGGGTTAGTTTCTGATATAGTTAGAAATATTTACTGTAGGAAATATGTCAAAACGACAAGTAATGTTAATTTCGCATGAAAAGAGGCGGCAACAGAGTGAATTTTAGATTATGTATGGGTGGTTTGTTGACAGATATATTGTATCGATATTAGCTGGAATATAGTATTACCTACTTTTACACGATCGAGAAAAGTTCAACAACTTTCAGTGCCGTTTTGAAGTTAAAGGATTTGTTCTTAGGAACTGTTTTATAAAATTTATATAGGAACAAAACACAAACTAATCTACCAAAGTTAAATAACAGCTACCTGTTCATTCAAAGTTTGTTCTACTCTGAAAGTTGTTACAATCTACTCCTTTATAATAAATTAATTTTGAGATTATCAAACAAAATTTATCAATATTATCAAAAACCATTTTCTTGAAAATTTCTCCTCAAACAACCGTCCGATTTTTTAATAAATGATTAATGAAGATATTTGTAATCCTATGACTGCCGCTCGACATCCATAATGTAAATCGCTCAATCAGTCACCCCCTTGCCCCCTCCTACCCTATTACGCTACGCCATGGAAGAATGGTGACACATCCGTGACGTCATACCTTTGTCAAAATATCCCTTGTTATCAGGGTTAGAATAGAACGCAGCTGAGGTTCTGAGAAAGTCTGAACAATCAAATCCTTATACAGTAAGTATACAGGTGTCATTTTGAGATATACGAGCTAAAAAAAAATGTTTTTTTGTGTAGTTATATGTTTAATTAAGTTTTCAGATGAATATTGTAAAAAAATTACAAATACAAAAATTATTTATTTGCCATTTCACTTATATGTATATGTACACATTTTTGGCGAGGCGCCGCACGAGGCAAGCCTGTGTCGCGGGAAGCCTGTTTACATAGGTAACGTTAACGATACAGATTTAAAGAAACTGATACTGATACAGGGCAAACAAACAAATACAATAAGAAAATAAAACTAATCAATTATATATGTAAGTGATACAAAAAATTATTAAACAAATCAAGAGCACGAAATCTGCAAAAATATGAGTTGCCTTTTACTTTCATTTTGAATAATGCGTTTCTTTGCAAACATTGATCCTTATCAGCAACTTAATCCGTTAGTGGAAAAAAAACAGGGGCTCATATTTATTTTCAAATCTTTATGCTAAAGTAATAAACAAATATAGAAAATCTACTTATGTTTTCTCATAAATCGAGGTCATGACTCCTTTCCCGACTTTTTTCTAACTCTCATGGTTTTGGATATCACAATGCACTCCGTTCCTGAACGTGACTAAACAGAATACGGGGCGTAATGTTACGTGTTACACAGCGAGCGTTCGTGCAGTCAAATGTGGGGAAAGAAGGTCGCAACTAGCAACGAGACGGATTACAGCACACGACGTTACGTAACATGGTCGCTGCGAATAGATTACGCCCCGTAACACTGGTCAGACCGGCATAACAGAGTATCAAGAGGCATGTATGCAAACCTAAAAAACAAAAAAATATATATATATGCTGGACAATTCACATAGCATTATCTAGCCCCATGGTACGCAGAGCTTGTATTATAGGTACTAGATAACTGTTATACATAATACAATACATTACATAGATAAATATTTTTTATTATACATAGAAAACGACCAGAACACCCGAAACAAATATCTGCAGATCGTACACACATTTGTTCCGAGGCGGGAATCGAACCCGCAACTTCATGCGTTGCAGGCGGACCTTCGCCCACCGCGCCACATCGGTCGTCGTAAAATAACAACACTTTTAGTAGTGGAGTAAAAAAATACCCCCAGCCCGTAACAATATTGTTTTCTCATCTCTTTAACCATTCCTTCCATCTCGCCAATAAAACAGATTGCGAAGACAAAATGAATTCTGTAAATAGGCTGGCAATGGCTAGTTTGCTGTACAATTGAAAGCCATGACCCTTTCAGAATTCAGCCTTAGGAAAAAGAGTCTTATGTTATGACATCACGGCTCAAGGCCTACGTGTCACCTATCAGCATAGATAGGAGTAAAAATAGACATGACAGATTTAAGCTCGAAACAGACTGCCTACGCAACGCAACATAATGAATTATTAATATAATGAAATGCAATCCTGTCTACTATTTTGATGTCTACACCACGCACCTGACGACCGAGACCTGACTCGATCCCTCTGGTCTTCACTGAAAATCAGCGCTGGATAGACGCAGCACAATACTGAGTGAAGGCCATATTTGCCATGAACACTGTTGCCACACATACAAAAATGTGTAACATATGTAGTATTAATTAGCGTAGTTTTAAGTTTATTCCTTCTAATGTAGAAAACGTCTGATGGCGTGGTGTATCATCGATAAGTGCCTCTCTAGCTAGACCATCTCTTTTCATGCAATTCAAGCGTCCAGATCTCATTATGCGTCGCGTCGAAAACGTCGCGTTCACTTAATAAGAAGTGACTTATCATTTATGATATGTTGAGCTTATATGACAAACATAAGTAAAATTCGGAAACAAAGTGTATAATTTGATTTTTTGTTCACTTTAACCTTAAGATTAGTAACTACCTTCAGTAGTTGGCAAAGGCTGAAGTAGTGTGTTTAAAATATTCCAAGGTCGTACTATCTCCGAAAAGACAGCTTATGATAGTAATTATGAAAATAGTTTTCAATAAAACGTAAAAAAACATTTTTCATGCACTAGAACATATCGTTGTCCTTTTCAGATGTAAATATACTGTCTTAATGATTTACTGGTTTTAATTCAGATTTCGTCATAACTAAGCATAGGTTTTTAGTTCGATAGGACTTAAAATGTTGCTGTCCTTTTCATAACGATCAAATTAAGAAGGATGGAGTAATTTTAGTGCTGGAAAATTTATTTATCAGTTTTTTACAGCCCTGTCTTTATCTTTATAAGTCTAGTTGAACTTCCAAATATATTGAAAAGGTCTGTTTGGTGAAATATCGCGCCGGCATACAAATATATCTGTCTAACAACCTTTCTCAGCCGACTTCGATCGACCCCGCTTATTGGGACGAATTGGAAAATATTCGAACTGCTTTGTATACTTTTGAGTAGAATTCAACTCTGTTAGCAACGTAGGCGAAATGAGAAGTATGGTATAGGATTTTTAGGAATAGTGGATACGTACGGAGCTCATAAACATACAAAATTTAGCTGCATTACAATATTAGTACTTTGTATAGGAGAAATTGAACATGCCTCACGTAGCGCCACTAAAGAAACGATGTCACGTTTCAAGTTTGATACAACACGTCAACTTCATGTTTTTCTAGATTGCGCAGAATGCGCAAATAGCTAAATTCGAAGCATCTTTAGAATTCAGAGATTTTACGACATGCACAAGATGCTAACCAACCAAAAATCCGTTGCGCTAACAACATTGTCGAGTATCGAATACGCTCCACTTTAACATGATTGCCGAGTACTTACAATGTCAATACTTGACAAACGCTCAAAAATAGCTTTAAACTCCTATGTCATAGAGCCCAAAATAAAAGCCCCTCGTTCAATAACCACGAGACGCTGTAAAGCGATTTCACACTAGAAAAAAAGGCACAGAATAGCTCACAGGCCGGATATTGGGAATCTAAAGGCGATGTCCATCGGAAATTGGTCGTTATCGCGTCCACAGGTCTTTATACTAAGGTGTTGGACATTGGAGGCATTAGACTGGTATAATAGGGGTTATATTGGCCTGCTTCTGTTGTGAATCTACGTTGAGAATTTATCGATATACCTATTGATAACTTTAGCTTTCTCTTTTAATATGTTTATTTGTGAAAGCATGTTTGATTGTGAAAAATCTCTAGGTAAAAGTCGCGTACATAAAGATTGGGACTGAAAATTATCGCCTCTTTCATGCGCTTCCCGAAATGATATTATTTGAACAAACATGACCTAAGCGAGACAGCATGAGAGAGGCGTAATAGTTAACAAACTTTGAAAAAGGGCGGAGTTTCTATGACTAGCTATATTTTTTCTATTCCTGAAAAAAAAATATGGGATTTTTTCCTACATTATTTCCGACCTGGGTTTAGAACCCAGTACCTCATTATAAGCGGTTGAACACGCCACGGCTAGACTACGAGGCAGTCAAAAATCTGTTTTTTACATCATAAGATTCTATACAAATAAATAACCAATATCTTTCCCAATAGAAAAAGCATTCATATTCTACGTCAATATTCCTTACAAAGTTCTGTAAGCTCATTTAAAATAGTCCTTATTACTAGAGATTTAAAGTATACTTTACCGCGAAATATCCAGTCGATTTAACTGGAGATGCATTGCAATTTGAATGGCAAAGCTTAAATCAAATATTGTAATCTCTCTGTCCCATTCCTCTGGATATGAATTTAATGGAAAATGGTCGTAAAAAAGAATAATATGGAGTAAAAGTAAGAAATTGAATTTTGAATGTAAACTGCCCCTTCATGATCAGCCTATGTTAGTCCACAGCTGGACATAGGCTTCCCGTAATGAGCGCCGGGTTTCGTACTCTATAGTTCCAATGACGTTACCTCGACGGTACGTTTCTTCGATGGGTCGTTACATCGAAAGATCAGTAACTCGAAGGGTTTCTACCTCGACGTTACGTTTCGTCGATGGGTCGTTATCTCGAAAGATTAGTACCTCGAAGGGTTTCTACCTCGACGGTACGTTCCGTCGATGGGTCGTTATCTCGAAAGATTAGTACCTCGAAGGGTTTCTACCTCGACGGTACGTTTCGTCGATGGGTTTCTACCTCGAAAGATCAACAAAGCCAAAGTTCATTTAAATTATTATTGAATGGTGTTAATATGTACTCGTACTTTAGTGGTAATCGCGTTCGACGGACAGCGCGAACTGGTCGATAGGTAAGGCCTAAATTTATGCTTTCCCACCTTATTAGTTGGAGGCCTGCGTCGTTGTATTAACACCATATCTTTAAAAATCGAAGGTATTTCAGGTTATTCTTTTTTTGTAAAACGCCTCATTCAAAGATACGTGTGGATCGACATCGTGTCGTCGTGACACGCACCCAACAAGGCAGCCCTTTTGCTACTTTAATTCAAATTGAAGCTAGTATAACAAATTAAAACCGAAGCTAGTAAATTCCCCGGTTAGCAGGAGATCGCTCGGGGCGATCCATCACACCCACCCAGGGGAACACTTAAAGCTTTTAAACCTGCCCGTTACACTTGGACTAACAACTTTAGACTATAGACTTATATGACGACTTGACTTGACGACCGATGTGGCGCGGTGGGCGAAGGTCCGCCTGCGACGCAGGAGGTTGCGGGTTCGATTCCCGCCTCGGAACAATTGTGTGTACGATCTGCAGATATTTGTTCCAGGTGTTCTGGTCGTTTTCTATGGATAATAACAAATATCTATCTATGTAATGTATTGTATTATGTATATCAGTTATCTAGTACCCATAACACAAGCTTTGCTTACCATGGGGCTAGATAATGCTGTGTGTATTGTCCAGCTTTATTTATTTATTATTATTTATTAATATGCACTGCACGTACTTATAGTACTATACTACGCATTGCCGGCTATTGACGGCCGATGGGGCAAACGTGTTCTTGAGTGGAGACCACGACTCGGTAAACGTAGTGTAGGACGGTGTGATGACGACCTGCGAAAGACTGCAGGTAGATGCTGGATGCGTCGAGCTGAAGACAAGGCGCTATGGCGCTCATTGGGAGGCCTATGTCCAGCAGTGGACTAACATAGGTCGATGATGATACTACGCATTAGGTGGCCATGTAATGTCATGTGGCAAACGTTATTGTTATTTCTTCTGGTTGAGTTTGAGTGTTTTGCCATGTTTATAAATATAAAGAACTAGCTGCGCCACGCGGTTTCACCCACGTGGTGATAGATATTTTGGATAATATACAATATAACTTTATGAATTGTAGCCTATGTGTAATTCTGATAGATAATATAGATCTGTAAGCTATATAATTGTGAAGTTCAAAATCCATTCAGTAGTTCAGTTATCTAGTACCCATAACACAAGCTCTGCTTACTATGGGGATAGATAATGCTGTGTGTATTGTCCAGCATTATTTATTTATTTTATTTATTTAGAAACTCTTCTAAACTGGGTTTGGTTAGTAGAATCCTGAGAGATAAAGTTACATCCACATTTATGATATGGATGCTAGGTATATATTTATTACTCCGTCTTGTTCACACTGCAGCTCAAGCAATAAATTCATTTGATGTCAATGGAATTAAAATGAAAAGCGCATTTACGGTTACCAACGAATTTTTATTTGTGTTTTTAAAACAGCCGATTCATATTATTATGGTATACAACAGGGTTTTTTTATTTAACTGCCAGCGAATGCAATCGAATATAACTTCAGTATCAAGAGTAACGAAATAAATAAAAGGTTTTAAAACATCACCTAAATAAAAAAAATAGGGATGTTAGTAAAAAGATAATAATAATAAAACATAATATCATTCCTTCCATACAAAGGTTGGCTGGAAAAAAATGCTTTTAAGCGATAAGGCCATCTCTTCAATCTCAAAATCTATTGTGAAAAATCACAAAAAGGTCCAGTTTTATTTTAGTAGTCCTAAGGTGTAACCCACATGTTTTATTTATTTAGGTACTAGTTTTGTCCGAAACATTCGGGTTGAATAAAGTGGAATAGGCGGGCACGACATACTGACGTTAACGATTCTTCACTCAGTTTATCCGTTTTTTTTTTCCACCGTAGGTACACGTGTTACACTTGATGTACTATAATTTTTAAAAGATAAATTACATTTTTATATAACACACACTAACTTTTGACAAAGGAAACACCATAGGGCATTGTGCAAAGAAAAGCAGATAGACATGCCTTCTTAAAAAATAAAAATAAATTCATTTATAATAATTTGTCACAATAAAACAGATAATAAATTAAATTAATAAATGGAATAATAAATTAGATAAAATGTCAAAGTATACTGCTCTATGAGGGCATTGTCCTACTGTCGTTGTTATAGGAGGCCTGTTTGATGTTTCTAAAATACGCAATCGATTCTTTCGTTTTTTTTAATGTAAGTAGAATAATTGGTTGAATATCTAACAAGCGGATTCGTAAGACGTATCTTCCTATCAAAAAAACCTCAAGAAAATACTCATAGAATAAAGGAGGGAAGAAGGAAGATGCTAGGAAAATGCTCTGCTAACTTCACAGACACATAATGCATTGATACTGTTTTCTTGCAAATATTCTGTTATCGCTTTTTATGGTATGATCGAGATGATCATTCAACCAATCCCTTTGTAAGAAATAACCACCCACGCTACGACAACATTCTTAAATCTAAAATCAACTCCATCGAATGCTACAAATGTATTGGGTAACACATGCCTCAGCTCTGCGTCCTAAAACCCTGTCCTTTTCAGAGAATTGTAAGTACGAATTACCTGATGAATATAGAGCGGGTCTCATCAGGATGCTGGGACAAATGAAAGTGGAACCTTTTTATAAACTTTCCTAGTACCTACAGTGTAGGTACAACATTGTATTTTCTTTTCGCTTTAGAAGATACCTAGGCTTAAAGGTTGTCGCAGATTAAGATCGCACCATACTGCTGCAAAGGTCTGTTCGCCGCTTGGCCCCTTTCATGCCTATGCATTTACTCGTTTAGATATATTATTATTGATACACATTCACAAACCCATATCTCATCCAGATCACACAAAAAACCATAAATTATTAAATGATAATTAATGTTTGTTGAAGTGTTATTGTACAACAAACACTGAAAAATCGACGGTTTCAACTCTGTTTTTAATAATAATACCCATGTTATTTGATAAATGCTTTGTCAATATCTCAGCTATGTAAATCAGCATTGGGCTAGCCAAAGGTTCTGAGGTGGGGGATCCTTCTTTTACCCTATTTATCTATATTATGTTCGTTTCGCCTCCGATCAGGGGGGAGGACGACCTGCGACATGAAGGTAGATGCTGGATGCGGCAAGCTGAAGACAGGGCGCTATGGCGCTCATTGGGGGAGGCCTATGTGTAGCAGTGGACTAGGTACTATAGGCTGATGATGATGTTCGTTCGTGTTTCTCTAGTACTTATTTTGTTTTTGTACAGTTATAATTTTAAATTTAGTATGTACCTAACCGGTAACTGAATAAAAAAAAGTATTATTTTGTGTTTGGTCTCGAGCTTCATTTGGAATTCGGTCCTGAATACGTAGGTAGTTTCAAACCAAAGCTGTAAAATCCTTCCTTAGTGTTTCTGTTCTACATGTAGAAGTAATCTTAAAACTGCAGTCTCGCCAAACGTAACTTTTGAGTATTCAATTATTCATGTATTTTGCACAGGACCACGGAATTTGAAGTGTTGCTGTTGTAAAATTTACGTTTGATTCGGAATAGAAAGTTTTTATGGCCTATCTATGCTTCTTTATGCAGTTTCACGGTATCTGTAGGCCGCGTCACAGTAAATAAACTAAACTAGCTGTAGGAATAAGGTTGCATTTTGGATAAACAGCGGGTGTAGACGCTGGAGTAGATTTTGTAACCTTACAGTTGGCCTATACTCGACAACCTCTGTGGCGCTAGGTCATAGATAGTACCCGACTAAGTTATAATTATTAAATGCTAAAATATAGTGAGACATGAGTGTATTATTTAAACCAGGGTTGAAAAAAAAACAGTTTTTTTTATATTTTATAAAACAAACAGTTCAAAATGTTTAAAACAAGTGTTTTTTTTGTTTCATTTACTTATCAATTTCAAATCAATTATAGCGAATAATAAAATAATCCATTTCTAAACTATTTACTAATTCACATTAGTAAAAATTAACAAAACGATAAATATTTTCTTTTGTTGCATATCTCAGTACCTCTAATCTAATTATAAAAAATTATTATTATTATTAATCAATACAACACTTTACCTTGTATGTAGTGTTGTAGGAGATGATGAACTAGAGAGAGAGAGCGGGGAATAGGTACCGTACCCACTAATCCAGTGAATTACTTTCTTTCGACGGCCGACATAGTGACTTTCCCTGCGGGACTTTACTGGCGGGGAGTTACCTATGCAGTGTATAAATACCACAGCCTGTCTGTGGTATTTATACTCATTCATTTGCAATTAAAGGTAGTTTTAAACCCTGTTTTTTTCTTAATATAAAACATAGTTTTATTTCAAACTGTTTTAAACACTGTTTTAAACAAGTATTTTAAACAAGTGTTTTAAAACTACTTGTTTTAATCATGCCAACCCTGATTTAAACTTACCTTTATACCATGTTTGACGCAATAAATATATTTGAATTCGAACTCTTGCAATTCGACGACCTCTGTGGCGCGGTGGGCGAAGGTCCGCCTGCGACGCATGAGATTGCGGGTTCGATTCCCACCTCGGAACAATTGTGTGTACGATCTGCAGATATTTGTTTCGAGTGTTCTGGTCGTTATCTATGTATTATCCTACTAATATTATAAACTTCAAATTTGTAAGTATGGATGGATGGATGGATGGATGGATGTTTGTTACTCTTTCACGTAAAAACTACTGAATGGATTTAAATGAAACTTCACAATAATATAGCTTACATATCAGAATACATAGGCTACAATTCATAAAGATAAATAGTATATTATCCAAAATATCTATCACCACACGGATGAAACCGCGGGGCGCAGCTAGTAAAAAATATATATCTATGTAATGTATTGTGTTAAGTATATCACTCATCTAGTACCCATAACATAAGCTCTGCTTAGCTTGGGACTAGATGATGCTGTGTGAATTGTCCAGCATTATTTATTTATTTAATTGTATGGTGAAGATCACAACGCAAATAAAACACGACAAACTGTTAAAAAGTTTGGTAGAACCGATACAACTGTAATATAGTTTTAGAAAAGGAAATAAATAAATAAAAATACAATACAAAAGGAACGTTTCATCGCCCCGTTGGCAGCTACCTCCAATTCAAACGTCTCATATTTTAAAACCAAACCTGCATTCTAGTAACATGAAAACTCCATTCACTGTACACGGTAAATCATACACGTTTCGAATCGAAATCCAGTCGTCCGTGAAAACGAAACCTCTGCACGTTCTTTGCAACATAATCCTTTGAAATAGGGTAAAAGACTGCAATCGCTGCCGAGGGATGAAATCGCGCCCCCTGGCGGGAAATCGGTGCATCGGAGGTAAGCGTCGATTTATTCTACACCTTGGTTTTGTTGTAGCTTTCAACGTAACAGTTGGTGCAATTCAGCGAAATCTTGATTATACCACCTACTAGAATAGTCTTGAAACAGTAACAGACTATTAGACAGAGTAACGTTAGGTACCTACACAAATCCATGACTTGTAATTTATTATTATGTCTCTCATTTACCATGATCTCGGGCCATAAAGTGACCCGGTCCTTTGGAAGGCTTGCGTGGGGCCGAAGCCAACAGCACAGAGGCCCTTTGAGAAGTTAATCTAAAGGCGATGGCTACACATAGCGGGTATCATCCTCGGGTGCACAATATGATACACCCAAACATGGTATCCACCAGGTGTAGAGACACAGCGCACAGCAAGGCGAGCGAAGCGAGCCTTGCTGTGTGGCAGCAGGAGCAGAGTCGTGCGTCAATGCGACCACCGCCATACAGCAAGGCGAGCGAAGCGAGCCGCGCTTCCTGACCTGATGCGACAGCTGTCGCACAGCAAGGCGAGCGAAGCGAGCCTTGCTGTGTGGCAGCAGGAGCAGAGTCGTGCGTCAATGCGACCACCGCCATACAGCAAGGCGAGCGAAGCGAGCCGCGCTGTATGATGGCACACCCACTAATATAGATATCGTTTTCGATCAACTCGCATACGTCGACTACGAAAAAAATTTCCATTTCCTAATTCAAGATGGCTGACATCTCTATATCGCAGTTTATACTCGCCTTAAGACGAGCACCCACATAATATGGGTATCGTTTTCGAATAACTCGCATACGTAGATTACGAAAAAGATGTCCATTTCCAAATCAAAGATGGCTAACATTTTTTCATCGCAAAATTTTCTCATGGCTATCGATTTCAAACAAAATAATCAAAGGTACGAAAAAGAAGTCTTAATAAAAAAAATCTGTTACACATAACCGCCGCGAGCTGCTTGCAGCTCCCGCACACCTAACAACTAGAACATTGCAAAGAAAAATGAAAGAAATAAAACCAGGCTATTGTGATGGATTGATAATAATAATTATTATTATTATTACCAATAAATGACTATAATGATAGTAATACTTGTCTTTGATTATGACTATTATTATGAAGCAGAATTTTTATACGCGGTAGCCCAGCCGGTTCACGCCGTAAAAGACAGTGTTTTTGCTAAAAAAAATTGTATGCATATTTTTTCAAATGCCTTTATGATCGGGACAGCATGAAATATATTTATTCCCAATCTTTATTTACACGATTGATACCTGAAGCAGGGACCAACCTCTTTGTATTTTGACATCCAATGACAATCCAACATTATCGACTACTGATTGGTTATTTGTTCAAGATACGTCGATATAGTTTGAAGTTGTCGACGCACAGGATGACAAGGATAAATGCTCTTCTGACCTAGTTATATGTAGAACGCGATAATGAAAGTTCAGCTTTATCGAAGTTTAACTTTGTGAATTGCTTGTAATCAAGAAAATAAGCGGTGGAGGTTGGTGTCTGTAGAGACGTAGGTAAACTAACTTGCTTTGGAAGAAAGATTGCTGTGGCGTTGCTGAGTTATTGCGGAATTAATTGACATGATACTCCAGCGATATACTTAGTTGTTGGTCTTTAGGGGCGAATGAGGTTTAGATCAAAGTTTTTATGTATATTTCTCACTTTGTTGTCACCGAATTGTCGTCCGTGACTTCAACTAGTTGTTTAGGTCTTTGGCTGAAAAACAGCGCTGAATAAAATAATGTTCAGCACACGCTGAGCCAACCCCTATTTCGGCGCAGGGTCATGGAGGTAGTCTTATTTTAGTCTTGATATCACCTATGTATTTGTGTCGTTTACCCCCATGATAAACTTCTTTGTTTTTTTATTCTATGCCTGTATTTTGTACCTGTGTCTAAATAAATGTTTTTTCTATTCTATTATATTCTTCTATTCTTATGATCATATTAATATTATAAATGTGTGATTATGTATGGATGAAAGTATGTTTGTTTTTTCGTCACGCCAAAACTACTGAACGGATCGGTATGAATGCTCAGGCGAGAAATTTCAAATTCAGTCCAAGCGACATACTCCAAAGGACATACCTAATAATCAATATTTATCATAGAAATAGATCATGGGTTCTTAGAAAATGGATTATATATGTAATATTTCAATATAATTATTGCTAAGTAAATAAAAGTAATATAATTTTGTCGTTCACGATTATGAAATCACTCTGATAATCAATTAGCAGTGTCAAGCATTTTTGGTGTAGGTATGGCAACATAAAAACGAATTTTGACATTAGCTAGTGTCAAGCGTGTAATCCTACTAATATTATAAACGCGAAAGTTTGTAAGTATGGATGGATGGATGGATGGATGTTTGTTACTCTTTCAAGTAAAAACTACTGCATGGATTTTAATGAAACTTCACAATAATATAGCTTATACATCAGTATAACACATAGGCTACAATTCATAAAGATATATAGTATATTATCCAAAATATCTATCACCACGCGGGTGAAACCGCAAGGCGCAGCTAGTATGATATATAGGAATGGTTAAGGAATTAGGACTTATATAATATTTGAAACATGAACAAAATGAATCAAAACAACGAAAGCACCCTCGATTCAATGCTGAAATCTTCTAGATGAATAATTCAGAGTTATTTCTGCGATCCGGATTTAATACGGAACCCACTGAATATTTATCTTGGATACATTGCTTTTCAGCAAAATATTTAATTAATATATAACTGAGTTAACCTGATGTTATGAGAATTATCGGAATTTAATATCGTATATAGATATCAAGTGTATGCTTCAAATCAGATAAGTTAATTAATTAATTAAAATTGAAATATTCGCTTTAATCTTAAGGGTTATCTGGGCTTCTATGTTCTATGTAGATGGTTTTATGTGTAATTAGCAATGTTTTAGCATAATTTTATACCATGTAGGTTTCGGCGTTCAATTTCCCAGATAAAAGGCCTCTCAGATAATCTTCTTCTAAGTGCTTATTTTGTAAGCCTAAAGAAATAAATGATTTTTGACTTGACTTCACTTACGAAATTCTTTTTTTAGATATTAATTTTGAAATGTCTGTTTTGTTTAAATTAATTTATATTATTAATTAATTACTTTTAAGTATTTTGAAGTCGTGTGCTGTATCTATTTACTATAGATAATTAAGTCTTAGCTCTATCAGAATAAATAGATATATATGTATTTTCATTTCATTCATATTAATGGGTTGATACCGGAGCTCTTTAGTTGACACAATAACTAACAACCTTTTTAATACATATACGATCTGAAAATATTTTTATATATATTTTGGGCATCGATTTCTATAAATAAATCAAATAAATAATGCTGGACAATTCGCACAGAATTATCTAGCCCCAAGGTAAGCAGAGCCTGTGTTATGACCAGAAAAAAAACTGGCAGATAGCGAAAATACTAATCTTTACATATTTCTTTTTGAGTTGCCAGTACTTATTTGTGTCCCTCTTGCCGAACGCACAGGTAGAAATTAGCCTGGAATAGCCTATATGATAATTTTATGCGACAGGCTAGTGTCTTAAAAAAATCTACAAAGTCCGTCAGTTAGATTATTAAAAGATATTGGACCCGTGTTTTTTCTTTTATCAATTAAACAAAAAAATATGAAGATATAGCCAGTTAAAGTTCCGCGTGACGTCACGTCTTGCTACACTTTTTAGCAAGTTGTGACGTCACGAGCCACTCCTAAACTTTGACGCGCTTTATTTTTTTAGATAATTGTTTGATTGACAAAAAAAAATACGTGTCAAATATCTTCCGAAAATCTAACTGACGGATATAAATATAAATATAAAAATATATGTTTTACCCAGTAGTGTCCTGGGTAAAAAAATACCGCCCTAGACCTTTTTAACCACCTAGAAATGTGAAATACGAATTTAACGCGGGTGAAACCGCGGAGAACAACTAGTAAGTTAATAAAGCCTCTATTCGAATAGACAGATCGTCTTCAACTCTTCAAAATGATCTACCGTCGAAAAGTGCCAGCCACACCTTTATACCAAAATGACCTTTATTCCCTAAAGAATAGAGCACGTAAACGCTGAATTGCGTAATAATCCAATAATTGCAGGAATCTAAGGAACTGGGTACCGCGCCGACCTTCTACCACGACGTGCTCGGAAATCTTCACGATAACAACGTCGATAAATAAGAGTAACACAACTTACCCCCCTGCCTTTTCTTAAATTCATATAATTATTTCCATCCAAAGGTTGCCTGGAAGAGATCGCTTCTAAGCGATAAGGCCGCTCATTGCACTTAATAATAATATTTTTTTATTTTTTTTTTTCAAAAAAGGTCTTAAAAACAAAACAAAGTAATAAACAAAACAAAGTAATGTATACTGTAGACCTATTTCACTTCTTAGTTTCGACACCTTGCTCTAACTAAGTTCTAGACTTGTGATGTAGACGCAAGGGCTCTCTACCTCGGTAGCTCATTAGATTTACACTATTTTGACACTACTTGTCGCATATAATGTATTTTTGTAATGATTTGATTATGGTGTACAATAAAGAATATTTGTATTGAATTGTATTGTATTGTAACTTAGGTTTAAGCAGTGTAAAGATAAAGATAATTTAATTTGGCCAATACTAACATAATTAAACAAATAATAATACTAGAAACTAATTACACAGTACATTTAAAAATAAATAAAATAAACCTACAGAGAAACAACAAAAAGCTGCCATGCAAAAAGGGTCAAGCTCAGTTCAGTGCTGAACCATACGTGGCGCGGAGCAACACTGCTTTTTTAGTTTTTTCATATCGTGCTATCCCTGTTAGATTATAATATATACAAAATATATTATATGAAAAATATTATCTTAGCGCGACAGCATGACATTTTCTAACTCGTTTCTAACTCTAATTCGTTACATACTTTTGTAATTATTTTATTAATTTATTGAAGTAAACTTCTACTCGATTATCCTAATCGACTAATCGTTTCAGTCAATGATAATAGTAGACCATAGATAGAATAGAATAGAATAGAAAACTTTCATTAGCACAGCACAAAAAAGACAAACATTAAAAAAACACATTAAGCTAAATAAGATATAACACTAAAACTAAAATATAAACAATAGAAAATAAGTATAAAAGTAATACTAAAACTAAAAGATAAACAATAGAAAATAAGTAAAAATAACGTAGCCTGTCCTCAGTGCGCGCTAATTAGGTCCAGCCTCAGCTTAATGTCGCTACCGCCCGAGGACTGTAACGACGCTGGTTTTCAGGCTGAACCTATGGATGACGTCACATTAAGTCTGTGGTAGATAAACTTCTCAACACGTTGCTAACTTTCCGACGTTGACGGAGGGATTTACGATGGTCTCACAAGGCTAACGTGTTCCTAATGCGCAGGAGACGATGAGGCGCCATTTTTCAGTTGTTGACTTTCCTTGATATCGCCAGTTTAAAATTATCTTCAACGATTATATCAAATATCAAAGCGCTTTATTTCCTTTAGACCTAGGTTGTGCTCTTGAACACGTCACAAAATTCAAATTACATAAGTAAAACTAGGAAATAAAGTGAGAACTTTGATTTTGATTGATAATGACGACGGTGGGCGAGGGTTCGATTCCCGCCTCGGAACAATTGTGTGTACGATTTGCAGATATTTGTTCCGGGTGTTCTGGTCGTTTTCTGTGTATAATAAAAAATATCTATCTATGTAACATATAGTATTATGTATATCAGTTATCTAGTACCCATAACACAAGCTCTGCTTACCATGGGGCTAGATAATGCTGTGTGAATTGTCCAGTATTATTATTATTATAGGTAATAGGATTGCATCATAAACAACACTGGATATTTTAAACTTTTAAACTTGCTCATCTGTCTCTACCCACCTTGTATTAAGATTCAAAGTCTCGCGCGGCGCGCCCTGTAGGTAACTAATAAATAAGTTCCAGAAACTTCGTCCGTCTGATTAAATTAAACGAGAATTAATCATTTATTGGTGTTAAATTATCCGAGCTTGATTAAGGATACAAACTTGGGTGTTAGGGAATCTTGATTAAGTAGAGGTATGTGTGAATTTATAGTTTTTACATGAATTAAATGATGGTTCTTTAATTTCGATCTAGTCACCAGAAAGAAAACATAGTTACTATTACTACTACTTATATTTGTATGTAATGTTAGCTCGCCAACTCTTTTATTTATAACATGTGTTTCCTGGTTGGCAGTTAGAAAATGCCTCGGCATTAAGCCCACCCTTTGTACCTTTAATAGTGCAATAAAGTTTAAATAAAAATAAATAAATAAAGAAAAGCAAGGATATATATTTCTCGTAGCAAGTTTTCAGAATTATAAGAGCTTAATTTTGTATTTTAAATTATAGAAATCTGTTCCTATGAAGTAAAATAACCTTTAAACATTTCCATAGAAACAACGCATGCTAATCCGAGGGAAGAAATAACAAGTATTATAATATCTTACTTTCATAAAACTCATTTCTTCTATCCAATACTTTTTAACTGGGCCAAAAATGTCACTAAAAAAATAATAAACAAAACCAGAGTTGACATGTGTAAAAACGACATTATTGTAAGCCTGTCTGACCGTCTGATGTTATCAGACACCTAATAGTGGTGGGTGAAAATTGCTACCTGAGATAGTACTGTGTACTTAAACCTAGTACCTTAAATTTTATTTTTATAGTTTTGTTACTGCAATTTTTTAATATGCCCTAATTTTAATCTATAGTTGTAAAATGGATCTCGTGTCTGAATAAAGAATATTATTATTATACACTCATTTATTTAAATTCTCGTATAAAATACATTTTTTACTATAGAAAATACAATAAAATATTATAAAACTATTCTACAGAAAAAAATATATCAAAACGGTCCGGAGTATATCACCGACCGCGAAGCTAGGCTCAAGCGGCCGGTGACTAGGGCTGCAGAGAAAGGAACTTACTGACGATACGCGCCGAGTCCAAGAGTACCGCCTTCTGGATCTGGCCCTTGATCCAACTTCCTAGCGAGAGTCATTATTATTATTATTATAATAAGTTAGAACATAGAGTTACATATTCTGAACGCCATTATTGGCCTTATACGAGTGGAGGGGGAATACGTACATAGACACGTAGGAAGAGCCCTCGATATCGAAGGTAAAAGTGCCGAAGCATGACCAAAGCCATAAAAGTCCAGACCAATAGACCCTTGTTCTATCTTTATGCTCGTAAATAAGCCTTTGCGTTTATAAATAACATAAATTAGACCCTGCGTTTATAAACAAACTGAAATGGCTATTTCGTGCCAAATAGAACGCAGAAGTAATACTTGTGTAGGCTAAAAATTAATAACTACGTTGGCAAAGGAAAGGCATCGTAACACATTAACCAATTTAAAACAAGGAAGAGGTGCTTTGTAAATAATAATACTGAGGTTCTCCCATAAAAATATTCCCGAGGGAATAAAAATAGAATTGCATAAAAAGAAGAACTGTTTTGATTGTTTGCAAAACAATGCAAACAATCAAAACCGAATACGATCTTCCATGGTTGTCTGGTAGAGATCGCTCTTGAGCGATAAGACCGCCAATTGTATCTAGTTTTTTTAAGTTTTATTTTACATTGTCATTTTATACTTAGTGTGCAATAAAGAATTATCTATCTATCTATCTTCTTTAAATAAACTCGTATTTTTGAAGTTCTCCGGGACTAATAGTAATCCCTCGGGACATTTTTATAGGGCACCTCACTATTATTCTTGAATATAGAACCTCTTCTGCAATAGACTATTTACCTCTGTGTCTATACTTTTACAAACAAAACTATAAATATTGATGGGCAATAACAGAAAATAAAAGTGATTCAGTAGATGTTCTGACCTGAATCATATTATAGGGGGCCCTATATTATGATTTGGATTGGACCCCCTGCGGAACCAAAAAGGCGAACCCATGTTTCACCCAACATTATAAGGGTTATATAAAGTTATAATACGCGCTATAGTGGCAACATTCAGCAACCTGCAATTATCCAAAGTTTCCATAAGCTATTTGTGTGACATAAAAATGTTTAATAAACATTGTTAGACAATTAAGAATTTAAAAATACTATCTTTATTTAGAAAAAAAACATAGATATAACAAAGAACATACATGTTATTTAAATTATTTTTTGATAATGGAACTATAGGCGCCTTCTTTGTGATTGCTGGACGTTTCTAAGAAGGGTGGCTATTATCGCACAGTTACATTGTTGTCTCCGTGAAAGACAATTTACCACCGACGAGATAATACCCAACAAGTGGTGTTGGTGGAAACACATTTCCATCCATCAGGTAACTATTTATCTGGGTAGGTAAGTCCGCGGAAAATTCTTTCCACGTAGACAACCAGTTAGTTGTCTAGTTTGGTTGTCCGGGCGCAACAAACCAGTAAACAGAGCTTCAAATCTTGAATCATGAATAACATAACCCTCCTTCGTGCGCAGTCGGGTTAAAAGCACCACGTCACAGACAAAAATCTTTCGCGCAAGGTACCCTTTACCCATCCTATTTGTCCTATGTGTCTCAATTTAGGGATATGTAGTTACTTTATAACCCAGTTCGGCAGTTTGTCCAACTTGGCTTTGCTGGGACCGTGGAGACAAAACTTCGGAGATTTATGTGCAGTGACCCCGGATACTTAATATAGCTTTACGGCTTTGTATCCTAACTGGTGGTGTGAGTCGATGGATTCCGATGTGTTCTAAATATCCCAAATAAACACCAATGAACAAACATCTACTGCGTTGGCTACCTCTAGATTTGACTATAAAACTTCCAACATAACACAAGATTAACTCAGGCATGTCCATTTTTTAAATTAAATTTATCTATACATATAAAGTTAAACCCCTATTTATCCTGGTCACGCTATAACTTGAGAATGGCTGTGCCGATTTCATTCTTCTTTTATTAAAACGTGTACATCTTCTTTACATAATATAAAATAAAGTCGCTTCCGCTGTCTGTTCGCTTAGATCTTTTAAACTATCTTTTAAACGTCTATGACATGAAAGAATATTTAAATTATAGGACTTTTTGATAAAATTGTAAAATTTCCTTTCTGACATTTTAGTTATCTACCTTTTATGATTATATAATTTTTTTGACATGATTTATAAAGCCTAAGAATATTGTAGCTAATAAATTTGTAACAATTTTGCACGCCCTGACGAGACAGAATGTATAGGAACCTTATTATTAAGAAGATCTATTGTACCGACATTCCTGCAAAAATAAATGATTTATGATTTAACTACTCAACGGATTTTAATGCAGTTTTCAACATAGATGGAGTGATTCAATAGAAAGTTTTATATGATTTATTAATCACTCCACACAGCCCCATATTAGCATCTACATTGCAACCGTGCGAATCTGGGCGGGTTGCTAGTTTAATAACATAACTATACTATGTCCATCGAGGATGTAGAATGTCACTGACAGTTCAATCAGCTGATGTAGGGGTGAAAAACATTTTTTTATTTAGGTTAGCTCTTACCCCACTTACGCCGCTGCTGGTGTAAAGCAGTGTCGTACGTTAGTAATGTTTATTTTTCCCAAGCGAGTAATGTGTTTGTTTTAATACTTCAAAATATGTATAGAAATGTTGACATAGGAGACTTGCACTAACAGAAACGGAAAACTCTATGTTTATTAACATTAAAAATACTAATTCTCAATTATTTAAGCAAAAACAAGACTTTTAACATTTTTTCCGATAAATAAATCGTTATTATGTTAAAGAAATATGTATGGTCATAGTGCTAGCCTTGATTCGGAATCGTAGTTCAAAAGTTACAAATTGTTTGCTACACGGGACGTCAAAACTGAAATTCGTTAGGGATGGAACTGTTGCAAAGACAAAAAATGTCTAGTGCTTTTAATCTTTGTTTTTGACCACATCATGTCGATTTGTAAATTGGAATAATAAGATTCTGCATAGAATTGACGTCAGGATTAAAAAAGTAATAAATCTAATAGAATTTGTAGGTGAAATCATTGGAATTCTCTTTAGCCTGTATCGTGGTGATAACCCTAAAAATCTGCTGATTTCTTTTGTATACAAACATTCTACATCCTCGATGGACATAGTATAGATCAGCTTACGTCAGCAGACTATGGCATACGAATATTGAAAGACCTGCGAGATTGAATTCATAAGCTCTCTTTGAATCCTGATCAATTTCACTATAAATTCACTGCAGTTTTAATGCATGGTTGCAAATCGGTCCAGTAACACATAGGATTATCATGATCAAAGTGAATGGGATTATAGTAAGACAGTTGGAAATGTAATGGATAACCGATATTCTAAAGGTCAGCTCACACCTAGACGCGAGGCTGCACACACTTTGATTAAAAATGATGTGTAATGTGCGCGACAAATGGACGATTAACTCAATATCATGCCAGCCGATTCCGATGTTTTTTTTAAACTAAGTTTTAAACCCATTTCCATTATTTAGGAATTAATAAATAAATATAAATAAATAATGCTGGACAATTCACACATCATTACCTAGCCCCGTGGTAACCAGAGCTTGTGTTATGGGTACTAGATAACTGATATACATAATACAATATACATTACATAGATAGTTTTTTTTTATTATACATAGAAAACGACCAGAACACCCGGAACAAATATCTGCAGATCGTACACACAATTGTTCCGAGGCGGGAATCGAACCCGCAACCTCGGCCACATCGGTCGCCATTGAAGTCGTTTTATAGTTAAAACACGCCAAATTATTACAATTATGTATGGCTCATGCTGTACTTTGTAGAAACGTTAAATACTCCACACCTCCAACCAGCTTAACTACACTGCAAGCTTTACTTTAAAAAGTAAAAGTTTCGACATTACGATAAAACCACATGGTTTTATTTTTCAGGCAGGTCTTGATATTTTGGACCTGCTACAGTACACCAAGAAGGTTCTAATTTGAAGATAATAAAAACAAAAGAGGAGAAGGTACTATGTGGGATGTGTGTATTTTGATACATACACGACGATGTGGCGCGGTGGGCGAAGGTCCGCCTGCGACGCAGAAGGTTGCGGGTTCGATTCCCGCCTCGGAACAATTGTGTGTACGATCTGCAGATATTTGTTCCGGGTGTTCTGGTCGTTTTCTATGTATAATAAAAAATATCTAACTATGTAATTTATTGTATTATGTATATCAGTCGTACACCCGTGTGTGGTACACCCCCTGCCTTTTCTTAAATTCATTTAATTCTTTCCATCCAAAGGTTGCCTGGAAGAGATCGCTTCTAAGCGATAAGGCTGCCCATTGTACCTGTCGCATATAATGTACTTTTGTAATGATTAATTTGATTATGGTGTACAATAAAGAATTTTTGTATTGTATTGTATTGTATCAGTCATCTAGCACCCATAACACAAGCTCTGCTTAGCTTGGGGCTAGATGATGCTGTGTGAATTGTCCAGCATTATTTGTTATTTATTTATTTAAAGTCATTTAAAACGGGATATTTACCATGATTTGAACGAAATAACTTACAGACTTATTTCGTGATCATGGCGCATGAAACTGCCGAAATATTGGAAAACTCAAAAATCAAATCATGCTAAATATCCCGTTTTAAATGACTTAAGTGTTTATTTAAAGTTTGAAAATTATTATAATTACAGTTAGTAACGCCGTCCATGCGTCCGCCGCACCACAGCGGTCGTTATTTTCAGCCATTTAACAGACAACTCTGCAGAACTACATACCTAATGATCAGCCAAAGTTGGGAGCACTCAGCGTAACGAGCGAGTGGCTCAGTGAAGATGTGGTCGGAATGCACGGTTATTTCGGACTTCGAGTGACCAGTGGCTGCCACGGTACTTCAGCTAGTGGCTGTGGTTCAGTGGGGCTCGTTAATAGGTAACCTCAGACACGTTCCGATTCTCGTAGTTACATAATTTTCGGATTTATAATACTAAATCTGTTGTTTTTGTCTAAATATCTTAATTTTACCGAAAGATTCAATACTCCGATGTAGAATCCAAGATTATATCCACAAAGACATTTATAAATCGAAAATTAACTTGCCTGGAAGAGATCGCTTCTAAGAGATAAGGCCGCCCATTATACTTGTCTCATGTAATATCTTTCATAATGTTCTGTATCTGGTGTACAATAAAGTATATTTGTATTTGTATTAACAAAATCTGATTATAAATACAAAATACAAACACAAAAAACTTTATTAGAAAAAAGATAGCAGGGTACAATTGTGGGCTTACTACCGCAAAAGTTAAATAATAGCAAGAAGATACAAGGTAACAGAAAGGTTATCACTAAAAACCTTTTTTTTTAATTAATCTAAGATATGTATTTTATGTCCACAAAGACATGCAGGAGGTAACGGTTATAATTTCCACCAAATCAAAGCAAAGTTGATAAATAAATAAATATGTACATACGAGCATATGTGTGTGCTCATAAAAAATATTTACTTTATTCCTTTATTCTAAGTTTTTATTGTTTTCTGTTTGTGTGGTATAATAAAGTGTTTTCTATCTATCTATCTATAATTACAAACAAAGGTGTAATGAACTTTATAAACAAAGAAAAACACAATTGAAAAAAAAAACTTAAATTAGAAAAAGTAGATAGATAGATAATTCTTTATTGCACACTATAACAATGTAAAATAAAAACTTAAAAAACTACATACAATTGGCGGTCTTATCGCTCAAGAGCGATCTCTACCAGACAACCATGGATGGATAGGATCGTGGATAGTACCAGGGGATCTGTGTGCTTGCAGGTCATATATTATTATATAAATTAAAATACTTATAATAATAAGGAATACCTATTTAATTAATTTAGTAGTTAATAAAGAATACCTATTTAATTAATTTTATTATGCATTAATTTATTTATTTATTTATTAAAAAAAATCCACAGCCCTTAATTATTATTACAAACATGCTTAAAATAAAAAAAAACTTTTGAAACTATCATGGTTTTCAACACTAAAGTCATTTAAAACGGGATATTTACCATGATAATACGACTTTAATGCTTAAAATCTAAACTTTTGGCCAAAAACGGACTTACTTTTTATAAGATTAATGAAGAAATAATTTAGTTCACTTAGAACTATTGCAATATTCCTCTATTACTCAGTAACAACATTCCATTTTCATAGCAGAGGTAATAAAAGCGTAGATATTATGTTTCTAGTAAAGCAATAAACTTTGCTTTGCAGTGCAATAACACAGGTTCTGATTGTAGAAGGTTGATTGAGCTCTAACAGAGAAGAACCTACTTTATGAATATTGATAAATATCGAGGCGTATATATTCTAAGTGTTAGATATTTTTTTTTATATATATAAAGCTAAATTACCACTCACTGATTCACTGACTGATTGACATAATTGTTCGCCTTGATGGTGGATGGAAAGGTATGTTTTTTTTTACGGAATCGTATAGGGGAGGTAAAAGTCTCCTAGGGAAAATTCCGACTTTTTGAGATTTGCCCCCCCAAGACCCCCCCTCAGGGGGGGCTCCTACGTGGAGCCATATTTCTTAATTTTTTTATGGGGGTTGTATAGAGGGGGACAAGTGATTTTGATTGCATAGAAAATTTCGCCCCCCCCCCCCCCCCCCCTGCCCCCCGGACCCCACTTTTGAGTGTGCTACCGGATGCGTCGCGATAGAGGGGTTCTGATTGCGGGGTCGTATAGAGGGTTTCTCTTCGTTTTGGAAGAAAAAAAATTGGAACCCCCCCTTTGACCCCCTTTTTTGCCCCCCCTTTCCATCTCCAAAACGGATAGGTTTGAAAGAAATTTTTTTTCACAGTCATGTAGAGGAGGGTAAATGGTTTTGAATGACAAAAAAAACTTGCCCCCTTTTGCCCCCCAGACCCCCTTTTTTTAGGAAAAACCGAAAATTGGCCAATTTTTAACCTATTTATTTCCGGTGGAGCATCGCGGCGAGCGAAGCGAGCCGCGATGCGACCGCGGGGAGCACGGCTCGCTTCGCTCGCCGTGCTGTGACCCCCCCCCAATGACCCCCCGAGACCCCCTCAACTATAACCCGGGGGAGCATTGCGGCGAGCGAAGCGAGCCGCGATATTACCGCGGGTAACCCCCCCAAGACCCCCTCACCCTTAACCCAGGGTAGCATTGTGGCGAGCGAAGCGAGCCACAATGCGATCGAATTGCGACCATCGTCACACAGCAAGGCGAGCGAAGCGAGCCGCGCTTCCTGACCTGATGCGACAGCTGTCGCACAGCAAGGCGAGCGAAGCGAGCCTTGCTGTGTGGCAGCAGGAGCAGAGTCAGGAGCAAGGGGAACAGCACGGCAAGCGAAGCGAGCCGTGCTGTGACCCCCCAATGACCCCCCAAGACCCCCTCAACTACAACCCGGGGGAGCATTGCGGTGAGCGAAGCGAGCCGCAATGCGACCAAGGGGAACGGCACGGTGAGCGAAGCGAGCCGTGCCGTGACCCCCCACGTCCCCAGCCCCCCTGTACCCCCTCCCCCAACCAAAAAATCTGATATGGGTATCGTTTTTGACTAACTTGGGGGTGAGGATTTCGAATTCGAAGCGACCAAGTGGAACAGCACGGCGAGCGAAGCGAGCCGTGCTGTGACCCCCCCAATGACCCCCCAAGACCCCCTTAACTATAACCAGGGGGAGCATTGCGGCGAGCGAAGCGAGCCGCTATGCGACCAAGGGGAACGGCACGGTGAGCGAAGCGAGCCGTGCCGTGACCCCCCAAGCCTCCAGCCCCCCTGTACACAGCAAGGCGAGCGAAGCGAGCCGCGCTTCCTGACCTGATGCGACAGCTGTCGCACAGCAAGGCGAGCGAAGCGAGCCTTGCTGTGTGGCAGCAGGAGCAGAGTTGTGCGTCAATGTGACCACCGCCATACAGCAAGGCGAGCGAAGCGAGCCGCGCTTCCTGACCTGATTGCTCAGTCATGCGTCAATGCGACCATCGCCATATAGCAAGGCGAGCGAAGCGAGCCGCGCTGTGTGATGGCACACCCACTAATATAGATATCTACTCCTATGAACTATGAAAAAAAATTCCATTTCCAAATTCAAGATGGCTGACATCTCTATATCGCAGTTTATACTCGCTTTGAGACGGGCACCCACATAATATGGGTATCGTTTTCGAAAACTCGCATACGTAGATTACGAAAACGATCTCCATTTCCAAATCCAAGATGGCTGACATTTTTTCATCGCAAAATTTTCTCATGGCTATCGATTTCAAACAAAATAATCAAAGGTACGAAAAGGAAGTCTTCATAAAAAATAACTGTTACACATAACCGCCGCGAGCTGCTTGCAGCTCGCGCACATCCAACAACTAGTTCTACTATAGTATAAAGCTAGATTACCACTCACTGACTGACTGACTGATTGACATAATTGTTCGCCTTGATGGTGGATGAGAAGGTATGTTTTTTTTACGGAATCGTATAGGGGAGGTAAAAGTCTCCTAGGGAAAATTCCGACTTTTTGACATTTGCCCCCCCCCAAGACCCCCCCCCCCCCCCCCCAGTGGGGGGGCTCCTACGTAGAGCCATATTGCTCAATTTTTTTATGGGGGTTGTATAGAGGGGGACAAGTGATTTTGATTGCATAAAAAAATTTGCCTAACTTGGGGGTGAGGATTTCAATGTAAAAATTGCATAATAATCAAAGGTGTAGGTTACGACAAAGGGAATACAATGAAAAAAAAAACACAATACCTATACACAACTCTCGCGAGCTGCTTGCAGCTCGCGCACATCTAACAACTAGTATAAGTCTATATCTGTAGTAAACGCGTAGGCACGGTTGCACCGCGCCTCGCGTCAAGTCAATAAACTAGTGTGCATCTTTCCTTACGCATGTCCCGTAGTCCGCTCCCCGGTCGAATACAAAACACTAAGCAAATATGAAGAGAATAGTTACTCTGGTAGACTAATCGCTATACATAGAAACAAAGTTATCGACATAGCTCTAAGAATTAGCAATATGAAGTGGCAGTGGGCCGGCCCTTTAGCACACATATACCTACATATAGATAGACTTCAGAAGTTTACACTAGTCCGAAAACATACTAAAAAAAAACACTAAAAAAAATAAACAAATCAAATGCAGACAAAAAAAAAACATTGAGAAGGGGGAAAAAAGATATTCCCACAAAACCCAAGGACCGAGGGGTCGTCACCCCTCGAGTTGACGCCGGGGTAATGAGCCAAGCCTCGAGGCTCCTCTCTGTGCCCCCACCAGGGCCGGAAAGAAATTTATTGATATTGACACTAGTCCGAATATGTACTCGTATATCAATTTAACTACAAATTTTTAGCTTTGTTTTTCTCATTGAAATGAACTATAGTTTGTATTCTAAATAAATAATGAACCTTGCTAACCTTCTTTCGCAACACATTTCCTTTTTCTCGATATTATCAGAGGTACTCACTGTTCTTTGGTAGCATCCTGCAGGCATAAGGAATTGTATAATAATGTCCGTGACTTTTACTTTACTTCATTACTCGTTTTTTCTTGTTCTTTAGTAGTTCATAGCTCATTTACTGATTATTTTTGGTCACATGTATGGCCTTAATTGTTTTGTTTAGATTTAGTTTTATATTGTTACTATAGTTTTTGTTAGTGCACTTCCTTACCCGACGAGCAAACAGAAAATGTTTTGATACCCCGCGAAACAGGCCTAGCCTAGTGCGGGGGTCACTGTTAAGTGCAACACCTCAACCAATAAACTCTTAAATGTATGTACATAAACTAAGTTAAGGTGTTATTATAATTGTAAACTTTTGGTAAATAAATTTTTTGTATTTGTATTTTGTAACCTACTCTCTCTCCCTCTTTCGTACTCTTAGCGAATATGTACGATATGTATATCATATGTAATGATATTCTTAACGCGTCTTTCCATTTCGCTCTAGAGCGGTCTTGTCTAGTCCTATCAGTCTATCAGACTTTTTGATTTAACGCCTCGCATAGACTTAAGAATAAATAAATAATTCAAATTACTCATTATTTATCTAACCATAACTTAAGGAACTAACGGAAACGAGGCCGAAGTGGCAGTGGACCTGTCATATCTCGCAAAGCACCGATAACCGCTGGGGTAGGTGTTTACCTACCCCAGCTACCGAGTCGCGTCGACACTCAAGAACTTAATTCTTGAGTGTCGACGCGACTCGGCAAGCATAGTGTAGGATGCCCTGGTGGGATGACGATAAAGGACAATGGCGACAGATCCTGACAGTCGCATCTATCCATCCAAGGTCATTTATATATCCTACTAATATTATAAACGCGAAAGTTTGTAAGTATGGATGGATGTTTGTTACTCTTTCACGTAAAAACTACTGAATGGATTTTAATGAAACTTTACAATAATATAGCTTATACATCAGAATAACACATACGCTACAATTTATAAAGATATATTGTATATTATCCAAAATATCTATCACCACACTATATGCTGGATACGACTGAAAACAGAAATAATTGATGAAAATGTTTTATTTACCTTACAAATTAATTATAAATTATATTAATTAATTATATTAATTATAATAGGCATAATTATTTTGAGATATCTGTAATGTTATGGGAAACAATAAATAAATAATTGAATTTTAAATTTAATAAACTTCAATCACGAGGCGCTTTGGCGTTCATTATTGAAGTATTATGTCCAGCAGTGGACTATTTTAGGCTGTTGATGATGATACCTACCTCTCCCTATATTATATGACTAGCGGACCTTCCCGGCTTCGCACCATTTTTTTTTTAAATATAATATAGCCTATGTTCACCGGGGATAATGTAACTTCCCAAAGGTGTAAAAATTTTTCAAATCGGTCAAATACTTTCGGAGCCTATTCTTTACAAACAAACAAACAAAAAATCAAACCTTTCCTCTTTATAATATTATATATAGACTACGCCTGAACAACTCCCACAAAGGAATTCTCATAACAAAGTTACAATCAGTGTAATCCATGTGGTATATCTGGAAACTTCGTTCATTTGCTGAGATCTGATATAATATGAGAATCTTACAAACTTACCTGCCTTTTGTTTTGTACGTGACTACAATTTTATATTAACACTAGTTTCAGCCCGCGGCTTCGCACGCGTTGTTTCTATGGAAACGTTTAAGATTATTTAAATCCTATGGGAACTGATTTATGGGATTATAAGGAACCTATGTTTTATTCTGGGCCCAGAACTACCTGTATGCAAAATTTCAGCCCGATTCGTTCAGTAGTTTTAATTTATTAGTTAACTAAAGAGATGAACAGGGTACGAACAATTGGTTGAAACTTTTACTTTACAAATCTACTCAAAACGACCTTTGTGGCACATCACAGAATCTTCGATTCCCGCCGCGGGACAAAAGGTTTTAATATGATCCACAAATATTTGGTGCGGTTCAGTGCCTTCTGTGTAAAATAAATTTAGCATAATATAACTTAAAGTGCTACGCCGTAGCACCAATGATGCTACGCCGTAGGCAGCTACGAGGCGTAGCACTGGTTGAATAATGAAACGTAATTATTCGAATCCTATCTAGGTAGGTATCCTACCTATCGTTTGAATTTGTACCTGCTTACGCGTGAACCGAATGATGCACTGGTCGCGGCAGGGCGTGACCTCGCCGCGGGGTGGTGGGGCGAGCGCATTCACGAGCCGGCCAGCGGGCAGACACCCTAAGAGCTTGAAGGCAAATCTACGTTCCCTAGGCTTGTCTGCTAGGTGACAATATTTAATAAGTAAATAAATATTAAATAAAGGGTGCAAGAATAATTGCCATTTAAAGAGAAACCATTGACGCTCGCCGTGAAATATTGAATACCTATGTATTAACTACATAATAATGCATGCAGATACCCATGTTCAATCCAACGATGATCGTATCCATCCACGGTAGAGATCGCTTCTGTAATTGTCACCTATTTTGTAAATTTTTATCTTATTGTTTATTTTTAAGTATGAAATATAATAATTTTCTATCTATGTACGTCCATTGACGAATCAAGGAGGAGTACCTTCTAAATTTTAAGATGGTAAGTTTAAAACTCCACGTCCCACCTTACAAAACCAAATTATAAGCAATTTTCTCTAGACAAACAACCGCAGAAAACAAAACAACCTAAATTAAATAATGTCAAAACAATCTCGAATGCTTATCATCTAATTATGCTTCATTGCCTCCAGATTACCGCTGGGTGTCGGATTATGCCGACTTTGGGAATATGACGCGACCGCAGATTCAATTTTACGTACCTACTCACAGAAGTATTAGGTTTATACAGTAAGCGAGTTTCTATAAAATCTCAATAAAGAAATGTTCAGACTGAACATTGTCTCGCTATCCAATATAGTGGCGAAAGCCCACTGTATCTTACTCTCAAAATACTCGACGGAATGACGCAGACCGCGCGATATCAAGCGCGAAATCCTTGCAAAATTTACCGCTACCTCTTTGGAAAGCGAATACCGTGTAGATTTGAACAGAACTATGAAAAAATAAAGCGGCTGTTCCACCGCAATGCACGGAGAGACTACGCACGTGTGTCTAGCTTCGCTTTGCAAGAAAACCTATGTGATAACGTCCTCTGCAATCCAGAAAGATTAATGATGTCATTGCTAGACGCATGGTGAGTGTATATGGCACCCACCCAGCTACGCTATGCACGTGGTACACGTAAACCGGTAACGTAGACCAATCGTAGGCAAATAAAAATACGAACCGACGTAGCCAAAATGTGCCGCGTGGCCGTGCACAACTTGCGTGGTGGTTGGACAGCAGCCAAAAATTTAACCGTCAATATTAATTGACAGTTCAATTTTTGATTCCACACAAAGGTAAGAAACGTTGTGGCTATCGAGTCGGTATCCGCTTCCTGTGTACAAGCGATAAAAATATATCAGTAAAATAAATCGGGTGTTAAAATGGACCTCGAGTAAAACAATTTCAATGAAATTTCAATGGCCAACACTCAGTGAATGCTTTTTGTTGTAACTGTTATTGATTGGTTCTTATTTATATTGTTCGAATTGTGAAGCAAAACTAACATTTTTTTTTTTACTTTTACAAAGATGCTGCACTGCGGTCATTTGTAATAATTGCATAATTGAAGTGAAAACTTCTTTAGCCGCGTTTAGCCCTTTGAGTGAACAAAAATCATGGCGCGTCATCTTTACCGCACGCTTCCCAGTATAAACAAAATATAAAATTACTTAGTGTTCACTTCTATCGGCTGTCGACTGCCCCGCATGTTTCTTTTTTGACCGTTCTTACTGCTTATGGTGTAGCTAAAAACTGTGTTGTTTCTAGTAAGAGAGAGTAGGTTAGCTCGAGCGAGAGGCCCTTTGATAAATGTTTGCAAAGACGATTAGTAATTTGAGCGCGCTGTCTTGGAGGAAGAAACGTGAGATACCAAAGTACCTACCTACCTATACCTCCGAAGTTTCCAGAAAAGTGAAGAAAATATATCGAATGATGTAAGTATGCCAATGAAGCTTCAGCCAGTTTCAGAAAATACTTCTTTTCAGTAGTTGGTCCATTTTACGGGCTGTGAATTTATCTTCTATGTATAATAATCAATTGCTGTTCGTTTAATTGCTGTTCGTTTATTTCGCTAAAATTCGAGTACGGCTGGGCCGATTTAACTGAGTTCCGAAAAAAATTATCGATGGGTTTGAAAGTGACTTTATCTTCTATATGTATATAATAAAAAGACAAACCCCTCACCCCACCACACCCTCTGTATGTAGTTCTTTTAATTTTGATTTCTTCGACTTTTACTGATAGACAGAAAGCGGCTAGAAACCCGTACCGTTTAGAAATCGTGTCGTGAACGTCAGAGAATGCTTCTTAAGTAACCAGTCGAGAAACCAATTCGTCTACCGCCCGTGTTTCTGTGGAACGTAGTGTTTCGCAAATGGTTCATTCAGCCGTTACGGCGTAGAAATCCATTGGGGCCTCGATAAATCAAGAATGTATGCCTCCCTCGACTAGGGGTGCGTTTACACAGAACTCAGATTTTATTGAGAGACTCGCGATTATTTGCTTTTGTTATTTTAATTAACTGATTTTGTTAACTTTATACTATATTTTACTATATCTATTTTACTATGTAACTGTCTTTTAAAGGCTCGCAATTATGGTCCTAGGTAATCGATCAATGAATTAGCCCGCTTCATATACAAACTATTTAATTAGCAAGCTGAAGTGGCAGTGGGCCGGCCATATCTCGCGAAGAACCGACGGCCGATGGGGCAAACGTGTTCTTGAGTGGAGACCACGACTCGGTAAGCGTAGTGTAGGACACCCTCCGACCAGGTGGGATGATGACCTGCGAAAGACTGCAGGTAGATGCTGGATGCGGCAAGCTGAAGACAGGGCGCTATGGCACTCATTGGGGGAGGCCTATGTCGAGCAGTGGACTGCTATAGGCTGATGATGATGATGATGATGATATACAAACTATTTACAATAATTGAATTCCTACGTAAATCATGTAGTTGTGGGCTTAGCTAAAATTTAAGCAATGTTAAGATAAGAGGAAAGTTCATTGTGTCATTGGTGTAGTTGTTGCTTTATATTCATAGCTCAAGCTTTCTATCAAAGGTTTTTAAAGTGCGGAAGCTACGTCTAGGCTGCCTGCGTTCTATGTAAATGCGTCCCCGCCCGGAACATTCACTAATGCACGTGCAGTAGATTTGCACGCGAGGCAGCCACAGTATGCCGTTTAGCCAAGATTACTGTCTTCCGGTCTTCCAGTAAGTTATTTTGAACCGTTACCGCTTATTTCACACCAGCTGCCCGTCTTTGCTTTGCTCGGGTGGACATTTGATTCCCCGACTTACTTTGCAAATCCGACCAACACGAGTCTTTTAATTTTTCGGGTACATATAGCCTATAACACTCACATGAGGTGGCTTTCTATTTAAAAGAAGTTTCAAAATCGGTTCAGTTGGTCCAGAGATTACTCCCTACAAACTCACAAACAACCTCTTAATAATATTAGTATAGATGAACAGTTGGCTGCACTTAGATGTAGGGAGCTTATTTCGCTATATATAGTATAGATACCAGTTCTAACTTCTAACTTGTTTTTATTATTTGATTGTAACTTTCTTTGTCATTGAAGATATCGGAATATCTATAATAACAAAGAACTTTCTTTGTTATTATAGATAGGTAGAGATTCCTAGTTCTACGTATCTACCTATATATCATTTATTCTCAAAAAGACAATTTAAAGTCACTTACATGAGAACAGGATTCTTAGGTTAAGGTTATACATAGGTTGTGGTCATTCAATAAATATAAATAATAAATAATGCTGGACAATTCACACAGCATTATCTAGCCCCATGGTAAGCAGAGCTTGTGTTATGGGTACTAGATAACTGATATACATAATACATAGATAGATATTTTTTATTATACATAGAAAACGACCAGAAGACCCGAAACAAATATCTGCAGATCGTACACACATTTGTTCCGAGGCGGGAATCGAACCCGCAACCTCATGCGTCGCAGGCGGACCTTCGCCTACCGCGCCACATCGGTCGTCAAATAATGCGGTGTTCAATAGCTGGCTCATTTAATGTGTTCACTTAATAAGAAGTGACTTATCATTTATGATATGTTGAGCTAATTTGAGTTTGAACACATTAATTTGGGAGGGTAAAGTATTGTAAAGCTGTGCGCCTTCACATATGTAGTATCGTTTTTTTGCCATAGTTAGTCCGAGTTTTCGGAAGAACGATAAAGCTGGCACGACGTGAACTACGTTTGCTTATTTCTCCTATTTTTGTGTATGTTAAATTTAGTGATGTATCCAAGGGTCTTCTCAGGTCTAAAGGAATAAAGCACTTTGATGTTCGATGTTTGTTTAGAAACGCCACTAGACCATCGCCAATCCTTTATACTATTCGTGTTGCGTAGTAGGAAGGTGCCGTTTCGTTATAGTTTGACCGAAACCGCTGTACCGCTCCTTAGGTAAATGCGGCGAGGTGGGGGCGAGGAAAAAAGAGCAAGAGTACGCGTTGACGGCAGACTGATGGCTCGGAGCGGCCGATATTTCCCCCCCGTCTCGCCGCTCGCATACCTCAGGCGCGGTACAGCGGTTTCGGTGAAACTATAGTTACATTGAAGGTACCGTTTCGTTAGTGAAATGCAACATTCAATGGGCAGATTTCGCCCCGTTACTTACAAAGGCTTTACACATTCATCAGATGGATTGAACTCGGACAGAGGGAGCCAAAAGCAATAGAATTCATTGGACAGTAACCTATGAGTCTAGTGGGTACTGCGGCCTTTTGCGTTGGACACAAACCGACTGATTTATTGGTTCAGATCTAACTTCAGGAAATTACAAGTACTATTTTAATGTGTATTTATCGCGTTTATTTACTAATTTTCCCGACGTTTCAACAGGTTTACACACTGTCGTGGTCACGGGATGACTGAACGTCGGGAAAAATAAGTTAAAAGTAAAAGTAAGTAGTAAGTATAGTTGAATAAGTAAGTTAAAATTTAATCTTTTGTCTATTTCTAATTTCATTCATGCACATGTACCCACTTCTGTTTTCACTTTGTCTCTCTCTCCCAATAAGGTTTGCTGGAAGAGAACTCTTTTAAGGGTTAAATTCGCCTTTGTATAAATTTTCAAGAATAAGTTTTGTTTTATGTTTTTCGTGCAACAAGTATTAAATAAATAAATAAATAAACTTAAATGAGTAATGATTTATTAATGATTTAAAATAAATTCCTTATTACCTGTAGATTGAATGCAACAGTCTACAGTTAGCTCAATCGTTTCAATTGTAACTAGTTCTAATTTCTTTCTATTATATTATTTGATTGTAACATTATTTATTAATAAACATATTAAATTCATTTAACTTAAGGTCGGCCTGTCTGTACAAGCCTTAACTAATCCTGATTGAACGGCCGGTTTTCTGTCCTCGACTATTCATGCCTAACTTTGACTGTCAACTGTAATAACTCACTGTGGGTTATACAGTTCCGAATGGTCACTAGGCACAACCCATCGTCATTTGAGCTTTATCCTAGTACAATGTGGTAAAAAGATGGGAATAATAATAAATTAATTCATTCATAAGATTTCAGGGTTCTTAGAATTAATTTTAACAGTACCTACTGCCGTAACTTGCCTTTACGTACGAATATTACAATTTAACTTAAAACTAAGCTCAATTCATGTAGTTTGACGACCGATGTGGCGCGGTGGGCGAAGGTCCGCCTGCAACGCAGGAGGTTGCGGGTTCGATTCCCGCCTCGGAACAATTGTGTACGATCTGCAGATATTTGTTCCGGGTGTTCTGGTCGTTTTCTATGTATAATAAAAAATATCTATCTATGTAATATATTGTATTATGTATATCAGTTATCTAGTACCCATAACACAAGCTCTGCTTACCATGGGGCTAGATAATGCTGGGTGAATTGTCCAGCATTATTTATTTATTTTTATTTATTTATAGTTAAGGTAAGTAGTTAGTATAATTTTTTGTTAGCTTGTTTATTTTATATTTTCTTCACTTCGCTGGTTTGTGGTATTATAAATAATTGATTGATTCATTTGATTTTGACTATGCAACGACAGAGAGGGAGAGATAGTGTCTTATTTCTTGTTTGTATCTGTGTCTAATCTTAGTTTTGGTTACAATATTCTGAAACAATATTTTGTAATCTAGACATTGACATATCATTTATTTGCCACTACATGTACACAATATAAATTAATAAGTTTAATTTGTTAACAATGTACTTAATAAAATACTTAATTTTATTAATTACACAATGAAGAAAGCAATACCGGTACATTGAAAGAAACGAAATAATAATATGTAGTAACAATATCATACTAGAATTAGTTACAGAACATTCGCCACCACTGCATTATAAGCCCCTAACTAAAGATCATTTATTCAGGTCCGGTCTCATCCGAAAACACATAATTAACATACTAATAATAATGAATACTAATGAGCTATGAACCTGTATTGTTTATTAGTAGAGATAATATGAGGTGATAATATGATACGACCCAAATCAGACCTTTGTATTTCAACACTATTTACTACGTACTAGTGTCTGCCAGCGGCTTCGCACACGTTGTTTCTATGATTCCACGATTAAACGTTCAAAGGTTATTTCTATACCATGGGAAATGATTTATGGGATTAAAAGTAGCCTATTTTTTAAGCCGAGTACCTACATTTTTTAAACCAGCAACCGCTGCGGTAAACGTCTTTTTTAGTGTAGACCGCGACTCGGCAAACGTAGTGTAGGACGCCCTCCGGTCAGGTGGGATAACGACCTGCGGCAGATGCTGGATGCGGCAAGTTGAAGACAGGGCGATATGGCTCTCATTATTATATATTATTTATTTTATTATTATATATTCATTATACTCATTATATTTTATTTATTTATTATGATGACCTTAATTTGACCACAATCTAACCTGATGTAAGTAAAGATGTGGCCCACGATTATTCACTCTTCTGTTGAAGAGACCCAGATTGTAATTGAACGAAAAACAGCAGCAGGGAGCGTGTTCCAAACCCCAGCGGTACCAATGATGAAGGTGGAGGAAAACCGCTCAGTGGGAGTGGACGGTATATCCACCAAGTAGAGGTGGTATGAAATTTCATACCGATCTTTTCTAAAGTTTTGGATTGAAGAAGTAACAAACATGCATTAATTCATCCATGTATCCAAACTTTCGCATTTATAACAAAGTAACTGCGCCCCGCGTTTTTGTCCGCGTTGAAATCTATGTGTCAAATGGTTTATAAATCTCCCTCTTAAATCATTATATCTATTAAAAAAGCCGCATCAAAATCCGTTGCGTAGTTTTAAAGATCTAAGCATACATAGAGACAGACGGACAGCGGGAAGCGACTTGGTTTTATACTATGTAGTGTAACCTATGGAACCTTTGTTACTACTACTAGTTTGTATCTACGAATATTTCACAGCAAGGATATTTTGCCTTCAATGAAATAAGTAAACCAAAGACAGTCTTTATGTCGACACACAAAAGGTTCATTTTACCCAATTAATTGGAATCCAATATCTTTGGACCTGTTGTCTGCCTAACCACGTTCACTGCTACTTTGTATGCAAGTGGTCAACGAGGCCCAGCAACTGTCAACAATTGGATCTACGGGGTTTTTCGGACCCGAATATCTCTGTCCCACTCGCACCCCAAAAACCCCCGTTGGGGTTCGGGGTGATTGTCAATTGTGTGGGGCATTACAAGTCCGTGCACAACCTATCGATAGGTTGTGCAGGTGTGTTGTGTAAGTGTGTCAAAAGTGTGGAATGTTATATATTTCCTCAGTTTTGAGACTATAACGCAACATGATGTAGTTCGCGTAGAAAAAAATGGGATTGAAAATGACCGCTACTGTCTACCCATACCAATTACGTAAATGTGAAAACGCACCTTTGTCTTTTTACCATGGGGCTAGATAATGCTGTGTGAATTGTCCAGCATTATTTATTTATTTATTTGTGATCTTAAGGAATTTAAAGACAGTTTTTAGCTTTTTCAAAACAATCAATTTATCTTAAATATGTCTTTATGAGAGCAAACAAAACGCATAGTAACTTAAGCTTGTACCCAAACGGCACTAGAACTGAACGAAACACTTCCAAAGGTTCCACGAGTAGCAAATGATCTCGGCAATATAAGAACGTCCGACTGCGACCCAATTGAGTGGATTCCAGCACCTAACAAATTAGTGCCATTTGCTTTCAGGACGTCTTACATGGGGAATGTTCGTCTTTGTAGCACTAGGTTACGTCGTTACTACGCTATGTCGTTACTACGCTACGTCGTTACTACGTCAGACGTTATTTGCTCTGGGCTCAAGGGAGTTTGCTGAGTATTGCCCGTATCACCCTACGAAAGTGTTTTTATGAAAAGAGTCGATCCTGTGTTCATCTACGAAAAAAGTAAAAGTAAGTTTAATACAATTTATTTTTAAATTAAAATTCAAAATAAAATAAAAAGAGAAAGGTGTTTTTATGTTATTTTAATTCCATTTGAATACCTATTTTAACAAACATAACCTAGGCGCTCTGCAGATGCCACTTTTTTTCTTTAAATCATACATACATAATACAATACAATGCAAAGATATTTTTTTTTTATTATTCATAGAAAACGACCACAACACCCTGAACAAAATATCTGCATCTGATAGTACAAACATTTGTCCCGAGGCGGGAATCAAACCGCAACCTAAAAAATCACAAACCACAACCTATAATGCCAAGTTTTACACACAGAATGCGTTAATATCAGCAAATTTTATGATAGACTTGTACCTCACTACCGTCTAGTTGGTACTAGACGGCAGTGAAACAGGTTCAAAGAAAAATTGCCGTAGACGACAAACGACATACCACATAAGTGGTCAATCTACCTTTATCACTAAAACTCAAATTCCTAGCAAAGCCGTTGCAAATGAAAGACTCGGTGGGCAGCCACCTTTACGAATCCCACTCATTATGTTAGGGGTTCATAAATAATGGATTGTATTTGCTCAGGGAATTGCAAATTGCGCTGGTTAATGTAGCCTGTGGCCTTTAGATGATCCGGAACCTTTCGCGGCCTCCTTCGGTGTGGCCTTTTTATTTGGTTTTTGTTTTATTTATTTTTTCTGGGGTAGAAAAAACGTTTCCGGAAAACGGTTTAAATCGTTTAAGTCTGGTAAAGGTACATAATAACGACCGATGTGGCGCGGCGGACGAAGGTGCATCTGCAACGCCAGGAGCGGTTACGGGTTCGATTCCTGACTTGGAAAACATGTTTGTACGATCATTTATTATACGATACATTATTTATATCCCGAACTGATTTATGGGATACCAAGTAGCCTATGTTTTATTCAAGACTGAAGTGCTTCCTACACTACGTTTACCGAGTCGTGGTCTGCACTCAAGAACACGTTTACCTCAGCAGTTGTCGGTTTATCGCAAATACTGTACCACAGTAATTTAATTCTAATTGTTGATCTCCTAATAGCTATATTGTCTCTAATTTGCATCGGACTAGAAGTAGATTACACTGGCTTATAGTACTCTGCAAGCCACAGTATAAATACAAACAATCAGTAGCTACAGTTGGCATATTAGTAAATTTAAACATCACATAAAACATCAAGAAGAACACAACAATTTTATCAAGAAGGCTTTCTACTCCATAGATGACAAGGCCAAGCATTAACATCATTGATGATTTACATCAATGATGCTAATGCTTGGCAAGGTGCCGTTCAGTTCCGCACCGACAATAGTATGTAAGAAATTCAAAGGTTCTTAGCTTTAAAAAAATATAGACATGTATCTAAAATAGCAATCTATTTAGATTTTTGACGACCGATGTGGCGCGGTGGGCGAAGGTCCGCCTGCGACGCAGGAGGTTGCGGGTTCGATCCCGCCTCGGAACAATTGTGTGTACGGTCTGCAGATATTTGTTCCGGGTGTTCTGGTCGTTTTCTATGTATAATTAAAAATATATATCTATGTAATATATTTTATTATGTATATCAGTTATCTAGTACCCATAACACAAGCTCTGCTTACCATGGGGCTAGATAATGATGTGTGGATTGTCCAGCATTATTTATTTATTTGATTATTTTTGTTTACATTTAGATAAGCAAATCAAATGTATTAGAAACCACTAGTATATTCACTTCTTCCGTCAAATGAAGTGAGTAGTAAAATAATCTTATTTGATAATAATTTATGGTATAAAAATGTGCTTATTTTGTAAGCCTAGAGAAATAAAAATTTTTTTGAATATTGACAGACTTTGGTACAGTCGGAATCAAATCGATAACGCCGCAAACACCACAACAATAATTGTTAATTAGGTATTAAACTATTTGCTTGTATGCCGAATAATAATCTCGCAACCACAAAATAACCATCATCATCATCAGCCTATATTAGTCCACTGCTGGACATAGGCCTCCCCAATGAGCGCCATAGCGCCCTGTCTTCAGCTTGACGCATCCAGCATCTACCTGCAGTCTTTCGCAGGTCGTCATTCCACCTGGTCGGAGGGCGTCCTACACTACGTTTACCGAGTCGTGGTCTCCACTCAAGAACACGTTTGCCCCAGCGGGCATCGGTTCAGCCAGCCAGTTAATTTTTTATCTGAAATATTATGAACAGAAATACGCATAACTAATGGAAATAAGTGACAAATTATGAGGATCGTGGCATAACCCCTAATATAACCCAAAATGTGCCTGTTAGGGAGTCCTAGTCCAACAGTGGACTGTTCAAGGCTGTTGTTGTTGTTGAATCAACTTTTGCCTAATTCGCACAATAGATTTACTACCACTTTTTTATTCTGGTTACATATAAATTTAACTCAATTTGTAATCTTTAATGGCACTTATATGATACACAAAAATGTTAAAATTATTATTTTATGTCTAATATGTACCCTGTAAAGTCACGCAATTATAGAATTTTCATGGTGGGTGACAGGCAGCCATTTTTATTTTATTTGCATGGGCAATGTTTAATAACCAACTAAGTAAGCATGCTTGTTTTCTGTTGGGGTGACCGCAGCTTTTTTTTTTTAAATTTCATGGACAACATTAATTATTGACCGTCTAAGTGAAAAATGCAAGCTTCTGTTGTTTTTACATTTTGTTAGTACCGTAATTTAATTGATAACTTATTTGTCATTCATCCATACAAGTAAAAATAGCAAGCACTAACTGAAAAAATGGAGCTTGGTTTCTGTTGTTTCTACATATTGTTAGTACCGCCAGCACAATTTGCATTCGGCATTCGTTAATTGTTTTACTGAGCGGCCGACGGCTGCGAAATGAAACTCTTTCACAAAATAAAATAAAACTGTCCGCCATTCCCGAAATTATATTAAAGTGATGCGTGGAATTAAACGTTTCGTTTCCGAAATGGAAAGATATTTATCTGGTTGAAGTTCACTTTGGTACCTACCTAAACAATTTTTTTAGATAACCTTCTTTGACCTGATGGAATATTTCATACATATTTCGTATTTATTTATTCCATAAAACATACACAAAAAAAAATTATCACACTAAATTAAATTATTGAACGATTCACACAGATATTCGATGTCCAGCAGTGGACTGCTATAGGCTGGTGATGATGCTGATGATGATGAGTGGTTTTCGTTGCACTTTATCTTTTTATAGTATTTTTTATAGTATTATCTTTTTATCGTCATTGAAAAAAATACTATTTTTATAGTATTTTTTTCAATGACGAAAAGGCAGAACACAGATAGCTGCTGCCGTATCCAAGCACTTTCATACACTTTCACGAAATATTTGGCTACCCTCCAACAAAACCATATTAGAAAATACAGCTACAACAAAATTGCTACCTACGCTTAAGGCAATAGAGTACAAAACATTATTTCAGAAATTTCAGTCAGTTGTCAAAAGTTTGAAGCTGATATTTTACCAATACGTGTTGTTGCGAAATTTTTCGGGTAACTTTTTAGATTGATGTATTGAATATTCGGAATTTTTATTATTCGGGGTAATTTTGCTTCAAGAATTTCCTTTGACTGTGTTTTGTGCGCGGTCTAAATGTTTTATTTTATTTTGAAGACAGACAGATGTAGATAATATAAAAAGGTACAATAAGGATTTACATAGACCAGTGAAGTCTCCACTATAAACAAATTAACACATAAACAAATAAACCTATAAAATTATCTTAAACATCTATTTATTATGCAGCTTTTTGTTATCTATGTATCTATATAATTTGATTGTTTTAAAAACACTAAAATACACTTAAAATTCCATAGTACTGTTCTTTAAGTTTTTCGGGAAAATACTAATTTCTCTAAAATATAATGTTTATATGTGCTTTATATATGTGTTCGGGATCATTCTTCATACAACAGTAATATATCGAACCACAGATAAATAGAAAACACTTTATTTTACCTCACAAAACAGAAAACAATACAGAAATAAATACTTCGAATAGAGAAAGTATAAAAGACGGGCTTATCGCTGAGAGCGATCATAATCTTCCATATAATAATGCGATAAGAATTTTCCAAATCGGTACACAATTGAAAAAAAGTAAAAGTAAAAAGACTTTGATTTTGTCAGAACTCTTATAAATTAAACTCTTAAAATTGACGGAATAATTGTTGTAAATACACAAAAAACATACATGCAGCTGAGCATAGAAACTCCGCCTCTTTTGATTTTCGTCGATTTAATATAAAAAAAAACATACAAACTTTTACGCCATCAGACGTAGCCAATCCTGTCTCATGAGCTTCAAATACATTAGACTAAATTTTTCATGAAAACATATAAAATATCTTGCTTTGTGACGTCATAAAATCTATTTATGGGTAGAAACCTTTACAGTCGCAAGAAGACATAAACTGGCGCCATTGCCGGGCAGCTCACAATACCCCTGTGGTTTTGTTTTCTTTATGTGAAGATTGTGAATTCTAATGTGGCTTTGAAGTTTAAGGGAACTTCATACTTGAGTTTTCAGAAAATAATAATTATATATTGTTATTTTGAAAGAGAAGGAGAGAGTCCTAGTCATAATTAGAACACGGCCAACGGATAGCCTCCGTTGGCCGTGTTCTAATTATGATATATATGCACCTTACATAAGTACACAAGTGTGTCCGCAAACACAGGTGCACTACTACCGTACTATCGGAATATCAGAGTGAAGAAATCCTCACTCAGATATTCCGACTTCAGACCCCCATACCCCTGGCCATACCCCTGGGGGTAGGGTGGGAAAGAACCATACCGTATATATCTTTGTACTTTGATGTGATACTATGATGATTGAGTGGTAGTGGCTAACATAAGAAACAACATGGAAGACTGACGTTTTTAAATTCATAGTATGTGCGACAACACAAAGTGGGATCAGAAACCGACACGAACGCTGAGAGGTCAGACGCATAATAATATTTCAATTCAAAATTATTTTTAGGCTTACAAAATAAGCACAAAAGCAAATAAGTCCAATTTTATTCCATTAATTATTATCTTTTTTGAATATTACTATAAAAACGAATAGGTCATTTACATCGTATATAGGCTAATTGGTCTGTATGACTAATATGAACTCATAGTTCAGCTTTGTCGCTCGCATCCTTAGTGTAAAGGCAGCCTAACAAAGCGCAAGTGGAAAAGCTTTGTCATGGTAATCGTGCACCACAATAGCGTCATAGGAATGTTGTGGTAATGCAAAAATGCTCGTGAAAGTTCGGAATAAGATTTTTGAATTACCCTTTGTGTTGGTCGCGCGTCTTTTATTTCATTTCTAGTAGATATGTGAATATTGGCCAAAGTAAAAATGCTTCTGCCTCGCAAGATTGAATAATGAGTGTTTTAAACCTTTAATAAAAACGTTATTACCCCATAATAAAAACGTTATATACTATCCTGTTATAAGTCGGACGTGTCTGTGTGTGTGTTTGGGTTTCTGGCTGTGGCATAGTAGCTCCCGAACGAATGAACCGACTTTGATTTTGTTTGAAAGGTGAATTAGTCGGGAGTGGTCATACATAGCTATTTTTAATGAAAATCTGTTCAAGATGGCCGCCCCCACAAAATGGCGTGTCGCTATTTTTTTATTGAATCTTACGTAAAAGTTATCAGTGTGAGTATTAGTTTTCTTTTCGCACGAATCCTAGAAGTTGTAAATGAGTTAATAGGCTTACAGAAGTAGGAGTAAAAGTTCGTTAAACTAAATCCTCCTGGCTCATTATCTTCGTGTTAATAATCCCAGTTCGGCGAGTCGAGATAAGTTATTTGTTTTCGTTACGAAAGGATGGATATTGTTCTGTACAGTAGAGTTATTACTCTTTTAACTATGTTACTCTTTTTACTACTAATGTATTCAAAGTATCAAGCTGAAGACAGGGCGCTATGGTGCTCATTGGGGGAGGCCTATGTCCTGCAGTATCATAGGCTGATGATGATTCAAAGTATATAAATGGAATAATCCCTTTTTTAAGTAGTTATGGAAAGTTTTCTCAGGCTTCTGCATTCGCAGATAATATTTTATTATTTGACGACCTGTATGGCGTAATGGGTAGGTCAGTCTGTGACGCAAGAGCCTACATTAGACACAGATATGTAGTACCTACCCATAACACATGATCTATTTAGCTTGGGGTTAGATCATGCATGCATTGTCCAATATTGTTATTATTATAACGCGTACAGTGGTAACAGCAGTCAAAAGTCACACATTTATCTGCACATAAAGTCTCTTTTGGTCATAAACAAATAAAAAACAAATTCTGTCTTTACCTGAACTTACCGGAAAATAGTACTATTTTCAATAGAAGATTTTAAAAACTCGTCTCCACTTACACCTTTCTGTGCCCAGGGCGCATTCAGAGAAGCTCAGAACTTAGAAGCTGGGCAGCGAACGCCTTAACACCCGAAACTCAAGAACCGAACACTCCGAGCTCAGCATTAAGTTTCCTAATTTGAAAATAGCTCCCGGGTGATTTAGACTCGGCTATCTCTCGTAATGGGACGCGAAATGCCATTTGGCACTATTATTTGTCTAGAGAAAGTTGTGGAGTGCTGAGGTGATTATTTCAGGTTATGCATTATGTTAACTTTAGGAATTTCTGCGACTAAGTAAGCAACATACACACACATTTGACACTGAACTGAAATTAACATAGTTTTTTTATCGTCAACAGGCCTTCGTTTAAACACAATCTCACCTGATGGTAATTGACGATGTAGGTCTAGAAGTGACCCATGTTGTAGTTGGCCGGGAGACCGATATATGTAAATTAAAATAAAATGCTGAACATTTTACATAGCACTAAAGTCATTTAAAACGGGATATTTACCATGATTTGATTTTTGAGTTATCCAATATTTCGGCACAGTTTCATGCGCCATGATCACGGAATAACTGAAGGCACTGCGAGTTTTTGGGTAAATATCCCGTTTTAAATGACTTTAGTGTTAATAACCATGATAGTTTCAAAGTTTTATTTCACATAGCGTAATCTAGTTCTTCGTATACTTATTAAAAAAAGAAAATACGTACCTACAAATATTTTCAGATCATTCAAAAATTCTAAAGTCATTCAAAACGGGATATTTACCAATGATTTGATTTTTGAGTTATCCAATATATAAATATCCCGTTTTAAATGACTTTAGTGTTAATAACCATGATAGTTTCAAAAGTTTCATAAAAAAATTGTCTAGCCTTGAAATGAACCTGGAACCTTTTACGTCTCAGACGAACTTTCTCCCACTGCGCATTTAAAAGAAAAAGTTTCCGAAACATTAGGTATTTTTATCTAAACTTTCCAATTCTAAGGAAGATTACGTTGAAAATATCCGCTGAACCTTTTGAAGCCTCTACGAAAAACCAAAGATACCAATCTTACAATATCAATAGAGTTTTCGGAAAGCACTTGATCTTCAACTTAGCCTCTTGAAAACCGACAACAGCTTTTTATCTAAGCCTCTCTGTAGCCCCCTTGACCCGCTCGATGCCTCATAAATCGTGGTAACTTTTATCATATACTTCTTCCAATAAAACAGACACTTTTTGATATTTTTGGATCTTTATAGATATTGCATTTACATTCAGATATTTGTTCCGGGTGTTCTGGTCGTTTTCTATGTATAATAAAAAAAAATATCTATCTATGTAATGTATTGTATTATGTTTATCAGTTATCTAGTACCTATAACACAAGCTCTGCTTACCATGGGGCTATATAATGCTGTGTGAATTGTCCAGCATTATTATTTTTTTATTTATTTATTATGTGGCATATTATATTAGCATATTTTGAGCATATTATGAGCATATTATGTGGTGGACCCAACCCTAAGTTTTCATTCGTAAATATCTTTGTCGACATAAAATATCTTGGATTCTAAATCAGAGTATAACTATATAGAAATAATATAATTCGAACATAATTAATTATGATATACCTAAAGCCTATGTCCAGCAGTGGACTGATATAGGCTGATGATGATGATGATGATGTTACCTAACGCAGAGCTCACCGACTGAGTTTTGCATGTTCTTATTCTATTACGTATTCTATAAACAACCTTTTACTTTTTTTATGTTTTTATCAATTTCAATTACTCTTCCAGCGTTTGTTCACTTGAAAACATAATTAAATCTACGACAGCAAACAAAATTAAACTAAACCTTATCATAAAAGCGCAAGTGCCTAATTAGATCGTAGCAAAGTAAACATAAGTGGCAGCTCTGCTAACCGCTAAGTGCTGTGCTACCTCACAATATGGAACTTAAACAAGGGCTGCAAACTATGGACATAGGACAGGGTAGATAGCTGGGGTAGTCACAACTAATCAAAGAGATAAACGTGACAATCAGCTTAGCTCGTTCAAATAGTGGCTTCACTACATAGTATAAAACAAAGTAATTTCCCGCTCTCTGTCTGTCCCTATGTATGTTTAGATCTTTAAAACTACGCAACGGATTTTGATCCGGTTTTATTTAATAGATTGAGTGATTTAAGAGGAAGGCTTATAAACCATTTGACACTTAGAGTTCCACGCGGGCGAAGCCGCGGGGCGCGGCTAGTTATTAGAGAAAGATGCCAAGTTGCATAGCAGTTCCAATTTTATTTTGTTACATTATTTCATTATCTGGCGTCCTCTGTGGCGCGGTGGGCGAAGGTCCGCCTGCGACACAGGAGGTTGTAGGTTCAGGGGACTATGCCGCTCATTAGGGGAGGACTATGTCCATCAGTAGACTAACATAGGCTGATGATCTCGATGATGATTTGCAGCATATACTAGTCTACTGCTGGTGATACAACCTTCATAAAATCTGTAAACCTTTGACCCAGCTGCCCACAAGTGGACTGTGGTCTTCACTGTGACCGAGTGCATTAAATTATTCATACCGCTTAATATGCCAAGAACATGCCAACAATGAGGGTACCTACCTTCTTGTAAAGGCGCCTTCTGTAAACGTTCTCTGATATTACAGACCAAATCTACATTGAGTTACCTCTATATTCTTTGCAACAGTCTGCATTTAGCCCAACTGTTTCAATTGTAAATGCTAGATCTGAGTTGTTTCTATTTTTCAGACAATTGACGACCGATGATGTGGCGCGGTGGGCGATAGTCCGCCTGCGACGTAGGAGGTTGCGGGTTCGATTCCCGCCTCGGAACAATTGTGTGTACGATCTGCAGATATTTGTTCCGGGTGTTCTGGTCGTTTTCTATGTATAATAAAAAATTATCGATCTATGTAATGTATTGTATTATGTATATCAGTTATCTAGTACCCATAACACAAGCTTTGCTTACCATGGGGCTAGATAATGCTGTGTGGATTGTCCAGCATTATTTATTTATTTAATTATCCTCCCAATAAAACTTTTGAAACTATCATGGTTATGAACACTAAAGTCTTTTAAAACGGGATATTTACCATGATTTGATTTTTGAGTTTTCCAATATTTTGGCACAGTTTCATGCGCCTGTTATAAATGACTTAGAATTATCCATGACCAAATGAAATTAATATACACTGTTCCATTCTTAGATTAGTAGAGCTGTTATAAATTCCATCAAGCATTCTTCAAGCACTTTTCATACACCAATTAGGTAAAGCTAGGTAATTAACCTACGTAGTCTGGATCGTGTAGAATAATGTCATGAAATTGACGCTAAGTGTGAGTGAGAAACAGAATTAGATATACAAACGAAGGTAGAGTTTCAATTTCCACTATTCCGGACGCTGATTAGATTTGATTCTATGCTGTCTTGTTTTCTTAATTTTGCTCATGAAATTAAGGGTTTAGGAAAGTAAGCAACTTTATTATTTTGCGATTAGTTTCCGCCTGCAGCTTCGCTCATTTGATTACAAGCATATGGTACCTGGATAATGGGTGGTCGATCCTACACAGTAAGCCAGCTTCCGGGGGGCTGGTCTCATCCCTCAGCTTACATGTATCAATAACACACTCTCTATTGTACCTGGATAATAAGTACTGCACTTTAGCATTTAGGTTTTTTTTTTATCTAACCTAAAGGTTATATAAATGTATCAAATATATAGTTCTAGTCTATTATACAATTGCAATTAAATAATAATAATACAATTCACACAGCATTATCTAGCCCCAAGGTAAGATGAGCTTGTGTTATGGGTACTAGATAACTGATATACATAATACAATACATTACATAGATAGATATTTTTTTATTATACATAGAAAACGACCAGAACACCCGGAACAAATATCTGCAGATCGTACACACAATTGTTCCGAGGCGGGAATCGAACCCGCAACCTCCTGCGTGGCACCTTCGCCTTCCGCGCCACATCGGTCGTCAATTGTTTGTGAAATAAATAAATGAAATTAATGGCGATTTGTTGTTCTTAGCAGTATATTCACCGATACATCGGCTTCTGAAGTTGACTACTCCGGTGTGTAACTAGATATACTAATAAATAAATATGCTTAAACTAAATACCTAATATACCTATAGTAGTAAGTACAAGTAATAAATTAATGCGTCAACTCAGTTTACACAACTAGTTGTTAAGATTGTTTGTAGGTCTCATAAATCCAGATTTATTTATATTCATATCATTTATTGTAATTTCATGCATACAGGTAGTTTCTTAGGTGTAGTCTTAGTGGGTTGGTTTTAGTTTTTCATTGGGTTGGTTCAACAGTGTCTTTATTAACAAAGAAGTTACAATCTAGTAATAGAAACAAGAAGAACTAGTACATATTTACAACTGAAACAATTGAGGTAACTACAAACAATCAACCAAACAACCAGCTTTATAAGAATATTGAAGGTAGCCGAAAGTATTTTGTCATTGGCCGACGCCGGCCCGACGAAATTTGTACTGTATACTCCATTACTTCGGATTTGTTGGTTATTTTGACTTATTTTATGTTTGTGAAAGCTTTTTAGAAAACATGTGTGATTTTTAAATGCACAATACAATACACAATGCATAAAAACCCTGTCAGGGCACAACATTTTTTGGGTTCTTTTTAAATGTTAGCCTAAAATTCTAAACAATCATTATTTATAAAATTAGGAATGTCATATAGGAATTATAGGAATTTCATGATTAGGTAGATAGGCTTACTAATTTAATCTGTAGGTATGTATTTACATTTTCTACTCTATGCAACCTAGGGCAGGTTTGGATAAACATACTTACTCATAACAACTACAATTCCTTTTGTTTATGTAACAGGCAGTCTCCGAGAATCACAACCAAAAGGCCAACTATTTGAATAGCATTGCTTAGACATTGTTCCTCTCATAGCTCGGTCAATGGGCCAATACCGGAATAATGGGCCAAAATAGATCGGAAATATTTTGAGGCCACGCGATGTTGGATTGTATGTAGAAATTCCACAATGTTCGTCCCTTTAGGGATGATAATATTTCCGGAGTTTAGAGGAATTTATGAACCTCTTGTGGTTCGGTTTGTCAAGGTAGATTTAGACCTAACAGCGATAGCTATTGCCATAACCATAGCCTTGGCCATAGCCATTGCCAAAGTGATGGTGACAACGACACCGACAGCCATCATATATTTAATTCTACTGGCCAAAACATTATTAATTTCGCCGATTACACACCTATTTATTTTCTGATCGAAAATAATTTTGCTGCCGATCAATAATTACTGGTGGTTTTTATTTAACAGCCAACCAAACTTAAAATGCTTTCCAAATAATGTGTGTGTTAAAACAATAAATAATTTTGGAGAATCCACACAGGATCTACCCCAAATTTAGCAGGGTGTAGGTATGTGTAGGTAAGGTACTAGATATCTAATGTACACAATATCAGCATAATATAACACAAGCTCTGCTTAGCTTGGGGCTAGATGATGATGTGTGAATTGTCCAGCATTATTTATTTATTTTATTTAATATAACACATAGATGGATAAGTTTTATTTTTATACATAGAAAAACCCCAGAACACCCAGAACAAATATTTGCAGATCGTATAAATATTTGTCCCAAGGTGGAAATCGAACCCACTATCTCCTCGCGTCGCAGGCGGCCCTTCAGCCGCAGCGCCACATAGGTCGTCAAATATTTAAAATAAATACCAATAAATTGACTCTCTATTATAATTAGTAAAATTGGATTCTCCCGTTCGTTATACCGTCTTCCAGTTAGAAAACCAAATTACTACTTTATTTCGCTTGAAAGCGATTCCAGTCGCTAGTGTTTCAATTTCATTTTATTGTTCTCTTACAAGTTAAATCTATGAGTCTGAAAACTTTTAACAGACAAAAGCTACGTGGTTAAAAATATTTCATCAATTTTCATAAGTTACAGATAGAAATGCTTTTGCTAGACTTAAAACTTTGAGTGCTGAAAACGCACTTTGAGTGCTGAAAACGCACGGTATGAGTTTTCTACAAGTGACTAATATGCGTAAATCCACACTAGCGCAGCGGCTGAGAAAATACAGATCTTTGTGACTCAGCAGAGCTGTAATATTTTTCGAACGAAACGCATGTGCGGCGCAACACAACCGCTGTGTAGAGCGGCAGCACGAACTTTTTAGGTAAAAAAAAAGATCGCAGTCGTCGAAAAAAAACCGCAGTCAAAGTGTTAAATAAAGTCACTTTTGTAATATTTTTTGTAAAATATATATACTTATATATATATTTATATATATATATTTTTTACAAACATTTAATAGTTTTGTTTTAGTTGCTATCCATACTAATATTATAAAGAGGAAAGGTTTATTTTTTTGTTTGTAATGAATAGTTTGCTCCGAAACTACTGGACCGATTTGAAAAATTATTTCACCGTTTTGGGAAGCTACACTATCTCCGGTGAACATAGGCTATATTATATTTTCAAAAAAGTAAGGGATCCGTACTAATTCCGTGCGAAGCCGGGAAAGTCCGCTAATCTTTAATAAAAAGAATAAGTTTCACATCTCATCAGACATATTATGTAACATCCGTCAGTCAAAAAGACTGCAGGCAGATGCTGGATGCGTCCAGCTGAAGACAGGGCGCTATGGCGCTCAGAGGCCTTTGTCCAGCAGTTAACTAACATAGACTGATAATAATGATGATGCATAAAAAATATCTATGTAATGTATTGTATGTCTCGGTAAACGTAGTGTAGGACTCCCTCCGACCAGGTGGGATGGCGACCTGCGAAAGACTGCAGGTAGATGCTGGATGCGTCCAGCTGAAGACAGGGCGCTATGGCGCTCATTGGGGGAGGCCTATGTCCAGCAGTGGACTGCTATAGGCTGATAATGATGATGATGAATATATTGTAGGTACTAAGTTTAGTTATCTAGTACTCCTAGCACAAGCTCTGCTAAGCTTGAGACTTGGTGATGATGTGTGGATAGTCCAGCATTTTTTTTTTTTTTTTTTTTAGGTTTTGCTGGACATTTCACAAGGCATTATCTAGCCCCATGGTAAGCAGAGCTTGTGTTATGGGTACTAGATAACTGATATACATAATACAATACATTAAGATAGATATTTTTTATTATATATAGAAAACGACCAGAACACCCGGAACAAATATCTGCAGATCGTACACACAATTGTTCCGAGGCGGGAATCGAACCCGCAACCTCCTGCGTCGCAAGCGAACCTTCGCCCACCGCGCCACCTCGGTCGTCAAATTGTATCTATTTAGTTTTATTTAAAACTGGAGGTCAGCTGTTCCTGCTGCTGCCCAAAGTCCTTAACTTCCAGAGGGACTTACCAGATTTAGGTAAATCTGACGTTTCGTAATATCCTTCTAACCTCACCTCATCAATCAGGGGTATAAGCAACATCATTATCCCTTATGGTAAACCGTTTTATCCCTAATGCGATCAAATATCCGCTTTAATATAATGAATGTAGGGCCTGTTTTTCTTTGTTTTGATTGATTACTCCTATACCCCAGGTTTAGAAGTCAAGATGCATCACTACAATTATGGTTATTACTAGATAATAAATAGACCGACTTTATATCGTACGTATCGTATTTACGTACGACGTAATTAGGCCCTTTCTCTCGCACGTATCGTACGGTCAAAGTTTGATATTAATATCGTTAGAATATCGTGTGTTGTTACCTGTTAATATCCTGATCTACGTACGTATCGTTCTCTTTATGACTGGCTAACGCCGCGCCGTTTGTCTACCGCCGCCATGGCTGTGACGATATACTGTCAATTATGAACCCCAACAATAATAAAAATCTAATAAAAATAAGAAATAAAGATTATTCTTTCGCTATTATATAGGGAGGTTGTCCCATTAAAATGTTATTCCTGAGAGAGATAAGTATTTGTCTCGAAAAACTTAACGCTGTGTAAAATCTTAGGAATTTTAATTCGTTTGTTTGTATTTTAACAATCAAATTCATCATCATCATCATCATCAGCCTATAGCAGTCCACTGCTGGACATAGGCCTCCCCCAATGAGTGCCATAGCGCCCTGTCTTCAGCTTGCCGCATCCAGCATCTACCTGCAGTCTTTCGCAGGTCGTCATCCCACCTGGTCGGAGGGCGTCCTACACTACGTTTACCGGTCTCCACTCAAGAACACGTTTGCCCCAGCGGCCGTCGGTTCTTCAACAATCAAATCAAACAACAAACAAACAAAACAACAATCAAATTATTCGCGGTTTCATCGTATAATTCAGCAAGTAGCATTACCTCTTGGGGAAGAGTTGGACTTGGAGTGGACAACTGTAACCTAAAGATCATGATTTAACGGAGGTAATTAGACTACTTAGACAGTGGTAGGTGTAAGATGATAATGATTCTTTGTTAATGGCAATTGTATCTGGACTTTTCTGCCAGTGTCAACTGATGGTAAATAATTGTAAATTCAAAATATTTTATTTATTTAGGCTTACAAAATAAGCACTTAGACAAATCATACTTTATACTATAAATTATTATCAAATATAAGATTATTTTACTGTTCACTTAAATTTTTTGTCCACTTGTGGAAGAAGTGAAAAAGAAACCACTAGTATGTTCAAATCTCATAAGTGGCTAATCTAATACATGGTTATTTGCCTTTGTAAATCTAAATATGATTCGATACATGTTAATATTTAAGTAAAGCACAACCACAAGGTACATTGTCGTCAGTGCGAAATTATCTGAGTTGGTATGGTATGGTATGGTAGCTGTACTCCTGTTTCCGCACTTAGACTCCGATTGGTCCTTTGTGCGTGGGGTGTTTGCTAGTTTAACCAGCCTAACTCCGTCCAGAAGCGCAGAATACTCCTGGGATCTTCACAGGCTTCGCGGAGTGACCTCGGGTGGTTGAGGATTTCTAGTCGCTGCGCTGTTACTCCCTCGCATTCCAGGACTACGTGGGCAGCTGATTCTTCGTCGCTCAGGCATCCTCTGCATAGAGGGCTGTCTGTTGCTCCGATGGTGAAGAGGTGTTTGTTTAGTGGGCAGTGTCCTGCGAGTGTTCCCACTAGGACGCGTAGGTCTGATCTCGTCAGGCACAATAAGTGTTTGGTTAGTCTTGGTGAAGCAGCTGGGAGTGCCGTTCTGGATTGGCGGCACTCCTGTAGGCTTGACCATCTCTCGGTATGCGTTTCTCTGGTTCTGAGCTGTATCCATGTTTGGATTTGGGAGAATGGTAGGGGAAGGAACGGAGCTGGGCCTTGTGACGGCGTTTCCGAGCCTTTCCGTGCCAATTCGTCTGCAGCATCATTGCCTAGTGATCCGCTGTGTCCCTTGATCTATTGGAGGTTGATCCTAATTATCTGAGTTATCAAAATATGAAGATTGTATGATATTTTCACCAGAGCCTAGTTATCGTTATCTAGCAGGGCGTACAAAGTGCAGGTTAGGTTGGCTTAGGAGACGAGATGTTGGAGCCCCCTTACACCCCTCGGCGTAGGAATAGGCCATGGCGGTCGCGGTGTAGTTTTTCATATCTGTTTATCGTAATTATTTAGATTTCTTTAGCTTCAATCATATCAATGATCTTGACATAATAATATCTACTAATATTATAAAGAAGAAAGTTTTTATTGTTTGTTTGTTTGTATTTAATAGGCTCCGAAACTACTGGACCGATTTGAAGAATTCTTTCGCTGTTGGGAAGCTACGCTATCCCCTGTGAACATAGTTTATGTAATATTTTAGAAATATGAAATCCGCGGGAAACAGTTAGTCTTTTATAAACTTGTATAGCATAAATTTTGTTTCCAACATTTCTTCATATTATGTTGAACTGTTTTTGAGAGGGCGGAGACCGGAGAGTGCTCTGCGCTCAGCTAAAGGGCCTGGCCGTTGGAAGTAAACAAAGCTATTAACAAGACATGTGTTTCAATAAACATATACAGAATGAAAGCGTCAATATGTTTTTCTTCTTTATTTTATTTCCAATGTTATTAGATAAACGTGTTTTGGTTGCTCGAGAAAAGTGGTTATGGTTTTTACATCATCTTCATCATCATCATGAGCCTATAGCAGTCCATTGCTGGACATAGGCCTCCCCCAATGAGCGCCATAGCGCTCTGTCTTCAGCTTGCCGCATCCAGCATCTACCTTCAGGTATATGTACTGGTTTTTACATGCAGTTTATACATTCTTAATTGATGGAATTCCGATATAAGATTGCCAGGAAGGTTAGCTAACGAAGCACGACACTATATATACCGATTGGATTTACAAAACCCAACTACCGAGAATCTAATGCATAGATAACATACATTTCAGAACTAATCTGAATCTCAAAGAGCCCGTATGTATGCCAAAACCCAATTCATTATACATACCTACCACTAAACTAGATTAGGCGTGCTGGACGATGTAGGTTTAAATTATATTTGCTAGTGTACACTGTCGAGGTAATCAGAGGTAATAATAAATAATGCTGGACAATCCACACAGCATTATCTAGCCCCATGGTAAGCAAAGCTTGTGTTATGGGTACTAGATAACTGATATACATCATACATTACATAGATAGATATTTTTTATTATACATAGAAAACAACCAGAGCACCCGGTCGTCAATAACTTAACATCCATCAATAATATCGAGTTAGGAAAAGGGTGGTTGTGTGACATATGGGCATTTTATATAGGCAGTAATCTCGGAATAAAATAGGAATAGATGGATAATTCTTGGCTACTCTGTGGCACGGTGGGTGAAGGTCCGCCTGCGACGCAGCAGATTGCGGGTTCGATTTCTGCCCGGGACATTTGTGTGTACCCTCTGCACATTGTTCCGGGAGTTCTGGTCGTTATCTACATACATGTATAATAAAAATAAGCTGGACAATCCACACAGCATCATCGAATCCCATGCTAAGCTAAACATAATATGTTATGGGTACTAGATGCCTGACAATACATTACATACAATACCTACATTACTACAAACAATAATCCTAAGGCGGGAATCGAATCCGCAGCCTCGCAGGTGGACCTTCGCCCACCGCGGTGCATCAGTCGACAAAAGTATAATTATTCTTAAACAAAACATGTGCTTGTAAATTTGTTTCGAATCTCACGAACCCTATACCTCACTGATGTGATGAGTAAGGCCATGGGCTCGGCTTACTCACTGTGGGCCGTAATTACTCAGAGTGGTGCGGGTGACATGTATTATACATTTGAATATACATCATCATCACCAAAAAATTTAATAGGATGCCTACGTCCTACAGTAGCTAGACATAGGCATCGTCTAGTGAGCGTCAAAACACCCTGTCTTTAGATTTGCTTAAAACAAGTTGTAGGTATTTCAACCTAGAGCATAAGATCGTATTTTCATATTATTTTTTTATATAACTATAAAACGGAGCGAGCCGCAGATAATATCCGTGTTTTACGCTGATTGGATCTCAAAGTACTAATTGAATCTGACGCTAATATTAAGAAAGAACGAAAATATATTTATTGATACACTATAGTAGGTACTTGTTACTATAACTACATATAATAAAATAAATAAGAACATAAAACTATAAAAATTAACTACGTATTGTATCTATAAAAACAGCAACAAGCGACTCTACAAAGCGAACCTGTCTCAGCATAATATAATACCTATGCAGTAAAGAAACATATTTTAGATTTATTTATTGGCTCACATGTACCTATATTCTGCATGCATTAGGTCTATCGAGGAGATATCGAAGCCAATGTGATCAACATGTGACAAATGACAAATCATATTTTTCAAGGCTAGGCTAGGTAAGTTGTTTGTAGGAATTTACACCCATTTCTATTTTAGAAACATGTTTCGTTTACTAGTGAACAAACCACGTGGAATTACCATAATCAGGAGTCTTACTGATGCCATAAAACCAAGTGTCCCCAAATGTAGCCAGAGTAAGGATTCCGAAAAATCGTCACCTCCAAAGAAAGCTGAAAACATTTGTAAAATTCAGTACCCCTGTGATCCCAATAGCACTACGAAAAGTGAGTCCCAACCTATTTCTCCACATCCACCTCCAAAATATATTGTGGATGGTGATCCTTGTGCTCAAAAAGGTGCAAAGAAAAAGACTGACAATAAAATAGCCAAAGAAAGTGATACCAAGGAAACTACACCGCCGCCGCCTCCACCGCCAAAGAAAACCGTCGATCCTCGGAGAGTCTTCAAAATCTACCGCTTCGGTGGAATTCAAACTGGTGAAATTCCGACGGTTGATAGCTATGAGCTCGACGTCAGCACATGTGGTAAAATGGTCCTAGACTCCCTAATGAAGTTAAAAGAAATGGACCCCTCGTTAAACTTCAGAAGATCGTGCAGAGAGGGTATTTGTGGCTCATGCGGAATTTGCTTGCAAGGACACAACTGCCTGGCATGCGTCACCATGCTTCCTGACGACAAAACGATTTCAATTTACCCCTTGCCGCACATGTACGTTATAAGAGACTTGGTGGTCGACATGAGTCACTTTTTTAACGCCTACGACAGCATTAGACCGTATTTAATTCGGAATAATGTTTTAAAAGGTGCGCAACAATCTTATGCTCAGAGTATACCGGACAGCTTAAAGATGGTGGGTCTTTACGAGTGCGTGTTGTGTGGCTGTTGTTCCACCTCGTGTCCTAGCTACTGGTGGAACGGACGCCGGTTCCTAGGACCCTGCGCACTGCTCCACGCATACCGCTGGATCATCGACTCAAGGGATGAAGGCCACCACAAACGATTGTTCGCTCTCCGCGATGATTTCCAAGCATTCCGCTGCCATTCAATTTTTAACTGCAGTTTGACTTGCCCGAAAGATCTGAATCCGGGTAAAGCTATAGCATATTTAAAAAGAATGATCGCCGGCCTTGATAAAAAACCACGATCTGAAATTGATCCAATGAAGATGTCGAATGGCATTGACTCACAAAGTTGTTTGCCGAAATCACAATCTAAAGAAAAAGAAGAGCCCAAACCAAAGAACCCCTGCAAAAAATAAGAAGGTGTTTATTTTAAAGACAAATTCATCAATCATTAAACTATTTTCAAATTCAAATTGTTTATTTATTTCAAATTCAAATTATTTATTTACATAAGACCATAACATTACAGATAACTCTAAATCGTTATGCCTAGTACATTTTACCATCTTAAAAACTACAAGATACAATGAAATACATTCACATTCATCACACTAGAAAATAGTAAAATAACATAAAAATGTAGGTACATAAACAAAAAGGTTGGAACTTCAAAATTCAAAACATAATATAAAATTGTATATACAAAACATTCCTAAAAACAAATAATAATAAACGTGTAACGAAATAAAACATTTAAACGTGCTCACAAAACTCCAGGCACACTCTTTCATTTTATTTTGAACTTCGTACATTATGTCTGTTTGTCGATGTAGAAAAATGGCATCATAACCATCACAGGGGCTACCCCCTGTGATGGTTATGATGCTATTTTTGCCAGTCTGGACAATTAGATATACATATATGTAGATAATACATAATTGCATTCATTTAAAAATTAAGTTACAATTATAGGCAATTAACTGGGTTCGTCGTCAACCAAGGCTAACTTAAACCGGTCTTTATACTTACTGCACAGCCAGGTATATTTACTCGGATAATAATTCGTTAGACCATAAAAAAAGTTATACATTCACAGGTTTAAAACTACCTTTAATTGCAAATGAATGTGTATAAATACCACAGACAGGCTGTGGTGTTTATACACTGCATAGGTAACTCCCCGCCAGTAAAGTCCCGCAGGGAAAGTCCCTATGTCGGCCGTCGAAAGAAAGTAATTCACTGGATTAGTGGGTACGGTACCTATTCCCCGCTCTCTCTCTAGTTCTCTACCTACCTACAACACTACATACAAGGTGTATGTAAAGTGTTTTGTATTGATTAATAATAATAATATTTTTTAATAATTAGATTAGAGGTACTGAGATATGCAACAAAAGTAAATATTTATCGTTTTGTTAATTTTACTAATGTGAATTAGGAAATAGTTTAAAAATGGATTATTTTATTATTCGCTATAATTGATTTGAAACTGATAAGTAAAAAAAAAACACTGTTTTTAAACATTTTGAACTGTTTGTTTTATAAAATATAAAAAACTGTTTTTTTTCCAACCCTGGTAAAGCACCTTGCCACTTTCCAGTAAGTAAATATATTTCTATTACTCTCAGAGAACGTTAGAAGATCAATATTTTCAAGTGGCGAGTTAAGATATTAACTTTTTCTTCTGTCTTAAGACCCATGAAATACAAACGAATTATACGAAAACCACAATGTTCTAATATTCAGATATTAATTTAACCGATAAACTTCTGAATGAATCCCAATTTTCATAAAAAATTACTTACTATACTTTTGATGAACTTTATTGTACATTTTTATACAATGCACGCCCAATAAGATTTTTTGAATTGTGGCGCGGTGGGCGAAGGTCCGCCTGCGACGCAAGAGGTTGCGGGTTCGATTCCCGCCTCGGAACAATTGTGTGTACGATCTGCAGATTGTTCCGGGTGTTCTGGTTGTTTTCTATGTATAATAAAAAATATCTATCTATGTCATCATCAGCCTATAGCAGTCCACAGCTGGACATAGGCCTCCCCCAATGAGCGCCATAGCGCCCTGTCTTCAGCTTGCCGCATCCAGCATCTACCTGCAGTCTTTCGCAGGTCGTCATCCCACCTGGTCGGAGGGCGTCCTACACTACGTTTACCGAGTCGTGGTCTCCACTCAAGAACACGTTTGCCCCATCGGCCGTCGGTTCTTCGCGAGATATGGCCGGCCCACTGCCACTTCAGCTTGCTAATTCTTTGAGCTATGTCGATAACCTTGGTTCTCTGTCGGATGTATTCGTTACGAATCCTATCCTTCAGAGAAACTCCGAGCATAGCTCTTTCCATAGCTCGCTGAGCGATTTTGAACTGGTGGACCAGCCCTATTGTGAGTGTCCACGTCTCAGCTCCGTAGGTCATAACGGGTAGGACGGACGCACTGATTGAAAACTTTCGATTTCAAGCATTGCGGTATGGATGACGTAAAGACTTGACGTAGTTTCCCAAATGCTGCCCAGCCCAGCTGGATCCGCTTATCTATCTATGTAATATATTGTATTATGTATATCAGTTATCTAGTACCCAAACACAAGCTCTGCTTACCATGGGGCTAGATAATGCTGTGTGAATTGCCCAGCATTATATATATTATTTATATATATTTATATTAATAAGGCCGAATACATTGTGATATCTCATTACTAATAATAAATGGATGAAGATATTGATGGGGTCTATATCCTCATAAATGTCCATTAGGTTAGTAAGTTTTCATTTTGTATTTTATTATTATTATTTTTAATTTCCCTAAGTTATTTATATAATGAGTTAATAATTACTTATAACAACTTTTATAACTTTATTTGATTAATTGATTTAAATATATATATATATATATACATAAATTAATTTGATTATCTTACAAGCAAAATACTGAAGACTCAACCCATACCCATACACTGATAGCCATCTTTGTTCCAAACAACTCATTCTGACAAACAATAAATTACAGGCCGAGGTCGTCATTACCTTATAATCCCGCGGCCTCGAAAATCCCCAAGTTAAATTAACCTCTGTGTAAATAAAACCCGTTAAAAAGTCCAGTAAAAGCCACCGGGTAAATTACGGAATCCATTTGTAAATTACTCCAACTCTACAGAATTAAACCAATTGCAAGATGAATTTTTTTTTTTATGTTAATAATGTTTTCAGAGGTTCTTAGTCGAAATAAAATAAGAAAAACACTATCTATTTTTGATCGAGGTCGGTTTTCTATACTACTATATCAGCCTAATCTAACATGCGAATGTTTGGATGTTTAGATGGGCGGATGATTGTTACTTCTTCACGTGAAAATTACAGAACAGATAGTATTGAAATTTTGCATATAGATAGTCCTGGGCCTGGAATAAAACAAAGGCTATTTTTTCCCCCCGTGATTAATGATGTTTCCCTTGGGATAGATATAGCAGCAGGCAGAAGCTCGTGTAGTCATAAGGTAGGTTAGATATCTAATTATGTTTTTACTGACAAATCTTTCTAAGCTAAGAACTAAAACAGTCAACAGGCAACTATAACACGCGAACTGAATCATACAAAATCCTGAGTCAACCAAACATTGAAATAAGTTCGGGAGCAAATGAAAAGAAAATTACGAAAAGAAAGTTCCGCGAACAGAAATTTTGTAAAATTGAATCCATAAATTGTGATAACTTGTTTAAAACTGTAATTTGCGTTTAAAGTTTTTGTATAAATTCTGTATTTCCAAGAAAGTTTAGTATTCTAAAGAAAATTAAACCAATTGGTTTCCGTTTAGTGCCTACCAGCCTAACTCGGACAAAAGCGCGCGTTTCCAAAGATAATACGAAAGACCTGTTTCCTCCATGTTTACAAGCATAATGGAGTATCTTTATAAGATAAAACCTCTATGGATTGAAAAAAAAACATATTATTCTGTCAATAGTTCAATCTGACATCTGAGAAATTTAATTTTTATTTTAGGCAGTTTTAGATAGTTCAGCATTTCGAAATTAGCAAATCTTATATATTTTTTTTTAGCAAATGTACACACTTTATTTGTTACAAACATGTTTCGTATTCTCGCCAAGAAACCATATAGAGTAGCCATTGTAATAATAAGAAACCACGCCAAAAAAGCGCCAGCTGCGGAAGTAAAGCCGACTGACAGGAGAGTTATCAAAGTCTACCGCTTCGCAGGAATCAAGACCAGAGAAACTCCATTCGTCCAAAGCTTTGAACTCGATATCAACACGTGTGGAAAAATGGTGCTGGACGTGTTGCATAAGCTAAAAGAAATGGACCCCTCATTAACCTTCAGAAGATCATGCAGAGAAGGCATTTGTGGTTCGTGCGGCATCTGCTTACAAGGCAAGAACTGTCTGGCGTGTATCACCAAGGTACCCGACAATAAGACAATAGATATACATCCCTTGCCGCACATGTACGTAATCAGAGACTTGGTTGTTGACATGACTCACTTCTTAAACGCCTACGACAGCATCAGACCGTACCTGATTCGAAAGAACGGATTCCCCAAGTTGGGCATGTCTCAGTACGCGCAGTCCATACCGGACAGCTTGAAGATGGTGGGTCTTTACGAGTGCGTTTTGTGTGGCTGCTGTTCCACCTCGTGCCCCAGCTACTGGTGGAACGGACGCCGGTTCCTAGGACCCTGCGCACTGCTCCACGCATACCGCTGGATCATCGACTCAAGAGACGAAGATCACACTGCGCGTATGTATGAACTCCGCGATGATTACCAAGCATTCCGCTGTCATACAATTTTAAACTGCAGTTTGGCATGCCCTAAAGATTTGCGCCCGGGTAAAGCCATATCATTATTAAAACGACTGATTGTCGGCCTCGATAAGAAACCTCTTAGTGAAGTAGATGCTATGAAATTTTCATCCGGAGGAGCGGGAAGTTGCCTTAAAAGTATAACTAGCGGAAGTGCGAGCAGCGGAAGTGCGAGTAGCAAATGCAAACCGCCGCCACCACCGCAGACCAAAACGGTCGACCCATGCAAAAAGAAATGATTATTATATTTTTTTTCTAATATTATTATTTTTATTACTTTGACTTTGTTGTCTATCTTTCATCCTACATTATCACTATCCTTTTCCGGTGATAACACACTTTGGGTAAGTAGATTCTAGGTTCCTACTCTACATATATTCAAATAAATTGAAATTGATTTCAAGTTATTGATCAAACTGAATTCCACCCTAGGCACACTAAAATGTAACCTTTTGTGTGATAGGTACCTACACCAAAAACTATAAGCAGAACAGATAGATTTGAGGGGCCCTGTTCCAGTGAAATACTAAAATAAATTGATCATTTGAGCATTTCCTGAGATTTAACTTATCCCTGGTGAAACTCTAATTAAACCATTTCCCTACGACATTACATTACCAAGTCAAGAGTTATATATAGTTATATTTATTCATAATTCATTTATAGTTCAGTAATTTGGTAATTTATAATTCCGCTGTAATTTACATTCAGTACATTTACAGACTTTTTTTCCTGTGTGTAAGAAATATTGCCTGGAACTATTGCCTCTAGTCACTGGAACAGGACCTCCAATAGATCCTTTGTTCGGTATAGGACAGATTCTAGATTAGACAGATTCGTAATTCGGCAGATTCGATAGGTACTCGACAGATCGTGAATCGGGCAGATTCTTGGATTTGACAGATTAGCTACTCGACAGAAGTACAGTTGTAAATAAAATAGCACGTGGAACCTGATATGGACTGGTCTGTTTAGTTAGTGGATCTTAAGTGAAATTACTCCAGCCAGAGGAACCAACACGGCAACGCAGTTAAGGGCAGACCAAGGGTTCACATTTGATAAGGGTCGCAGCACGCTCGTCCGCCCTGATTTGGATTTATTGATTGTCCACTGTCACGAAATTGGGTCTGTAGTGTCCATTGTGCTTGGGTTTTGACGCTTAGAATGTGAGGGTAATAAATTTTCCCGCTTTAGAATAGGATTTATGACCCGAGCGGTGAAAATGGGTAAAAATTCGGGATTTCAATTTGCGAGTCGTGTTTACTTTCTTTTTTGGAATCATGTTTGACTGACGAATGACAGGAGAGGCATTTCAGCCAAGGATAGGGAAATACTGGCTGTGGATGATGAAGTCCTATTGATTGCCAAAACACCTGTACGAGCACGTAGGTACATCGTGCATTGCTTTAATTAATACCAACTATGCAAAGTTACGGCGGTCATCAATTTTATATTTAGTTCACAATCACCTGTCAATCGACATACTTGTCATCTCATTAGTACCTTACTACAGTTTATCGTTAAAATAATTAAATTGAAGATGAATTTAATTTATTTCAACGATTTTACAATAACGACGTAATTACGACTGGAGCTTGAGTCCGGAGTTCTCGCATCACAAGACCTTGTTAAGAATGTCCAGACGCTTAACTCGGCGATATATACTCATGTGTTATTGATTCGTTTGAAATGCGTGTGGGCGTTTCTTATTAAATCCGATTCAATATCCGATCTTATATGACGCTGAATACAGACTCTGATGGCATAACTACTTTCAATCGTTCATACCGTGACCACGACAGTTTGTAAACCTGTCGAAACGTCGGAAAAAATAGGCATATGAACGCGATAAATACCTGTTGTACCTATTAGTGCTTAATTTAATATATACATAGGTAGTTAATTTTGAACAGTAGTATCAGCTATGATTTAGCGAGAACCACTCAATCATCTTTCACATATGGCCTATAATAAACCTACCTACGTAAAAATAAACCCAGTAAGCGAAACTATCTATACTCCTATGTATCTAGGTCCATTTCTCTCTAACCGCAAGAATCGCTAGCAATGGCTGCCGTGAAATGAAGACTGATGAGCGCGCGCGGGCAATCGATCAAATGTCTTTCTTTGTTCCGACTTGGGATTTCATTTAAGATGGCAATGCTGGAAACTTTTGCTAACTGTAGGAAAAGATTGGAGAGTAAGAACGTTTCTTGGGAATTTTTCGGGGAATATGCAAATTGTTTAAAAGAAAAGAGAAATCCTGAAAATGTCATAGGTACCTATGTTTTAGCACTGCATAACTATAAAGTACCTACCTACAACGTTTTAGGCGGGTATGTTGGTACCTGCCTAGAGCACGCATAGATAGGTAGGTCTCTAAGAGGTAGGTATAGGTACATTGGTCCACAGATATTTCCGATAGGGTAGATACCTTACAATACCTACCTATCTTCCGATATACATTTCATTTGGCGATATCGAAATTGACACCAGTGTAGGTACTACATACCTTCCTTAATACCTACTGACGCGAAAAATTATGTTTGCTTTTATTGCGGACCATAGCTTTTAGTTTGTGTGTTCGGACCGATATCCCTAGTTACGGCCTGATCGTTACTATCAACATCTACCTACAGCTTTATAAGTTTATTCTAGGTACCTATAGGTTTATAAGTTTCTATAAATCTTATCTTAACTACTCGTAGCTCACACCCGCATCGTAAAGTCATCCTTAAAGTAAAGCCTCTCACTCGCACGCGTATCACGGCGTGAAATCGTGACGCGAATCGTGGTGCGAAACACGGCAAAACTGCCAAGGCCACCACACTTGCGTACCATTTTTCGCGGGATAAAAGCCAACAATTACCAGACCGGTGCGCGGTGCGCGGACAAGAAACGAAGCCGTGAAATATATGCGAATGGGCTCCACACTCATTGAAACGAACAACCTAAGGTAAAGGTTTCTTGTTCGCTTCTTTACTTTATCTTAAAAAAAAAAATAAAAAAAAACTAATTCAAAGTGACATATTTTCTAGTTTTACTAATGTCATTTAAATTTTGTGACGTGTCCAAGAGTCAAGTAAGGTCTAAATTTAATAAAGCTCTGATATTTGAATTCCGGCTTCGCGCGTGATTCGCGCGCAGGTGTGGAGAGGCTTTAGGGCCGGTCGGCACTAGCACATGCCATCTAGGGCAATATTTAGCGCACGTGTGTCCATTCCTACGTGACCACGTAAACGGTAAAAGTATTTCCCTTATTTTACTCTAACATTGTATGGTAGCTATGTAACGTTAGAGTGAAATATAGGTAGGTTAAGGGTAGGAAGTAGGAATTCACGAATTTAATAAGGGACCCCTTTTTACTTTTTTCTCTACCCTTTTTACTTGTACCTAAAACGTGGACAAAAATGCTATTTCATTTTTTTAAGTCTACGTACCTCTAACACAGGATTTGAAAACACTTTTGGTTAGTTTTTTGTCGTTTATTGTACCTTACATATCGACACAAAGTTAGGAGGAGCTAAGCTTGAGCTATGGAAAGAGCTATGCTCGGAGTTTCTCTGAAGGATAGGATTCGTAACGAATACATCCGACAGAGAACCAAGGTTATCAACATAGCTCAAAGAATTAGCAAGCTGAAGTGGCAGTGGGCCGGCCATATCTCGCGAAGAACCGACGGCCGCTGGGCAAACGTGTTCTTGAGTGGAGACCACGACTCGGTAAACGTAGTGTAGGACGCCCTCAGACCAGGTGGGATGACGATCTGTGAAAGACTGCAGGTAGATGCTGGATGCGGCAAGCTGAAGACAGGGCGCTATGGCGCTCATTGGGGGAGGCCTATGAAATGAAATGAAAATATTTATTGAAAAAGAAATACACAATAACAATGGTTAGCTCTATGTTAAGCTAAGGTCAGGTGTTATCAGTTTCTCGTCAATTAAAATAATTACAATTACATAAGTTCGTTTTTATGTAATTAGGCATGTATAGATCAGGAATGGTTCGTCTTTGAGAAATTGCAAATTATGTACACCTAATCATTCTCAAGGAATTCACTTACAGAGTATATGGTTTTATCTAATAGAAGTTTCACATTACATAAAAATGATTTGCACATTTTATGAGTTTAAAACATAAAGGAAGTTTGTTAAAAAGTTTAGGACCAATTACTTCTGGTTGCTTTTTAGACATGTATCGGAGTCTATGAGCAGTTGACTCTAGATACATTTGATGCCTATTACTGTATCTGCTTTGACTTCCTCTTACATTGAATTGAGATATATTCTGTATTACAAACTTTAATACCTAATAGATGTATAATGCGGAACATGTAAGTATTTTGAGATTTCTAAAATGTACTCTACAGGTGTCTTTGAATTTGGCGCTGACCAGCACTCTAATTGCACGTTTCTGCATCTTTAAGATTATTTCACAATAGAGTTTCCCCATAATATGTTCATATGTCCAGCAATAGACTAACATAGGCTGATGATGATGATAATGATGAAGCTTGTATACTTGTACAGTCTTTATCAAATTGTATGATCTTAGTAGATAAATACTTCTAAGGCAGTTGTCTCACCGGGAACGATGAACGAGTAGCGAGCGAGCTAGAATGTAGAAACGAGTCGGCGTGAGCAAGTACGTTGTTCCGATAGTTGTTTAGCTCAGCTATAAGCGAGTGTGTGAGTTAGACGAGCAATTACTCGCATCACTCGCTCGCGGCGGCCATACGACAGTCGCATTGTAGAGGAATGACCGCTGGTTGCTCTCTCGGCGTGAGTTTTCTGATCGCTGAGCGAGTGTTATTTTCCTGGCTCTTGTCGCCCAGCAACAAACTAGTAAAGCGAGTCCTCGCCGGCAGTGTGAACAGTCAGCGATCAACTATTTGTATATGCATCTCTTTTGTTAACACGGAATGTATATCTAACTGTACGTTTCTTGAGCGAGAATATAGCCGATAGTTAGTCATTTTCTCGCCGGTGGTGAGACAACTGCCTAAGGTAGAACGATGGGATGGGTCCGTAGGATGGGTCCCTTTATTTTAGTTATATCATAACTAAACCGATCAATCACGAATGCTTGTTGGAAAGAAGAATGTTTTTATGTTGTATAAATTACTGCCTCAATTTATGTAATACGTCATTCAACTTGGTATCGATTTTATTCAACATAACAAAACGTTCTATACAAAAAAACACAGCATTTCTTTTTACTTATTTACAGAGACACTTTTATCTCTGTAAATAAGTAAAAAAAATGCTGTTTTATGTTTTCTAGAATTTTCAAACATTCCTGATACTATTTTCTTTTCTTTTAACTGTATGAATGAAACTAATAAAAAAATATCTATCGATTTACCTCTTCCAGTTTTTCTTTCAACATAAAAAAAATCAATTTACATCTTGCAACAAACTACTATTTTAAAATAATTTTAGTTTAATTTAATTGAGCCGCTATGCGAGTTGGTACGGAAAACCTTATTAAAGCATTCAATGCCGAGCCTCACGTAGTGGGCCATGAAAGTGTTAATACGTCTACCAGCTCATTAGAACGGACTCGTCTACTTGCTGTTTCTGAGTGAGATTCAGGACTTTGGATATTATCATTATCTATGGTTATTTGTTTCATAGTTATTGTATTCTATTTGATTTGTTCTGCCTTCCAAAAATCTACCAACCCTTTTAAGACAATAACTCATTTCTGGTGGCTACATTTGGCAAAGAGAATACATACATTAACTATGTAAAGGTCTGTTTAGACAGCGTCAGTGACTGACTCCGAATTCGAGACAAGTCAGCGCTGACCCGAAAAAAACCCAATGTAAATTGGTTTAAAGTCAGTGCTGACTTGGAGTGCACACGAATATTTTGAAGTCAGTCAGCGCGGCTGGCATAGGCGCCGCTACTGACTTGTGCACTGACCATGTCTAAACCTGCCTTAAGATCGCCTAGTTGCACACCGGTTGCCAGAGCGGTAAAATCGTTGATTTGTCAGATTAAAAAATCAATCAGAAATCAATCAATCGTCGAGTTCTATGCATAATTATAACAAGAGAATAAAAAATATTATAATTTCAAATCAGATTTATTCCTCGATTCTACACCTCCTTAGATCTTATCTAAACAATAATACAACTACACAAACTATAAATTAAGGTTAATGTTAATTATTCAGGTAGGTACAAAATACTCTATTACTTTCAAAAATACTTTCTTATGATACAATTCATGCTACGCCTTATTATAGAAATGCACTTTATGTTATATATAGTAGGTTTCGTATTTACTGTCCTTTTATCTTAAAAAAAGCGAAAAATCTTATTTATCTATATTATTAAACAACTTAGGCAGAGGGCATCAATAATTATCATCATCATCCCGTACACGTCCACTGCTGAACATTAGCCTCCCCCAAACTACGCTACAAATAGCGGTCTTGAGCGGCCTCCATCCATCGACTCCCTGCGACCAATCAATAAGTTTACATAAGCGTTAATTAACTATGACATGGGCGCCGCTTATTATTTACAAGTTAATGGCCGCAATTCAAAACAAAGTCCTTTTAAGTCTCTCCCTAACAGACGCAGCCTGCGCTGGCCTTGAGAATGGAAAATTCGCTGAGGCCATTATAATTTGACAACATATTTTTAAATTTATAAGTCGCAAAGGTAAAGATTGTGATTCTCATAGATCAGCGTTGTGATAGCTATGCACAATGGCTATCAAAACATAATGCTGAGTCGGACTCCATTTTGTAGCATTTAGGTTTTATAATTAGTTAGTAGTTATGTAGTATTTATGGTGCTGGGTAATTAAGGAACGTTTTGAAACTATCATGCTTATCAACACTAAACTCATTTAAAACGGAATATCTACCATGATTTGATTTTTGAGTTATCCAATATTTTGGCACAGTTTCATGCGCCATGATCACGGAATATTTTTCCACTGCGAGTAAGTTTTTATGGGCAGACATACCGATCTACCCTCATTTTTTGTCTTTTAATACGAACTTACTCGCAGTCGCAGTGCCTTCAGTTATTCCGTGATCATGGCGCATGAAACTGTGCCGAAATATTGGATAACTCAAAAATCTAATCATGGTAAATATCCCGTTTTAAATTACTTTAGTGTATTTCACCCTACTTACATTCATAATAAATATAAATATAGTTTTCACACTGTTTAGTTAAAATTTTTTGCACTGATTAATTCTTATTTTTTGCACTGTTTAGTTCTCGGGCACACTTTTATTTTCACGGGCACTGCACGTTAATGTTATTTACAACACTCCGTCACTGGTTCACTGGCTATCAAACAACGGGTTTTCGCCCGTTGAACTTTTCTCAAATGTTGTTCATATCGAACAGTACTTGCGCGATTGTGCGCGACGCTTCTACGCTGCTTATAGCGATTGAAGACAGGTGGGACTCGTACGAACGGAGTTGTCTGGAAACAGAACATATATAATTAGAAATCATCAATTCATAACTTAAAGCAACATTATAAGTGATGTCTTCTTTTTCACTACACAGACACTTTTAGTTGCTAGGTACACATTGAATTGAAACTCGTTCTGCTTGCTCTCAAAAGGTGTGGCTGAAAATCAGTTATTTTGCTTCTATAACAAAATATTACGCTGATCCCTGGCATTTTTAACATACTGCAGCACACACAGACATCTTACCCATATTTATTTTAATTTAATAAGTGTATGCCTTTTCTTATTTTAGTCAACTGTGTTTTATGTTTTTGTTTTCCAGTGTAATGCATAATTGTTGTATTTTGTATGTGTGTGTCTGAAGTCGTTAATAAATGTTTTATCTATCTGACTAAAGCATACAAAATAAGCTTTGAGACAAGTCAAAGGTGTTTGACTTTATTTCTAATTTGTATAAAGCTTACATAATAAGCTGACAAGTCAAAGTCTATGGTCCTATAATCGGTTTACCGCTGTATTTTTTACAAAATCGCGACGCACAATGAATTGTATACATTTGGATAGAGGAGAAATAAAAATAAATATCATATTCGATCGTCATAATTTCCTAAGGCGTGAGATTTCTGAAATATTCACGTAGAAAAATCATTAAAATAACAATTATTAATATACATATGAGAATATCTAAGAAACCTAATTAAATCATTTGACTACCTAAATAAACATTTGACGACCGATGTGGCGCGGTGGGCGAAGGTCCGCCTGCGACGCAGAAGGTTGCGGGTTCGATTCCAGCCTCGGAACAATTGTGTGTACGATCTGCAGATATTTGTTCCGGGTGCTCTGGTCGTTTTCTATGTATAAAAAAAATATCTATCTATGTAATGTATTGTATAATGTATATCAGTTATCTAATACCCATAACACAAGCTCTGCTTACCATGGGGCTAGATAATGCTGTGTGAGTGGTCCAGCATTATTATTATTATTACCGGATGCTTTAGGGACGTTATATAACAGTTTTCATTTGTTTATGTGTTCTCTTTCCAAAAATATATATTTCATTGTGCGCCGCGATTTTGAAAAATAAAACATATGTTAGGGCCTGAGGTTAGGTTTGAAGATATTTGAATGGAGGGTTCCATACAAATATCTTTAAACCCCTATGGCAGGTAATGTTGTATTTTCACCTAGAGAAAACCTCTCTCTCTCTCTTTCCCTTTTTCTATTTCGATCTTTCTCTCTATATCTCTCTCTAGTAGGATAAATTATCTTACCGTCTGCCAGTATTAGAATAAATCACGATATTCCTTAAAATAAGCGCCGCCGTCAAACGTATGCTCTTAGTGACTGGACCTTCATTCTCATCCTGAAAAACAGACATTTTATCATTAGATATAATCCATTCATATACAGCAATTGCACTGTCATGCGAGGGTTACAAACTAGCACACAAAGCATGGCAAAATCATTTGGATTGACGCGGTTTGGTTATGTTTTTTTTAAACATGTATACTCCAATTTTTCGAGGCACATCTTCCATCATGGCCTGTTGCAGCTTTGGATCGCGAGGAGTGGAAGGAGAAAAGGGAGGCCTTTACCCACCAGTGGGACAATAATGGCTCAAAATAAATAATAATAATACTCCAATTTAGAGTCAAAGATATATTATGTCAAGAAAGACATTTGTGAATGAAAACTTAACAAAAACTGATAACGATAACAGAAAACAACGCATAATCTCACATGTAGAGCGAAAATAAATTTACGTGTTTTGAATACGTTACATTGCAAGTCCTATTGATTATTTTCCAAAAAATTATGAAGCGACTAAGATTTTTATAAATTTAGTATCCTACGGTGACAGAATACCATAAGGCTATATCCAAAACCAAAAACAGCACACAAAAAAAATTAAGCTAAACAATCAAATGGTACTTATTCATATATTACAGTTGGTATATTAAAAGCATGACACACAACACAAACACATAAGACTGTGTATAATATCTCTACGCGCGGTGTGTGTCCGTTCTTTAGGCACATGAGGCAGCTAAATGATTTAGGCAGTGCGTTAAAGAAGCGGGCCTTACCTTCCTTTGAGGTATTAAAGTCGATTTTAAGTAAACATAAAATAAGACCCTAAAGTCTGCAACTAAAATTCCAACCAATAAAAAATGGTGCATAGTTCCAAAATCATGCGCTAGATGTAGCGCTAAGTGTACTTGAACTCCTACTTTAGACTCCCATCTTTGTATCGTCGACAACCTGTATACTGTATAGCTCAGCTACTGAAAGTTTAGTTTAGATAACCGATCGAATGAAACGAAATTTCGAATGAGTAGGCTTCTAGCATACGTAAAACAATAAAATAAAAAGAAATATAATGAAATCCCGGCAGTATTCAATAATTAGGCTAATATTCATAAATTTTGTAAATTAACATTCGTTCCATCATATCAGCCAATACACGTCCATTGCTGGACATAGGCCTCGTCATAGCACACCACAAAGAGCGGTCCTGAGCTGCTTCTATCCATCGACTCCCTGTGACCGCTACGATGACGTCAGTCCATCGAGTGGATTTCCTTGCCTGGCCTGCATCGCGGCCGCCACTCGAGAACCTTAACTCCGCAACGGTTATCAGAGAGCGAGCTATATGACATGCCCACTGCCCCTTCAGCTTACTAATTCTGAGAGCTAAGTCATGCAGTTTAAGCTGGTACCCCGAGGCACACTAGCGCCACCACCTATTTTATCTTATAATTACGTTGAACAAAGGAAATATCAATTATGTATAAGCTTTTTTTTAATGTCTCTGTAATAGTTTTATTCTGTACTAGCGGCCCGTCCCGGCTTCGCGCGGGTGGTCTTTTTTTAGGCAATTTTTCTCTTTTTTTCTCTCCGTAAAAACCATTCTCGTACTTCAAGAAATATTCTAAAATAAGAAATCGGTTCCGCTGCTCTCGAAATTTACGATTAGCAACACATTCAGCGATTCATTTTTATATTATAGATAGTTTACGCAGAGATAAGAAGTTGCCTTTGGTGGCCACTAAATTATATGTTTGTATCTCTACCTAAACCTTACAAAACAAAACTTCTGGTATTTCAGAGACATTAAAATAAAGCTTAGAATAGGTATCACAAAATCCGCGATGAAATTTTAGATATTTCTTTTGTTCAACGTCGTAATAATAAGATACAATAGGAGGCGGCGCTAGTGTGCCTCGGGGTACCGCCGTAAGCAGGAGTCATTTTGCATGCATGCATTTGTTCGTATTAGCCGCGCGCAGAGATATTTGGCACATAGTATTTACCGGCTGCTCCAGATGAGTACGGCCGAGTTCCGCCCGATGCTGCCGCGGACATAACAGTGTTAGTACAGTGAAACCTTACATTGCGGTGATCAAACTAAATCATTAGGGTGAGGCCAAACGAGCGTACATTTTTGAGTTATCAGTCGCGTAATTTCAAAAGTACTGAATAAATTGCGCCCGTCTGGCAGCCCAAAAGATTTTCTGCTGAGCAGAATTTATGCGACGGAAAATACGCGGCTCACAACTCAAAAAATTACGCTCGTTTCGTTTGCACCCTTATAGTTTTCTAAGTTGATTATCATGGATACAAAAAAATAATAAAAAAATTACACACTTTATCAGGTAGTTTGTATCTGGATATATTTAAAATTAAGAATTGTTATACAAACATTCATGCAAATTAAGATTATGTATAATAAAAATATATATATGTATGTATATCTACGTAAATAAATAAATATTGTTGGACAATCCACACAGCATCATCTAGCTAAGCAGAGTTTGTCTTAAAGGTACTGATGATTGATATAAATCTATTTCATATACAATATAATATAAATCAATCAAAATATTTTATTATACATAAGAAAATACCCAGAAAACCTGAAACAAGTATTTGTAGATCGTACAAATATTTGACCCGATGCGGGAATCGAACCCGTACCTCCTGCTTCGCAAACGATGTCATTTACTTCTTTTCTATTTGAGACAACGATATTGTTAAATAATGTAAAGTCTTACATTGTACACATTTTTATGTGTGTGTTAAGTGCTTTTTTACGTTTAAAGATGAAAAAATGAAGTCAACTGTGACAAAACAAATGATTAATGACAACAATGGCTATTGGCGTACTGAAAGTGACCCAGGTAGTAATTGTCACATGTGGACAACCTTCTCAAAACCAATAAGTTGATATAATTATAAGCACTAATACAACGGGTATATATCGCGTTTCAACAGGTTCACACACTGTCTTGATGACAGGATGTTAGATGGATAGAGAAAAAAATATTGATCAAGCTCAGTTACATCACAGAACAAAACAAAACAATGTTGACTGACACGACAGTGTGTAAACCTTTTGAAACGCCGCGCCGGGAAATATAGGTACATAAACGCGATAAATACCCGTGTATTAGTGCTAATAATTATGTGTTCAGATCGCGTTTGTTTAAAATTATTTCTTAATAAGTAGATAATCTCACCATAAGCTCCCTAGGGTTGAACATATCAACGGCATGCTTGTTGAGCGCCGCCAGCGCCGCGTTCGGCGGGTATCCCAATGCGACTGGTTTGTTGGCTTCTGCCTCCGCCGCTGCGTGCTTGCGCGAGTTGTATATCGCCTTCAATGCCTGAATAAAGGGAAACGTTATTGTTGATACGTTGATACTGCCTGCCTGTGTTCAATGCTTGTCGGCGAGAGCCGCCTGCCTTTGAGCAATGCTTGACTAAAAGAGTGTACTTACTTGTGGCGAGCAATGCTTGTCGGTGAGATGGTTGAGCAGTGCGAAGGTGCGGCGCGGCACGCGGTCGCAGTCCGCCCACATGCAGGGCGCCTCGCCCCCCGCCGCGTCCGGGCAGTGCGTGCGCGCAGCGTGGTTGAATACCTCGCTTGAGCTCTCGAACGATCTGAAAATACGTTCATTTTTAGGTGGGTTATCTACGAGCCTAGTATGTGTAAGTCACCAACCTTGCATGCCCGGATGAGCGAGCATGCCAGGTATTGATAAAATTGCATACGTATCTTAAAAACCGTAAGGTTACGGAAGTATTTTTTATTATACATAGGAAATACCCAGAACACCCGTCACGAATATTTGCAGATCGTACAAACATTGTCCCAAGGCGGGAATCGAACCTGCAACCTCCTGCGTCGCAGGCGGACGTTCGCCCGCCACGCCGCATCGATCGTCAGTTAGAAGAGTTAGCTACTTACTTTCCACATCCTCTCCAGTGACAAATCCAAGGTGTGTCATCTAAAGTTGGCGTCAGGGGTGGTGGGGTGGTTGCTGACACCGGCTTTACTACTGCAGGTTGCACTTTCTGAAATATATCATTTGTAAGAATTAATTTATACTTTATTGCACTTAAAACATAACAAAATAACACCTTATATCTAAATTTGAAACACGAACTACCTACCCACATGAATTTAATGGCCTCTATAAACCAAACCCGCCGGCTTATAGGTATCACAAACTGCCCACCCATATAAATTTTGAAATTTCCTCAGCGGTACCCTGAGGCACACTAGCGCCGCCACCTATTTTATCTTATTATTAATTTGAAAATGTATATGGTTGGGCAGTTTGTGATACCTATTAGACGGCGGGTTTGGTTAACTACCTATGTAATGTGTGTTGCTGAAACAAACAAATGTGTATCTATCTTTCTATTATTTCCAAAAAATTATATCTACCTCATGAACTGGATGATTGACTATAGTCTCTTTTTCTCCAATTTTTGTAGAACCGACCATGATTGGCTGCCGCGTGATCACTTGCCTCACGATTGGTTGTTGTGCTTTCTGTAAGTAATACAATCACTATCAAACTTGTTAACGCTCACATACGCTCGCAGAAAACAGTGTGTTGTGATATACGGCACACTGGCGTTACTTACAGCATTAGCAGTCTTAGTGTCATGCAGCACGGTCTGCCGCTGCGACTTTACCGCCGAGTACTTGTGGTTTCCCTTGTGAAGCGCGTTCATTATTATCTGCTGGTTGTTGGACATGATGATCTGTTGAAAGCTGGCGTTACTTACAGCATTAGCAGTCTTAGTGTCATGCAGCACTGTCTGCCGCTGCGACTGTATCGCCGAGTACTTGTGGTTTCCCTTGTGCGGCGCGTTCATTATTATCTGCTGGTTGTTGGACATGATGATCTGTTGAAAGCTGGCGTTACTTACAGCATTAGCAGTCTTAGTGTCATGCAGCACTGTCTGCCGCTGCGACTGTATCGCCGAGTACATGTGGTTTCCCTTGTGCGGCGCGTTCATTATTATCTGCTGGTTGTTGGACATGATGATCTGTTGAAAGCTGGCGTTACTTACAGCATTAGCAGTCTTTTGTCATGCAGCACTGTCTGCCGCTGCGACTGTATCGCCGAGTACTTGTGGTTTTCCTTGTGCGGCGCGTTCATTATTATCTGCTGGTTGTTGGACATGATGATCTGTTGAAAGCTGGCGTTACTTACAGCATTAGCAGTCTTAGTGTCATGCAGCACTGTCTGCCGCTGCGACTGTATCGCCGAGTACTTGTGGTTTCCCTTGTGCGGCGCGTTCGTTATTATCTGCTGGTTGTTGGACATGATGATCTGTTGAAAGCTGGCGTTACTTACAGCATTAGCAGTCTTAGTGTCATGCAGCACTGTCTGCCGCTGCGACTGTATCGCCGAGTACTTGTGGTTTCCCTTGTGCGGCGCGTTCATTATTATCTGCTGGTTGTTGGACATGATGATCTGTTGGCCGGTTATCGCGTTGCCGGTGGACGTGCTTATTAGAGCAGGCGGGTTCTTTTGCGTTACTACTATCTGTAGGGTAGAAATCGGGTTCAAATATAAATATTTTATTTCACGAAGACGGTTTCGCCGACGAGTTTTCTGCGTTTAGTTACTGTGTGCTGACATTTTGCGTCGACCCTAAAACACTAGTGTCTCGGACCGCGTCGCGATCGAGACTGAGTGATCGAGAGTGCTGCCGAGGTTACGCAAACTAATTCAATGCGCATGTGCACGGCTAAACACAGCCAACATCAAAACTTCTTCGTGAAATAGAATATCGTACAGTAGGGTTAACATTTTTAATGTATTTACTTTTATAATAGACCTACATACTCAGAACATTATTAACCTTAAGCTGCTTTTTTTCATGCAGACTTATCATTTAGCAACGTTTAGTATAAGTTATATTACCTGTTGTTGCCCCTGGTTGATGATTTGACCTTGGTTGATAATTTGACCTTGTTGGTTGACAATCTGAGCCTTGTGAGGTTGCGGTTGCGTCGTTATTATCGGTTGCTGGCTTTGAGTTAATTGGGGGGCATTCTGTAGGTAAAAATAATATTATAGACGCTGATATATCTACAACTGACAGTAATCTACAGGTCAAATATATAACATTGACCTTGAACAACTTTATGGAAGGAAACACAATATAGATAAAGGGGGCTAAATTAGGATTAAATTAATTTGTTATTATAGTTTTTCCAGACCAATCACACCTTCACCAAAAAATTACTTAATATTCATCAAAAACTTGGGTTAAAAATCATACTAAAATGATCATGATAAGCAAATAAAATAATGTAAAAATACTAATTACAATGAAATAAATACACCGATTACCGATATATCATGCACCCGTATAAACTAAATACTTAACAAACATTTAAAGCTGCATCGACGACCTAGATACTTCTAGCATGCTACGCGTATAGCATTATATACTAATAAATACTCGGTCCTCATTCGCTAGTCTAAAAGACCTTCCAAATTAAGAACAAGATGACGTCATACATAAAATATAAAGGTGTGTTCCGATTTTTTTAAATCAGCGATTAAAGCGCTGATAGCGTACTCAAAATAGGTATTTTGCATTCCTTTAGGTATCACGATATTGACAGTTGAATGATCATTCATTCGCAACGGTCAGGTTCAACGGTCAATATCATTACAATCGTTTAATCTAGGACACTGGAAAAGTCGTAAGAAAAAGCAAGCGGCGCCATTAAAAAAGAAGTTGAAGTCCAATTATTTTAATATGTCTGACTTTTTAATTACACCAACAATACAAATATAAACAAAAAACAATGAATTATGGCAATTTTATAGTTCTGGTAGTAAGGCATTTTAAATTGAGTATATTGTCAATGGTTTAATATTTAATCTATTCTTTTACACATTTACAGTAGATTTTGGAAAAAAACCACGCCGTTTTGTCAACACAAAATCCAACTGCCCGAAAATGGAACCAAAGAATTGATACATTTGCATGCCTATTTTAGGTAGAATATAACTGTACTTACGTATATTATGGCAAATAAATATATTTAATCTTTGAAATAGGTGAAAGTAGTGCCTGTGCAGAAATAAGACAGAGATCGTGCATTTCAAAGCAGATAGAGAAATACCGTCCCTAAACCAACAATATAGTTCTAAATCAACTTCTACGAGGAAAAGGTCATGGCCCTCCCGTGGGTATCTTATTTTCCCTTTTGATCAAAAGTCACTGACACCCCTCTCTGTTCCCATCATTCGCAGACCATGACCTCTCAGGCTGGCACTCACACGCCCAACACCGCTGCCACACAACACAAAAATGGGCATACAAATATGGTTATATAACTCGTCATATTTAGATGCATGTTATATTGACGGCATCAGATAACAGACAGCACGCGGGTCACTCGAAGCATGCGGTAAGCCATTTTGCCATTGTAAAATGTATCCAAATATTACAACTCGACCAAGCTAAGTTTGCACCTCGCGTCGTCGCGTAATTTTGCAGCTAGGTGCAAACTTAGCTTGGTGGACTTGTACGTATTTAAGGCCATATTTGTATGCACATTTTTGCACGCGTGGGTAGATACGCCCTAGCGTGCAAGTAAGACAGTAGACCTGCGAGATTGCCTGCTTCACGACCGCTATGGTCTGAGTCGGCTGAGATGAGCTGACCAGCATCGGTTGAGACACTATGACACGCTGGCCGGTTTGCAACATCCCAGCGTTCTAGGAAATACACAGTTATTTACATGAGAATACAGTTCAGGGCCCTTGTTCCCACTAACTAAAACGCTTCATTATAACAATGGCATCGTCTTAGAATGACAACAATGGTATCGTCTTAAAATGACACAGTTTTATATATTTTTTTTAAACGGTTTCGTCTTAGAATGACACATTTTGGCATTTTTACCTTTATGAAACTTACGCGATCTGAACACATAATTATAAGTAATATTTAACGAGTATTTATCGCGATAAATACCCGTTAAAGTTCTTATAATTATTTTACTATTATGAAAGAAAGTAAGTAGGAAAGAAACTACAGATGGAGGGACACGTTTCAAAAGTGTCAAGCTTGTACCCATTATATCAATATCTTCGTACAAACAGCACCGCATTGCCTGAAGTTTCTTTCATCTTTAGATGACGATACCAATGTCAGAGAAGTTATTGGAAGCAGAATTCGACCCCAGATCGCGAGTCTCCTAAGGATAGTTTTTTTTTACAAAAAGTTAGTGTGGTGTTAGTTCAGTATGTTATCCAATTATACTTAGTGGCTCGGTGTTGTCGTGTTAACTTATACTAAATAAATAGCTAACCAAATCGTTTAGAAAACAAATTCTGATGCAAAACTTATTTATAACGCGATATGTACCATGATTAGATTTTTGAGTTTTCTAATATTTTGACATAGTTTCATGCGCCCTGATCACGGAATAACTAAAGGTACTGCGAGTAAGTTTTTATTGACAGACACTGATCTACCCTCATTTTTTGTCTTTTAGTACGTACGTTACCTGTGCCGAAATTTTGGACAACCCAAATATCAAATCATTATAAATAACTTTTGTCTTAATAACCATGATGGTTTCAAATGTTTTAAATGGCAAAGTATGTTTTCTCAGCTTTCAATTTGATTAGTTTAGCTAGGTATTGGAAACATACCGTCTCGTAATCAACTAAGAGCGTAAGATGCGTTCTCACTTAAGCTACGAAGAGCGGAGACGTTTTAAAATAAACCATTCACGGAACAGCGTAATGACGAGATGTGAATTTAAACGCATGTGATTAGTTAATTCGTTGACACCTCCACTCTACGAAAACGGGGACCTATCCTCGATTACAGGGACGGGCAAGGTTGGCGGCGCTTTTATATCAAAGCGACCTTTAGAATAAGCTTTTATATGGTGACTTCACAATGAAAGCGAGAGCGATTCTATACAAATTTTTTATCGCCCCGCGCCCGCCTTTGTAATCTCTGAAGTCACATTGAAATATAAACAGCCTATAACATATTCGCTATAAGCAAGTACGAGTGTTCTAAATAATCTGTTAAAGCAACAACGAAAAATAATGTTTATGTGAGCTAATGATTAAACTAACAGTAATAGAAAAGTAGCCTTATATAAAAATTAGTGCCTGAATCGCAAAAAAAGAAAGGTAAGGAGTATGATAATCTGTCTCGCTCACATTAATTAAAATCTAATATCTTAAAAAGGATTGTACACCGAAAGCGAATCGATGTGATTTTTTTTATGATTTAGTAGTTTAATACCTACCTTGAACAAAGGTCCAGGAGAACATTTCTACTCGGAAAACAACTTATTAATTTACAATTGTTAAAAACCCAATTCAGTTCTCGATTTTTACTTTTTTCGTAAAATAAGGGAACAGGCCTTTACAACTAATTATATTGTAGCTAAAAACACTCCCGGTGTTCAAACGCATGTATTGATATCTCATTTAACAAGATCAGTTACGCTGTCTTGTTGCTCAGAGGTTATTAAAAGTCCCTGTGAAGATAGATACGACCACACGAGTATTTAACGCGATCACACACACGCGTATATTTTTTAACTACAAAGAAATAGGTACTTTACGTTATGGAGATAAGAGTCATTCCTAGATCGAGATCTTTAAAAGTTTGCTTCGTTCGCTTCAGTGTTCCTTAATCCTTAGAGTGAGCGAGACAGACACAGGTTAGAATGTTACACCCAATACAGAAGCAGTCTATGTAACCTGTATAATTTGCTGTTGGGTAATCGCCTCTGTTGCTTGCGCAATAAGGCTGTTTAGCGTCGCCTCGTCCAAACCGCCCGGATTGTTCACCTTATTGCAAAACATAAGGTTAATACCATTATATCCGTGAATAGCTTTTTCAGAGGCTTCGCATGCCTAGGAACTTATTTTTAAAACTTAAAACAAAGAAAGTATATCAAAATTGAGTTTTTGTAGTCGATTCTAAGATAATAAATAAATAAAATATAATGCCGGACTATTCACACAGCATTATCTAGCACCATGGTAAGCAGAGCTTTTGTTATGGGTACTAGATAACTGATATACATAATACAATATATTACATAGATAGATATTTTTTATTATACATAGAAACGACCAGAACACCCGGAACCAATATCTGCAGATCGTGCACACAATTGTTCCGAGGCGGGAATCGAACCCGCAACCTCCTGCGTTGCAGGCGGACCTTCGCCCACCGCGCCACATCGGTCGTCAAGTTAGATATTATTTATAGAATTAACTAAACTTTAAAGAATCGGTACTGGGATTTTACGTCAACAGATAAAATCAACTAATCTTAGCCATTTGCTTAAATTGAGTGTGAGTAAAAGCTCTTAATATTTTTTTCTTGGAAATGGCTATTTCCTGGAAATTCCATTTGAAAAGAATTGAATGAAATGAAAAGATAATGAAAAGATTTCGCCTGTACTAACTTCACATATAAAGCTCTCGACTTTAAGCAATGGCTAAGAGAAGCAACATTTATTTAATTCTGTTTCAATAAGACAGAATGCGTAAAAATCAGCTAAGATTGACAGATTTAAGAGGGTTTTAATTTCAAAATGCAATACAATTCTGATTTTTAATAGTTAATATTATTTTAGCATTTTCTAAGTAGATACGTACCGTTAATGTAAGTGGCCCGCCGGCCGTCGTGCCTTGAACGATAATGATCGTCTTTTGCATCATGTTACTCGGTATGTTCTGGGCAATGTAACTTATACCTCCTGGAAAATACAGAATAAAACATTAGTACAGAGACCGAGATCTTATAGTGGTTTTAGACTGTTATCGCAGCAGATATCTTTCAGCAAGGCTACCATGGCATTCTACATATAAAGTAACGCGCGCTATCAGCGTTATTTATTTATTTATTTAACAAAATCCACAGCTCCTAATTATTATAACAAACATGCTTATTACGCTGATTTTAGCGCGATTAACGCGTGCTAAGGCGCATTTTAACGTGATAACGCGTATGTGTTAAATAGCGTAGTAGCCTTGCAGGTCTCGAGGAAATATAGATTTTAGCGCAACGCAATAAAGTTCAAACTTGTCGAAGGCTTGTACCGGTTTAAGATAGATGGCTTGTTGACTATACAAGTCATTTACAACGGAATATTTACCATGCTTTGGTTTTTGAGTTTTCCAATATGACATTTTAATGTAATATGTTTTAAAAAATGAGTGCCTTCAGTCATTCCGTGATGAAGCTGTGCCGAAATATTGGAAAACTCAAAAATTAAATCATGGTAAATATCCCGTTCTAAATAATGTTGTGTTAATAACCATGATACCATGACGACCGATGTGGCGCGGTGGGCGAAGGTCCGCCTGCGACGCAGGAGGTTGCGGGTTCGATTCCCGCCTCGGAACAATTGTGTGTACGATCTGCAGATATTTGTTCCGGGTGTTCTGGTTGTTTTCTATATATAATAAAAAATATCTATCTATGTAATGTATTGTATTATGTATATCAGTTATCTAGTACCCATAACACAAGCTCTGCTTACCATGGGGCTAGATAATGCTGTGTGAATTGTCCAGCATTATTTATTTATTATTTATTATTATTATTTATGATAGTTTCAAAAGTTTGATAGAAAACATAAAGTTCGAATGATAGATACCTTGCGCATTGCTAGGCGTTGCTATAATCTGCATCGGTTGTTGCTGTATGAACTGCTGCTGTTGGCCCATCGACTTATCTGTAAAATACAAGTGCATTCATAAGAAATAATCTCATTACATTGTCTAATTTCCATTCCAGATAATCGATAGTTTCGGACGTGATGGCGCCGTGAGGATCGACAACAAGAAAGAAAATATATATATTTATTGATTCACTGTACTTTCTACTACATAGTACTTATAAAATAAAAAATTAGCTACTAAACTATAAAAAACAAGCGACTCTAAAAAGCGAACCAATTGGTCCTGTCTCAGCATAATGTTGCTCTACTTCTCAAAGGAAGTCCCAACAACAGGAAGTGGTTTAAACCCCGTGCCTTCCGGACGCGCTTTCCGACGTCAAGCCGTAGGCCCTGCGCGACTTTTTCCCGGTCGTGTTGGTCTGAAGTCCCATCCGATTATGGGTGATGTGGGGTATATGGTGGGTGAAGAAATAGGAGGCTAGGAGGACATCATCATCACCATCGTCATCCGCTCTCACGGCATGATGCGCGCCTTGACAAAATGTTCAACATCCTGCGTGGATGTCGTAAGAGCTTGAGTTAAACTCAAGCTCTTACGACTGCTAGGAGGATAAATTCTTACGCAGCGAAAACTACGGCAGATTTTTTATTGCCACGTAACGAAACTAGTCATTAACAAAAATAATACCAATTGAATCACAACTCAGTTGATACTAACCTTGCAGTATTAGCTGTCCAGACTGCGACTGTATAATATTCTGTACATCCATCGGCTGGACTTGCAGCATTGGTTGTTGAACTTGCATTGGTTGCTGTATCTGAAGATAACACAATGATAATATTAATGCGAATGTTTGGAAGAATGGATGGATATATAGATGGATGGATGACGTCTGTGTATTACTTCCCGACGCCAAAAGGTTCGTTAACACTTTGATTGCTGAAATCACACGGTATGTGTTTTCTACAAGTGACTAATCTGCGTCCACACTAGCGCAGCGGCTGAGAAAATACAGATATGTGTGACTCAGCACAGCCGTAATATTTTTCGAACGAAACGCATGTGCGGCGCAACACAACCGCTGTATAGAGCGGCAGCGCGAATTTTTTAGGTTACAAAAAAAGATCGCAGTCGTCGAAAAAAAATCGCAGTCAAAGTGTTGAGGAACGGGCAGAATTTGCTTAAATTTTGCACATAGGTAGAGGCTTGGAAGACTAAAAAGGTTTTTATCCCATAATGCAGTTCTCATAGGATACGTTTTAAGCGTTTCAATAGAAACATAGCGTCTGAAGCCGCGGGCAAAAACTAGTAAGTGAGTAAAAAGAAAAAATATTAGCAGTATTTGCAGTATATTTTGCTCACAACCAAATTGGCGCTAAACAACACGTTAATAACGTTAATGCTTGTCATAATCACCTGCATCGTATTGCCTTGCATTTGCAACGTGGGCTGTTGCACTTGCATCGTGGATTGCACCAGCGTCGGTTGCTGGACCTGTAGCGTTGGTTGTTGCACCTAAAAAACATATACTCGGTCCTAGTATCCAAGACATGAATTTGTAAGGAAAGGGGTTTTAAAACCAACGAAATATTAGTGGGAAATAATTTGCGATACACGTATTATTGGAGTAAATCTCAAAATTTCCTAACTAATGTTGGTAGAATTGATTCTGTTCTGGCCAACTACAACCTGGGCCTCTTCAAGACAGAGTGAGCTTGCTGAGCTTGATCAATAAATGTTTCTCTATCTCTATCTCTAATAGATGTCGTCGCCACGAATAAATAGGTGTCATCTAGACTCTAAGATGACACCTATTTATTCGTGGCGACGATGTATCACAAAGTTTATATTCTAGACCGGTAGTAATAATTTGCGTAGTTTAAGGTAAATAAAAATATTTTCTTTCTTTCTTTCTTTCTTTCTCTTTCTTTCCTTTCTTTCTTTCTTTCGTTCTTTCTTTCTTTCCTTTCTTTCTTTCCTTTTCTTTCTTTCTTTCTAACAAAAGACGACAGAAAACTGTCTACGGATCCTATTTAAAATAATACTTGATAAACGTAAATACCTGCATGATAGGCTCTTGAATAACCATAGGCTGGTTGTCATTAGACACAATAACGGTGGACTGCATTTCCTGTTCTTGCTTTACTAACTGCATCTATCAAAATAATAAACAAAATGAATAAATATTGCGGGACACACAGCATTCAAGTCCCAAATTAAGCAGAGCTTTGGGTACTAGATAGCTGATATACTTAATATTTATTTAAAACTTGTTTGCACTAACTGCGACCCGCGGCTTCGCCCGCGTGGCAATCTATGAGTCAAATGGTTTATAAACCTTCCACCAGAATCACTGACTATTAAAAATCGGTTGCGTTGTTTTAAAGATCTAAGCATACATAGGAACAAACAGAGAGCGGGAAGCGTCTTTGTTTTATACTATGTATTGATATTTGTATTTCTGTCTGTCACCAGTTTCTAATTAATACATACCAAATCCTCTTCATCTTCCAAAGCCGAAGCAGCGAGAGCCGCGTAGAGATTCGCCGCCGTCTTTGACGCTGTCTCCTGTGGTGGGTTTAGCTGCAAATTAACCAAATATTACTGAATAGTTTTCAATTTTGAATAGATTGGCGATATGGCGCTATTTAGGGATCCCCTAAAGAGTCTTTAACGCCCTGTCTGTAGCTCGCTGCACTCCTCGCATGTCTTGGCGACCGACACTACTCTCGCCGCGTCGTGAGCACAATTCAAGAACAGACTTATCGACACCCCCAAGGAATAACATGGTCGATGTGGAGTTAACATCATATACGTATTCAGAAAAAAAATATCTACGTTATGGTCTAATGTCTGTATCTATATACCTTTTGCAAAAGTTAAGATTTATCAAAACATGGTTACAATAGCATAATTTTCAACGCACTTTGAGTTTCGTAACATACAACAACAACAAATCGTAAAAAAACATTAATTCCTCATGAAAAAGATTCCAATTAGAGTGATAATATTACTTGTAGACTGCAGTAAAAAACCAGTTGCAAATCAAAGCACCTGAAGTAAGCAACAATAATACTAACTAATCTCCTCACCTCAACTTTTTTCTTCTTAGCCGGCGGCTCCACATACGAGTGATCAGTAGCCACTTGCTCCACTATATCCTTTTCATTCTTGATCTGAACAACACCCTGAATCAGCTGAGGAACAGGCTCTGACTTGATCTGCATCGGTTCGTTTTTGAACTGGATCAGAGATGGAGGGAGCTGGTCGCTTTTGAGCTGGATTATTTGACCTTGGTCGTTCTTTAGTTGGATTAGTTGACCTGGAAAGATATATGTTGATTGGTGGAATTTTAGGATTTCACAGTGATTAAAAAGAAGGATTTTATTTCTACGGCCCTAAGCGACCGACGACGTGGTGGCGCGGCGGGCGTAGGTTCGTTTTTGAGGAGGTTGCGGTTTCTATTCCTGCCTTGGGACAAATATCTATCTATTTAATATATTGTATTTGCTTTGGTTATCGGTCATGATGTTGGTATGTGGATTGTCCAGCATATTTTTTTTACTAACATAGGATACCTCTGGTGAAAACGGTAAATAGCCTGACCGCACAAACAAAAGGAAATTCCCCTACTGGATAATACGTTTCACCCACCTTGATCATTCTTAATCTGGAAGAACTGTCCGCCAGAGACCAGGCCGCCCTCGCTGATCTGTATCATAGGCGCTTCCTGCTTGACCTGTACAATCTGCCCCGTCTCTGTGATCTGGATTGTAGGCGCGCCCATCTGTGGCGTCATTTGGACCACTTGGACCGGTGGGTTAGATTTTTTCTCCAGTAGATCAGCTAGCATCTTGTTTTGGTTGGATTTCTGGGTGGAAATTTTATGTTTGTGAATGGATGTTTTGAAATGTTTTTTGAAGGCTATTCGTCTGAGTACTCGGCAGAATGTGTCAAAACCCTTGTAAATTTACTTACTTGTTAATTATTTTTGGACTAATAGATGTCTTTGAAAAACGAACAAAATTGGCGGATGACGTTGATCGCACGGATCAAAACATACCATCAAGTGCCTTCGGGCGCGTCACTTACGAAAAACTTTCGTTTCGGATCTTCAAAGTAAGGTCAATGAATGAACGGATCGGTCCTTCGTTTTTTGCCATCCGTCAACTTCAATAGTTTTATAAGGTAGACCTCCAGGTTTTTTCCTGAACTAGGCCATAGACGGGCCCTTTTTCGTGTCATGCATAGGCTAAGCTATACATCGTATGAGCTAGGTACGTTTAGCTATGAAAATAGAGGAAATGCTCTCTATTTTCATAGCTAAGCGTAGCTTTTTTAATTTTTTAATAATTGTTTATTTCATAAAAAAAGTTCATGACGCTTTTGTATTACCAATGTTAAGCTATTCTGAAAATAACTTTTGGTTAGGTAGTGAGTGGAGTGTGATTCGACACATTTTCCCGCTTAGATACGTACTTAGATACGATAAGTTTGTTGGAATAGCATATTTCATCATCATCATCAGCCTATAATTAGTCCACTGCTCGACATAGGCCTCCCCCAATGAGCGCCATAGCGCCCTGTCTTCAGCTTGACGCATCCAGCATCTACCTGCAGTCTTTCGCAGATCGTCATCCCACCTGGTCGGAGGGCGTCCTACACTACGTTTACTGATAGCATATTGACTATAGTTAAATATCATAACATATAATATAAGAATGATACTTACAATTGTCAGCTGAGTTTGCTCGTCAATCTGAATTTGGACCGGTTCTTCTTTTGTCACTAAAATAAGACAAATAATAACATTGTAAAATAAATAAGGAAATATAATAAAAATAATGTTATTTAAATCATTTGAAAGAATATATTTACCAAGTTGTTCCTCGTTCACAGCCTGCTGCTATAATAAAGAAAACAAAAAAATTACATGTTTATATAGAATTAATAATTATATTTATTAGTAAAAGGATTTCTTTTTGTTATTTTGATCATTAGGGTATCTTTGAATACTTAGGGTAGATTCGGACAAATATCAACTAACCCTAGTATAAATATACTCTTTGGACTTACTCGCAGATAGCATAATTTGCGTTTTTCTATCGCAAGAGTCGAGTAGCCAACACTAAGTATTGTTACTCTATGGATTATGAATGAATTGTGAACGAATATGTTAGCCAACTAAAATCGAAATACAATTGTTCCAACAGAGCGTAACAAGATTTTGTGTCTACCTAATTTCACAGGGTTATAGTAGTCAATAAATAAATAATAATAATAATAAATAATGCTGGACCAATCACACAGCTTTATCAGGCCCCATGGTAAGCAGAGCTTGTGTTATGGGTACTAGATAACTGATATACATAATACAATACATAGATAGATATTTTTTATTATACATAGAAAACGACCAGAACACCCGGAACAATTATCTGCAGATCGTACATACAACTGTTCCGAGGCGGGAATCTGACCCGCGACTTCCTGCGTCGCAGGCGGACCTTCGCCCACCGCGCCACAGAGGTCGTCGAATGATGTTAAGTTAATTGCAATTAATCGCAGCTGTTGTTCTAGCGGCCACCATTAAAATACTCTGATAACGTTTACTTCATGGATTTTAATAAATTATTATAAATAAGTGTAGGTAATGTGCGAGGGCTTACGTACTTTAATATGAAAAATCCATGGATTTTGTCAGTGTAAGAAATTACACTCGGATAGACAGTTATTCTTTGAATAAGATTTGGTAAAAAGCCAGTCTAGAAACTTTACGGTGTTATGCGATTTTATTCTCAGGAGAAAATGTATACCACTTTGGCCGAATCCACCCTTAGTACATTGATTCTGTAAACTATATTAGTTGTAAATTTCATTTTATTGAAGCCATAATGTAGTCCGATATTACATAACATGTATTAATTATCACTACTTGTCGATTAGCAAATTTACATATGTATGTCTTAACTTCTAAAGCATTTTCTTAAGATTTCAAAACTTTTAACACCACAAGACAAAACTCACCTTAGGAATTTATTTTAACGGGTTTAAAATGCATGCAGAAACGATAAAACTTTTGAAACTATCATGGTTATTAACACTAAAGTCATTTAAAACGGGATATTTACCATGATTTGATTTTAGACAAAAAAAAATTGGAAATCTTAAAAATCTAATCATGATAAATATCCCGTTTCATGCAGAGACGGCTTTTTACCTCATTGACCATAACCAACACACAACATGCATAATGCAAATGTTTAACAAACTTCAAAAATATACAAGGTGCAACGGAACGGGTGTACTAAGCCGATTATGGAGTAACTCCGCCCTTTTAAGGATACAATTTTAAAAAAATATGTTATCGTCTTCCCTAGCATATTTTCCAGCAAAACAGCTTTGATACCTGCACATATGTACAGTGGTCGTGGTACAGTAACTTTGAGCATATATGTATTTCACCGGGTGTTGCAACCGAGTACCAAGAAATGTCTTGATACTCGGTGGCAAAAACCCTCTCTTCAACAAACTACTTTTTTTTTAATTTCTATTCTGCTCGACAAGCCAACGTTTTAGTCTTATTTATAATGATTTGATTTTCCCCCATTTATCTGCTTAGTACACCCATTTCAGTTGTACAAAACTTGCCTTATCATGCACCGCAGGATTAATGCTGGCAACACCGACCGGCGTGATCGCAGTACATTTGATCAGTTCCTCGGGATCCACTTCCATTGCCTGAGAGAGGGAATATAAATCTCACCTTTATCCTCCTTCTCTAATCGCCTCTTTACGCTATTGATGTTTGACGTGACTTCTTTATTGGCTAGTTTATGATATGACTCATATAAATTACTTTTAATCCCCTGTCCCACCGCTGCACACGGAGAGGCTACGCACGTGTGTCTGGCTTCGCTTTGCAAGAAAATGTATGTGATAGATAACGTTCACTGCTACACGCTACGCACGAATACGAGATTAATGACGACATCGCTACACGCGCAACTCAACAGTGGGACATTAAAGCTGTGCCGCGCTACAGGTGTACAAAGTCGTGGGTTAATTTTCACATATAGTTTGTGCTGCAGTGGAAACATAGACGTCAAACAAACGAACCCACGCAGCTAAAATGCGCCGCGTGGCGGTTACTTTCTTTTACTTTACTTTACTTTCTAGATGCAGGGGAAATTTCATTTTGGTGATATACTGCGATGGTCCTAGACCTTGAAACGCTACTTAGATACAGGCAGCATCAACTAAAATCTGTCTTGAATCAAACCAATCAATCAGAGCGCTTGATTTACATAACCAAATGATCCTATTGGTGGGTTTTTATACCTCATAAATACGTGGCGCAATGTAGGCACTGTTATGTCACTGCGAGTGACCTGATACGCCTTCTTCGGTATTTTGATTCAAACAGGAAGTAAAACTTGCAAACGTGCCCCAAAAATCCACCCCCAAGATTCAAAACGACCTTATTGGTACAACAAAACTACCATGCCACCATGCTTGAACAAAACACTATAATTGGAATCAGGCATTAATCAAAATTTCATACATAAATATAACGAATATCTTCTAAAAGGAATAATTAGTGTTGATTCTGCTAAGTACAAACATTAAACTAATTTGACAGCAAAAAATTACCCATCCCTTTTTTGATGATCAAAATAAAAAGGACAGTGAAATTAGTGCTGTCAAGAAAACTAAATTAAGTTTAACAACGTGACAAATTAATATAAAATATTAATTACCTGAGAAGGAGCTTGTACAACGACGTTTGCCCTTCCTTGTTGATTTTGCTGTCTTTGGGCGACCTAAACATAATTATTGCATTACAAAATATACATAAACATTTGAGGAAATTCTGAATATTTGCCAAAGTTTTCATGAATTATTCTTATTTACGAATTTAATTCAATTATTTTCGTCCTGTTGAGGCCTATGTCCAACAGTGGACTAATATAGGCTGATAACATCATCATCAGCCATCACAATTATAAAATGAAATTAATAAGGATATAGAATTTATTCGCTAGCCCCATACAGGCATACATCTTTTTCATTCATAATTAAATAAATTGTCGACAGATACTCCATTCGACTTTAAGTAACTTAAAAATTAAGAAATATTACAAAACCTTATGTAACTTTAAAAGAAAAAACAGTTTAATTTAAGAGTTTAATTGAAGAGAGTTTGGAGATATTCAAAGTATTATGGCTACAAAAATAAAAACCTTTAATGCGGAAATTTTAAAGCCATACTTTAAAATGCAGTGGCAAATATTCAGAATTCCTAAGTTTGTGGGGTTAAGGAGGCGGCACACAACTTATCATACAGTTAAACTCACGTCATGCTTTTCAAAGCTCAAAACTCATGCCGATTCTTAAATAGTTAGTTCTACTGTTTTATGTCGACATGCCTTTGCGACTACTTACAAATTTCATCAAAATTGGTTTATTTTGTTTTTAAAACTACATGCTTTGTTAGATTTAAATCTGTGAATATGTGATACCTTCATGTTTTATTAACTTTGCGCACTCATGTCGTTGTTTTCAGTTTTCGCTAAAATTAGAACTAGCTAGAATTGTTATTAGAAATTGTATATATTGTGTTTCACTTCATAACGAAGAAATTTTTATATTGTCAATTGAAAAAAAAACAAAAACTGCCGATAGGTAAAGAAATTGTGTGTGATAAAGTATTTGAGTGCCTCTTTAAATGTAAGTGATTATTAAACTAGAAGAACGCGCACTACAAATACTCGATTCTATTCGAATGGAACTTAAAATAAAGATATGAGAGCTGGTAAGTATCTAGCGCAGCGTATAAGTATTGCCATTAAGTGGGGCAATGCAGCCAGCGTCTTGGGGACGCTTCCGATTAGTACTGATTTACGAGTACATCCGTTGATTCGCCTCCAAATTGTTTACGAAAGTCTGTTAGCTTATTGAAACTTTTTTAATAAAAACCGAGTCGAGCCTAAAGCCCGTATTACGAAAGCTTAGTCTGATCTCTGCTTGAGTAACGCTTTTCTATAGCATAAATGTCCTACTAATTGTAATGGATGTTTCTTACTCTTTCACGTAAAAACTACTAAATGGATTTTAATGAAACTTACACTTAACTTAAACTTACTACAATAATATAGCTTATATATCAGAATAACACATAGGCTACAATTTATAAAGATTGATTGTATATTATCCAAAAAATCGATCACCACGTGGGAGAAACCGTGGGGCGCAGCTAGTAGTATAATATATAATAATCTATATACTACGTGTGTTTTATGTGACAAATAAATTATTTTCTTACTTATACTAAAAACATAAAAATCAATTGATGTTCGTTTGTCTCGCTAAAACTTGAGAATGGCCGATTTAGCTGCCTTTGGTTTTGAAATATTTGTCGTAGGAGGTTTAAACGATTTGAGAAAATATGCTAAAATTGCGCAGAAATTTCCACGCGGGCGAAGCCGCGGGGCGCAGCTAGTATTTTTGACTGAGCAAGCTTTAATAACACGGGCCTAAGAACGTCATCAAAGTTGACGGTGACCTTAACGTCAACAAATATCGAAAGTTTTAACGTGTATTTTTGTTTCCCAGTACCCAAATCACACCCGTTAGTACTGTTAGTATGCACTTACTTGCACTTGCGGTTGCGCAGGGCTTACTTTATGCGCTAACAGGTGTTTTATTAGCGTTGTATTGGTCGGGTTGGATTCTAGCGGTGTTGTAGGGTGGGCTTGTTGTGGCTAGAAATACATCAAATAAATACTCAGTTACTCGTCCATAGCTGAACGTCCCTCCCCCAAAGGAGGGGGTTCTGCCTTAATCTCCACGTTTGGCAGGCGGATTGGAAGTAGAAGCGCAGTGGAAGTGTTAAAAATTTGAAAATACACTACGATGTAATATAATCTGTAATAAAAAATTCAAGCAGGAAACAAAATTTTATAATTCTGCTGTTGTTTGAGAAATTTGGCCTAAAATATAGCAGGATATTTTTGTAATATGTTACCCTTGCTTTCTACCCGGTCAGCATATTAATGCTGAAATTAATAAACCAAAAATTAATAAATTAATGGAGTAGTGCTCTGGTCAGTGCTATATTTTAAATACATGTATGTATGTATATTTTAAATAGGATCCAGGTTTTGTAAGATATTTTTTTAGCTATTTTCGATACACTGTTATAATAATGAATGTAACTGCCTTTTGTTTAACGGCCTTTCTGTGTATTTTAACACCTACACTGCGATATACGCCAAGCGTGATGATTTATAGCATAACCAAGCTTGTTTGGGGGATTCACGTTCACTTGTGGACGTATTGCTGAGCTGAGGATCTAGCTTTCCAGAAATAATAGAGTAACAGGTTGTATATAGGTGTGTACAATAATATACATATATGTATATACTAACCTGTTGTATGACCGGTGTTTTCACTTCTTGTCCTAATTTGATGGACAGTTGAGCTTTCAGTATAGGTGATGCTGGTCCCGCTGAAAACAATTAAGTTATCTACAGAGTTAATACTCTCCTATCTCTCTCTCACTCTCTCTTTTACTTTTTTCTCTGCTTATTTTGGTGCGAGATTATTCTAGTCCAAAATAAGTAGATTTTCTATGTACATACCTATAATAAAAATAATCTATGTAATGTATTGTTTTATGTATATCAGTAATCTGATATACATAAAACAATACCCATAACACAAGCTCTGCTTAGCTTCGGCCCAGATAATGCTGTGTGAATTGTCCAGCATTATTTATTTATTACGTCTTCAAGTCAACAAAACGGGGTTGATAATTTTACATACGGGTAGTCCTAGGCCCGGATTAACATATAGGCTACTTTTTACCTCGAAAGAACAAGTGCGAAGTAGCGTTAGGAAGCTAGTAAAAATAAATATAATTACTAGTTTGTGGAGTTCTATTCAGGACTCTCGATCGGATGCCGACGTAGACCTGTTGCGTCTCGCCTGATGCCAATGTCACTTGATTTGGCCCTACACTGCCGCCGAAAACGCTCCTGAAACAGAAGTTTATTTATTTATTATTATTTATTTTTACACATTAATTTCCCAATGCTGGGCAAAGGCCTCCATTTTCTCCTTCCACTCCTCGCGATCCAACGCTGCAACATGCCGCTATGGAAGATGCCTCGAGCTCGTCACGAACAGAAGTTTGTATGAATACAAATAATACGTTATAAAATTCAATGCGTTTATACATAGATACATAGTTTAACAATTATTTGGACAACCGATGTGGTGCGGTGGGCGAAGGTCCGCCTGCGACGCAGGAGGTTGCGGGTTCGATTCCCGCCTCGGAACAATTGTATGTACGATCTGCAGATATTTGTTCCGGATGTTCTGGTCGTTTTCTATGTATAATAAAAATATCTATCTATGTAATTTATTGTACTATGTATATCAGTTATCTAGTACCCATAATACAAGCTCTGCTTACCATGGGGCTAGATAATGCTGTGTGAATGCATTATTTATTTATTAAATAATTCACATCTTAAATTAATGGGAAACACAATCTTCACAAGCGAATGGCACTATGTGCGCGCGACCTGTGCTTCATGAGAGCGCAGTCCGTGTCCAGCCTTCCAGCTATAAGTTTCAGATAGCTACTGGTATCCTATCGGTATAATAATATAGCCCTATCCTTTAGCTCTCGCCTCTTTCGAACCCATGATGTTTATTGTTCAAAGGTATGCAATGGTAGGCATCATCACAGGTCACTGTGAACGGACGGAACTATCATCTTTTCAAGACAGGAGCCACAATAACAATAAAAAAGATGATCAGGAAGACGACACAGGCTACTGTCTAGTAGCCTGTGTTGTCTTCCTGAGTTTCACAGTCTCATGAAGCATGGCTGCTTGTAGTAAGAAGAGACTGTGGTACACTGCACTGCCGCAGAGGCCAGACGAAAAAAGCGATTGAATATTCTCTTATAAGCATCAAACCCACACAAAGAAAAGCTGAAACGAAGCTGACAATCACCTAAAGTCCTGCGTCGTAATTCGCTGTCGTCCGATACTTCAAGAACAATGCACAATTCACTCCCATGAGAGATGTCATAGCTGATCCCCATTACATATGTGGGGGACATAGAATTAAAATAAAATGGAGGAATTCAAACAACCCCGTTGTTTGAATTAGTCTTAGAGATGTTCAACCTATTTAGCTAGACTTCCTAGCAAGGCCATAAATTTACCTTTCTAGCCGTGGGAAATGCGCGGGGGTCATGACCCCCGAGTTTGGTACAACTCGTGAGGTATAATTATTATAGTTCTGTCTCGTCGCACGCGCTGTTGTCCTGAGGTGGCAGTAGTTCGTAGGATTAGCGAAGCCAGCGCAGACAACATGTGTAGTACAACTCACCTAACGAGTCTTGGGAAGTGCGCGGGAGCAATGACTCCCTTCCGACCGAGTTTAGTACAGCAATTGAGGTATAACTTGTATAGTTCATTCGCGTCGCACGCGCTGTTTTCCTGGAGTGGCAGTAGTTCGTAGGAAGAGCGAAGCCAAGCGAGCCCAAAGTGTTCGTTTTCCTGGAAATTGATGCAATTTGCCTAAGGGTATTTTCTGATTTTAAATTGTAAAGTGTGTTCGTTAAAATCGTCAACCGTTGGTAACCGATTTCATATGCTTACTAATGTGCACTAGGCTACACATTAGTAAGTAAGTTAGCCTTTTATTTCCAAAAGTCTTAGTAACATTTTTGATACCAGCTAAATCTAAATTAGTATAGTATTTAATAACCTAATAGTTATACATTTTTAATGTATTACGTTTTATGGTTGTTGGTCGGAGACAAATTTTAGGGTGCCCGCGGTGGTAAGGTGAGCAAGGTACGAGAATATACACTTCACGAGCGTCAGCGAATTGTACGATGGTGGGTGGTGTGATGGCACAATATTATGATAGTTCTCTAAATAATTCAATAAGTAAGAACTGTTAAATTTCATTATATATGAATGGTCGAGTGTTTAGTACCTACCGTCTTTTTCATGCGCATGTAAGTATTGAATAATCTTTTATATAAGACATTTCACTATATCATACATTTTTTATTACTGTCCATTATTTAAGGCACCTATCTTTGGCCTCCTCCATCCTTCAAAACTGTCTGTTTATCACAATAGGCCTATCATGACCGCAGTGACAATCAAGCCACGCCAAAGGAAGAAAAAAATATCCACTGTCAGTGGCGTCGTGTCACATAGATTGCTCGATACATACCTCCTATAATGAGTGCTTTAGCGCCCTGTCTACTAGTTGCTCGCTATGCTAGGTAAAAAAAAGTCCAAAAAGTCCACGAAAAGAGACCTAAGCCCTCCTAAAAGTACACATATAACTTATTGGGCCAATTCTGCCAAACGTGCCGTAGGGTTCTAGACCAAGATCGGTCTAGCTAGCCATATTAGGGCTGTGATAGAAAAAAATCCGTAATTTCAAGGGTCGTCATCGAAATCGATGAGGAGGCCTATTTTGCCTAACTAATTATATAGCCGCATCTGCCTGCAGTCTTTTGCTGCCCATTATCCTATCAGGTCATCACTTAAGCACACATTTACACCGGTTGTCAGTTCTCCGAGACATATAAAAATTTAACATTAAATGCTGACATTGTTGTAGAATAATATTGTTTTTTTTTTGACATCATTATATATTTTTATTTTGTTGAATTATTATTTGTTATTATTATTGTATTTTTTTTTTATGTATGACATTGTATATTATATTCAATAAGGTCCGCATGTGCATGTACAAATTTCAGATACAATTCTATTATTGTGATTGAATAAAGATTATGAATTATAGCCAGCCACTTTCAGCAGAGCTATGGCTATGGCGAGAAGTTCATCTCACATCTCTGCTGGGTTGATATAAAGAAGGCCAGTACTCTACTTTTCTAAATACATGCAATGATGTTATTTGTTGGTAATAACCTGTACAGCCCGTTGTTGCATGTGCGATTGCTGCAAGGTGTTGATTGGCGTCGTTATTTGACTTACAGGTGATTGCGCTTGCTCTTGTTGTACTGGTTTTTGAGGAGTCTAGAACAATATACATAAAAATAAATACTTTTTACTAAAGATGTGTTCCTATAAAGCAAAATTGTATTTTTCGTATTTACGTTAACTTCCGGTGCTCAGATTTTTTCATCCGATACAATAAAATAATCCTTACAAGAGTAGATTGGCATAAAAAAATTACCACTTTGATTCATTTTAAGTCGCTACTCACACTTAACCAAAACATTTTTGATGCCAAAATTATTTTCTCTTAAAAGGATTATGATGTTTCAAAAGAAACTGCACCTGTATCTCCTCGGGTTATGGGTGCCCTAGTACTGTCCCAGGTAAAAAAAGACTCAGTATAAGCACAATATGCACACTGTTGGTGTGCCTTTAATAAATAAATAAATAAGTGAACAAAAATCTATCTATGATTGATGATCAAAAATCTATGATTACTATATTTCCTAGTTTTACTTGTGCTATTTGAAATTTGTGACGTGTCCTGTAAGGTATAAAGGAAATAAAGCTCTTTATGAACAAGTATATTAATTATAGTTTACCTGCGGCTGGGACTGCGGTTGCTGCTGCGGTGTCGGCGGCGGCGCCTCCCGCTCTTGTACCGCGGCGAGCGCGGCCGGACCGCTCACCGTCTCCACCACTCGCATTAGGATACAGGCTTTAGGGCCGTAGCTTTGAGCCTAGGAACAGAATCAAAAAAATGTTTAACAAAAGAGATAAATTAAATGTAACGCAGATTTGTATCAAGGTGATTAGTACTTTAAAATGGTGTTGACCAGTTTACTGTTAAGCCGGAGTTTGTAAAATTTACTTAAACTTAGAATTTAAATAATACAAAAAGTTTGAGTAGATTTTTGCTAGGTATACATTTTTCTTCGTGTGGCTACGTTACACTGCCTTAGATTACGTAAAGGTATAAAACTTTTCTTTCTTTAAAGATTGATCATTGCGGTGTTTAAATAAACTTAGCTTGATTTAATACTATGTGAACATATCATCCCTTTTTTGTTTGTACAAGTTGGTACCACACTACAAAGCCTGTGAAAACTCAAATGCAAAGAAAATACTGTTGTAATAATTGATTTTGCCTCAAGTGCCATTATTTGAAGAAAGATTCTTTGTTAATGGCAGTTGCCATTAACAAATATCCAATCAGACACGGTTGGACACTTTTCTACTAATGTCAAGTAATGGAAAATAATTTTAAAATTAATAAGTTATCAAATTATGAAGATGGTTTGATATTTTCACCAGAGCCTAGTTCGTTATCTAGCAAGGTGTACCACGAGCAGGTTAGGTTGGCTTGGGAGACGACATGTTGGAGTCCCCTTTACACTCCGTGACATTAGTTGCCAATTTTCAATGAATGGTGTCAATTCATTACATGAAATGAACCTCACCTCTACAGTAACCAACGACACCAACGTATGGACCAATCCGGGCACGCGCGCCACTGATTCGCTGGCGCGGTCGCCCAATGACGTCAATGCGTACACGCACTCTAACGTGCAAACCAACACCATTATATCCCGGAGGGTGAGCAGCGCGCAAACGTCCGAGTATACCTGAAAGAGTTGATAGAATTAGTTCAATCGAACATGACTTTAAAGCCTATCCCATATATTGTAATTTGAATATAATAATAATTTATTTTTATTTTATATAATATGCTAGCTAACTTTATTGATGTCTGAAATAAACATATTAAATTTAATATCACATCTCCTCTAGTAGCCAGGCTAAATAAGCTTTTGTCTATGACCTAAACAAGCTTATCTTAAGTCTAGATTCAATATAGAAAGTGATTTTGTTAGCACTAAAACCTAATCTAACTGGCCAAAATATAGCCTTGTTTTTCGCTTATAAAAAGAAGGAGACGGCAACATTTAAGCTAGTTAGATTAGGTTTTTTGTTGCGAAAAGAAACACTACCTAAACCAAACAATGCGTAATTTATTAAATATGAAAGAAAGAACTAAAATTTTGTTACGTAGTCGATGATTTTTGTTTATTTTACCCTTAAACAAGGCCTTGCCTAAGCCTTCCGGCGCTCATACTCCCTATTTTCGCCAGGCGTTTCGCACAACATGTGTCACCTAACTATTCTACTTCGACTGCCAGCCTAACTGGTTCCTACCTTTGCCTCCAAAGACTTGAGCAAGGCATCCTCATTGAGCTCGTTCTGTGCCAGTTTGTTGAGTAACTCTAGAGCGGCGAGTAGGCGCGCGCGGTCCTCGGATACAAGCGCCGATTGGATGGTTGATAGCACGTGTCGGGAGAGAAGGCAGGTCGCGGGGTCCTGAAAAATAAATTATAAATAAATAATTTTATTCAAAACAACTTAGGACGAAATTGAGTTTTATAGAGGACCTTTTGGACTGTATCTGGTAATTTTTCTAGTTGACCTTTTTTTATACTTGGATGTTTTCCGATTGGAAGATTCCATAGTTGGGTTAAGCTTAAGCACCAGGACATTTTTCTTTTTTGACATTAGTCGTGCAAATCAATAGTTTTGCCTGAAATAGCCTCTTACCTTTATAATAAGTTCTGTTAATCCACACAGCCTCAAGATAAGCAGAACTTATACCGGCAAGATATATTATAAATGACAGCCTTGTCCCTTTATAATAAGTTCTGTTAATCTGCACAGCCTCAAGATAAGCAGAACTTATACTATACATAGATAAAAGCCTATTACCTTTATAATAAGTTCTGTTAATCCACACAGCCTCAAGATAAGCAGAACTTATACTATACATAGATAAAAGCCTATTACCTTTATAATAAGTTCTGTTAATCCACACAGCCTCAAGATAAGCAGAACTTATACCGGCAAGATATATTATAGATAGATGAAAGCCTTACCTTTATAATAAGTTCTGTAGATACATTCCCAAGGGTATCCAGTCCCGACTGCCGTAGCGTACCGACCCAGCAGTTCGCGCAGAGAAGTAAAAACCTGAAATAGGCAACAAACATTATATTAAAATTAATCCTATGAGACTGACTAAGTAATTGTTAGAATCAATGTCCCTAATCAAATTAGAATTGAAAAAACTCTGGGTACCTAAGCCTTAAATCAGAAAATAGTTTTATTTCAATGTTCATTAAAATTAATGGTATTATTTAGTTTTGATTAACATTGAAATGATTTAGTTGACCTTGGAATAACTATTTGATACGAACTAATGGGGAAAAAAATCACAATAGTTCTGTCAACAGAAATACTCAACAGAACAGGTGGGAGTAAACGGTATCTATTCATTTAAACTTAATGTTTGCCATTTAATATAAATTATTTTGCTGTGAGCAAAATAAATATGTAAATCTAAACCTCATGATCAACCTATAATAGTCCACTGCTGGACATAGGCCTCCCCTTATGAGCGCCATAGCGCTGTGTCTTCAGCTTGCCGCATCCAGCATCTGCCTGCAGTCTTTCGAAAGTCGTCATCCCACATGGCCGGAGGGCGTCCTCACTACATTTGCCGAGTCGCGGTCTCCACTCAAGAACACATTTACCCCAGAAATGTGTGTGATCATGTATGGTATGGCCAAATCTAAACCTAAATTGTAAAAAAAAAAAACAAGTATACACACCTTATAAGGGTGTTGTTCTTCGCCAAGTATTGAACATTCTCATCGTGGAAGGACAGAGACCGGACAATAGATGCGATTTGAAGCACCCTCTGTGTGTAGACGCAGTGAGCCCCACCACCCAGTGCAGACGCAAACAGCTGGGATTCTTCTGATGGTTCCGACACCCAGTCTTCTAGTATATCCTGTTGAAGATGAGATGAAGATATTTATATTTATTTAGATATTAGTATACCTGTTAGTGTAGTTTATCATTTAAGTGTGTAAAACTGTTTTTCTTCCGAATAAAGCAAAATAAATAATAAATAAAAATAGGAATGTATTTGAAAATCACAAATTTACATGGTAGTTAAAGTTAATTATAACTATTTATGACACGAAATAAATTTCCTTTAGTGTCTCAATTATTTATTGTTTTTATTTTACTAGATGCGCTACGCGTCTTCCTGCCTGTGTGTAAATCTATGTGTCAATCAAATTATTTATAAACCTTCCTCTTGAATCACTCTCATCTATTTTAAAAAACCGCATCAAAATCCTTTGCGTAGTTTTAAAGATCTAAGCATACATAGGGACAGACAGACAGCGGGAAGCGACTTTGTTTTATATTATGTAGTGATTTTTGCCATCAATAAGCAAACTCTATGTAAGGTTTTTACGTATGGCCATAGCTTGAACCATCAGCTCTCGCTGTTTTGCATCAATGTTCTGAGTGAACTTGCCAGTCACAAAATAAAGATGAAAAATTGGCTTCGATTCCCGCCTCGGGACAAATGTTTGTTAGATCTGCAGATATTTGTTCCAGGTTTTCTGGTCATTTTCTACGTATAATAAAAAATATCTATCTATGTAATTTATTGTATTATGACTGATATTCATAATACAATATAATAACAATATTAAAATAACAAAATTATCTAGTATCCATAACACGAGCTCTGCTTAGAAACTCTTCATAACAGTTTTTGAAGTTGTTCTTTCAATAAAAAAATTTCTTACAGTTTTAAAAGTGTATTACAGACAGTGATGAACACTCTCGACTCTTAACGAATTTACCTGATATGTATGTACCACCACTGAACTTGATTCGATATGGCTACCCCGGCCGCGTCTCGAGATACTTGAGATATCATAACACAAGCTCTGCTTAGATAAAACTCTGTGAATTGTCTAGCATTATTTATTTATTAAATACTTACGAAATCGCTAACAATCTTGTCCAGATCCTCAAAATTGTCCTTCATCGTCAGACAATCAGTCAGGTTGTTATGCGCTGCCATAGCTTGAACCATCAGTTCCGGTTGTTCTCCATCTATGGTCTGAGTGAACTTGGTCTCATCTGCCAGCTCCCTGGCGCCTCCACCGCCGGCTCGGAGCTTCCAGAACTCGTCTGGATAGCGGCCACGGGCTTCGAAGTAGGAGCGGCCGATCGTTTCTCGAAGACTTGCTGAAAACCGTTGAATATGCTTATAGAATAACATACATGAAACAGAGAGCTAATAGGGCGGAACAAAGGCGAGCTCCACCCTAACAGTTCCCTTTTATAGGCTATGGCGTCTACGAGTAGATATATAATTTTGAATTTTTTTATTGTCTAGTAAATACACAGAGTATAATTACATCTAGCCATGGAATTAGCTAATGAGTAATTTCGTTTTAACTTACTTTTATAACAACATATTACATATACACATTTTACTTCCTAGGCATATTGGAAATTAGACTTCCGATCAGGATGCCTAAGAACGTGTCCATTGGCACTATTCTTATTATCTCATTAAGGTTCAAGACACTTTGTTCATGTGTTCTTTAAGATAGCACTTCTGCACATACACTAGTATGTATAATAAAAAAAATGTTGAGAGTTTTATTTGGATGCATAAAAACATGTTCGAAAAAAGATATCCTTTATTTATTATTGTAGACGAGCAGCTGATAGCTGATATACACAATTACACAGTGTGTATATCACAGTGCTTTCGATTTTCACTCTACTAGTTTGTCTCTTATAGTGGTCAGATTGTGCGTTCGTAACCAGCGGTCGAGTCTTTGAAGCTGTTCACAGAGGGATTTACTTGAGTAAAGTCTCAGCAATCTCCATTAATGAAATAGTGTCACTTAAGTAAGTGGTTATCCCAACGTGGTCGATCTCGATAGTCATTGAAAGTTTCGGCACTTACGATGATTATAAACCCCAGCATGTGCCAGCAGAAAGTCCAAGATATGCGGGGTGGCCGCCAACGGTAGCCGATTCGAATGGTCCGCCGCTAGTACCGTGCACACATTCACAGCAAAGTCTTGTTCATTCGGCATTGGCGAGAGCAGTGACAATGCCAGCCGTTCAGAGTGGGTCGCAGTTGGACGTTGCACTGTACGCAACGCTTCGCCAGACGCTGTGGATGTAATAATAATCAATTAGTTGTGATCTTGACTCATTAGTAGGAGTTCCACACCATCAAAACAATCAGAGTTGTTGCTGAAGGCCATAAAGCTTTTTATAACAGTATTTGTAACTCTTTGATTTATGATGACCTTTGTTTTAGGTTTAATGGAAATGAGCAGGTTTATAATGATAACATGTTAATGTGGCCCATTGCAAAAATGACTACTTAATATATAAAAAATAGCAAAAATAATTTCATGCATACTCAAATTCAAGTAGCCCATTCTGACCTTATATTCATACAAGAATTCATGAAATAATGACATGCTTTTATGGTAAATCCCCTAGAATGACATTCACACATTCTCTGTGAAAAACTTATGATCACATATAAATAAACAAACACCATCACAAAAACAAAACCCCAATAACTCATATTAGTTCTAGGTATCTACACTAAAAGTCTGTTTAATTACTTTCGAACACTTCATAACAGTATTTGAAGTTGTTCTCTCAATAAAAAATGTACTTACAGTTTTAAAAGTGTATTACAGACAGTGATGAAACAGACTCTTAACGAATTTACCTGATATGTATGTACCACCACTGAACATGATTCGAGGCATATGGCTACCCCGACCGCGTCTCGTCAACTCTTCTTCGATATCAAGATCATCATCACGGCCTGGGGGTCCTTTGGTTCGCTCAAATCTAAACAAAACAATGGTTTGCCATAAACTCACTAGATAATAATAATAGGTATTTATTTTAATAGATTTTATAATCTGAAATAAATACAATACAATTTATTTCAGATTACCATAAATAGGAATTATCCATAATTTAAGTTAAAAATACTTGTGTACTTAGCTAAATCTAGGTTAAGGTAGCAATATCCACCTGTCTTATAGTCTCTCTGCCAGACTTAATAATTTAATAATTATTATACTCTTAACAATAATTGTTTAAACTTTAAACCATTTGTGTACAAACATTTCTGAATTGAGATGTAATGGAACCATCTAAACTCAAAGAAGTCAATACATACTTACAAAAATGTATTGGAAACTTACTTCTCCAAATGTATCCCATATATCCTGCGCAGTAATGTGGATCCATTTATACAAGGGTGAGGCAGCTGCAATGGGCGCAAAAACGTTTCCCAGACATCTGTCTGATTCACCTGAAAATAGATATTATTATGAACTTGTGTCCTATCTAGTTAGGCCCTATTAACTGAGATTTTATAAGATATAATTTTATACCTTCCCGATACCACCTCTTTGTTGGACTAAGGAGTAAAACAGATATAAATCCAATTCAATTCCGTTCACGATAGGGGGCTTCAAAGTGATGCTGAAATGCAGATTATAACGTTAGGTTTTACATCGTTTTATATAGTCAAGACGATGGATTATAGTTTCCTCACTTTTTGCTCTCATTGAACTGCCGAAGCTCTTTCATAAAAGCTTCCTTATCCCTCATATAGCTGCTGGATTTAGTGTTTATTTGTAATTTAGACATTTTTCAGATTTGGAGCGGCGGCTTGAATGCCAACTTTTACCGCAGCAATAAGGTTCCGGCAACTGCTTTTTAGTGTAGATGAAGAGTGGAAGCCGAATAATGTAATAGATTATTACATTTCAGTCACAAAGTACTTCATTCACGAAATTTTTACAACAAATCACCGGAATTTCAAAGAATTCACATATTTTTTTGACAACACAAGCCAAGCAAACATGAACAATCAAGTTAATCAAGCACAAGCAGGGTGACCAACTAAAAACTGCTAGATCTGCCACACAATGGCATAGAATTCTGTCGAAATCTGGCAAACATAACGTCAAAATTAAAAATATGCCTTCATCCATCCTTCATCATACATATTTCATACTATCTCCTTCATGGAAACTGAAAAAATCTAATAAGTAACATTTAGTTGAACTATCTTTAGATCGTTAATAACGGTGTGCAATGCAGCTCAAGTTATTCTAGCTAGAGAAACAACATGAGTAACTTGAACTGCACGCTGTAAACTTTACAGATATCGATATAGATCAGCTAACAGTCGTTTGTATTTTAGACAAACGAATGTTAGCTGATTATAATCAACATTCCAAATTTCAACCAAATATTTCTTTATTTTTAAAAGTAAGCAAAACTGCTTTCACGGATTTCTGAAAAATTACTGGTTTCAGGCAAAAATGTTCATGCAATCTTTCAAAATAATCTGAAATAATCGACCATTTTGCCATAGCTAAAATAAAGGAGACAAATGCGCCAAACAAAATGGCAGAGATCTGCTACAAATAGTTACACTTCAAGCAAGCTTACTTGAATCCAACAAAATGCCGCTAGCGAAAAAAATCGAATCAATCAAATGTCGCCAACTACAACCTGCTAGCCATCTGCTAGCTATAATCGATAGTCATCATGACACACCGCCGACCAGCGGAGTTTGAGGTTGAGATCATCGACCTCCGACGACGACGGAAGTATTAGTTTCTTGTTATCGACTGTCTAGTAGATACAGCAAAGTCCCTGGGCAACTGGGCATTTATAAAGAAACGGAACAGAGACAAAGCTTCGTGCAAAATTGTTACCACCTCTTTTGGTAGGGTTGTCGGGTTGTCACAATAGGTGAAGACAAATGAAACGTATTATTCAGTATGATATAATACTTTACAAATTACTTACTCTAATAATTTAAGAGCTTGGGACACCACTCGGGACACCACTGTTGATAACGGTGACATGTCCCGACGTATCGGGAATTCGGGACGAATGGCAACCCTATATTAGAAACTATTATAGCTGTTCCCCGCATTTTCACTAGCGGATAATTCGAATTTCACATCTCTAGAGTTATTTTTTCCCGTTCAGTATTCTTGGTGAATTTTGGGAACCTCCTTTTTTGAAGTCGTAGGTATATTTGAAAAATCTCAAATATAATGCGAAAGTTATTCTGTCTGTCTACTATCTTTTAATTCACGTCTAATCGGCCTAAAGAGAATACAATAAAATATGGAACTAAATCGGCTCGTGGCGGACGGCGCGGCGGCAGCGGCGATGGTGGATGAACGGGAGATTTGTTTCACGAGTGACGATAATGTAATTTTCTCCTGTCCAAGCCGAATTTTGGCTATGGGGCGGCGCGTTGGCGGATAAATTTTGCCCATGCGCAGTACAGTACACATGATAGTGTACAAGTGGGTCCGCAAACACAGGTGCACTGTATTACGGTAGGTAGGTAGGTACGTTTATATTGGTTCATAGCATGTTCTTTGGTTGGTTCATTGTTATTTATTCATAAGGATAGGTATGTTACTTACAGGTCACATTATCACATTATTATCACTTAGGTCTTAAGTATTTTCCATCTTTGTTATTCGTGGTAGGTAGGTAGGTATATTGCACAAAATTAAATTGGTAATAGAATGTCTGCGTTTGGTTATAGCACGACACAGGCCATTTGAGGAGTTAGCGCTGGGAGAATGTACCATATCTCCTCTTTTTTACTTTCATTGCCTTTTTACACATTAGGCCAACGTCAGAGACCTACTTCGCGTAGGTATGTTGATAGTTGGCCGGCAAAACGACTAGTGTCGGTTTTTCGTGCATACATGAAGACTTTAAGAGATCTAGGCGCGCTCCGAAAACAGTGTTCACACTTGGTTCACACTGTTGGCGTGTTAGGTATTTTATTATGCCTGTAGCTTCGCGCGCGTTGTTTCTATGAAAATGATTTAAGGCCATTTATATCCTAAGGGGACTGATTTTTGGGATAAAAAGTAAGAAGCCTGCTTTCCAGGTCTCTAAATCCGTATTTTTGCAAAATTTCAGCCTGATCTGCTAAGTAGTTTTGGCATTAAGAAGTAACTAACATCCATCTATCCATCCACAACTTTAGAATTTTTAATATTAGTAAAACGTAATGTAATTTGTACCTACAGTAAGTTAAATTTATATAAATTGCCGTGATTGCAATATACAGCTCCATCTTTGTCGAAGCGCCAATGTAGAATGAACAGTAAGCCAATGTGCGAACGAAATCCTTTCAACTGTTTATTGGACCAACATGTTGGCCCAGCGCATTGGCCCAGTGTGTACGGGCCGCTTAAAATTATGATGTAGGTCCCTACTTGTTTAGATTTATTCACAACATCATCGCACTGCACAACAATTTTGATTGATTTTATTCAATTAAAACAAATAATCTCTTATTTACAGGAATACATTGAACTCAAAATTTATTGATATCATCATCATCATCATCATATATATATAAATAATATATTATGTAGTTATCCCAAAAAAGTTCAATACTCTATTTCTTACATTTAATTAAGCAGTTGTTAATGTATGATAGTACTTGTTATATCTAATGCACACAGAAAAATCTAAAAATTGAGGCACTGCATTTATCAGAGAAAAAACAGATTTAAAACGACGTAGTAGGTTGCGGTTTCGATTTCCGCCGCAGGACAGAAAAATAAGATATACGAGATCACTTGTAAGAGATATTTGTTACAAGTGATCTTGTTGTCTTGGATTAATAATAGAGAATATTTATATTATGTATTGTATAAAGTAATTCAGTTATCCAGTGCCCATGAGTGAGATTATGCTGATTGTTCAGCATTTTTTATGTATTTAGAAGATCTCTGCCATCTATTGAGTTCTAAGGTATACTATGTATAACATTATTTCTTTTTTAGAAAAGGCATAATTGCAAATGTATCTGTGCCTATAGGCTTTATTATGACATTCAACTCTAAAAATGCTTTCTTAAAGTACTTTACTCAGGGTTACTTGTCTGACAGTTTGTAGGTTGACTCATCCTGCGTCGGTAACCATGTTCCTGATTCTGATTGACCCTATGTTTTCGATATACCATACGACGTTTCTTTTCTTTGGGAAAGATCTTGTCAATACCTTTCACTCGTGCAACAAAATCTGTAAATGCATCATCTTCAAAAAGGTGAGTTTCAGAAGGTGGGATTTCATACAAAGCTTCTTTATGAATTTTGTTTTGTGGTTTGTAGAGTTTCCTTCGATCTTGTATGATTTCTTGTCGACGTCCACATGTATATTGAAGTAATCCATCAGAATTTTGTCTAAACTTCGATTCCTGGCCATGGAATAATTTAGACACTTTGTCTTGCATGTTTCTTGGCAAATCCTTTACTGTTTCACGGAAAATCATTGAGTTCTGTAGGAGGCCATTAACCATTGCACCACAAGTGAGATCAAATCTCTTGAGAAGTTCATTGTATTTGGAGTCAGGTGTAAGCTCTGCTAGCAAGTCATTAGGTTTAAGGGCACAAAAGCCCGGGGAAGCTTCGTACTGGTCTTGTACTCTAGCATATCTGACAGAGGTCCAACCAGGTACTCTAAACTTCTGGCATACCATGTAATGTGCAAGAGTGTCAGGATCAGCATCTGGCATTTTGGGCTTCTTGGTTATGGGGGTTGGTGGTTCCTGATATTGGATAGGGTCCTGCACAAATTCAATATTATGACCGAAATTAATATTTGGATTTATCAGTATTTGTCCAGGATTTTCAAAGATGATTATGGCGGGATTATCCATAATTTGAGCAGGATTGTTCATCATTTGTGCAGGGTTGTTCATCATTTGTGCAGGGTTGTTAATTATTTGAGCACCATTTTCCATAATCTGTACAGGATTTTCCAAAATGTGAACAGCTCTTTCCATTATTTGAACAGGATGTTCCATTATTTGCACTGGATTTTCAATAAGTTGAACAGGATTTTCCATTATTTCGACGGGGTTTTCAATCATTTGAGCAGGATTTTGTATAATTTCAACTGGAGGAGGTTTTGCAGCCATTCTCATTTTTTTCATAAATGCGAAAAAAACTAATTTATCCCTTTCAGTTTCAGTTTCATTTGACGAAACACTCTCTTCGTCGGTAGGCTCAGACTCGCTCCATCCATCAGGGGTTGGGCTGTTGCTGAACAGATCTTCCATTTTCTAGTTGTGGTTCAATGTTGTCGAAAGCCTTAAATCTGGCTAATCTCTTAAAAATATAGTACCATCGTAGTCGAAAGTTTGTTGGGATCCTTGTCACTTTTATTTAATTCAACTAAAATCACAAATCACTTCGTGCTGCCTAAATAAAACAGTAGGTAGGCTCAAAAAGCTTCTTTACTTTTGCTTTACAATGGGCTATGAAATGAATGAATAATAGAGCATAGACCAATTAGTATTTAATGTAGTGCCGATTTATTGATTTTATCATAGGATTTTATTTTATGATTCGTTCGTAGTCTGGTCCCGTTTGATAATATTCATCTATGGTCTAGTCGTCGGTCAACTTCATTCATTCATAATGTCTTGTCTTGTCGGCTCGCCTCGCTGTGACGTGCGTGAGTGATGTGCCGCTGGCTGGCGGCGCGCGGTGGCGCACAGTGGTACGGTTTGAGAGCTTCCCTTTCATAGGAATTTATTTTTTTTAATATTTATTTTTGCTTCATTAAAGGGTCAAATATGATTGAAATCGACATAAAACCGAATAATTTAATTGTTTTAACCTATTATACTGCTCAAAAACCATAAAAAGAGAACTTGAACATTTTAAATGTATGAAAACGAAAATGTTTTTCAAAATATCTCATTACTGTTAAGAGCTGTTGAGCTTTAATGTATTAAATATTGTTACTGGGGCTAAAGTGATCCTATATGACCTTTGACCTTCACCCCCCGCGTCCCCCTGTAAGAGATATACGGTTAGTAAAATTGCAATATTTGACGAGTAAAAATTAAGATTTTTGCTTCTGTAAAGTGTCAAATATGATTGATATTGACATAAAACCGAATAATTTAATAGTTTTACCCTATTCCACTACTAAAAAATCGTAAAAAGTGAACGTGAAAATTTTCAATGTATGAAAAAGAAAACGTCTTTCAAAATATCTCAATACTGTTAAGAGCTGTTGAGCTACAACTTATTGAGTATTATTACTGGGGCTAAAGTGATCCCATATGACCTTTGACCTTGACCCCCTACTTTCCCCTGCAAGAGATACGGTCAGTAAAAATTGCAATATATGACGAGTTTATTTATTTTTTGTCAAATATGATTGAAATTGAATTATAACTGGATAATTTAAATGTGTTAACCTATTCTACTACTAAAAAACCATAACAAGTGAACTTGGACGTTTTTAATGTATGAAAACGAAAATGTCTCAAAATATCTCACTACTGTTCATACCTGTCTAATAGATACGGTTTCAATAATTATACTACTACACCTACCTATTTAGTTTAAAAATAATCCGGCGTTACTTCATTACGTTAACAATTACCTACTTTACTTTGCCTTACTACCTGACCACCTGACCCATAATTCATATACCTGGTCAGTGTTCAATCATCAGGTTATCAGGTAGTCACCTGGTTACCTGCTACCTAGTTATTGGTAATGAGTGAAAAATTGTTGAAACAGAGGTATATTAAGTTATCACACGGATAATAAAATTGATAATCTTAATAATATCAAAACAAATAATAAATACATGACAAAATACAATAATTAAAAATTTCAACAATTTCAAAAGTATCTGTATGATTTAAACACTTTTTTAATAATATTTTATTTCCTGACACATGAAATAAAATATTACAATTTTAATAACATGGAAAACAATGAAAAATGACATTACAAAGTAAATGAAAATTTAGACAAATAAAAAAAAAACTAACATAAAATTAAAACAATAAACAGCTTACATTATTTAAACCTTACAAAAAGTATACTCGAAATACTTTTAGCAGGGCTGCAGTTTAACAGGGTTCAGTCAGTTAGGGATCCTACATCTATAATAAATAAATAATAATAATAAATAATGCTGGACAATTCACACAGCATTATCTAGCCCCAAGGTAAGCAGAGCTTGTGTTATGGGTACTAGATAACTGATATACATAATACAATACATTACATAGATAGATATTTTTTTATTATACATAGAAAACGACCAGAACACCCGGAACAAATATCTGCAGATCGTACACACAATTGTTCCGAGGCGGGAATCGAACCCGCAACCTCCTGCGTCGCAGGCGGACCTTCGCCCACCGCGCCACATCGGTCATCAATCTATGAATTCAATATTTTCTTTATCGGCACTGGAGGTTAATGCAACTAATTCTTTTGCTTCTTCTGTCAAAGGCATATGAGAATGTTGACTTATCTTAGGTCTAAAACTTGACACATGAAAAATATGGATCAGATGAAATCATCAAATTATGAATCACATCCTCATTTGTAGCAATCCTACTCATTTTCCGGGAATGAAAACAACGGAAATTTTTTAAAATCTTTGTTTCGAGCCTCAGGAGGCTTCACCTTCTCAGAGAGTTTACCAATGGGTATGAAGTTATTATGCTCAACAATATCTGCTCCATGCATAAGTAACTTATGTACACTTGATGGCATATAATACCAGGGATAAAGTTCAACATATTTTTTAGCAGTTTTGGTTATCTCTTTTTATGTTATTTTACTTTGTAATGTCATTTTTCATTGTTTTCCATGTTATTAAAATTGTAATATTTTATTTCATGTGTCAGGAAATAAAATATTATTAAAAACCTGTTTATATCATACAGACACTTTTGAAATTGTTGAAATTTTTAATTATTGTACTTTGTCATGTTTTTATTATTTGTTTTGATATTATTAAGATTATCAATTTTATTATCCGTGTGATAACTTTATATACGTAGGTACTTGACAATGCGATTGCAGATACTTTTAGCTGGTTTATATTTTAATACATACTATCTCACTAAGTCCTTGTACATAAATATAGGTATAGAAGTAATTCATAACATTTTTAAACTAAATAGGTAGGTGTAGTAGTATAATTATTGAAACCGTATCTATTAGACAGGTATGAACAGTAGTGAGATATTTTGAAAGACATTTTCGTTTTCATACATTAAAAACGTTCCAAGTTCACTTGTTATGGTTTTTTAGTAGTAGAATAGGTTAACGCATTTAAATTATCCAGTTATAATTCAATTTCAATCATATTTGACAAAAAATAAATAAACTCGTCATATATTGCAATTTTTACTATCCGTATCTCTTGCAGGGGAAAGTAGGGGGTCAAGGTCAAAGGTCATATGGGATCACTTTAGCCCCAGTAATAATACTCAATAAGTAGTAGCTCAACAGCTCTTAACAGTATTGAGATATTTTGAAAGACGTTTTCGTTTTCATACATTGAAAATTTTCACGTTCACTTTTTATGATTTTTTAGTAGTGGAATAGGGTAAAACTATTAAATTATTCGGTTTTATGTCAATATCAATCATATTTGACACTTTACAGAAGCAAAAAATCTTAATTTTTACTCGTCAAATATTGAAATTTTACTAACCGTATATCTCTTACAGGGGGACGCGGGGGGTGAAGGTCAAAGGTCATATGGGATCACTTTAGCCCCAGTAACAATATTTAATACATTAAAGCTCAACAGCTCTTAACAGTAATGAGATATTTTGAAAAACATTTTCGTTTTCATACATTTAAAATGTTCAAGTTCTCTTTTTATGGTTTTTGAGCAGTATAATAGGTTAAAACAATTAAATTATTCGGTTTTATGTCGATTTCAATCATATTTGACCCTTTAATGAAGCAAAAATAAATATTTAAAAAAATAAAATCCTATGAAAGGGAAGCTCTCAAACCATACCACTGTGTGGCGGCGCGTAGTCTTTGTTTTGCACGTGATCCTGAAAACAAAACTCTGCCAGAGTCGGCCCGATGAATAAGTACCTAATAATTTTTGCATTTTGTTTTTAAGTTTTATGGATATTACATTTGATTCTTTCCGTTCAAGTCTGATCCGAGGACCCATACCAACAATCGGCGCGGGGAGCGAAGGTACGCCTGCGACGAAAGAAGTTGCGGGTTCGATTCCCGCCTCGGAACAATTGTGTGTACGATCTGCAGATATTTGTTCCTGGTTTTCTGGCCGTTATCAACGTATAATAAAAAATATCTATCTATGTAAATGTACCTATTGTATTAAATCCAGTAATCTAGTACCCATAACACAAACGTTTGCTTACCTTGGGGCTAGATGATGCTGTGTGGATTCTCCAGCATTATTTATTAATTTAAATATTTTTTTCTATATTAATGTCATTCTGTGTCATTGGAGGATTTTCGTGCATAGATGACAAAATAGACACACGCACGCTAAAAGTACTGTAGCGTGTAATTGAATTTGCATTTTTAAAAGCTATATTTTTCCTTTTGTATTTATTTATTTTGTATTCGGTAGATGCCTCAAAACATCCATGAGAGGTTTCTCAAAATCAGTTAGAAATTAGCATGCCTAATTAATAGGAATATATAATGATATAATATAATGATATAATGCTGGACAATTCACACAGCATTACCTAGTCCCATGTTAAGCAGAGCTTGTGTTATGGGTACTAGATAACTGATATACATAATACAATACATTAAATAGATAGATATTTTTTATTATACATAGAAAACGACCAGAACACTCGGAACAATTATCTGCAGATCGTACACACAATTGTTCCGAGGCAGGAATCGAACCCGCAACCTCCTGCGTCGCAGGCGGACCTTCGCCCACCGCGCCACATCGGTCGTCGAATAGGAAGGTCGTCCTACGTACGTAAGTAGTAATTGCTGCCTTCTGCACATCACTACTTACCTAAAAATGACAAAATGTGGCTTTATCAATGTCAAATCCACCTGACAAAAATGATCTGTCAAAATAAAGCATGCCGGACCGGACTTTGTTTTGGTTGGTTGGTGTTTTGTTTGAGTTATTTATGGTATTGAGATTTGAGGTTACCAAGAGGTTAGAATCAATGTGAAATAATTTGTAAAGTGTGAAAAATTATAACAAAATATCCTCAAAATGGTCAAAAAGAAGATAGACAACCGTATAAGAGTGATGATAGAGAATGGAGTAAAAATGGGACATCGTACGATGATTCTACTCGTTGGCGATAAAGGCAGGGATCAGGCAAGTTTATTTCCATTTTTGTTGATAAATTTACGTTTGTTTTATAGATTTAGGGAATGCTAATTGAAAAGCATTAAACTCAGTTTCAAGTTTTTATTTCGAATACTAGAATATGCCATTTTTATACCTTCTCAGAGCTGTTTGCAATTTATACTCAACGCCCGAGTACCTAGTCTAATATGAGGCAAGTAATGTAGAATAATAAGCTACATAACTTGCCCCCACAACCCCTTAATAGGAATGAAGGTTGAAAAAGTAACACATAGCTTTATAAGCTACTAGCTGGTCAGCTAAGTTATAGTATGTATAGGAAATTTTGATGTTTAAATAATGTTGTGGCCGAACCCATCTAATACTCTGTGTTATTTATATCATTTCAGGTTCCAATTTTGTATGACATGCTCGTTAAATCAACTGTTAAAGCAAGACCAACTGTCCTTTGGTGCTACAAAAATAAAGATGAAGCCATTAGCAAGTAAGTATTTATTTATTTATTTATAACTTTAATGCACCACAAAGGGTACAAAGGGGCCCAATCTTTGTACCCTTAATGCTGAGGCATTTTCTACCTGCCGACCAGCAAAACACATGTTTATACAGAGGTGCTAACATTACAATAGATTCAGCTATAATAATAATAATAATGCTGGACAAATTCACACAGCATTATCTAGCCCCATGGTAAGCAAAGCTTGTGTTAGCTATGTGTAAGTAATATGTTTTATGACTAATTTATATCCTAAAATACGAACTATAAATAGAGCATAAGTATCAACTACTAGGAAAACAAAAACAATAAAAACATTTTATGGAGAGCTAGAAGAGAGATAATGTTAGCACGCGAACCCTTTTATTTTAAACATGTATTTCCTGGTTAGCAGGTAGAAAATGCCTCGGCATTAAGCCCACCATTTGTACAATACAATACAAAAATACTTTATTGTACACCAGATACAGAACATTATGAAAGATATTACATGTGACAAGTACAATGGGCGGCCTTATCGCTTAGAAGCGATCCCTGATTCCCTTGAGCGATGTACCTTTAGTAGTGCAATAAAGTTTAAATAAATAAGAGAGAAGTAATACTTTTATAATGCTGTTTTCTTGCAGGGTGCAAAAAATAACAAACAAAAAAAAATATTCAAGTACTAAATGAGATTTAGACGACCGATGTGGCGCGGTGGGCGAAGGTCCGCCTGCGACGCAGGAGGTTATGGGTTCGATTCCCGCCTCGGAACAATTGTGTGTACGATCTGCAGATATTTGTTCTGGGTGTTCTGGTTGTTTTCTATGTATAATAAAAAATATCTATCTGTATTGTATTATGTATATCTTATCTAGTACCCATAACACAAGCTCTGCTTACCATGGGGCTAGATAATGCTGTGTGAATTGTCCAGCATTTATTTTTTTTTTTTTTTTTTTGTTCCATTTAGTAGTTGAATAATTGTTTTAGTGTGTGATATAGACATGGACACAGGTCTAGTAACAAATAAATACATATTTTTGTAAATTTTATGCATAAATATTAACAGAACTATTAGCAATAACAATTAAAATAAATAACGTAAACTCAATTGCAAAAGTTTCGTAAATACGTTATTGACGAATAAAAAAACTAGATCATCGTTTTTTGTTTTTTTTCAGTCATGGGCGTAAAAGAGCCAAGAAGATAGCAGCGGGTAAGCTGGAAGTGTCCGAAGAGTCCCTGTTTGATTCTTTCCGAGTGGCGACGACTATTCACGGCCGGTACTACTCCGAGAGCCATGCTATGCTCGGTCAGACTTACGGAGTTTGTGTTTTACAGGTAATGTTTTAACTGTACTATAAACCTCTTATTTATTTATTTAATTAGGCTTGACTTACAGAAGGCTTACTAGACTTACGTTTTGGGAATACAGTATGACCTCTTTAATCCGAACTCCGAAAATTTACCCCCTGTTCGAATTCGGGGAGCGTTCGGATTATAGTACACAGAATTTATAGGATATTTCTTATGAAATAAAACGAATAGTATGTATTGTGAAATCGATATTTATTAAACTTTTTTAATGAAATCCAATATTTTTGATTGTCGGGAGTTATTTAATGACATATAAAAAGCTTTGCCTCGTAATTTACGTAAAAGCATTTTGTCTGGTAAAGGAATGTCCACTTGGTCAGCCCATTCAAGACATGTATTTAAGGCAGACATCGCGCTTGAATTGGAAACGCTTGCTACTGGTTCAACGTGCGACATTTCTTCACTTGTGCCGTCACATTCCTGTGTTACTTGCCTTATTATTTCATCGTCAGTAAGAGGTACAGTTTCATTTAGATCATCATTGCTTAATAAGAAGTCATTTATTTCAGCCTCAGAAAAGTCTCTATTAACGAAAACAGCTAAAGGAATGTCGTCTTCGGGTTCAAAGCCATCGTTTGTATGTTCTTCGACGTTTAATTGAGGCCACAAGGGAGACCAAGATTTTTTTATTAGGTTGCGGCGCGTGAAAGCGGGCGGGGATAGGGGCGTTCGGATTACAGAGGTGTTCGGATTAGAAGGGGTTCGGATCACAGAGGTCCTACTGTGTATACATTCCCAAAACGTCAAACATTATTTATAACCTTAAGTAGGTAGATAATTTTTTCTTACTTAATTGTTTAATACCTAGCTGTCGCTTGCGGCTTATAATAAGAACATCAGCCTGTTATAGGCTGATGTTCTTATTATACATCAGCCTGTTATAGGCTGATGTTCTTATTATACATCAGCCTGTTATAGGCTGATGTTCTTATTATACATCAGCCTGTTAAAGGCTGATGTTCTTATTATACATCAGCCTGTTATAGGCTGATGTTCTTATTATAAGCCGCGTCCATTGTTGGACCTTGGCCTCCCATAATAAACACCAAATTGGTTCTTAATAGGGGGTAATGCTACAAGCTCCACGCTGGGCACCAAATACTTAGTAGTCTTTCACTAAACGACACTTTAAACCAGATAAGGTTTGTCTAGTGTCGACAGTTACAGCGTGTTGCCATGCCACACATTAACTCACGTACATAAAATATAAAGAGTCTTAAGTACCAGTGAGTCTAAGCAGGTATTCACTTAAAATTATATACATATTTTCCTTATCTCGTTCATGTCTCTCGAAGCACATGTCCGCCTGCAGCTGGGCTGGGCAGTGAATGCGTTAAATAGGTATTAACACGTTCATTGCCGATGAATGACGCACATGTACGTGGTCAACTGCGCCTCTTCAGGTGATACCATAAAGGTTGAACAGTCAATGCGTTAAGGTTAATTTAAATAAAATATTATTTTTCTTACTTTACAGGACTTTGAAGCCCTGACACCTAATTTAATGGCGCGTACCATAGAGACGGTAGAAGGAGGAGGTCTCATCATATTCCTGTTAAAATCTATGGATTCCCTACGGCAGCTGCATTCTATCACTATGGATGTTCACGCTAGGTATGTTTAATCTAAGTAGGTACCTACAGCTTTTTGTAAATTAATCACTGTGATTATTGTGAACAATAACTTCATGATTTAAAAAAAAACTAAACAGTACAGTACAGGTACATACCTTCTGTTTATCTACCTGCTGTCGGTATGTTTGTTTGAGCTAATCTCCGACACGGCTGAACCAATTTTGACGGGACTTTCACTGGCAGATAGCTCTTTTATTTTAGAAAAATAATTAGTTTTCTGCGCATCGAAATTCGTCTAGGCGCGCATCGTAATTTGGCTATACGACGATTGGTTTCAAAATTCCAAACTATTATATTTTATCCTATCAACAGATTCAAGACAGAAGCCCACGACACAGTAGTGAACAGATTCAACGAGAGATTCCTGCTATCGCTCGCTGACAACCCGAGATGCTTGGTGCTGGACGATGCTCTCACAGTACTCCCTATTTCCTCCAAGACCGCTCAGGTTGAACCTGTCAATGCAACTCCAGAGGTAATTCTAAAGTTTTCGAAAGCATGGAAAACACAATACCTTTTTCCTTTTTCCCTATTATTCCCACTAGTTTTGAACATGTAAAAACACAAACTCTATTTTATTCTTAAGGAACTACTCTCTCTTTTTTATAATTTTAATAACTCTATCTTATAAATAGTGAAAGTATAAAGGGTTTCGTTTAACACAGCATGAGCTAGCTCCAAGCTAAGCAGAGGTTGTGTTATGAGCACTAGATAACTGATATACATAATTACATAGACATTATTATTTATTATCATATATCCTTGTTTTCAGACAGTAAATCCAAAGCTGACAGAAATAATCGCGTCTCTTTCTGACTCTCCGCCCGCCGGCCCACTGGTGGCACTGTGCAGAACTTACGAGCAGGCGACTGCGTTGATAGCTCTCATTAACACGCTGGCTGATAAACAATCAAGGTAATAAAATACCGCAGCTCACACAGACAATATTGTATCCATAATGTATGATCTATTTATCATTAGTATTGTGCAGCATTATATTTATTTGTATACTAGCTGCGCCCCGTGGTTTCGCCTGCGAGGAAATCTATGTGTTTGGTTCAAATGGTTTAAAAATCGTCCTTTTGAAATACTCTATGTATTTATTTTTAAATAGGAGTATGAATTTTGATGCGGCTTTTTAGTCTTATCGAAATCCGTTGCGTAGTTTTGAGGATCTAAGCATACATAGGGACAGACAGACAGCGGGAAGCGACTTTGTTTTATACTACATAGTGAGTGCTTTGCTTGTACTGTAAACTTCTATCTTTTTTTGATATTTTTTTTTATATTTCCAGGCCACCACACTGCCTCACAGCCGCCAGAGGGCGCGGCAAGTCCGCCTGCTTGGGCCTCTCGATCGCCGCCGCGGTCGCTCTAGGCTACGTGAACATATACGTCACATCGCCCCACCCTGAGAACTTGATAACTCTCTTCGAATTCGTGCTGAAAGGACTCGACGCTTGCCTGTACCAAGAACATATAGACTACAATATTGTGAGGTCGACGAACCCGGATTTCAAGAAGGCGATTGTGAGGATCAATGTTGTGAGGAACAATAGGCAGACTGTGCAGGTTTGTTTTTAATTTATTGGGGAAAATTAACACGGGATTACCAGCGTCTTTTGACATTTACTGCAGCGATTTTAATCCGACGAAAACCAAAGTAGGAGGGGTTTCTATGTTGGGCTGTATGTATGTTCGTTGATTTTTCCGTTAATTATAACATTTATAACACATTTGGAAAATAATTTCGCTATTGTACCACATGGTCACAGCTAAAGGTGCCTCCCCAAACAAGGTGGGGTTTGCCATATCACAGCGTTTGGTAGGCAGATTGGCAATCGCAATTAAGGTGTTAATATACACAGTAGAAAGACGCTGTCCTTGGTCTGTTTAAATTAATTAATTATGCATCTCAAAGCGTCTGATGTGCCTTTCATAATTTGACCTTTGCATCATGTGCTGCACTGTCGAATTAATGTGAAATCTATCATCTAATCTACTCATTCAAATTTCCAGTACATAACCCCGGACGACCACTCGCTACTATCAGCTGCGGACTTGGTCTTAGTTGACGAAGCGGCCGCCATTCCTCTAGTTCACGTCTCCGCCGCGGCTCAGAAGGCGCCTCTAGCGCTGCTCTCGTCTACTGTCTCTGGCTACGAAGGCACGGGCCGAGCGTTGTCTTTGAAACTGTTCGCCCAGCTGCAGAATGATCATAAGGCGCCACCGCCGGTAAGTTAATCTGATCTTTATGATTTGCACATAAGACTTAACTTTCCATTCATTCTATTCTATAAACGCAAACTGACAAAATGACCCGCCCCCTGATTATGTAACTGCGACCGGTTTGCGACAGGCGAAAATTAAGCAATCAGTGCTGTCAAAAGCCAATTTTGTATTAGATGACACCAGGTACTACGTCACCCACACTAGGTTTCCCTCTGCCGGACAATCGGTGAACTAAAAATTGCTTGCTAAAATTTCGGTCGCGGTCGCGTCGCTGTTGCTGTTGCTTTTACATAATCAGCCTGCCGGTCGTGTCAGTCTGCTGTGCCATCAGATTATTAGAGTGAGGGAATAGAGAGTTTCATAATTTTGTTTTTAAATGTTTTTATTTATTTTTTTACTGTACTGTGGAAGGCCTGGCGGGATGAGCTCGACCTGTTTAATACAGAGTGGACCCTCCTTGCTGAAGACCGAGATGAGTGGAAGAAGGGGAGGGAGGCCTTTGCCCTGCAGTGGGACACTCCGGGCTAATATAATAATAATAATCTCCGCAGTCCATCCATCCATCACAATATTCTGGTTTTTTATTTCTATTATTTCCCTTTGCAATAGTCTCTACAACTGGCGGATATCATCTTTGGGTATATTATATAGTGCACCCAAGGATGACTCCCGCTATGTGTCTTGCCTTTAGATTAACTCTCTCAAAGGGCCTCGGTGCTGTTGGCTTCGGCTCCTCGCAACGCCCTCCAAAAGACCGTGTCACTTTATGGCCCGAGATCGTGGAAATATAATAATAAACTATACTGTGTGTATAAGTAGAACATTATTTATAAATTTCAGATAAAACTAGAAGAGCCGATCCGTTACCGCGCCGGCGACGCAATAGAAGCCTGGCTGAACTCCCTCCTATGTCTCTCCCCCCCGACACCCTCCCCCGGGGCGGGCGCCCCGCCCCCCGCCGCCTGCGACCTCTACCGAGTGCAGCGAGACGCACTCTTTTGTTACCACAAGGCGGCCGAGGCCTTTCTGCAGCGACTGGTCGCTATCTACGTCTCTAGCCATTATAAGGTAGGCTCTAGAAATAAATGTAGATACATTTTTAAAGTTGCCGCGTTACCTCTTTGTTTTTCTGTCGTCGAATATTTATATGAAATACGTGGAATATTTATGACGAATTTTGTTGTAACGTCAGCGTGGATAATTATATTAAAAATAAAAGACAATCGGGCCAGGCTTTAAAAACCCACCCTCACCTCATAAATAAGTCAGGCTTCACATAACAATGCTATTCGTTCCAGAACAGCCCAAACGACCTGCAATTGCTGGCGGACGCGCCGGCGCACTGCCTCTTCGTGCTGCTGGCACCGACGCCGGCCAACAGCACCGCGCTGCCGGAGGTGCTGTGCGTTATACAGACCTGTCTCGAGGGCAGTATCTCCCACAAGTGAGTGTATAGACAGAACTAGATGTGCCCCGCGGCTTCGCCCACGTGGAAATCTATGTGAAATGATTTATAAATCTTCCTCTTGAATCACTCGCATCAAAATCCGTTGCGTAGTTTAAAAGATCTAAGGACAGATAGACAGCGGGTAGCGACTTTGTTTTATACTATGTAGTGATTTGTATACCTTAGTTAATATTCTTACAGGTCAGTTAGCGACAGCCTAGGCCGCGGTAGGAAGGCGGCTGGTGACCTCATTCCGTGGAACGTCTGTGAGCAATACGGCGACAAGGACTTTCCTCAGCTCGCTGGTGCGAGAATCGTGAGGATAGCGACGCATCCTTCTTATCAAAGAGTAAGTTTACTCATCGTGTAAGCTACTACCTTTATCCTAAGTAAGTTTCTTGCTTGAGAAGTACAGACAGAAATTAAAAATTGTTTTAAATTTCTGTCTGTATTATTTAGTATTAACTAAATTTAAAAAAACATCAGCACCGCCATCATGATGTGCTGATAGTAAACCACATCAATGGTTTACTAGCAAATTGATGACATCTAGGAAAGATAAAATAAAAAATGTCAGCAATTATAACTTTTTAGATATAATGTTAGTAAAATAAAAAAAAAAAAAAAAAAACATTACCGTATATTAACGTCTTCCTGCCTTTCTAATAATAAATCTTTGCTATAAACAGATGGGTTACGGCAAACGCGCCTTACAACAACTAGCGGCATACTACAGCGGCGAGATACCGTGTTTGGACGAGGCAGTTGAAGATGTAGAACAACAGAGCAACGGGAAAGGAAACTCGTTACACACTGAGTCTATCACACCTAGGTTTGTACACTTTATACGAAACAACACAATCGGGGGGAGCCGCTAGTAATATTATGAACAAGAAAGATTAGATTTTTTGTTTGTTTGCATTGAATAGGCTCCGAAACTACTGGACCAATTTCAAAAATTATTTCATCGTTGGAAAGCTACACTATCCCCGGGGTGACATAGGCTATATTATATTTTCAAATAATAATAAATACCACCATCCCGGCTTCGCAAGGGGGGCGAAGCCGGGATGGTCCGCTAGTCAATAATATTTCTATACTAAAACGTTTGGGTTACCCTCCCATATAAGATTTATTTATGATGTTAGATTTTTTCTTTGTCTTCTAATAACATAGTATCTACAGTGTATAAGTCCACTGCTGGACGCAGACCGTCTATATCGGCATATATCTTATAGGTTTTAGTGTGGAAATCTACGTGTCAAATAGTTTCTTAATGATAAAAAATATCCTATATCCGTCTCCTGGTTCTCAGCTACCTCCCCACCAATTTTCGAATCGGTTCAGCCGTTCTTGAGGTAGAAATAGTGAAACACACACATCACGACATCATTAAGGACATTCTTTTATATATATAATTATAATTGATTTCAGGTCCAAACCGCCAACTCTACTCAAACGACTAACAGAAGTGAGAGCGGAGGAGTTGGACTACCTCGGCACGAGCTTCGGCCTCACAGAAGATCTGCTCAAGTTCTGGAAATCACAGAAATATGTGCCTGTCTATTTAAGGTTAGTAATTACTAGATATGGAATATAATAATTCTAAATATGAGATTAACATGAACGAGCGAGAGAGAAAATAAATGTTTTTGTGTAATGTATTTATTTAATTTAAATGTTTAATTGTGTTTTTTCTAGGGATCAACTGGTCTGAAATAAATTAGTCTATTATTATTTAAATAAAATCATAAATTTTCCAGTCAAAAAGCAAACGAGCTGACCGGCGAACACTCCTGCATAATGCTGCGTTCCCTCCGCGAGTGCACCTGGCTCGGCGCTTACTCCGGAGACTTCAGGCGGAGGCTGTCGAGACTGCTGGCCAGGAGTCTGCGGAAACTACCCGCTAGCTTGGCCTTACAGACCTTGGTCAACGACCACGTGAAGTATGAAAAACCTGGTAAGTGATCTAGAATGTTCTACTAGACTATTAGAGTTCGTACGGAGGCTCTCAAGACTGTTTGGACTAACAGTTGTTGGTAAACTTGACTGTTCTCGACTAGAATTTTGACAGAAGCTATCGAGGCTGCTGAGGCGCTATTCGAAAAAACAGTTTAGTTTGTACCGATTTGTATCTTCATCGGGGTCCAAGTAATAGATTTTTGTCGTTATTAGCCCCCTGAGTTTGTGAAGACGTAAGGTTCTCAATTCACACATTAACTTTATCATACAGACCAAATTGTTAACCTTGTCAAATTTTCATACCATTGACCAAAACCTAAATTCGTACAGTAATATTTGATGAACATTTTACTTATCTAAGTGCTTATTTAAGTGGAAGTGGGCGGGGCACATTAGCCAAATGCACCCCGAGAGGTGGGCTAATGCTGCAACACCCTGGGTCCCGGAAGGAAGCCGCGGGCGAGGTCGGCCAAGAAAGCGCTGGCGAGACGACCTTAACGCCTTCCTCAGAGATTGGTGGGAGATCGCGCGTGACCGCACTGAGTAGAAAGTACTTATTTTGTAGGTCAATGCCAAAGAAATCAAGTTAAAAAAAATCTTAAATGTTTATAACGGATCTCCCTTTTTCCAGCATTAACAAAAGAGCTGATAGAGCAGTACCTATCCGGCCACGACCTGGCGCGAGTGGAGGCCTACACTCGGCAGCAGGCCGACTACAGGCTCATCACGGACTTGTTGGAGCCTGTCGCGGAGATCGTGTTCCATAGCAAGGCCAAGTTTAAGTTGGATGCTATACAACAGGTAATACTTGTTTTTTAATCCCGTATTATGAAAGCTTGCTCAGTCATCATGTTATTAAATATTTTTAATAAAATCAGTGTCATTGTAATGAGGGATTTCATAGACGTCGTCACAGGCTTTAAAAGCCAGGCTTTAGCCGTTGTGGGGGATCAAAGATTCGACTTATTTGAAGTATTTCTTGGCGATAACCACCGATGTCCTTTGAAGGTGCATACGATGCTATCTCTGTGTTTTTCAACGTAGTAATAGTTATTTTTTAAATTGGACGGGGGCAGCTTAGCTGCACAGATTATCACAAAGACATGACTATAAATTTAAAATAAAAATTAAACTTAAAATATACCTTCTATTTTCATTACAGGTCGTCCTAATAGCAATGGGTTTCCAAATGAAGGACACTGACGACATAGCTAACGAGTTAGGCCTCCCCGGCTCGCAGATCCTAGCAAAATTCTTCGAGGCTTTCAAGAAAATCTACGGAACCTTAAACTCAGTGCTAGAAACCTCAGTCGCTAAGGAGATCGGCATTGAAGACAAGACGGCCGACGATTCGGCAGTGCCGGTGCAACAGAGCTTGAATGAGGAATTGACTAAAGCTGCTAAGGTGGGTTTCGTTGTTTTTGTTTTTGGATTTAGTTTATTGTGGTGTAATAAAAGGTTTAGATAGTTTTCGAGTTTTTTTTACCTTTTTAATCTTAGTAGTATGATAAAATAGATACAATTAAAATTAGCCTGCTGTGTCCCAACACAGCTAATTACCACCACCAGCTGGAGCCGGACCAGCTGGAGGCCTTTCCCCGGCTGTGGGCAGCAGGGAAAGGCCTCCAGCTGGTCCCTGCACAATAGATAGATAAAATATACAAAACTCTTTATTGAATCACACAAAGAAAAATACAATACAGAAAATAAATAATAATGAAAGCTGGACTCATGTTGAATTCAAACAGCATAATCTAGCCCCAAGCTAAGCAGCTTTTGGTATAGGTACTAGATGACTGATATACATAATATAATACAATACATAGATAGATTATTTTCTATTTTGCATTGCGCTTTTGTGGAGTGAATATAAGGATATTTTTAGGCCGGTCACAATAATTATCTTAACGTTATCAAAACTGCTTTGCCTAAATTGTTTCTAGAAATGCAAAATAAGTCGAAACCTACTGATAGAAGGGTTATTTGCTTTTCTTATTCAGTCTCAGTTTTTTTAATATATTATATAATTATATTTGTTTTCAGGATCTGGAACGTAAACAACGCAAAGAACTGTCCCGTCTAATGGGCGAGGACCTTGCTCAGTACCGGATCAAGGGCTCAGACCTCGACTGGGGCAAGGCGTTGGATGGACCCAAGCAGAAACAACTGGTCTCTGTCAAGATGTGAGTATAACTTAATAAACAACGCAAAGAACTGTCCCGTCTGATGGGCGGGGACCTTGCAGTACCGGATCAAGGGCTCAGACCTCGACTGGGGCAAGGCGTTGGATGGACCCAAGCAGAAACAACTGGTCTCTGTGAAGATGTGAGTTAACTTACTAACAGTTAACCCTTTGATCGGGAATGAGGGAACGAAGAGTGCACCTGTGCACTATAAATTATTTCCTGCGTCCGTAGCAGTCAGGCTAAGATGTAATCATCACTTAATCACTGATCGAAAATACGGATGTTATACGTTTCTGTGATCTGTGTGGCGGCCTTTGGCATCATAGGAACTGGTAGCTTTCTTTTCGACTAAAGAAAGCTTTAGTCGAAGAAGCTTTGGTTGTTTTCTTTAGTCGTCTGTAGGGCAATAGAGAAGTCTCCAAAATAATTTTATATGATAATAATTTATAGTATAACATTTGATTTGTCTAAGTGCTTATTTTGTAAGCCTAAAGGAATAAATTATTTTGACTTTGTCTTTGACTACGGAGACTAGCCAGGTGCGCAGGACATATTATAGTGCACAAGTGCACTATAATATGTCCCGAGATCAGACACAGGACCAACGGCTCAACGATAATAAGGTCTTGGGTTCAAATTTGTTATCTTTATTATTATTAGTTCTTAAGTTGTATTATTTTATATGAAGCACAAATAAACATTTTCTATTTCTATTTCTATTAAATCCCGGGTCGGGCCAATAGTAGTTCATCATCATCATCATCATCATCAGCCTATAACAGTCCACAGCTGGACATAGGCCTCCCCCAATGAGCGCCATAGCGCCCTGTCTTCAGCTTGCCGCATCCACCATCTGCAGTCTTTCGCGGGTCGTCATCCTACCTGGCCGGAGGGCGTCCTACACTACGTTTATTGAGTCGTGGTCTCCACTCAAGAACACGTTTGTCCCAGCGGCTGTCGGTTCTTCGCGAGATATGGCCGGCCCACTGCCACTTCAGCTTGCTAATTCTTAGAGCTATGTCGATAACTTTGGTTCTCTGTCGGATGTATTCGTTACGAATCCTATCCTTCAGAGAAACTCCGAGCATAGCTCTTTCCATAGCTCGCTGAGCGACTTAAAAAACATATAATTATAAGTTATTAGTCGTTACTGGGGATTATCAGAACAATCCACAGGAGCTGCCTCGGAAAGTGTCATTAACACATGTACTGCGATCACCAACAGGCAGCCAAACATGTTTGACTAAGACAAAACCCTCTTGTTTGGGGATGGTATGTTCACTAGTGGACGTTATGGGCTGATGGGTAATATTAGTTTAGTCTTGTGTTGAGTGTAAATTTTCTTTTATTATTCCAAAAGAGTAGGTGAGTATTGGGATAGCGTAAGAGTTTATGGCTTTAGTGCATTTTTTTGAGTAGAGTTGAGGTTTTAAAATGGAGTTTAATCTGTGTTTAAAGTTTTGTTTAAGTTTAGCTTTAATTTCCTTAAAATTAATTTTCTTAGATTGGTGGTATCCCAAGTACTTAAACGCTTCATTTTCATTCAGATGATTAATTATTTCGCCGGATGAATGGTGATACTGCTATCCCGATGTTATGGAGCATTTACCTATCTATTTCGAACTCAATTGAAATGTCGTTTGAAATTGTCCCGATAAGGGCACCTCCGTAGAGTAATTATCTCAAATTGTAATTTACATATTAACCTTTAGTTTTCTTCTTTCCAGCGGTGAGAAGCGGCTAGGCGATGATAGCAAGGAGATCGATGACCTCATAGACGCTCACGACAGCAAAAAGAAGAAGAAGAAGAAACATGTTCGGAATTAGATCAATATATCTGAACGAAAGATACGTTCTTGTTTTATTGATTGGTGTAAAACCTGGTTATTATAATTGTTATTTTAAGTATATAGAGTCCTAGTATCAATTAATCAATCAAATCGTTAATTTTCGAAAGTATTTTAGTATAATGTAGATTTTTTAAATAATTAAGCTCTCGTACTTTTACTTGTTACTTTACGTAGTAGTAGAAGTATAGTTGGAGTATTTTGCTGGATCGATGTCCGGGCCCCGCGCCGCTGCGCGCCATTGGTTGTAGTGGCTGCCCGTAATAGTATGTTGCTATGCTAAAGAGGTGAACACAAGGTCCGTAGGCCTCTTGAAATTTATTTTTCATACAATAATTTGAAATTTTCATGAATGACAAATGCAACAATCCGTTGTCTAGTCTATCCGGTCATTTAGTTTACGTATGTACAAAATATGATACTAGTTTCTAAGAATACTATGTAAAATCCAGAAGTAGGGTTAGAAAAAGAAAACTACAGGTTCAATAATAATTTCTATAATTATTGTATTATAAAAAAGTGTTGGTAGTTAAACCTCGGATTAGACAATAGATATTTCCTCTTAAACGTAACAAATATGGTGCCTGCAATCGTACAAACCGCGCTGAGGCCGCTGTAAAAAAATATCATTTTTTTAAATCGACCGCCGCCCGTCGCCTTTCTCACGCCCGTACGACCGCTGGCCGCATATCATACTTTACTATTTATTACAATATATTGTGATCTAAGAAAAATAATATTTTCGTCTAGCGCCCAGAAACGGGCTTGGTAAACAATTTTATAACTATAATTTGTTTTTCCTTACAATACACGCTACTCGATACAAACGAAACTGCTTGAGCTGTATGTTACAGCAAAGGCCCGTTCATTTCACAACAACGACTCCGACACAGGTCACCCCTCGCCTCTGGGATCATCGATTCAGCTCACAGCAACGGAACAAATCCATCGCCAGAGGGCAGTCACACCAATTCAATACTAACATGAAGACCAACTCCGTTATCTTATATCGAATAAACATCACTACAAAACGTAAATTAGAAAACGCTATTGTTAAAACGTTTCGATAATTTTATTACTCACTTTATACGCGTGGGATACCTTCTTATAATATCCGATCACATACACAACAAACTAAAATCTAAAGATTTGTGTGAAACGCATTCGACTAATAACAATAATAAATGAATCTAAAATATTCCTAGCTTTTAACAAATGATTTAAAATGATCCCACCACGCGACGGAAACGTTGACGAAGTGAAACGACAAAAGCTAGTCGGTGAAACGCGCTGATTATAAAATAGTTTAATAGTATAATTGAGAATGAATTGCACTTGAGAGATTACGCAACTCTTGGCACTTTGTCTTAAGATAGGTTGAGGTAAATCAACGTAGGAAGGGAATGGGTACACAAGACAAATAAATATTGACCAATCCACCCAAAGTTATAAATCAAGGAAGAGTATATGTACAGAATGGATTTATACAAAAAGAAGTGGTCAAGAGCTCGGGAAGATAGAAGGCGTGCTACAAAAATAACGTGAACACCGATCCCACAATACTTAGTTTCGATAACTACGAACTAATTATATCCGAATTATAAAATATATATATTAAAAACTTCAAGAATTTGAACTTATCAGTTAGTTGTAAGCAGTTTACAGCGGAATCGGAATCGGGTAGGTACTCTAAAAATACATCTTGATTCAAACACGAAAGCAAATGTACTAATTCTTATTGCCACACTTATGTTTATTGCTACGACATATATCTATCTACTCTATTAGAACCACAACATCAAAAACAAAATATCTTTATCATTATTGCATTTCATTCAGAAGGGTTCTTATACTGTTTGATCCGTGCAATATGTTAGTACAGTGCAGGGGATATTGCGACGAAGACAATAGGTACTCTAATGCTTAAGGAATAACTCCTAACCGACTGTTAGAGATTCCCGAATGCTTAGAAATTCACTAAGGCACAATTTAATTTTTTGAACTTTATTTACTATAAATAAAACGAGTTCAATCCCTTCGAATAACCCGAAGGCGACGAGCGAACGTTATTACTTACAATAGTTATCTATTGTTATATATGTATATAATATATTTACATGATTACTTAATTTCACCTAAATCGGTAACATGCAATCGTAAAAAATATTTTATTTTTAACAAGCGATTTTATTTAGAATTGAGTTTAGAATAAAGGCTGATTTAATACGACTTAAAGATATATGTAAATTCACAACACAAAAAAATCGTAGAAAATCAAGCATCTACAATGAAATATTATGTCAACAGTAAAGCTGTTTTGAATTTGCATGTATGATTTACATTCGTATTTATTGATAAATAGTAACTTCATGATTTAATGCGGAATTTCGTGCATAAAATGCAATAGCTACTAGAAACTACAAAAATGTATCAACTTAACATAAATATAGGTAATATAGTTAACAACGTATCTAATTAAGAATTGGAATAACTGAATATATCAGCATCCCTATCAGGAAACGTGGCTAGCATGAAACTTTAAACCAAATTATCCCAAACGTAGCAACGAATTTAGGTGAATAGGAATTTTACCTGAACAATAATAATTCGTTAAAAATATAGCTTTGAACTCAAGCAAAAAGGAAATTTTTGTTTCTGACGCTACGGTAGAAATCAGTGCATAATTTCATGACAGCCATGCTGAATTGCTGATGTTTAATAGAGCATAATGTAGATAAATAATTAATATTCGTCATTACATTATAAACTACATAAATATAATATTATTTGTATTTATAACTATATCGTATACCAAGCGCGCGAAAACTGGCTCTCTGGTTTGTAGGCACTATGAAATACTTCAGATTTGTTTCATTCTGTTTATATGTTATTGCAAGTCCACAACTATGTGACAGCTTTGAGTAAATAAGTGGAATAAGTGGAATTAATGAAATTATTAATAAATAAAATGTATTAATTTTAATTTATTATTGATATAAAATGTATGTATGATGGAGACAAATTATTATTTTTTTAAAATTAATATTCTTTGTTGGCACCGAGCGTTTTGTACCTATACGAAATACATTATGTACTTATACGGTTACGACCTGGGTTTAGCGGCACTAGAGCTTAATAGTTAAATTACATATATTAGTTTAATCGGGCCCAGAATAAAACAGATATGCTTAGGCTCATTGTTTAGCTTGGTTTTAGCAATCATCATATTATTTCTTGATGGTCGGTGTTTTACTTTAGCGTGTTGCAATTAAAGACGGGCTATGTATCTATTCTTTATCTTTGTACCTACTGATAATAGTTTGTGGAGATATTTGTTATGAATACTTGCTAAAGTTTGTTTTCTGGTAGTTCCTTTCGTAACTGTTTCGCGTGTTTCTAGGCATCTATAAAACTTGAATAAACTGAGCTTGCAGCGAGACATAATAATGAACCTTACTGTATTTACCTAATATAATAATTGAAAGATTAAGTATGGATTCAGCACAGTTCGAATAGGAAATTTACTGTTAAATTGCTTTTCAATTGTCAAAGGCACTATGCATTCATTAACGATTTTATTACCAGGTACTTCATAACTCAAATTCTCTTCGAATCTAGCATTAAGATTTTCCTGAATGTCTCTCTCGAGTTCATCGAACTATGCTAAATGCGTAATGCGGCCTAAACTAAGAGCGTAGATAGATGCTCATGATAAAACTCATTGAATGAAGGCGTATGTTGACTGGTCCATGCTTTTAACCACATTCAATAACTATTGCTTAGGTACATCTAGCAAAAACCTTAGTCCGGAATCCTAATTTACTATTGCTTTAATCAGGCACAACTTGTTTTTCCACCAGACCTCGCCCGATTTTTATAGCTGAGTAATACCGTTTGTGTCTGTGTTTGACACAATTCGCCACTTTAAATAACCGGAAAAGCGTTTTAACCAGAGATGTGCTACTTAAGTTCCTAATAATTATGACCCACTAATACAAATTAACTTCGGGACTTGTCCTTATTGGACCAGGTTGCCACTCTCATTTTGATAGGAATTGTTCGATTTACAAATCTAAGTGATCATTTTGGTTTGACAAATTCTGTCGCTTAACTATGCAAGTACATAGCAAATTTTTGATGAAAAGACATACATATACATGAACCAACTGATGTATCGTCAAAAGAATATGTACTAAGTGACTGCCATTCCTGCAAAGATTTTAGCAAAATTAAGTAAGGCAGTATTATTGAATTGATCGTTTTCGCGCGACCTATAAACCTACTTTAACCTAATGATTAAGTTCACCTCAGACGAACTTCTGGCAAATTGACTGTATAATCTGTTTTACGCTTATTTCGAAATGATTTTTCTAAATAATAGTTCTTACCCTCACAAAAAATCAAAAGGAACAAAAAAGAAAAACAAAAAATCATACATAAAAATGAATGTATTCTATAATCAATAACATAGGGTATACTTACACAAATAATAAAATTAAAGGAAAACAAATTTATACATAATCTTAACGCGAAATAATAATAAAAAACAAATTATCATACATATTATTATCAACACAAGATTCTAATAAAAATGAAAACAGAGTAATTACAATTTACTAAATTAATATAGCCTACAGTTCTTTTAACCAGCGTTCACTTGTTCTTAGTAAATATCAATTTGTCAATAATTTGGTCTCAATTTTAGGGCTCAATATAATTTGAGATTTTCGTAATTTCAATGACAGCTAAAATTTAAATTATTAGTAGGTACTACTTAATGTGCGATGAATATATTTTTTCTAACTCATACTATATAAAAATTGATTCCATCCCTCGAAAGTTAAGATTTCTTTAACATAAATTAGACTAAATTAGCTAAACGTTAATGTGAGTGATTCAAAATAGTCGAAAAGGTACCACTTAGGATTATGACACTTTAGGACGATTAAAACTCAATCTTAACAATAAAAGCAACAAAACAGAACCAAATATAAAATAATGAAATGGAATTAAAGAAGGATAACATAATTTCAAAACGAATTTAGCGTATCCGCAAGAGATGCGTTTGTGATTGTTCGTAACTAAAATATAATTTAGGCATTGATTTTGCAAGATGTTTTCTCTCGCACTCTCTCGCACTTAACATTGGCGATACCCCTTTAGATTTTAGTTCCAGTATTCTTTGTATAAGAGGAATCCTAGCAATAACGATTTAACGTTAAATTCCAAAACACAGAACACTAAAATGCCTAAGGTAATGCAAAAACCATAGTCCGTTTCTCAACAAAAAATTTCAACAAACACAAACAAAAGTCAAATAATAAAATAATTAGGCTGAAAGACACGTTTTAGACCAGGTCTTTTAAAATGCGCAAACAATGCCCAGCCGAAAAAAGTCATAATCACAAATTTAAGTAAACTTCGCTCAAAGTTCAAATAAATACAAATTGCCATCAATAAATATTAAAAAAAATAAAAATAAAAATAAATATTTGTGCGGGTAAGTACCGATTCTTTGATGTCCGTGTTCTAAGGCAGTATTCAACTAGCTAAATCGACGATAATAATGATAACTACAAAAAAAATTTGGCGCTTTCGATCAAATTATATTATTATTAGAACGCAATGAATTTAAATGGGTTGTTAAACGTAAGACATATCTACTAATGCCTCAATAACAACATATTATGAATAAAATGGAATCGGACATATTTAATTCAGAAAAAAAGTTATAGACCAAATGGAAAATAAGAAAGGACAAAGGAGACAAATTTAATAATTTGATCTAAAGGCCGTAACGCAAACGTCATGAAGAGTAGATTTGCTCAGGCTCGCCGCGCCTACGGGTAACTAGCGTGGGGTAAACCACCGGTCGAGTTCTCGCTAGACCATTCACTTACGAACTATATATTCCTAAACCAAACGCTGCAAGCTCTCTACTAACATTTACAATATTCAATTTATTAAAAATAATTGTCTTATTTAAAAAAACTCAACGTCTCTGTCACGCGAAATACGCCAGGCCTCGACCATGTACCCTTCGCTTAACCATTTATTATGTTATCTCCTTAAACGCTTAGCTATAAATATAGTTTACATATAAATTAAAATATAGAATGAAATCTACGCCTTTCTTATATTACTATGTATGTACAAGGCATCTCTTGTCGTTTCTCGACACGTCATCATTTCGCGTGATTTCCCTCCGTGTGATGCAACGTTTCATACAATAAATGTTCATACAAAATCCTCTCTGGCACTAACATGTATATTCATTACAAAATGTATAATATGTATATACAATCACAACATAAATTTGATAAACAACCGAGAGGTAAGATATAATATTGGTGTTCCGGCGACTTTGTTGTTATACGTTCGATAGAAAGTCATTTCAAATTGTACTCTTCAAAATTTTAATTTAAAAAATATTTGAACTTCATTTTCTCTTATGAAAATTAAATTGAACCGTCGATCTATTTGTTCTATTTTGATAAAACTGTATTTTTGTTTATATTTAGATAATTTATTTATTTATTTATGTTACATGCACAACGATTCTAGCGTTCTCCTACCAGTGCCTTATTGTCATCTCGAATTTATGTGTTCAGAGATCATTGACCGTCTTGATCGTGCAACACAATAATCTCTAGCAAAAACTATTATTGCGTTAAATTATTATTATCATTTTCCCCAACACAATTGATATGTTCAATTAAAATGTTCTGTTTTCTAAAAATGATTTTGCTCTATCATTGTTCTATTAAAAATTCACTTTAATTCGATAGGAACATTTCATCTGAACATTTTCAGATGTATAAAACTGTTCTTTCACAAACTTGATTTCCATTCATATTCCATACCACATGTATTATTTAAATCGATTACATCAAAACTAAATTAAAGAATTGTTTAACGATAGTAATTAATAAATCTCTCAAACACCCTCGAAGCAAATGAATATATGCGAATGAGTCGAAACAAGTGATTGCAACGTACTAATGTGATCCCATACATCTTGAGATTATTCTCTATTGGCCCACGTCTGATCAATGTTTTCGTCGTAATCATGTCCACACAAACATTCGTAGTGCACGCTCCGCTCTCGAATGTGAACGTAGAACCGACAGTAGACCGCTACTCGACAGTAAAAACGTTATACTCAAAAAGAGAAGATAACTACAACGAAAAACGCTTAAGATATGATTAATCTATCACTTAAATACATACAAGGTTCTAACTGCCTCCCAGTACGAGCGAGACACTCTCACGTTAGAGCGAGACAGCTCAGTGAAAGGAAGTAGTTGTATTTGCGAATTCGTTGCTAAGCAACGAAGCTTATTTACAATTCATACATATTATACAATTGTTTTTGGTCATCGATTTTGGGAAGAATAAAATGCGACGACAGTTCTGCTGTCGTCATATCGGATGTGAAACTGGCGGCCATATTGGAAGCCATTTTAGGTTTATGCCTCGATAAGATGGCTCATGATGTAGTCATTTAAGGTTCCTTTTGCTGAACATAATGGACCTTAATTCGAGTTTTTATCATAAAAATGTACTGCGAATGTACTGGATGTCTTTACCCTGACCAACATAAATAAAACGGGACATAGTTGGCTGTCAAACAAGTTCATAAAATAATAGAAGACATTATTATGCATTATTTTGATTATGCACGGACAGGATTATTAATAAAGTGTGGAACACAATACGATTGACTTGAGTACCAGCTGCTAGCTTGGTCATAAAACGTACAAAGTATAGTCAAAAATAAAAATATTGGAAATGCATATTACGTTGATCAGTATTTAAAAATATCTTGATTCATCAGTAGGTACTTGATTCGGTTCCTTGCAAGTTTCAAAGATATTTCGATCGCAATGTTCAACATTCCCAAGATGTTTTCAAAAGCACTGACAATTTAAACATGATTCTAGATTTCCTACAACGAGTTTTTCAATTGAGTTTGTTCACGTGGAAGATTGCTTGATAACGTCGACAAACTTATTAGAACACTATAGGTTTCTGATTGCACTTTAACGTTTTGCACTCCTGTTAGTTGTATATTCGCCGTCACATTTGTGTGTATACAAAGTCAGTGTATATTCCGTGCGCACTAGCGTTTAGCACTTAAATCAAGTTTAAGATCGTTCAAGTAGTCAGGACTCGCGTATAGATTAGGCGCAATGTTCACTAGGGGGGTGCGCATTATGGGGGCCTTTAGGGGGGCTTTTGGGGGGGCCTGACGTCACTCCCGGGGGGCCGTGGTCTTTAGCAGGGTGATTGCGTAGCGCACGTACTGCACCAGATGCCGGAATGTGGAGGACAGCGACAGAGGCCCGCATTTACGATCCACGGCGATGAACAGATCTGTCAAGAGAATATTTTTTTAGTTATCTATAAAATGTATCGATAAAAAATATTATCATATATATAAAAATATTATCTATAGTGAATTACTATCAAAGCCAGCGAAATCCAACAGATAATTCATAATATTCGACTTTTTTCGTATTATACTCTAGCTGTTTTTTTATGTAGAAGTAGTCTTTTACCCTAACTGAATTACCATTATTTACCATATTTTAATGAATTGTAGCCTATGTGTAATTCTGATATGCAAGCTATGTATATTATTGTGAAGTTTCCATTCAGTAGATCCATTCAGTAGTTTTTGCGTGAAAGAGCAACAAACATACTATACGAAGTACAATGTAGATATTATCAGGAAAGAATCCTTGATGTGTCTGTATTCTTATGTTAAACAGTTCTTACACCTTTCATTGTTTTCCTTTTTTTTCTAGTGGCCAAGATGTACAAAGAACAATGAAATTAGGGCGAAAGTACGTGCGAGAGCTAGTTCACTTCCTACAGTTCTAGCTCAGCACGGCATCACATACGTGATTACTATGTTCCGTATCTTGTTAACCTAAATCAATGTAGTATACCAGTTGCGAACTATCATCGTTAGAGTTATCATTTCCGGCATCTCGGTACCTCTTCTGACACATACAATACAATACAAAAAATCTTTATAGTACACCATAATCAAATCATTATAAAAATATATTATATGTGACAAGTGCAATGGGCGGCCTTATCGCTTAGAAGCGATCTCTTCCAGGCAACCTTTGGATGGAAATAATTATATGAATTAGGTGAACCACAGGTAATCTAAATATGAACACAACAAGAATACTAAAAAACAAATAATAAATATTACAAATACCAAACTAAATAATACACTACTTAAATACATAAATAAGTAAGTACCAATATTCATTATTTTACACACACACACTTAAATACATCCTCACAAACTTTCGTGTTTATATTTTTTTTAGATTACATCAAAACACTGACCTTGGTTAGCCCTCAGCCTGCAGAAGCTATCCGCCTGCTCCCACAGATCATGCGCGACGTACAGGAACGTGTAATACTTGGTGAGCAGCAGTAAGGCCTGGTGCGCGTGCGCGGGCACCGAGTGCACCAGCGAGCAGTACCCGGAGGAGGCGGACGCGCCCGAGCCCACCGAGCCCACCGATCCCGCGGGGGAGGGGGTCGGCGAGAGGGGGGACGCCGACTCGGCACACGCCGGCTGGGGAAGAGACAGAGGCTGTTAGTGGGGTTGTTCGGACACGAAGTCTTGGAAATGCCGACATCGAATTAAAATTGATCGAGATATATTTATTTTCTTATATAAAAAAAATATATCACGATTTCCCTTGAATGTATGTATTCTATATATAAACTAGCTGCGCCCCGCGGCTTCGCCAGCGTGGATGTCTATGTGTTAAATGATTTATACACCTTCCTCTTAAATCACTCTATCCATTAAAAAAACCGCATCAAAATCCGTTGCGTAGTTTTAAAGATCTAAACATACTACAGACAGACAAGACAGATGATACCGTATCGTGTACTGTAAACGCCATGTAGATTGTATAGTTACCTTCTGCTGGTACTCGTTGACGATCTTGTTGTATTCCTTCACTTCTCGGTTGTACATTTTGAACATTCGCAGGTACAGGAGCGCTTGCACTCGCAGGCTGGAACGAACAAATTACATTTACATTTAAAGTTAATTAGAAGATCAATTTATTAGAGAAGTATTGTGCTGTATCGTATTTCTATTTCTTATTTATAACACGCTAAAAACCAGAGTATGTTTGTCTGCGTTGCAGTGTGTGCCACATTTGGCGTGAAGATATTATTTATTTATTTTAGTTTTAGCCATTGTTGTCCCAATGCTGGGCAAATGCCTCCCTTTTCTCCTTCCACTCATTTATTTTAGTTTTAAACTTAGCTGACAATTGGATTGTGTTATGAGCCGTTTGGGCGGCTGCGTTTTTAAACGTTCTTTGTCCATGGTTAAAGTTACCTCAGTATATCCAGTTTGTTGAAGGTCCCGTGCGGGGAGGCCCTATAACGCTGCGGCATGGAGTGTATCAGCTTGATGTACTCTATAGTCTCGCGGTAGATAGTGAACGCGCCCTTGGTGTCCAACTCCAGCTCTAGCACTCGGCCGGTCAGCACGAAGCATAGCACCGACTCGTGGTAGAGCATCACGCGGGTCAGGGGCTCTTGTTCACGGTCGGCGGCGGTCCGCAAGCGGGTTGCTTCTTCTAGGTAGTATCTGTAAGGAATATGGTATGTTATTGAACAAAGAGTTATTATTATTTTAATTTATGTATGTACGCTTGCTTTGCCCGCGTGGAAATCTATGGTCAAAAAGCTCTGCTTAGCTTGGGGTTAGTTGATGCTTCGTGGACTGTCCAGCACTATTTATTTATTTATTCAAGGTTGTATTGGATAATAACTTGAACCTTATTCCATGGGAATAATGTCGTAATCGCTGCCACTGCCCAACCCACCTACGGAATCGCAGCTGACGGTCACGAGTATTCATAATATTAATCCCTAATCCATTTTTCGAATTTTCGCTTGGGAGGAAATAATTGACCAAATTTGTACCTGGCTCCCGGACCATTAGCTACACTAAAAAACCGTGGAGTTGATGGTGTCTATACTAATATTATAAAGAGAAAAGGTTTGATTTTTTGTTTGTTTGTTTGTAATGAATAGGCTCCGAAACTACTGGACCGATTTGAAAAATTCTTTCACCGTTGTAAAGCTACACTATCCCCGGTGAAATATATTTTCAAAAAAGTAAGGGATCCGTACTAAAAGCGTGCGAAGCCGGGAAGGTCCGCTAGTATGTTATAAACTCACTTGTGATCTCTCTCTTCGTCGGAGAGTGCGTCCGCGGGCAGCCTCTCGAAGTAAGAGTAGTAGATGGGCGTCTGTCCGCTGCACGCGCCCGTCCGCTCGTGGTTCGTGGCCGCTACTTCTCCGCTCTGAAGAACAAACGTTTATTTTATTGCTCGTTAATGATAAGATCGCCCATGGTACAATATATTCTGTATTTGTTTTTTTCCTGTCTCGTGCATCTATTTTATTTGGGATGCAATAGAGTATACAATTAGGATTGCATTGTACCCGCGCAGGTATTAGGTAAATACAGCCATGATACCTGTCCAGTCTTCCATTGCCCGAAATGGGTACATACATTTAATATTATGTTAAATATTCATGTTATGTTCATATTTATTCTAGCTTTATCCTTGGTAAGAAAGGCAGGGGGTTTGCCTTTCTTAAATTCACATAATTATTTCCATCCAGAGGTTGCCTGGAAGAGAACGCTTCTAAGCGATAAGGCCGCCCATTGTACATGTCGCATGTGATGTCTTTTATAACGATCTGTATCTGGTGTAGAATAAAGTATTTTTGTTTCGCCTAATTACTAAGGCCTGATAATTGACACTATCGCTTTAACAAGCACATGTTCGAACTAGGGCTAAGCGCCACATAATCCTGCAGATTCTACGAGGAGGCGGATGATACGCCCACCATCTGCTAGGCGAGTGTGGAGCACTGATGCACAAACGCAGCATCCATCTGGGCAAGCATCTGCATAGCCCAGACGAGCTACGAGAGATCACCCCGAAGAAAATCCTACAAATCACAGCAGCTGCAAGAGTTAGTGGAGAGTTGATTTAAAATTGTTAATTTATTTTGTGTGTATATGTAGTGGCAAATAAATGATGTAGTTGTGAACGCCGCGGCTTTAGTGCTGAACACGAACAAAGTGGCGATCACAACAGGCTTACCATGTCCGCAGTGACACTCAAGCCAAGCAATGGACAAAAAGTCCTGATAATTATAATTATTTGAAATGATTGATGATGATGTCTATAGAAGGTCTCCATACCTGGTGAGGAGCGGGCGGCGCGGGGGGCGGCGGCGGGCGGCGGGGGCGCTGCAGGGCGCGGGCGGTGTGCGCGCGCAGGCGGGACAGCGGCACGCGGACCATGATGCGAGCACGACGACTTACTGCTAGAAGATATAAGGTTCATTTTACAATAACAAGTGATTAGTTCAAACAAGGCGCGCGACGACTCACTGTGTGAAGAGATAGGGTTCCTTTTAATAACAAGCAATAAGTTTCTAGCAGAACAGAAGCCGGTGGCGATTTATTGTGTCGGCTTGGTTTTAATCAATCTTACAAACAAATCTTATACATAATCGATATATATATTCTTAAAAAAGGAGTTACTCGAGTGCTCAATTAACAGAAGAACAGTTTAAAAAATAACTTACCAATAGAAGTAGGATCTTCCAGCCTCTCAGAACCCCTGCCTGGTTTGATCCCCGACCCCACATCCGCTTCCGCCCGCACGTACGATCGATCGATCGATACGCGATCCACCAATGGCAGTTTGCTGTCCAACCGATCAATCGCCATCTTAGAATCCGACAGCTGATCGATCGACATCTTGGATTCCGTCAATCTATCGATCGACATTTTATTATCCGACAGTCTTCCGATGGAAAGTTTATCGATGGAGATTTTATTTTCAGGTAAAATAGACATTTTGGTATCCGTTATCCTATCGACAATTTTTTCTGGGACCATATCAATTGACATTTTGCTCTCAGACAATCTATCGATTGACATTTTGCTGTCATGGCGGTCGTGGACTTTAGAGTCAGACAGACGTAGTTTGGTGTCTATCCGTTCGTGGGATAGGCGTTCTTGTGCCTTTTCCATGGCTATCCTTTCGTGTGAAATTTTCTCTGTCGGCAGTCTGTCTAGGGAGGATTTGTCAGCGGATAGTCGTTCTGTGGAGCGTCGGTCAGTGGAGTGGCTGGATACAGACAGTCGGTCGCTGATGGAGCGGTCGCTGAGTGAGGAGCGGTCGGAGGAGGAGCGCTCGGTGGAGCGGCGCTGGCCGGGCGTCCGGTCCACGGACAGCCGGTCGCTGGGCGTGCGGTCGCGGGACCGCTCGCTCGACCGGCTCGCTATCCGGTCGTTAGAGGTTCGCTCGGTGGCTATCCGGTCGTTTGAGGTGCGTTCTGTGGAGAAACAGAATACTTATTTGTAACTTACTGAACGAACTCATACATTATGCATTGCCATAATTAATGCCAACCTCGTATTTACGCGTGTCATTAATTTTAGCAATACTTAATATTATATTCAGTTCGCGATCTCCTGTCAATCGACGTACGCGTCTCACTATCATTTCATTAGTAACTACAGTTTATCTTTAAATATATCACTTGGCTTTCCTAATAATATATCCAGCTTAGTTATAGGATTTTTCAATAGGGACGCTCGAACTTTGACAGCGCATAGCGGCCATCTTGGTAATGCGATAGCTGTCAAATTTGGCATGAATACATATTTAGTCGTGACATTTCACCATGGAACTACACGCATCAACAACGCGTAGAAATTATTAAAATTTATTATCAAAATCAGTGCTCTATTCGCCTAACGTTCCGTGCGTTGCGTCCAATTTATAGCGTTCATGGCCGTCCTGCAGAGTCCACAATCAGTCGTTTGATAAAAAAAATTGAGATAACCGGGTCGGTGATCGATGAAGCAGTTCCTGTACGTCAAAGAAGATAAACCACAGTCAATTGCTGCCCTAAAGGCCAACAAAACTCGCGTTCTTCGTGAAATTGAGCCCCATTTATGCGAAGACGTCCTTCAAAATTGGTCCACCAGAATACACCATCTACAGCGGAGTCGCGGTGGCCATTTGGCTGATATTATTTTCCACACATAATGTCATTGAATATTCTTTAAAATGTAATAAAAATTGTGGTAATATCACTTAAACAGGTTGATTTATTTCATTTCAATGTTCGAGCGCTCTTAATGAAAAACCCTTTAGTTACTATACGTGGTGACTGGTGTGCGGACCCGTACATCATTTTTTTTAAATATAAAAAAAATGATCTACGGTAGGCTTGTTATATTAGTATGTTTGCCTTACTCGTACATTACTGAAATGAGTCTTCCCGCTCTATTGTTGTAATTCACGAGGCAACGTCCGCCTGCGACGCATAAGGTTGCGGGATCGATTCTCGCTTTGGGACCAATCTGCAAATAAATGTCCCGGGTGTTCTGGGTATTTTAAAAGTTACCTGTAGTAATCTTGTCGGTGTCAGTGTCGGCGCGAGGTCGGACAGGCGTTCGGTCGTGTCGGTCGTCGGAGCGGCGGTGCTCCGCGCGCTCGATCGACACGCGGTCTTGTGTCCTAAAGCAAATACATTAATAATAAATAAATGAATGAATTCATTCAACACAACAACCATACCTACATCGGTTGCGGGTTCGATTCCCTCCTCGGAACAATTGTTTGTACGATCTGCAAATATTTGTTCCGGGTGTTCTGGTCGTTTTCTATGTATAATAAAAAATATCTATCTATGTAATGTACTATGTATATCAGTTATCTGGTACCCATAACACAAGCTCTGCTTACCATGGGGCTAGATAATGCTGTGTGGACTGTCCAGCATTATTTATTTATTTATCCATACAAATATCTATACCTACATACAAACTTTCGCGTTTACAGTATTAAGTAGAATAATGGTCCGAAGGTTCGAGGAGCTCAGGTAGGTAACTGTTCGCAAGAGATCTGCTTACTAGGTGCCAAAAAAAAACCAGCGTTGCTCTACTTTTTGTGTAGAAGTAGAGCAACATTATGCTGAGACAGGACCTCTTGGCTCGCTTTGTGGGTCACTTTGCTTTTATAAAGATAGTTAATTTTTATTTCGTTATGTTCGTATTTATTTAATTGTAACACGTTGTAGGTACTTCATAATGAATTACGAGTAATACATTTATTTTCTTTCTTCCTTTCTGTATCGTCAATCCTTTGTCAACCATTGACCTTTGACCTTAACCTATTGTCCTCACCTCTCGTTAACCTCTCGCCTCCTATGTGTCGGCTCAGGTTCGGGCGGGGGCGACACCCTCGCCAGCGCCTCCTCATTCCTCCTCTCGGCCGTCCGACGCCGCTCATCATCATCAGGCTCTGGAGCCGTCACCTCGATGATGGTGACCTGACCTTTGCCCTTCCCTCCCTTCCCTTTACCGCCTTTGCCGCCCTTTCCGCCGCCTTCATCGCCCTTTTTAGGGGTGAAAACCTGAAAAAAAAAGGTTTTTCTTATATGATTCGTTGCCGCAAATGGAACTTAAAATATTTTTGTGTAGAAACCAAATTAATCAACGGAATGTTAACGAAATGTTTTTTAATGCGGAAATAATGCTATATACATATATATAAATAAAATGCTTTGTTGAACATTATAATTTTATGTTTCATTCATTTCTGGCTATTTTGAAAAGCCATTTTCATTGATTAAATTTACAAAACAAAAAAATAATACAATGTGAATAAGTTAATAGAAAATTATAAAAACTTAAGATCTGTGATCTTTAAATTACTTTTAGTGCGCATTTAGGCCTTTCTTTTGACCCTTACGCTGATATTTCTACATCGTTACTATAGTAATAACTTTCTTAAACTGCATCATCAAAACCTTGATGTTTTGATGATGCAGTCTGAGAAAAATATCACATAAACAGACGTTGGTATTTTTATCGTTTACTCAGCGAATGATGGTGGAATTCATTCTGAGACACATGGATATGATATGATAAAACTGACGACCATTGTAATATTACACCCGGTGATTCACTCTGCATTCACAACCCAGACTTAACACCTTTGTACTCCAAGCTGTTCATGGTCAGCATATTTGTTGTAGATGCTCAATCAACCCTAAATTCATAAATAACTCGATCATTCACACAGGCTGTTTTAAATGATGCTGTGTGAATTGTCCAGCATTATTTATTATATGTGTTCTCATTTCCATGATCTCAAATCATATAGTGATCCGGTCCATTGGGATGCCAGCGTGAGCCCGAAGCCAATAGCGCAGGGAATTCGTTATAATTATTATTTAAGTATTTCATCATCATCATCATCATCAGCCTATAGCAGTCCACTGCTGGACATAGGCCTTTAAGTATTTAGGGTATGACAAATAGTAATTTAATTATATAATTTTTTAAATGCAAGAACCGTCTACGAGGTATTAGAAAACAGGTGAATGAAATCGGTAAAGCCGTTCTCAAGTTACAGCTTGACAATACAAGCTTATTGTTTTCATAGAAATCGAGGGCATAACTCTTTTCACGACTTTTCTCCAACTCTCGTGGTTTCACACTTGGCCCTCACCGCCTTTCTCTAAAAACCACCCCCGTAGATATCTAGATTATCATAGTAATAAAATCGTCGCGTTTAAGCTACCGTCACGACACTTACCTTCCTAAAGATATGTGTCTTCATATCCTGTAGCGGCGCGGGGAGGGGAGGCGCCACGCGTGGCGCCTCATCCTCGCTGTCGGGCGGGGGGGACGAGGCACGAGGCTTGGGGGGCCGGCCGCGTCGCTTCTTAGCTGGCCGCTCCTCGGACTTGCGGCTCTTGACGGGACGACCGCGTTTCGGGGCGGCAGATGGCACGCGCGGTGATGTCTGTTAATTGAGGAAATGTTATATTGTTGAGGATATATTATAGTTTGTTCACAAACGTTATATATGAACTTTAGAGCGAATATGATTGATGAGTAACTATTATCTTACCGTATGATGCGAAGGAGTATCATCATCACTGGAAGCGGTAGAGGTCCTGTGGTGGTTCCTCCTTCGTGTTCCGGGGGAGGGGGAGGACGCCTCCGAGTCAGAGAGCTCCGATATTGGACTCTGCTGGAAGGAAATAAGATTGGATTTAGAAATTATTGAATCTACATGAAATTAATACATTTGTACATTCTACTGATTATGAAAGCTGTATATATTTTATATATTGAAGTTGTTATATGTTTGGCCGCAAACAACGCCTAAGCTATTTACTCAACGGGTCGGGCTGGAATTTTGCATCCCAGATCTAAAATAACATTAAGACTACTTTTCCATATAGGAATAACGAGTGCAAAGCCGCGGGGATAAGCTACAACAGGCTATTTCAATACGCAGCATCAATACGCCTTTCATCTATGGCTACCTTTTGTCTGTTTTGAAAAAAAAAACCACAGAATGACGTATGTACACAATATTAGGATTAGGGTATGCTACAAGCAATTCTAACCTGAATACCACCAGACGCAGTGACCAAATTCCCGTGCATAGCGCCGACAACCTGCCATATCCAATCCTTCAGCCTATAGAAATCATCTATCACCTTCCTCCTATCCTCAGAATGGACACGACTCCTCAAAATATCTTCAAAATCAGACAAGCTACTTCGTAGATTAGATTTTAGTACAGCCAGGTTTATCCACTTCTGCATAACATCGTCCTCGCGATCCATTATTTGAGAAAGTGCGTTCAAAAACCCTAAAACTTTTTCCATTTGTCTGACACTGATATCACTCGAGCGCAATTTGTGTTTTGATTAAACTTTACTCGTAAACACTAATTGCAGAGCTAAACGTATCACGATTCGTTTTCCTTTGTTGCTATAAACTATCGTTTTTGTAAAGTTACATTTAAATTATTTCTAATCACAAGATAAGCAAACACAAATGTAGCTCGCGTTCTTAAACGTACGTATTTCGGCTTTTATTTTCTTTCGAGTTTATCAAACTGAAGTTAAATTTATATAGCACGCAAGATATTTTTAATGCCAATAAAATCTAACGTTCAACCACTGGCAAAGTGAATCAACAATGACGAAAGGTGCAGTACAAAAATCGCTTACTAAGCTCAACAAGCCTTGTACAGAGGAAGCGTTATCGTTATGCGCAGTGTATTCTGACACTTAGGAACGGGTGCCATTTCTGAATATGGAGGGTATCGGATATCACTGCGCTTGCACATAGCAAGTGATGACGAAGTTTGTTTTTCTTGAAACGTTATATTTACTTTTCATTTGGTAGGTACCTAGTGTTCTTTTACAATCAAAACTAGACTTTATTCCTTGCGGATAATACATACTTTGACTTTTATAATCATCAGCATCACAGATTATAAAGAATGTATGGGCTGCAAGGTTGAATGTTTGTTAGTTCTTCACGCCAAAACCATTAAAAACTTCTTGGTCTATTTGTAATCTGTCGACTACCGCTGCTTATATCTGTACAATACACGGACTATAAAGCCACTAAAAAAATATAAAACCTAGTCACAGACATCACCAAAATTGTCTACGACATACGAAACAGGCAGTCACGACATGCAAGTAGCTCTGTAGGATACTTTTGATCAAGGTGAAATGCATTCGACACAACTCTCTTCATAAAAATATCACACTTACGGGTTTCGCCCCAACATCAGCGAGCAACTCCTTCCGCAAGTTATAGGTCTAGTCCACCGGCTGCGTCAATGGCGCGGAAATCACGAGCCCCCACAACGAGCTAGCCTTTTTACCTATTAAAAATGCCGCGGGTGGCACCTAGACTCTGCATAAAAACATCACATTTACGGGCTTCCCCTTAACATCAGCGAGCGCTCTCGAACGGGTGCGGCGGAGGCGGCGCGGAGTTCACGAGCCCTCACGATGAGCGAGCCTTTTTACCCATAAAAATAAGTAGTCCAAACATCACACTTACGGGTTTCCCTTTAACATCAGCAAGCGCATGCCGCAGCTCCTTCCCCGAGTCATAGGTGGACTCGAGCGGCTGCGGCGGAGGGGGCGCGAAGTTGACGAGCCCCCACGAGGAGCGCGCAGCCGGCTCCAGCGCGGGGGGCGCGGTCTGCGCGGGCGGGGGCGCGGCGGGCTGCGGGGCGGGGGGCGGCGCGGACGACTCCGCCGAGGATGATTCAGACTCCGAGTCGGATGGGGAGGAACTGCCGGAGGATGGGCTGCCCGACCCGATTGGGGATAGTGGCCTGGAATCAAAGAGTTGATTTGATTATTATGTGCTGAATTAAAAATGATTTAGTGCTTCATTTCCTTTATAGACCATATACATCATCGTCATTATGAATCATTATTAGTCCACAGCTGGACATAGGCTTTCCCTAATGAGCGCCATAGCGCAATGTGGCCATTGATCATGCATGAATGACTGACCTCAAGTTAATAATTAAACAAGGATGAATGCATTATGCATATGTAGATATCTCTTTGATATAGCGATACTTTAAATGGACTCTACCCCACCATTGACGGTCATTTACGGAGGAGACCGTTACGAAAACAAGTCGCTTGAAAAAATAAAACTTAGGCCAGCTTTAAACGCCATGATAATACGTAAAGCGTGCCTTTACGTATAATAATTCGTATTATCGTAATTCACGAAGTTGGCACCTGAACGCAGTAAGCGTTTAGTGACAGATAATAAGGAATTGATGAATTCCATTATTGGATCCACGCTACTGCAGTCGAAGAATCACTAGGACCATTTTATGTGACAGTGAGTGACTGACTGTTATAGGCGAGAGCGTAAGTTCGAATACATTAGAAAGTCGTTAAATTACGAAGCTGGGCTCAATGGACTAATTGTAAATCATTATGATTAATATGGAGGGATTTTTTATGGGCTAGGATGCAAGGGTTAGCCGCACTGCGAAAAGAAACCGCGAGATTTCTGCAACGCTGTAATATTTTGAACCTTACTGTACACAGCAGATGCCATACCGCTGGTCTTACGTAATTTATGGATGTTTACTATTTTGTAAGATATCTTGTGCTTACGTAATTTTTTACAAAACTCTGCGCTTCTGTGGTCTGTCATCAAACGTCTTTGCCGCGTCAACGCATCACGCTTAGACAAAACACGTAATTAATATTCAAGGTCTACTCACGGTCCTATCCTGTGCGCGGCCGCTGCCACCTCCTCATCGCTTTCCGACAGGCCAAGGTCCTTGTTTACTCTGTCACTGGAATTAAAACATAAAAAGTTTAAAGAGAAGAACTACTGAAACTAAGCAGCCGGGTCTTTCTATTCTGCTGATATTTTTAGGCAAGTTTGTACGAGTAATTATGTGTTTTGCGCAAGCATCGCCAAAACTACTGATTGGGCTGAAACTTTGCATTCATTTAGTTTTAGATCTGGACTGGAACAACATATAGCTATTTTTTATCTTGGCTGCGATATATCCGGCAAAAGTTAGTGAGATAAAAAATACAAGCAGTTCGATTTACGGAATCAAACTGACAATTACAACTTCATTCGCGTAAGATTGCCCCGTGCGGGGCTAATATTGTAGATATTAGCCCCGCACGGGGCAATCTTATGCGTTAAGTCATCATGGAAGACTTAAATCAAAAGTAGATCAATCTATCAGCGAAACTACTCAGTTGTCTTTAAAAATAATTTTCTATTTATTTTACCACGTAATACATGGATATAGAGCTTATAGTATGCTTGTATTAGATCGAATAATACTTGCAACAGCCATGAATACAAAAGGTTACAGAAAACAATAAGAATACTCACGGTGAGACAGAACTTCTGGAGTTTGATATCCGGTTGTCTAAACCTGCGAAGCAAAGATAAATACTTGTTAGTTATCTGAAAACTTACTCGTAAAGGTAAAGTAATTCGGTAGCTTGTATGTAGATTTCGGTAAATTGTCTTTGATATTATGTTTTGATATTGTTGAGTTTATCATCTAGCAACTGAGTTTTCAAATAGAGACGACCTAAAACAGTTTAGGTAGTACAAAATAGCCAATTAGCATCACAGCCGGCAGAGCCAGAACAATAGTAATAACCTTCCCTTAACTATGTTTACTACATAGCAGCGGCGTAAACCTCCTAAGGTAAGCTATTGTAGAAGATATCTTTGTGAAAGATAAGTCGTAACCTTACACAGTTGTATGTGATTTATAGCTCAGTCTAGACATAGGCGATTCCTAACGGACTTTGAGATAAAAAGTGTTTTATCTAACATTTGCCTTACACGTAAACTCTCCCAAGTCTCAGTCCAGATGTTATATCACGTTTATGTAACGAAGAGATTTATAGTTTATTCGCACGTGTTTTATTTTACGTAAAACTCCGAGCACGATAGGCTGTATCCTCTATCTAGCTATTCACAGTAGAGCTGCTAAGCAAATCCAAATAACGCCTTATTGGGTGAACGAGACACTTACATCGTTATTTAGTTCTCTCCGCAGATCAACGAGAGTGAATTTACAGGCGATTGCTTGTTTGTTTATAAACCTCCGCTCAGTGTTTACAGTCGGATATGAGAGAGAGACAACACACGGTCTCGATCCAAACAGCATTCGCGCACTAAATCCCCAGTCCGCATTCATTACTCGCGACACCGCTCGCAAATAACCCAATGCATAATAAATACTGGGTGGCCTTTTTAGAGCCTTTTTAGCGAGAATTTGTTGCGGAGTTGTCGACTAGCACAATGCACAATGTGTGCGAGACAACAGTAAACTGAAATAAAATTGTTACTGGTTTAACTAAATTATTTTTATGAGCTTATACATGGGCTTTGTTCAACCAGTCGTGTTGGTGTAATTACAGGCTATATTGTAATAATAAATCAATAATAATCCAAACTGCTCTTTTCCACATCTATCCCCCCCCCCCCCTTCTTCTCCTTGCCTCTATAACTCCGCTCTCCGCATACGTAATCAGTGAGTGACTCATATTTTTGCAGTTTTTGTGCTCTTGATTAGTTTAATTTTTTTGTATCACCTACATATATAATTGATTAGTTTTATTTTCTTATTGTATTTGTTTGTTTGCCCTGTATCAGTATCAGTTTCTTTAAATCTGTATCGTTAACGTTACCTATGTAAACAGGCTTCCCGCGACACAGGCTTGCCTCGTGCGGCGCCTCGCCAAAAATGTGTACATATACATATAAGCGAAATGACAAATAAATAATTTTGTAATTTTTTTTTGTATTGTTTGTCTTTAAAAGTAGAATAAAATAATTGGATACAATGATTCATTACGTAGCTGTATTCCTAATGCGTTCCTGAATTGATGTGTTAAACTAGGAACTGTGTTTGTTCTAGCGTGTTACAGCGAGGTTATAAAATTAGCCAGTTATTGAAACGGCCGCGAACAACTCTAGTTAGTGTACCTACGACTCGTAAATGAATGCCTACGCGTAAACGTAATCTACTCGCTCGCGATTACATTGTTTTTAGCCTTTTGTTGAAGTTAGCTTGCAAATCGCATTTACGCAGGCACGTGTGAAAATTATAAAATTTAATAAACAGACTGTTTGCATTTTAAATTGTATGAATAAACTTGCGACGTACAGAGTAATTTTGAGTGTTAGCTTGTTGTTAGTTAGTATGTTAGTTTAGTAAACGCCGAAGCTTATAAAAGATTGATATTTCCTTGTCGACACAAGGTTTTCGGTTATTGTTAGTTTCCAGCGGTTTTTTCCACAGCTTTATTATAATTAGAGCGTTTGCCATTTAAATCCAGTATAATTTGTTTTACAACGTGAGAATTCCACGTATTTCATACATTTATCAGAAGGATCAAGATTCCTAGAACTAAGCGTTCTAGGAATCCTAAAATTCAGAGAACTCGTTGCGTCAAAATCTTTTTTCCCAGAAGTTATTATTTGATTTCTTTCGTAAGCATGTACATTATAAGCTTATGTAGTGTAGACGGCTTTTTGGATAAATAAGTCACACTTTGGAGAAATTATGAGTAGCTTCCTAGAATTGTGAGAAATGACTCCTTCAGTCATGTCTCACAATTCTATGTGATCTAAAGATTCTTAGTACAAACAAAGAACTTTTATAAAATATTAACAGTCCAATGTAGTGCGCGTTATTTTTCCAAAAGAAATTTTCCTCGCTGAAATATACAACAAAAAGTTTGTTGCGTTATAAGTAGGTATCATATATAGTAACAGAAAAATAGCAATAGAAAAACCATAATTACAACGTTATTCAACTGCTTGCTTCGAATGCGGAAGGGCAAGGTTAGGTTTGATGACATAAGTACGCTGCAGCGTACCCTTTTTATTCTGCTTTAACAATTCACTAGTTTTCTTTAAGATGACGCTTTATTTATTTTGTCCATAGTTTTCACAGATATTCGGATATAAGGTTCTTTAAAGGTACGACCGCACTGAGCGGAACTGCGTGGCACAACGCGGGAAATCGTATGCGATAGAAATCACTACGCGAACTGCGCGGCTTTTTTGGTAAGTTAGTCTTTCCAGTGACGCTTAGTGCGTTTGCACCTTTAAACCTTAGAGTTTAAACGCATTGCCCCCGAGTCGATACACGACGCTGGAGGGCCCATGTTTACTTAGGAGTGGTGAAATGTAAACAATTCTAGTACAGCCCAGCGCGTGAGCTTTCTCTCGAGTATTTCAGGCAAGTAATGTTATTGCTGGGATATAGGAAGGGCAAGGGACTAACTGACCAAGAGGGCTGTTCAAACATCTTTTAAGACGATGTCAATCCATAATTGCTTATTATGTTTACTTAAGTATCCATATTATGTTTACTTAGTAAGACGACCGATGTGGCGCGGTGGGCGAAGGTCCGCCTGCGACGCAGGAGGTTACGGGTTCGATTCCCGCTTCGGAACAGATGTGTGTACGATCTGCAGATATTTGTTTCGGGTGTTCTGGTCGTTTTCTATGTATAATAAAAAAATATCTATCTATGTAATGTATTGTATTATGTATATCAGTTATCTAGTACCCATAACACAAGCTCTGATTACCATGGGGCTAGATAATGCTGTGTGAATTGTCCAGCATTATTTATTTATTTAAGTAGGGTCATAATACTGCTGCTCTATGCATTCTTTTGTTTGTCATGTATTAGAAGGTTCAACTAGATTTCAATTAATAATGAGTAGGTACCTATATATAGGAATTAGGCTTTTGATATTGTATATTTTTTTTATACATCGGGTCAATGCTGTCAGCGTCTTGGGGGCGCTTCCAATTTGAATTGAAATGATCAGTTGAGCTACCTCTAGATTGTGTGAAACATTCTGCTGTTAGCTTAACTGCTTCAATTGTAAATACTGGTTCATTTTTCTTTTTAATTATTTGATTGTAATTTGTTAGTGAATAATGTCTTGTTTTCACATTCATATTTTGAGATCCATGTTTAAGCAATAATTTTGGCGAATAACAATAAAACAATACCTTAAAAACTTCTTAGATTTAGCAACCTGATATCCTCGAACACAAAACCAGAACTCTGATTACTTCAATCAATAATTTCTCAAAGTTTCTCCCCGACTGTACGCAGCGACGGTAGCTCTAAAGCACCTATAAGAGCTTTGAACTCTACAGTATACATAATTATGTATAATGTAAACACGCGTATTCCCACAATAACCCCTAGAGAGTAATTCCAAGTCGTGAGTTACTGTTTGAGTGTCAAATTAGTAACATAACAAGTTAACGTTGAAAAGTGGAGTGTATCGGAGCCCCTGTGAACTGCTGTTGGTATTAGACAGATATTGTCAGTATTGACAATTAGCCGGCCGTACCTCGCGTAGAACCGACAACCGCGGGGGTAAACGTAATCTTGCGTGGAGACCACAACTCAGTAAACGTAGTGTAGAACGAGCGGCTAGGTGGGATGATAAACAGCGAAATACTGTAGGCAGATGCTGGATGCGTCAAGCTGAAGACAGGGCGGTATGGCGCTCATTAGGGTAGGTCTTTGTCCAGCAGTGAACTAACATAACGTAACTTTTTCTGTTACCAGAAGAAAATACATATTTTACTTTTGTGGATAACTTAAAAAACTAATCAAGAAATAACCATGGACTATGAACTTCTGGATATTCATAACAGAATTATAACGAAGCACACTTTACGAGCCTACCTAACAATTCATCGTAAAACATTGAAAACTATAAAACAAGTAAATTGTTGAGATGCATTAATGAATTAAAATCCATTTCGTAATAACTTTGCCACCAGCTAGGTATTTACAAGATTTAATTGAATCGAAAATTTATTATACCGAATTCAAACAATGCCTGAGATACTGCCAGATGTAGAAAAAAATTAAATTACCTAGTCTGCTACTTTTTACAAATAAAATAAGTAACTAGTTTCTGCCCCCGACTTCGTGCACGTTGTTTCTATGGAAACGTATAACGATTATTTCTATCATATGGGCACTGCTTTATGGGATAAAAGCAGCCTATGTTTAATTCCAGGCTTATAGCTATATCTATGCAAAATTTCAGAGAAATCCGTTCAGTACTTTTGCCGTGAAAAAGAAACAAACATCAATCCATCCATGCAACTAGACTTTCGCATTTATAAATCTTTATTTATTTATTTATTGTTTGAATTTATTTAAATATACAATTCTGGAATACCTTGCAATTAAACCAAACAAAACACTACTTTGATTTGGTATTTTTTCACTTAGCAGAATCACTAAAGGCTACTTCAGTACTAATTTCACCAAGGTCCTCAAAGATTCAGTAATCTCTGAGGCAGAAGCCGTCAAAGTCAAAGCCTTATTGAAAGTGGCTAGATCTGTCGCGGCGGGCTTAGCTGGCAGCACTGAACGCAGACGAGTGACGTAGTTACAATTGAAGACAGTGACCGAAGGCCCTTGGGGTTCAACGCACGGCCGCATTTATACACGACACGGGGTAGGACGTCGTAGGTCGACGGATACCTGACAAATGTACGCTAGGATTCGCTCGATTCTTCTACAACGGTTATTCAGTTGTTCCAGAAAGATTAACACCTTCTCAGATAAGAATGTATAATAACCGAGCGAAGCGAGCAGTAAGCTATACTGAAAATAGTTACACAGAGATGTTGATATACAGAATTGAAAGTTCATTACGGATGTGAGCGGGTTAGGTACGAACCTTTTTTGTATTCGTCTTTTGTGTTCTTTCAACATAAAAAAGGTTCGTAGTTAACCTGCTTGCATCCGTAATGAATTCGTCAAACTAAGATAGTTTTTATAGTCACACTAATATTATAAATGCCAAAGTTTCGATGTTTAAATGGATTGATGAATGGCTTTACGGATGATGGTTACTTCTTCACGCCAAAACTACTGAACTGTTCAGGCTGTAATTTTGCATAGCTCTAATTCTAAAATCAAACATAAGCTTTTTATCTCATTAAGCAGTTCCCATGGGAGATTAATAATGCGAAGCCGCGGGCAGGACTAGTAAAATATAAGTGATAATGATAAGTGAATGTTATCAGATCTGCCAGGTATAATAAAAACAATACATCAAAATACTAACTTCCTCCAGACACTTTGTCTTGTAAAGTGACTGATGTCTTTGGCCACCTTTAACGCTAATCCGCTTTTAATTACGGTAGAGAATGATTTACTAGGTCTGTTTGTGAGGGCGATGAACGCGACGGTCGATAAAGCTATGACTTTGGGTAGACTACGACGTAGTCCCTTGCCTACTCATTCGTGAGAAGTAGGTTGTATCGGTTACTGTGAACCTAGCTTGTACATTTGCTTTTTATGATATATTAGTTTCTAACTGCGACGTCGCACTCGTTGTTTCTATGGAAACGTATAAAGGTTATTTCTATTTTGATATGAAGTGTTGTTCCAGACCTGGAACTACCTGTATGCAACATTTCATCCCGATCCGATCAGACATTTTGGCGTGAAGAAGTAACAAACATCCATCTAAACAAAGATCCCGCGGACGGATATTTGCTACATAAAAAGTGCGTGCAAAGCCGCGAGCAGAAGCTAGTAATATTATAAAAACCAACACATTATATAAAAAATACATACAACGGAACATTTGGAAAATTCTAGACATTTCATCTATGTATGTATGTCTTCGCAATAATCTTAAACAAAAATTATGCTATTTATTTTTTGATTTCCTCATTTAATTAATAGTTCACCAGTCGTTCAGTTTTCATAAAAGTTATCAGGTGGGCCACCCTTTTTATAATATATGAAGTACTTCCAGCAACTATACAAAACAAGGTCAGCTAAGCGATATGGATCTACGGACTCTACATTGATTGGCATTTAGCTAAGTGCAGTTTAAGGGCTAAGTTAAGCCATATAATTGTATTATACATAAATCTTTATTTGCACAACAAGACAGTTATAATCTTAACTAATATTATAAATGCGAAAGTGCGTTTGTTTGCCCTAACTAAGCAACCAATCGACTTGATTTTTGGCATAGAGTTAGTTGAAAGGATGGAGAGTAACATAGGCTTAACTTTATGTCCTGTCATATATGTATGTCATGACATCCAATTCCCGTTAGAGATTTATTGGAAATTCGTATTTTATACGAAAATTCGTCCGTCATTCAAGGCCTTAACAAAGCTACCAATCGACTTGATTTGACGTGAAGTAACATAGGCCTCCTTTAGGTCCTGGAAATATGAAATTTGAACGTAATGCGGTTGAAACGGCGGGGAACAGCTCGTAGTTTATATGTTGGACAAAGAAACTATAAGAATTAAAAACTGCGGCGTAGTCTTTTCGCTCGCTTCCGGACACGACGTTAAAGTAGAGCATATGTTAAAAACGTACTTTTTGTTTAGGTGTTTACTGTTCATAATACTTGTCCTATATGTATCCTAATACTTATAATATTGACTGTATTGGGTTTTCCTGTAACCTCATTCAGAGTTATTAAGTAGCTGTATGCACCTTCTGTGCGATAAACGATGATCGATAGGAACTTTCTATTGATCGGAAAAAATGGAACAAAAAGTGACTAACAAGGTGTCAAGTTGATAATAGTGGAATATCACGCAAAGGAATATAAATATAGCTCGCACAGCATTATTAGATTTACATTATATGGTTAAGGAAGAAGCGTAGTAAATATAATTTCGAGTAACATGTATTGCGTAACTTTTGTTTAAAAAAAAAAAGGTTAAACTATGCGATGCTGTTGATTTTACCAAAAGGGTTGTAGTTTGAAACAAATTCTAGGCGAGTCGCAAAGAAAGTTTCGATAAGACTATTTGAAACGCCATGAATTCGGAAATTAAAAAGGGTATAAATAAATAAATAAATAAAACAGCTTTTATTTCTCACACTTAACTTAAATACTAATAAATAATTATCTCTATCTATACATATGTGAGTACCGCTTTCAGCGGTGAAAGCCTCCTCCAGCTCCTTCCATCTTCCTCGATCTCTAGCTACTCTACTCCATGTCTTCCCTGCTATTTTTACGATGTCATCGTCCCATCGTTTTACAGGTCTTCCTTTTCTTCGTTTCTTGTTTATTTGGGTACCAATTCATTATAGCTTTGGACCATCACTCGTTTTGCATTCTCTGGATGTGCCCCGCCCATTTCCATTTTAAAGATAGAACTTTTTGTACCACGTCTTTTGCTTTAGTTTTTTTTCTTATATCCATGTTCCTAATTTTATCTCTTAGTTTAAGGCCCAGAAAACTCCTTTCTATATATTAAAAAGGGTAAGGATATTAAACTGTGACCAAGTAAATTATTCAATTAAAGAATCAGAAGAACCGATGAACAAAACGAAGCTAATGCACTATTAGCTACAATTAATTATGCAGATCACGAAATAACTGTAAAAAGTACTAGTGCATTCAACTTAATAAACCTAGCTTTGCCAGTTGCCTCAACAAACGCATCAGTCCATTGTGTCGTGGTTGTACGTAATGACGTTGACCACCCACGATCTCAAGGCGTACACACATGACTTAGTTTCAAGGCGGAAACGGATGGAGTTCGACCTAATATATCCTGTACACATGGATAACTAAATATAATTCCGATAATATTTCAGATTGTCCTCAGTTGTTATGCAAAATCGAATATCAAAAGGTCTTTCAATAAACTTATATTTTTTAATTTTGGCTTTTGATTTATACCTCTAGTAAGTAAATGCTAATATGAATAAGCTTTTTATTATTATGTGTTTCTGCAACTGTATTTTGTTTCTATGAGTGGGATCTTATTAAGCATTTTTAAACATTTCTAATATGTATATTTGTGCTGATAAATAATGGCTAAGTTTGTGTATAAAATAAATAAATAAATACAACTAATTATTATATTTCACATAGAATCATTTAGCTTGCCCCAAAGCAAGCAGAACTTGTGATTTTAACATACGAAAAGTATTAAGAAAATACAATTTTGTAGCGACGAGATCAGCTTTAACTTTCATACAGTTTAACTTAACGTGACATGGAAAGTAACTACTACTTTCCAAAAACAGGATAAACCACGTTCTTAAATTTCCCTGAAAACGACTAAAAGTAACGTGCCATAACGGAAAACGTGTAATTGTATTTAAGGTTTTTTTTTTGCAGAAAATTTGTTAAATTACCAGAATCCGAGTTTGGAAACAACGCGAATTTCCAAGTTTCTTTAAATATGCTATTACGCAGGTAACCAAATGTTCTATAAAGCAACATAAGCTCTGCCTATGAATGGATGAATGAACACTTTATTGTACAATATAAAAAAAATACATAATCTTATCAATATCTACATAATAAATAAAGAAGTACAAAAGGCGGTCTTATGAAAACGATTATCGCTTATGCTGGAGCTAAACGAGGCTGTGTGTAGCATGGAGCATTATTTTATCTAGTAACATTAAATCTTCTTCAACACTTTGACTGCTGAAATCACACGATATGTGTTTTCTACAAGTGACTAATATGCGTAAATCCACACTAGCGCAGCGGCTGAGAAAATACAGATCTTTGTGACTCAGCACAGCCGTAATATTTTTCGAACGAAACGCATGTGCGGCGCAACACAACCGCTGTGTAGAGCGGCAGCACGAATTTTTTAGGTTAAAAAAAGATCGCAGTCGTCGAAAAAAAATCGCAGTCAATGTGTTAAAAGCCACGATTCTGCACGCTCCTCTATCCAATCAACAAATCCCTTTACAGTGTTGCATGAAAGCTGCGTTCGCTTCAACCGCATATGGCAATACAATAGAGTCCTATAAATTAGCTCCTATCCTACTTACAACAAATCATAGTACTCGTTTAGTTCCTTTGTTTAGTCTTTTACTTGGCTCACGCGTAACGGGTGTCCTCTGTTCTCTATTATTTACAAAAACTGTGACAATATAATCTGATATATTTCTGAAAAACAAAGGCTAGTTGTATTAGTCTTTGGTCTGTCTTATTGAGGCCGTAAACAGGATATAACACTTGGAGTAGCAGCGCCTCATTTGAAACGCGACATATTTAAAACCGTATATCTAATCTACCCGCAAGCACGCACACCAAGAACACATTTGTAGCGGGTGCAGCTTGTGTATTTGTTCTTTCGCTACTTTCGGCGGTAGATACTTAAAGTGGCTGGCTAAATGAAGCGTGTCACTGTTTTTTAATTCTGGATAGACCTTTGTTTGACCAGTGTCAAGTGTAATGCTTAGGGAAGGATAGGTTTGCCCTAGACTCTGCTGCGTGCCAACATAACCCTAGATATCACTGCAGGTTTATTGTCTTTTATCAAGGTCTAAAGGTTGTTAGTACCTTTTATTTATTTCCTTCTTTCCGTCGCCACACCACACGTTAATATTATTTTATTTTCTGTACAGTCACAAAGAGTATAGGGTAAAGTATCTACAGAGTAAGCTCATTAGCGGCATGGGATGGCAAGTGCTCGCCCTTACCCCGGTAACTCGATGCACAATTCACACGCTGACGTGACTCCGGCATACCGTTGAAGAAAACACTCGCGAGTTCGATTCAAACGAACCCATTAGGGATTCCGTTTAAGTTGGTGTTTGTTAGTCATCCTTCTTGGAGTTTAAATGCCAAGGACTTTAGGAAAGTTTTCTATTGAAATAATGCTATTTCATGGTCTTGGTTTAAAATTTTAAATGATTTTTAAGATCTGCTCGGAAACCTTTTTATTTAGCTGGGCTTAACAATGATCATTGTCTCAACTGAAACACGTCCACAGTTGGACATAGGCAAAAGCAAACATCGCCTCGCTTTTTATGTCATTGATCCGATCCTGACAGATTATAGACAGTTTATATTTATACCTACACAACTGTTAGAGTCTAACTGATTATTTGATCTCAATTGTCTACTCGATGTGTCCGTCTGACTCACTGCAAGACACACATCGACAGACCACAGAGATCAAAAAAGCTTGTTCTGCCAACCTTACCATTAATGTTAAAATATGCATCTTTGCTTACAACTTCTGTACTATTGTCATGTTAATCAGCAGCCGGGAGGTCCGTCTTATTTCGAAATCTCGTTAATGCGTCAACATGTCCCGACCTTAATGATGGGAATCTCTAGCGCTCGTAACTTAGGAAATATGGAGCCCGAAAGGCTATAGCGCTAGCTTGTATGAACCGTAAGCAGAGGGCAAATAGTTTTATTGGGCTTTTACGTAAATGAACCCGCTGATTATCTTTGAATTTGAACTGATATACACTGTAGAACAGAATCTTGGTAGTTGGAGAGTTCATCAAGAATAATAGAGATATATAGTAGAAAGAGATATAAATATAGAGTAGGATAAATTACTGCGTAGAGTAGAACACAAGCTCTACTACCCCAAAACACAAAAAAACTTTTGTAACAGTCTCTTTCCTCTTCGACTGCGTATACTAAAGCACCAATTGCGCAGTTCGTATGCAGAAGTGTTCTGGCACTACGTCTTACGATGGTACTGACATGACGGTTCACCTTACACCTTTCCGCGAACGTAATGCATCGTTACGAATCACAAAGAGCCACGCATGACGGACGGCCAACGGGAAGGACCGGGCCTGACCGGTCACTGTAACACAATGCACTTGGCGAAGCTACAGAATAATTAAGATCAGGACGGAACTTTGTTAACGAGGAACTGCACAAGGAATCCACTTTGAAAATACCGCTAGACTTCGCCAGCGTCGATGGAGTTTTATTCAGTCAACAAAGCCCTTTTTAAAACAATAAAACTTGAATCAAAACCGCTAAACATATTGTGCATCTCGACAATAAGAGATTGTTTTGTTTGCTCAAAGAAAACGGTCGCAGCGCAAAAAGGGGTAAAAACACGTCTGCGTTTTTTCCTCTTCCTTTGTTTTCTTATAAAAATAATTTACTGAAAACGAGATGACAATTAAGACCATTGGCGGTGTTTCTTTATAGATACAGTTGGCTCTATTTTGTCATTGCAACTGTTTTAGAGTAATAACAGTTATGCGTTTGTAATGGAGATCAATTTGCAACGGTTACGGCCACCATTCGTGGAAGAGCATTGTCTTCGAACATTGCCAGTGTTGTGTAATTGTTTTGTTTACCAGTAAATATTTGTTTATGTTTATTTTGGCTGGAATAGATACAATAGAAAAGAATTTACTAGTCCCATTCATTACTATCCGTGCATAATTCTTATGAAGACTTTTTATATAGTTTTGCTTGACCACAATTTTTTTTGTATTGCGTAAATAAGCACCATCTCTTTACTAATAACGATACACTTGACTGAATCTAATTTATTAATAATGTTATCAGTAAATAAGATTGATTTAAGTACAGATCACATTGCCCTATTTTCTAATGGTCCGTTCTTATAGAAAACAAACCCTCTAAGGCGACTATGGCCTAAAGTGGAATGCTTATCGACGGCCATATTTCAACCTTACGCCTCAGAGTGCTAAGATTTACTGTTGTTTGGTTAATGTTAATGCAAGTTACAGTGCTTACGTACTGGAATAATTGTCGTTAGCCATTGTATTACGTCAAATTTATGAATTCTGCCAGTACTAAGATGTAAAATCATGTCAATAAGATCAAATGTCCAAGATCTACGTAGCATCAGTTCGGTCACCAGTATTTGTTTATCAAGAGGATGTTTATACCAAACAAAAAGGTTAAAACTTCATTGAAAGAATGTGAAAACTAACAGAACATTCTAAGCACAGAAGACATTGTGATTACGCATTAAGACTAATTGCAAATTACAAATTAAAATGCAAATTCTGAGTCAAAGAGCGTTGCATTTTTAAATATAATATCCATAAACAATACGAAAATCTAATTAAACCAGCAAAATTCGCGAGAGCGACACAAGACAATGCGCCAATAAATAAGACACGATACGATCGACGCGTGCGCATGTCGAACCGGAACCACAGATGATCCAACAGTGCACTGACATATAACATTCATATGGAAACACTAAGGCCGACTTAACGAATAAAACTTGAAAGCACGTGAGAGTAATATCAATTAAAATACGCAACAGAGTCGTAACGTCCTAGATTTATTACCAACTGAATATGAACAAAATGAAAAAACATCGAATATCGATGATACGTCATTTTTAAATAGCTAACGGCAATTTCGAACGCTAAGACAAAGCAGCAAAGGTTAAAATATTTTAATAATATGGTTTAAAGAGACACAAGTCTAAATCCGACGGTGCGCGCTGCATTAATAATGCTGTTTGACTTCCAATGAAATAAAATACATTGGGTACCTGTGGTGGAGCGATTTCAGCGTAATTAGTGACGCCGTAATTAAATTCATTTACTTGCGAGCAGAGGCATGCTAGCTTGTACCTTTTATACCGTGCAAAATTATTGAACCATGTTTGTTTACTTTATTTAGTTAATAGATTGTGAACTCTATATGCTACAATCGAATAATTTTGTATTTTTCTTAGTTCTACTGGTAGTACCTACCAGTTACTTTAGTTTAACGAAATTATTGTCTTGAAAACGTGTTCGCTTATGTGTTTTGATAAATCCTAAACTTTGAATAAGGGGCCAACTCTCACATAAAGACTAGTAGCAAGTAGGTGATTAATTAATAGTAAATCCTGATTTTAAAATTCGGAATCCTACGGGCGCGTAAGGAGAGCAAGGAAGTGGCAATCAACGGTTCAAGTGACCGTAAACGTTGATTAACCCAGTTCAACTATTACGACCATACGAGTACACTTCAACAATTTGTACTAATACTAAGCTTTAGCATTAGTAATAAAAAGTAAGCCCTATAAGAACATACCATAGAGTTGATTTCCAAGTAGAACGTCACCGCAATCTATCAGCTGCTGAAGCAACGTCATCCGGTTGTTATATCCAAAATCCGCAGCTAGTAATCCCATCATTTTGGCAACACTTTCATTTATTGTTTTTTCATCTCACAACACTTCAAAGTTTTTAGTTTCAGTCAACTGTACACACACTTGCAAAAAGTCACCAAAAGTATCACTATAAAAGTCACAATAAAGTTTATATCGCAAAAACTCGACTTCACTTACGCACTTTTGGGCCTAGCGTCTGGTGTCTAGTAAATCAAAGTTCAAATTTAGAATTAGAATTCAGAACGCATGTTTGCGTTTTGGCGGGAAGTGGCAGCAGATGCGCCCGCGCCGTCTGTTCCTTCGCAACTGTGCGTTTTCCGAAAGCTATTACAGACAGGTGGTGACAAAGGAGCGCGGCTCGTGCTCCCGCCTTCCCCCCGAGCCGAGAGAACTGATCGCGCGACTGGTCGATCGATCGATCGGGATACTTAGTGCTTTATTTTGTACGGAATGCTGTCTAGTTTGATTCCAGCATCAGAACAGCAGAGCTATTTGACCGTCTGCGTGATGCATAATATAAATAGCCTATATGATTATCGCTAATGTCTCCGTAGGACCAAAATCTGGTGTCCAGGTTTACACGATATCGGGACACCAGATTCCGTGACCTTTCCCAGATATATAGTTATTCGTGGAAACATCTAATGAGCTTTTAGAGAGATTCGAGTAGCATTGAGTCCTAGTTCTTTGTATAAACTTGGTGATTTGTGAATGTGAATTCGTTGTGTTCTGACCATGCCCAATTGCCCAATGACCAAGCTCTATTGGAGGCCCAATTAGAGACCATCGCAGGATAGAGCGATCGAACAACCAGTGTTTTTCAAGGGATAGTTAAATTTACTATTGTATGGAACAGCGCCGCAAGTGCAATGACCAATTTTAATAGTGGATTAGAATCAGTCATGGTCAGTGAGCGGGTTCATTGAATTTGGACTGAATTGAAGATGGGGGGATAGCGGGAAATGCAATACGACCAGTGATACTAAAGAAACAAAATAAATAAATAACGCTGGATAATTTCTATCATGTAGCCTTAAAGTAAGCTTGTGTTACGTTCACTAATAATACCTCTATAAATGCCAATGTTTGGATCTTTAGATGGATGGATGTTTGTTACTTCTTCACTCCAAAACTACTAAAAGAATCAGGCTGAATTTTTTATCCCATAAACCAGTTCTAATATGATATTAATAACTTTTATACGTTTCAGTAGACAGAGCAAAGCTGCAGGCAGAAACTAGTAGAGTATACAAGTTATCCAGAGGAAGTAAATACACAATCAAATATTTACACATGATTGTGTGGAATGAACATTTGTCCTGCGGCAGGAATCGAACCTGCAATCTTCTGCGTCTCAGGCAGATCTTACAGAGGTCGCTAAAGAGGTCAATGAAGATAAGTATAGCGGGAAACTCAATACGAACAGTTATTTTGAAGATAAGGCTTTATGATCCGAAGATTTGAATAAAAATCATAGACCACCGAGAGATGCATGCATTGATACCATTTAGATAAAGATGTAGTTGATAATGAATATAAATTGATAGTTTTGTTGACACGAGTTTTCAATAAGAATAACATTAAATAAATAATGCTGGACAATTCACACAGCATTATCTAGCCCCATGGTAAGCAGAGCTTGTGTTATGGGTACTAGATAACTGATATACATAATACAATATACGAGTATTACATAGATAGTTTTTTTTTATTATACATATAAAACGACCAGAACACCCGGAACAAATATCTGCAGATCGTACACACAATTGTTCCGAGGCGGGAATCGAACCCGCAACCTCCTGCGTCGCAGGCGGACCTTTGCCCACCGCGCCACATCGGTCGGTAACTTTCACTTCTCTCGTGTCTCTGGAACTACTAGACCAAATTCGTTTTTTTTTTAATGTTTGATTGACAAAATGGGCCTATATTTCCACTGCAGCAGCACACCCTATAAACGCACGCTGTGCACGGCCACGCGGTGCATTTTAGCTGTGTGGGTTACGCTTTTGATATGTACATGAATCATTGGAGGCCTATGTCCAGCAGTGGACTGCTATAGGCTGATGATGATGATGTAATTAATCTGTGTATTTATGTAATCTTTTATTGTTATGTTAATTTGATATTCTTGTGACATTTATAATATTTTGTAATCTTGTTCGGTTAGTAAGTAAAGTACTTTTTTTTTATATTAAAATTTTATCAAATTGTGTAGTATTTAAGTGAATCTCGTTTTACTGTGATATACATAGGTAATGTTCTATGTTTTATGGATTGTAAATGAGTTAATAATAATAATAATAGGTCTCTACACCTGGCGGATACCATCTTTGGGTGTATCATATTGTGCACCCGAGGATGATACCCGCTATGTGTAGCCATCGCCTTTAGATTAACTTCTCAAAGGGCCTCTGTGCTGTTGGCTTCGGCCCCACGCAAGCCTTCCAAAGGATCTCGGGTCACTTTATGGCCCGAGATCATGGTAAATGAGAGACATAATAATAATGTGTCTTTTTGACTTGACTAAGTGCTCCTTGTGAACCCATGGTATTAATAAATTAATTTAATTGAATCTGTAACCTATACAGATATTTATGTATTTCTTTGTGTATACATATTTTTTTTAAGATTCGATAACATTGTTATTGATGTCATCGCTGTGTATAACACAGTATGTAATGGCATTAGTCGCTTCGTGTCTACATTACAAACTACCGCTAAATTCCCCTCATCCAGGGAACTAACCGAATTGGAATCGACTAGCGTACAATCGCCGGCACAAGTGCTGAAATATATACGAGGAGCGACCTTATCGACTCGTAATAAAGTTCTAGCGTACGGATCTGCCTGCGAGTTGTAGTATTGGTGTATTGGGTAGGGTTACCAATGTTACCATAGCTGGCCGGAAAGTTGGTAGAAAGGTTGAATATTCATTACGAAAATTCGATATGAATTTGGTGAAACTAAATTGAATGAAGATGGAGAGCAATACCAAAGATAGTTTAGTAGTATTAGTAACGTGAAAGACAATTAAATTATAACAAATATATCTAAGTAATGAAGTTTATTATCAGTTGTCCCATAACACAAGCTAGGCTAGGCTTGGGGCTAGATGATGCTGTGTAGATTGGTTCAGCATCTTTTTTTATTATCCTCAATAAGGACATGCTATCTTTTCTCAGCCACTTAAGCTTTTTTTAATGTTGATGTCCGACCGCACATTTCCGTCCTAGGTACGACATGACGTTAGATTTCTCCGGACAATTTCCGTACGTATGATAACCCTAAGCATGCAGCGGGACGTGATCGGGTGCACGCCACCCCCTCGCACTCAGCCAGCTATTATTACTCGCGCCGAATGAGGGGGGGTTGAATCGGGGTTTGATAATTTCTCACTCACATCTACATGTTTGCGTTGCATCGATTATTTTGAATGCAAGAATCCAATACGTCTTCCCATACAATCCAAAGATTTACATTCACAGCACCACGGCACGGTATTGATAGGTACAAATAAAATATGAAGTCCATATGTGTTATTATTATAGTCTCGCTAAGTACAATAACGTCGGCGCGCGGCCGTGTCGTCGTCGGCGGCAGCGTCTAGCACGCGATGCGTTTATTTATTTGTGCGCGGCACGTGCGTACAGTCGCGTAGTGCGGCGAGACGTCGCGACGCACCGGCGAGCGCGAGTGTACTGACCGCGACTCAGGCCTTTCGGACGGAGCGTCACTGCACTATGTGCATAGCGTTAGCGTTGTAATAGCGTGGATATACCGATGTTTATTAGATTATGATGTGCGATTTGGTAAACAGGATAATGCTATGTCGTCTTAACACCTATATCATAATGTGGCAATCGGGGAAATCCTTTACATATTTAAACTATCTAGATGGCGGAAAAATACATTCTAAACGAGGAAACCCCATTTCAACTACTCAATGTGGCGTATAATGAAGTTTTGTGTAATATAATAACTAATAGCCAGAGTTCCAAACAATCGAAAGAAACCAATGAAACTATTGTTTTGTAATTCCGATTCATACAAACAAAACAAGAACTCTATACAATTACGAGTACATGTGATCGATATGAAAATACAATACACCCAACCTTCCTTAACGTCTGAGTATGTTGTATAATATAAATACATTTCAGAATAGTCGTTTTAAATACATACATACAGTCTAACTTACTAGGTAGATACTTGTAGGATGTAGGGGTAAACGCAACAAACTATTTCTGTATCAAGCATTCAGACAATGGCATAGTCTTGTAAATAGTCACTTTTCCGTCGCCACATCGCATAGTCACAGGCGTTACAGCTAATAAATGGCTCTGAGTAATAGGACCCTTTGAAAAACATTTTCCACGACGCTTGATAAATATTCATAGAGCAGATTGATTTGCGATTGACTTGACGCCTTCGAAATTTCGATCAAAGGTCAAGTAAGTCCTTCGTGCTTGAAGGTCGAATCGTCGCTGTTAAGCACTGACATTGTGGAACGTACATTTGTTTGCTAGCCGTTACTCAAATATCTAGTACTTACAACTTTTCATATTATTAGGATAAGATGAATTCGTAAAAATGTTAGTTCTCAATTTCTAAGGCTTTTTACAGTCGTTAGGAGCAATTAAATCAACGGTTTAAGAGAATATTGCGTAATTTTTAGAGGTCGTTTTGTGTTCGAAATATGCGACAATGGAGCAGGGGGAAGCTTCCGAAGGGACAAAGGAATCACGAGCTCTCAGAAACAAGGCCAACGGACGTTTTTCAATTACACCCTGATTCCTGAGGCCAAAAATGCTCGAGCAATTTCGCTTTTCTCCTCATCCTGAACTATGAGGTTTATGGTTTGAATTCTAGGGTTTATGATTTGTGTCATAACGACATATAATCATTAAAATGTAAGAGCCATTATGTATAAACTACCAGTTATCATAAATTCCTGGCTACGGCAAAGCAAACAAATATCCAACCCTTTTATCGCAAAGAAAAACAACCATTTGAACGGATATCGAATCTCTAGTTTCGTTGATTACAAAACGTTACAGACTAACTGTTATAATTTGTCTACGAAAACGAGAAGCTTAGTAGTTAATCTACAAAGGATTCTTCAACTTATTACAAAAAAGGGTTTATATTAAATCTACAGTTTTAGGTACGGTGGAGCTTGCAAACCTAACGTTCAAAGTTTTGTGGCGGAGGAAATTATTTCTGCAACTCGTTGAGCAAACGCTTTAGGTTTTCCACTAACGATTTTATAATAATAAATCCATTAAAAGTTTCTTTAGCTTCTAGTACGTAGACTAAAAGAAGAGGCATCTACCAGCTCCGCGCTCCGGTAAGGTAGATAGTTTTTATATATAATATAAAACAACTATTTTCCAGAAGTGAACTACTTCTTAGAGTTTTTCCTTAGACTTCTTTCTCTCGTCTACTTTTTCAGTTAAACCAAAAATACTATCTATGAAAATAATCATACATCGGACTGACGAGAACGAAGAATGCCTAAGCTATTTATTATTTTAAGATCCGGACGCGCACTCATCCTCAGCGTACAATAAATGGCTGCGCAGGCGGCCGCTGGACCATGTGACATCATTTTACTTCATAATTATTGGGTTGGCGTAACACATGAGCTCACACAATGGGCACAACAACTTCCGTTCACAAGGTGAGACAGAATGGCAACAATCGTCAAGAATGTCAATTGTTGGAGACTATTCCAGGTCCACGTTATTATCGTCGTAGATCTGGCGGAGGGCCCGCACCCTCCCGGTGAGGTTTTGCATGAGCGAAGCTGAATCGCAACCCTAAAATTAATAACTCTGGGAAATTAAACGGGTCGGTTCTAACGTGTTCAGCCTTTAATTCATATGCATATCTAACTTCGCCACATTTTGGCGATGACCCTCACATTTCGGGTGTCAAATGAAAAAGCTCCTGTTTTGGAGATGGTGGGACGCATTAGCGAGCCATTGAATTCGGTCGGTTGCGGCTCCCCTTCTAATAGGTTATTGCGAAGCGAACAAGTAGCGATGGTAATTGTTTGTATACTGCCATTACACATTAAAGCGAATGGTATGTTATTGTGTTGCGTGCAAAATCACCTTGCGCCCCTCTTCCTGTATTCGGCAGGGGATAGAGCAAGGTCAATAGAAACTGGCTAGATTGGGTTACTGTTGTATAGAAATATAATTTATGGCCGCTTCATACTTCTCGGAGGGTTTAACGTGAGAAAAGGGGTTGTAAGCTAGCAATAGTCGGCGACAGTACATCGATCTGAGTTAAAGTTGGAGACTTACAAGCCCCACCCGGAGAATAGGGCACGAGTAAATCAAGGGATCCGGATTCCGAAACGTAATTCCGTTTTTAAACATGAAACAGAGAGGACCCGTAAATTCCAACCTGCAATAAATCACAGGAGCAATCAGTAAACAAACTGCGTGGTTTGATCCCATTCGAGCCTATAGTAAAAACACATTTGTTGTGCCAACACGAAAACTTCATTTGAATCTAGTAGTAAACAACTTTGCTGGCTGAGGGGTAATAAAAACTCTACGACTTTATTCACGGTACATTCATAAAGCGTTATCAAAATTCCGTTTAAAAGTCAAAGGAGTCTTTAGAGCAACCGTTAAGGGCTTGTCAAAAACACCTAAAAAGCGGAAAAGAGCTGTGACAAACTCAACAAGAAAAAAAATTAGCTCTTAACCGGGAAACGGAAAGCGCGTCGCCTCGCCTTCAGCTTTCAGACGCCATTATTTCATCCGGTATTAACTAGAGGAATATTCCGCAAACCACGCCGTGGTCCTAATCGGAAATAAAACGTTGCCACGAAGCTGTAAAGTTCAAATTTGGACGTATTTCCTACGGCTTTACAGCCATTTAGGTTGTAGGCGGGAACGCGTGCGAGGGAAAAGACGCTCCTCGTGAGAAACAATAGAGTTTATATTGATTGCGCGATAAACATGTAGTTTAGACGTTTTGAGACGGATAGCGAGGACATAGGGCGATAGACGTCCTTGTGGATTGGAGTCATCTTTCATATTTAAGCTTAGAAATATCGAACAAAAGAAGTGCATAATACGAGATTGTTTATATACGTTTTAATTCCAGTGGGTTTATTTTGGAGTTTTGTTTAAAGAGTGAACATAAACAAAACGATCGCGGACGTTTAAAGGACTCATTAACGGCCTCAAAGAGAGATATGAGCTGATTGATGTTACGGTTGTTTTTAGAACCGAACCATTTCATAATGCTTTTGTGGATGACTGTATTGTGGAATATATAATAGTGTTCTACATTCTTTGTTGGATCGTAATGGTGCCGTATCTTCCAAAAAAGCGAGATCACCCACAAAGATCGATACCGTAAATTATTGTGTAAGTAGATCCAATCAGACGCGTTCGAAATCTGAATCTATCGGCATTTGGTGCGCCTACGCAGCGTAACGTAATAATGTTCCGGGCGAATTGTGGGAACCGTCTGGTCATTATGAGTCAATTCCATGGGAAATCTTATTGACAGCGTCTGAATCATTCATATTTTGGTATTAGGAAATAATATTGTATCCGCTATTGAAAGTTTAAAGTTGAATCGAATCAAGAAATTCCGTACAAGGAAGCAATGGCTACATTTCCTTATGATTGTTAACTTAAATAAAGAAATACATAACATTTCTTACTCATAGGGAAACATTCAAAGACTTTAATCGAAATACTCAGGACGTTCTAGGTTTTCCATAAACGTGAACAAAAGCAGCCAATCAACAGTTTCCTTCCCCCCTCCCCCCACAATAGGAGACCAGCTATAAAATCGGTAACGTGGAAACGTGTGGACATTGCGTAACGGAACCTAGGGTTCACTTGGAGGCAGCTCGAAGGTGAAATGAGCTCTATTGCGTTCTATTTGGTTCTGTTATGCTTTAGGAGGGGTAAGACAGGGTTCACTTGCAGTCAGGGTAAAGTGGGCTTTATTGCGTAGTGGGTGCTCTACTTTGGGCTTGTGTCCGATGAAAATGCACGGATTAAAGCGTAAATTCAGTTATATGAAACGGTCAGTCAGCTGGTCACAGGTTTTGATGGATGAATCGGTTTAGTAAGGTTAGCTTTAGCGATTTATTTTCTTGAATATAACCACCAAACCTACCACCCCACCTTATTTATTTATTTATTATCCACTGTTTTGTAGGGTAGAAGAGTCTATCAGAATAAACGTATTTTATTTGTAGATGTTGCTGATTTAAATATTGTTATGACAAATTGAATAATTAAAAAACCTTGCCTTCCTTTGTCTTTGAGCGGTGGCAGTAACATAGGGAAACGCAAAACGCCCAACGACTCAACTTATTAATGACTACGAGTAGTTTCTGTTCGCGGCGGGATTCGGGAACACATTGGGAATCGTTTAATGGTTATTTCAATCCCATGGGAACTGTTTTATTCGATAAAGTAGCTTTGATTCCAGATTTATAGCTATATCAAATTCACCAATCATGCTAAAATGTTGTACGATCCGTTCAGTAGTTTTGGCGTGAAAAAGAAACAAATTTCATCGATATATCTAAACTTTACATTTATAACATAAGTGTGATGAATATGATGGGGTTAACTCTGAAATGAACTCAGTTTGTTACAGAAATAGATTCAAATAATATGCTGTAATGTCAGCTCGTAGATGACATCTACGCTTAGATGATAGAAGTCCCATCTATCACAGAACTGTGTGAAGGAACGCGAAGGTCCCGAGAAAGCGCAAAGTACCTACGTGGTGGTATTATCCCTTCGGAGGGCAGAGCAGACGTGCTCGGCATTATAATGCGGTGTCCCGTATACTGCCAGCCCTACTACCGGTACTCGAATATAATCTTCACCAAGTTGGTAAAATAAAAAGTTTGAAAAAATAACGTCTTCTAGGTAATTTGCTGGTCATCTGTATCTTAATAGTTGTAAACGTATTTGTTTCGAGCGTTATTAATATTCCGTTTTGTTCACATGGTAGGGTACCTGGGTAAGGAGCGAATATTACTTATAAAAAAGAAACAACGCAGATTTAGCCAAAATCATAAATATTTGACTGGCATTCCAGGTATATATTTGAAATGTAAACTCTAATCGATAGTGGAGTTCACTCTAACTAGGCTAACAAAACAACAGTAATTAATATCGACAAACCGTAACAGAATTTATCAGTTAATTCAATTATTCAAGCCGAATAAAAAAGCCGCAATATTTCAAAGACTAAAAAGTCTATAATTTCTTCGCCGTTGTCCATCATTAAATATGTTTACGTTATTTCCAAGAATACTTTAACAAACTTTTTGTTTCGCGTTCATCAATTAATAGATGGCGCTAGTGGGGCGTGACTGTTTGATTGAATAGAGCGGTTATGCAAAAACAATAATATGGATTGAATACAGACGACTTCTGTTTTTCAGACAGCTCGAAGAAAACATAAAACTATATTAGATTGTTTGGAGGACCACATTTATGCTCGATCCGTTCTGAAGAAGGTTAATTAAGATGTTATTGTTAACGTTAACAACAAGATGTGATGTTAAATACAATACAATACAAAAATACTTTATTGTACACCAGATACAGAACATTATGAAAGATAATTACATGTGACAAGTACAATGGGCGGCCTTATCGCTTAGAAGCGATCTCTTCCAGGCAACCTTTGGATGGAAAGAATTGTGTGAATTAAAGAAAGGCAGGGGGTGTACCAAGGATAGAGCTAGAATAAAAATGAACATAATATGAGTATTTAAAGATAAATAAGTATTAAATATATATATATATATGTAATATACTACTTAGTAATACTTAGTTAATAAATAAATAATAAGTACCAATATTCATGATTCTGACAGGTAGAATCCCTTAACGCGAGCTTTAAAAACTGGTAAGGACACTGTTTTTCTGATGGATTCTGATGTTAAATGTCATGAGTATCGTTAACACTTTGACTGCGATTTTTTTTCGACGACTGCGATCTTTTTTTTAACCTTAAAAATTCGTACTGCCGCTCTACACAGCGGTTGTGTTGCGCCGCACATGCGTTTCGTTCGAAAAATATTACAGCTGTGCTGAGTCACACAGAACTGTATTTTTTCAGCCGCTGCGCTAGTGTGGATTTACGCATATTAGTCACTTGTAGAAAACACATACCGTGTGATTTCAGCAGTCAAAGTGTTAAAGTGACACTATAAAGTCGCATGCGACTTACCCAATTCGAGAACCAAAAGTAACTCTCGCAAGCACACATTACGATACACGGTTTATCACCGGCCGGCAGCACTTTAATATTCTGCGTATAACCCACAATTCTACATAACCGTGTAGGCAGTCCACATTATAACTGCATGTCTTATGGTTCACACACCGTGCCAATGATACATATAAAATGAAATGCATATAGACATAGACATAGCATGTGCTACTTAATGTTACGTAGTGACCGGGAATTCGTGTCAAATTCTGAGGGATTATGTCACAAATATGTGCTTTAGTATACATAAATCACAGTCTCATCATCATCATCAGCCTATAGCAGTCCACTGCTGGACATAGGCCTCCCCAAAATGAGCGCCATAGCGCCCTGTCTCCAGCTTGCCGCATCCAGCATCTACCTGCAGACTAATTAATTGAAAATATTGTGAAGGATTAAAGAGAAATAAAAAGAGAATACTAGATTCTATCGATATGAGGTTTGGGTTTCGTTTCGTGAATTTGTTTTGTTTTGTTTGGTTCCTCACTATATTAGGCCACCTTGCGCACCACGGTCTCCACGGAAGACCAGCGCTATGGTACGATCTGCTCTACCATACGAGTAGCACATGCTAAGTGGAGACCGAGTTTTGTCAGTCTCTGTCGTCTGTTAATCTAAGTTTAGTTTATAAGAGTCTCTGTTCTGTTCTGACAAAATAAAAATCTTTTTACTTTTACTTTTTTTTTTACTTTTGAATGCTTTATATCACAGAAGAAACAAAATGTGAAGTAAAGCACACGATACAGGTTTGGCAAAAGTCTTTAGTAGAATAAGAACTATACAGATGGGATATCGATACAGTGGGTGATCCTGGGTAAGATGATGGTTATGAAAGGCCACACAAAACTAATATTATTTGCGTTACTATCAAATTAAAGTGTCCAATTAATATCTCAAAATAAAAATTCTAATAAATGATCGCTTAACACCTTTACAAAACAGTAAGAACCTATGGTAAGAAAACTACCTTAAACGTCAGAAAAACACCGCTCAGAGAGTATTGCAAGAAACGTATGCGTAAGCGTTAACATTTTGACTGCGATTTTTTTTCGACGACTGTGATCTTTTTTTTAACCTAAAAAATTCGTGCTGCCGCTCTACACAGCGGTTGTGTTGCGCTGCACATGCGTTTCGTTCGAAAAATATTACGGCTGTGCTGAGTCACACAGATCTGTATTTTCTCAGCCGCTGCGCTAGTGTGGATTTACGCATATTAGTCACTTGTAGAAAACACATACCGTGTGATTTCAGCACTCAAAGTGTTAATGAGATTTATACGCCGCAGCTAGCTTCTACGAATTCCTACAACATATAGTGTAGTAGTATGAAGTTGAAGTCAGTTATGTTTAAATTTTTGTCTACCCATATTGTAAATGCGAAAGTAACTCTGTCTGTGTTCCCTTTTTCTAAACAAATCTTAGAGAAATTGACAAGTTATTATTATAAATTATAACTTGTCAATTTAATCGTATTCATATAAAATTCACTTTTAATAAATACTATAGCATCCCACAAAAGTTATCTATAACGGGATATTTACCTGATTTGAATAAATTCATTATTATTACTATAGATTTTATTTTATTTGTTATAATATGACTTTTCTGTTGGTAACCATGATAGTTTCAAAAGTTTTATTATGGAATCCCACGTCATTTTTTTTTTAATTTTATATTTGTATATTTGATTAGTATGGGACTAGGTTAAGCAATTCCTACCTGCTCCCGAGCTATAGCGTAATATAAGCTTAAGCATTATATTCAAGAACTTTTTGTATATCATTATACTTGAACATTTTACGAGATATAAACATCTTTAAACCGCAACCGAATTAACACCGAGAAAGTAAAGGAATGTTTTTAATAGGAATACTAATAAAAACATTCCATTATTAATAATATAGTTTTTAATTTGACGACCGATGTGGCGCGGTGGGCGAAGGTCCGCCTGCGACGCAGGAGGGTGCGGGTTCGATTCCCGCCTCGGAACAATTGTGTATACGATCTGCAGATATTTGTTCCGGGTGTTCTGGTCGTTTTCTATGTATAATAAAAAATATCTATCTATGTAATGTATTGTATTATCTAGTACCCATAACACAAGCTTTGCTTACCATGGGGCTAGATAATGCTGTGTGGATTGTCCAGCATTATTTATTAATTAATTAATACCAATCTTATGTTTTGGGTTTTATGTTCTACATTACTCAGCAGGCACCTAAGTCCTTCCGCCTTATTAGCTATATTTCTCTATTTCATTGCTTCAATAAACAACACAAACGTAGTAATCAATAACCGTCTGGTTCTATCAGTCCGTCCGACTCATTTACACTTCAACAGGCCATCCACACCGCATATCTACCGGTAGTTAGCTCTTATCCCGAGTGGACAGAACTGCCAATAATCTAAATCGGTGCGCATCAATAGTCCTTTAGAGTCTATCTATATGCTAAGATGGTCTCTTGATATTGGTAGGAGGTATTCAAATTTCTACGCTACGTCAAAGGCTGAGTATACCAGTTCGAAGGGGAAGGCTAATAATTTTTTTGAGGATGTGAGAAAGTAAATTATCAACTAGGACGACACGGTAAAGGTTGGGCAATAAGTGGCCTTCCTGTAACCTAACTACTAAGCACTTATCACAGGGTATTTACCTATGGTAAAATATATTTTATCTTCGTTACATACTTTGTCGGATTAATAAAAACTTTCGTAAGTCCCTACATTTTTAGAGTCGACATATTAGCTTCTCTATTTGTCAAAAGTAAGTTATCACTCTCTGTCATTCAGTTTTCATTCACCAACTTGTCAACAATTAGGAAACTTCATATTCGTGCATATACCAAATATTAAATAAATTCGTGGAAGTATAATGTAATGACATTCTTGAAGGCTTGTATTACATTAATCCTATTCCGATATTGTCAAGGATATGAAGGAATAAATTGTCATCCCGATTCTAAATTTACTTAGATATCGTCGGCTAGAAATAGCCCCCGGAGCCGAGTGCAAGATTTAGCTGTGACCAATTGGCTGGCTGGATAATCCTGTATTGCGAGGATGCCATCAATTCAAGTTGCGGCGACTAGTATGTTTGGACTGGACCAAAGAACGTCGTAAAGTACCAGGAAAATTGATACCTTATCTCGATATATTAAGATCATTTTCCTTAACCCGATTATATAATATCGAAAGCATTTGTCTGTTGCTGATTTATCGTTATCTCTGTTAGTATCTTATTGTTTGAAATCGATACAAAGTACATTTATTTTCTCAGTAATACAATCACTAGTTTACACAGCCCTAGTCGTTTAGAACAAAGGAATGCAAGCAGTTTCAAGCTAAAATCATTCAGCTTAATCCGAACATTTGAAAACTTCATTCGAAATGCACGAGTAGTCGAGAACACAACAGTATCCGATCGCAGACGATCCCTCAATCACTATCTCCTACCTCAGCATAGCAAATGTGAAGCCGAACCCGTAGAATTGAAAGCAGCATAACGTACTACTATGTACTACGTAGTAAGCTCATGGGGTGGGGGCGTAGCGGGTGGGGTAAGCGTTGTATCACCCCGCCGCTAGATGGCGGCGTATCTGCCACAAACACGCGCGGAAAAAAGCAACTTGTCAAGAAATAGGTTCGGAATAGCGTCCTTTTTAGCTTTGTGCAAGGAACGATCGTCGAACTGTGAGCAGAAACGGGGTCGTCTCGAGCAGAGTTCTTTAACTTCACAGGCCAGGCTTTCTACTCCAACTATTCCCAACTGCTTTTAATATGCAACTTATCGGTAAACGGATTCAATTTAAACGCTCTGGGACCAAAGGCTGTTTTTGATCGTCTTTATTTAGGAACATTGGCATCAGTAATTAAGTCCACGTCGTCGCGTACTTTAGTTGTGTTTCTTGTAGTGTCCTTTGAGTTTGTGAAGCCGGCCTAATTAAAACAAGTGTCTGTTTTAGTTGGGTTCGCAAGCCCGCCACAAAGGGACATAGAAGGAGCGTACTGCGTTTTTACGAGATCTTTATCCTGAACGTAATTAGTTGATTGCATTTCAAACATAGCTGTGCTCGGTGACCTTCTATTATTCCCGAAAAGGGAGAAATTGTTACAATGAACGACGCGGATAAAAGACTTATGAATGTTTTCTGCTTTCGCTGCGACTTACTTATTATTTAAGTAAAACAATTCCGCAACTTTGTGGGTATAAGAATAGAGAAGCAATTAATATTTGAGTTCAAGCTTATCCTCACAGAGCTTAAATGACAACAGTTTCAGGTGATGAATATTAAAATATTTAAAAACAATTATGGTTTATCCACACTTTTAAAACAAAGAGTGAGCATTCATTAAAAGTTTAAGGATATAACAAAGTATAACTTTATTATTGAATGTATAAATGTCCATTTAAAGCCAGGGGGAAATGAACAAACCTAGTTGGAATGGAATCACAGTCGTCTTTTTAACCGTTTCGAGTTGAAGCGAGCCAAATTGAAGTTCGTCTGCCAATCCGTGGCAGTTTTCAAACTTATCGGAAATATTAATAACCAGCTCAAATCTCAGGGGAACTTATAGTTTATAACATTTTATTGAATTTAAAAGCAGAGTAACCAGTAACAATGATTAAAAACTACGTGATAATTAAGGAGACTTTACCTAGGTATAATGATTCATTAATTTATAATAGTACTTATTGTTATAGTCGTCAATAAGTGAGCCAAAAACATCGTAGGTTCAGTAACTAGTAGGATCATTGCTATAACAGAGCTAATCTTCAAGCGAACGAGCGCTGGTTTTAATTAAAACTTCACTATAAAAAGCATCAACAAATTAAACGTGTAGGTACATGTGAAAAAATATTCAGTAGCGACATCCGAGCGCAATCACTGACACTGCCGGCCGACAATGAATCACTCAATTTAATGTTAACTTTATTCTGAATTTTTTAACTACGCAAAGTTATATTAAACTGTTTGTTGTGAAAAACAAAAAGCGTACAGACCAGGCTTGATTGAATATATGAAATTTATTAAATACTTCTGGCTGGTTACCGTTATGATGCAATTAATAAAACTATAAATATCGGTTTCGTGCAAGGGATTGACTGCCGGATATTTCAGCCGTAAAATATTTTTAAAACAACTGTACTACGTATGTTGATGGAATAGATTAAGTAGTCATATTTTACTGTTTTTTATAGTTTTTACACAAGTTTCATGGTAAACAAAACACGGTACTTGCACTAAGAACTCGCAGCTAAGAATTTCGTTCTAGTGCTTTCAATAAACCCACAGAATCGATTCCTTCAAAGATCAAAGTAAGTAATTCAATGTGCCTACAGATTTGCGGAACAAGTTCTCTACAAACTCCATCAGAAACTTGAATTCAAAACATAATTTGAGAAGCACCGCGAGTCCGCGACCTCGCGATATGAAATATCGATAAAACGATTGAAAATTCTTAACTCGATACCTGAGTAAGGCAAGTTTCAAACTTTACATAATAAAACTTGCAAGTGGCGGATATGTATGCAATGCAAGCGTCGAAGAGAAGCATCTAGATTCCATTGAAGACGGAACGAAATAGCCTGATCTAAAACGTATTTCACGTCAAATGGTTCACGAGATTTGAGACATGAGGGAAAATTGAAGTTTGTGATTTCGAACGTATACGATTCCAATAATTCAATACAGAAATACAGCTTTAAAAGAAACACATGTGTGTCAGATAAAGGAATCAAAAAGAAAGAAAACTTGAGAAAGAATCAAAGTCCAAAATGGCCACGGGAAATGAAACAGTTCAAAAGACATTTCGACAATAATGTACAGAGTTGCAAGGTGGCCATAGCCACTAAATCTAGCGGAGTTGGTCCGCCGAGGCTTATGAAGACAAATGTCCTAGTTAATGGACGAAGCAAATTATTCCAGAAAGGGAACTGTATTTGAATTGGATATATTCACTGAAACAGTAAAAAGGAATTATTGCAGGCTATTTGTTACCGGGGTTATTGTTTAAATTTAAGTTAAAGTCGAATTGAATCAGTTTTGAATTGGTATTGATGCAGTTTTAGTTAAATTCAGATGCCGATAACAAAGTCTGGATGTTAACAAGTTGCTTACATTATGCACATATAACGTAAGTTACTCATATTAGTGTTAACTATATGTAATAATATAATACTAATAATAATGCTGGACAATTTACACAGCATTATCTAGCCCCATGGTAAGCAGACCTTGTGTTATGGGTACTAGATAATTGATATATATAATACAATACATTACATACATAGATAGATATTTTTTATTATACATAGAAAACGACCAGAACACCCGGAACAAATATCTGCAGATCGTACACACAATTGTTCCGAGGCGGGAATCGAACCCGCAACCTCCTGCGTCGCAGGCGGACCTTCGTCCACCGCGCCACATCGGTCGTCATGTAGATGTTACGAAACTAAATGAATAATTAATTTTCGATCATTCTCAGTCTTCGGTCAGAATAATAAACTAACTCTGAAACTTAATTGCACCGACTGAACTACAAGTATTAAGTACATAATATGGCGGCTACTGAGGCCACCTTTATTTTAGGTGTTTTCAATAATATTATAACCTCTTTTCATGGATTAATTACGAAAGTTTGGACTCTTTGGACGTGAAGGTAAAATAATCACATTGGCTCTATTGAACTTTTCCACTTCAGAGGTAATAGTTCAAAAAGGGTATTGCATAAATCATCAGCACTTTAATATGACAGCTACTATATTAAAACTGACTTTAGAATGCTAGTATTTAATTAAGCCTGCTTCCAAGTTATCTAGTAATAAATATTCCAAGAACGTGTCTTGTAACGTGGTATAATGTACTTTACTAAGTGACATAACCTTAATAACAGCACCTGCATCGATGTTCACGGGAAAATAACTATTCATTTCATAATGATATGCATGAGCACCTCAGACGATACCAGCCTTAATGCGAGAGTTTATGAGCTATTATCATATTAAACAAGGGGGCAATTTAATCTAATAATGGCTTTGTTATTTATTAGTATATCATGCCTAAATACTACGCCTTCGATGACCTAAATACTGATTTATTCAGGGTTATTTAGAATAGATAGATAGAATATACTTTATTGCACAAAAAGTTGTACATAGGCGAGCATAATGCTAGATAGCATTCTCTACCTGCTAACCTTTGGTAATTTATTTCTGTGGTACCTTCCTATTATATGTAGTTATTGTTATTTGTAGTTTATCTGTTAGGTTAGATTCTAATTTAAGTAGCTTGCAATGTATGTAGGTTGTTTTTTATGTTATTTTTTAATTTTTTGTTTTTGATATTTCTCTATCTGTTTGTGTTTGTAATCTCTCTACTCTAAGTTAACTTATAGCTTTTTCTCCATGCCTAGGTTGCCTGGGAGAAATCGCTGTCAGCGATAAGGCCGCCTATTGTACTTTTTATGTGTCATATTTAGATATAAGGTGTTATTTTATAGTTTTAAGTGCAAAAAGTGTTAATTCATTCATTCATTCATTCTTTCAGCATTCTCTACCTGCTAACCTTTGGGTAGTGTGGACAACAGTTTGGTAGGTAGTGCCATATAATAGAGATAATAAAATATACTACTCATAATGATACTAAGCTACTTATATTATACTTAAACATGAATATATATACCTATATAAATAATTAATATATAATTATAATTAAGTACCGAATTATTCTTGCGAAAGAAAATAGTACCTTTACAGCAAAATTGTTCTATATTACCTATCTCTATTGTATCTATATCGTGTTTGACGAGTCATAGTCTCATAATTTAATTTAAGTTACATTATAGTGATTTTATTATGTGTATGAAGTATGACAATAAATTATCTGAATCTGAATCTAGTTATAGACTCTAGATCTGAAGACATTTATCGAGGATGCCTCGCGATATTCAATGGGAGGACTGTTCCATAGCCGAGTGGCCTTTACAGCGAAGGTTCTATGATAATTGTGATGCATCATGGACGATTTATATCAGGTAAATAGACAAAGCGCTATGGTACCAATGGGGGAGGCCTTTGTCCAGCAGTGGACTAATATAGGTTGTTACTGAGGCGGAGAATGAATAACAATGAGATTAACTACTGGATCTAAGCGAGATAAATCTGTTCCTTGTGTGTGACTTTTCGAGATTCTTTAACTCCTGCGTACCTAGACGTAGTTTAAATCAAGAAAAATATAATTTTCTGACGTATAGATAAATGGATATATAGATAAATGCGAAGCGAAATAACAGTTGAAGTGTTTCTTGACTCGTATAATCAAAAACAAACAAAAACTGATTCCTAAATTTTAAAGGCATTAAATCCAATGTAAATGTCATTATTCAAAACAGGCTGTAAAACACTTGAACACGTTATAATAAACTAGGAGATACCGAGTTCGCTACACTGTGAAATAAGGGCGCAGTAACGGGGGTGGGTGAGGGCAACACTTTTACGATTCGGCAATCGTAAAACTTGAAAACAATTCCAACATGTGGCATTAGCAAGCAAGATATTTTCCTGACTTGGTTTAGGAATATTCCAAGGTATTTTTGCGTTAATAAACAAGATTATGAGGATATATATTATTGTTGTAATGTTACAGGGTACCTAGTATTTTTATTAAATATATAAATTATAATATAATAATATTTAAATTCATTTATTCAGATAATAATAATCCATGGTGTTAGTTTGCTTATAACTAGTACTGTTAGTACTTATAATTAACTACAGATCCTTTGGACCAATTGGTGCATTACCGGACAGTTAAATTTTCCAGCAATCGCGGTTGGGATGCTGTGTTCATGTTAAATGCATCGATATGAGAGACTACTAGAATTAGTTCTCGACTTGCGTAAAATGTCTAAGATAAATAGTAAGGCTACTCATAACTAAGGAAATCTATCTATCAGTATAATATGGAGTGAGCATAAAATTAAAAGGGACTTAAGGATAAATCGTGAAATAAAAAGGCGATGGTCGCAAACTGTCAGAGACATCAAAGACCCTAAGCGCGGGATAACGGCAGGTCTCGCATCGTAAACTGTAGTACACTCGACGACGAAAGCTGTCCACTTCGCGTTATTCAAACTGAATTCTCATACTTCCCTGCCATTAACAACTTCACCAATATAGACTAGATAATATATTAATAATATTTGTTTCTAATGGGTGCTTTAAGAACGGCTGCATGATTCCTGAGTGCTTTCTAGAACCTAAATACCGGTGCGAGTGTCAATTATTACGTTGACGGCTTTTTCATAAGTCCCTTACTTATGAAAAAGCCGTCAACGTAATAATTGACACTGAATTTTACAATGTAAGTTGGTATGTAGAATTGGTGATTTGTATGAGTAGTGGTAAATCCCTGTAGTGTTTTAATTTTTTTCTTAGAACTATTTGCGTCCCGCGGCTTCGCCCGCGTTGAAATCTATGTGTCAAATGGTTTATAAACCTTCATCTTGAATCACTTTATCTATTAAAAACCGTATCAAAATCCGTTGCATAGTTGGATCTAAGTATACATAGGGACAGACAGACAACGGGAAGCTGATTTGTTTCACTTGTGGTAGATCCCTGAAGTATTTCACTATTTTACTTAGAATTAGGCGGGTATGGTAGGTACTATTATTAGAAAAACGCCCACGCATAATAGATTAACGTTGAATTCGATTCGGAGAAGAGATTCCTTATACAAACAAATATTTATTACGTGTAAACGCGTTCTAGACCAATTTTGGCTGCCTATATTTGGAAAAGGAGACAATCGAACAAATTGGTTTTAGTCAGCGCGTCGCGCGTCGCAAACACGATTCTTTTTTAACATTGCCTCTACTTTAAAACGTTTGTCGGCGATAGTACAACTATTATTGATCAGCAGAGTAGTAAAGCTTTGGAGTAAGAAAATAAAGCGCTATGTAGCGCTGTAAAGTTGTCGTCAATATCTCGAGTTATTTCGATTAAGTTGTTGCTAGTGGCTTGTTAAGTGTTAATATTGCATTTTAGGATTAGTGCTGTCGATATTGTAGTTTCTGGTTTATAACATTCTATAAGTGTTTTGTTACTTGTTGGGTTGTTCAAATCTACGTCGACAACTCTATGGCTTGTTGTCGTAGGTGTAATGATATTAGCCCAATCGCCAATGGATATTTCACTGGTTTTTAACGGATAGGTAACAAACCATTCCTGAGTATTGTAGATTTTTATCTAGGCACCGACAAGTGAGGAAGAATTAGCAAGCTGAAGTGGCAGTGGGCCGGCCATATCTCGCGAAGAACCGACGGCCACTGCTAGGGCAAACGTGTTCTTGAGTGGAGACCACGACTCGGTAAACGTAATGTAGGATGCCCTCCGACTAGGTGGGATGACGACCTGCGAAATACTGCAGGTAGAAGATGCTGGATGCGTCAAGCCGAATACAGGCGCTATGGCGCTCATTGGGGGAGGCCTATGTCCAGCAGTGGACTAATATAGTCTGATGATGATGACAAGTGAAGCCGCGGACAGGAGCTTGTATTCAAACATGTAATAGAGAAGACGAACGATGCGTAGGAACGTGTAACGACAGGAGATTTATAGTTAGGAAGCAGCTCAAAGGAATATGCGGTTCATAAATAAAATTATGTATATGTATAAAATTTCTGGTAGTGAAGCTTGCGTAACCGAGATTCAGGGTAATCGTTTCAAGAGGTTTAAAGAGGAGGGAAGTTTTGACAGTTGTATTGTAGGTTATGAATAATTAATTAATGTACAGGTCTGTAATGAAGTCTCTGGAAGTCAGTAAATCAATTGATGATGATATCAGTCACCCATAAGACAAGCTCTACTTAATTAAGGCCTGTGTGCTGTGTGTATTGTCGAGCATTATTTATTTAACTTTACTAAGCTGAAAAGGTCTCGGTCTGTGTCCTTCTGAAGGGACAAATAGATCAAAGACGCGTGCAGAACCTAGATTTGAATTAATACCTATTACCATTATTTGTTTTCTTATATGTGATGCTGTATCACTATCTAAATGAGATAAGGCAAACGCATTCTTTAAAATATATTCATAAGCACTAATAATTATAATTATTTTAAATATTTTTTTTTGTATTAATGGTGCAATAAAGATTTATGTAATACAACAGGTATTAATCGCGTTTATTTACTTATTTTTCCAGGTTGTTTGTGCTTATAATTATGTGTTTAGATCGCTTAAGTTTAAAATATTTTTTGTTAACACTTTGAGTGCTGAAAACGCACGGTATGAGTTTTCTACAAGTGACTAATATGCGTAAATCCACACTAGCGCAGCGGCTGAGAAAATACAGATCGTTGTGACCTGCAGAGCTGCAATATTTTTCGAACGAAACGCATGTGCGGCGCAACACAACCGCTGTGTAGAGCGGCAGCACGAATTTTTTAGGTTAAAAAACAGATCGCAGTCGTCGAAAAAAAAACCACAGTCAAAGTGTATCTATCAAAACAATCGTTTGAACCAGTCCGTCCGTTCACACATGACAAAGGCAAGTAAGAGCCCCGTCACAAAGCTCACAATGGCGTCAGCGACTGAGACAATGAACGCCAAAGCAAATCTATTTCGGAATCCGGATTCAGACACAAAAAGTAAGCCGTCCCGCAGTTGGAAAACAAATCTAATTCGTGAGGCGCTCTGTCCGTGGCAGACCTATGCTCTGGATGCTACTCTCGCATCCGACTATCGAGAGCTCTATGATATAGAATACATATATCGATAGGTTTATACCATCATATAAAGCCATCGATATCTCTGGGGATGATAGGAAAAGTTATTAAGTTTTCGGTTTTCCGGTACTGTGAGTATTTTGTTTTAGGATTGATATCATCTGGTCATATTGGTTGATCGTAAATTTGTGTTGTAAAGGTATCGTAAGATTCACCTGAAATCAGATCAGGTAGGTATATATGTACATATGTAACTGAGAAATTGTAGTTATTAAAAATCAGCCAGATTGCTGAGAATATTAGAGATGCGTTAAAAGTAAGGTCACACATTTTTATAATGACTATAGATTTTCTATTGATATCCCAATTTTTATATTTATGGTAGAAAATTTGAAACCATCCCAATACTCAGAAATTCTCTTGGCTCCTAAATATATTTGATTCTAGTGACAAAACGACCACGCTAACCTTTCAGGAAATTATTAAAAACATTCATTTACCCGCATTCAAATCCGCATTAAAAATTCATGAAATTTTCAGCTAAAATCAGCAGTAACGCTAATTGGAGCATGTGGAATGCACATATAAAATCGTTGTCGGATTATTAATATACGTTAAGCACTGTTATTCACAAATGGTCGTTATGCCATAAGCCCTGTAAGGTTGCCGCACACTTATCAACTCGTCAATGGATCATCACAGTCGCAACTCAACTAAAACAACGCCAACGTTCCGAAAATCGTCACAAAAATCAGCATCGTTATAGCATCGCAACATCGAGGCTAGAGCTTTTCAGACTGCGAAGTGGGAAAGTAATATTTTTGTATGCATTTCTATGTCTGGGTTTGGATAGTGAATTCTGGATGACTGGGGCACAAACTGGCGGACTGCTTTGGACAAAAGATATAATATATACATAATATAATATTTATTCATAGAAAAAAGGTTAACAAGTAAGTAGTTACAGCTATTTTGCAGTTCAAGTATTCTATTATGAAGTACTTGATCTTAACCTTTCGAAGTCTAGGTGACTCCTCGCTCTAAGTTTGCACTTGTGTTTAGATATGTCATTGGATTTGCTTCAAGAGTTCCGCACTTATCTTATACTTTACGCCAAATGTACTGAACGGATCGGCCTACATTTTTACGAAGATAGATATTATTGATTGATGAGATTTGAAAGATAGTTGTAGGTCTTATGCCGGAAAGACCTTGGTGAACCTGCGGTCAGAAGCTGCTAGACTTCACACTTATATTGTACATGCGAGTTTGGATGGATGTTTGTTACTTCTTCAAGTCAAAACTACTGAACAGATCAGACTGAAATATTGCATACAGATACTTCTGGACCTGTAATATACACAGGCAACTTTTTATCCCATAAATAAGTTCCCATGAGATAAGGACAACATTAAAACGTTTCCATAAAAAAGTGTGCGAAGCCGCGGGCAGAAATTAGTTGCCTATAAAATTTAATTGTTTTAAATCTTTGCCTTCATAGCGAGGCATTACGAAGAGGTGATGCTAATCCATTCCCAGATGTGAAGCCGATCCATTCCCAAGTTGATGTGTATATATGTGCGACAACCTTCCGCACGAGCTCGTCAGGGCGTTTTTATTTGCTCTCCGCTGGTAAAGGCAGGTGAGGTCGGGCGCTGCTATAAACGACACTGAATTAACGAGCTACCGTTTTCGCTGTGGTTATATTTTTATTGAATTGATTGGAAGTCCCTTGATTATTTTGATAAGGTACTAATAAACTGGTGGAAAGTGGGAAAATATGTATACGAGTAGTATTCAGCTCATGCAGTTCTTTAAAGATGCATATTGTATTAGAATACTTGTTAAAAAGTTATTGTAGCTTAACAAGTGTCATTCGTTATCAAATATTGTTTAATCAAGCGTTGTCATAAAATGTTTTAATGGTTGAGTTTTTAAACCTTGTAACCTTGTTGACTTATCTAGACTAGACCATGATGTCCGATGGTATGGATATCGGTGAAGTGGGTTCTCTAAGAGCGCCTTCAAATTAGAGGCGTGAGGACGCGCTGCAGTCGCACTACCAAAAAGAAGCGCTGCAGTGGAGCGTCTGTGTAGCAATAGAAGCGCGTCAGTAATGCTTCAGTAAATTCTAGTGATGTTTGTCAGTTACACAATGGATTCCGACGAAGAAGCATTACTCTTGTTAAATTTGTTAAAAAGAAAAGATTAAAAAATAATATAACAGATATTAGAAAACGTTCTTTACCTTTATTTTGTTTAAATTATAATAGTGAATATTACCAGATACGCCAATATGATGATCAAAAGTTCAAAAATTACTTTAGAATGAACATAACTACTATCCCATATCGCAGGGTGATCTTTAACTTCCTCAATAAACACTTCAAACTCGAATGATAACAATTTAAAGTAAATAATCTTAGGAAATGAATGTGACTTGTGCAGAGCTACAGTACCTACCAACATACTCGTAAATACATATATGTAATTATAATTTACTTAGCGAGCGCAAATATTTCAGTGGTAGCCTGTTTTATTTATACGTGCTTTGTGTTTGTGAATAACCGCAAACGTTTTACACGGTGTATTCGGTCGGGTGAACCAACCACTGAACCACAGAATAGCTGTGCTAGAACCTTCATGATGATATTTGTGAGTATTATTGACAATGCACCACGTTAGCAAAGGAACCACTATGTTGATTAGGTTTGCATACTGATAGATATGGATAGGCTAGGCTAGATAGCCGACGGCGGCGGTGGTGTGGTGGTCGCATTTGGTCAGCTACTGTTAACATAGACATCGCTGAATTCTAAGGCATTTGGTGTGCGGTCTGACTGCTGAGCTTTTTGCAACAGTCTGCAGTTGTAACTAATTGTAGGAATGTCAAAACTTCAGCACTTATTGGTCTAAAATTTTGCATAGGTACCTATACCTACCCACGTGTCACGTGTAAGTGGTTCCAGTACCTACGTGTAGTTACTTTTTAGCAGATAGTTTACTTTTATAAATACATTAAACATAGTTTCAGGTTTCCTTGTCTACAATAAAATACCGAAAGATTTCTACCGTGTATACACATGCTGGTATAGCCTGGCGTGCACTCGACAGAGTATTTTTTCAATTTATTTACTTGCATCGCCGACAGGTGGCGCTGGCAGGCGATCTGTGTCCGCGATACGTGTAAACTGGCCCTTAATATATCATTCCACATTTTATTCGTGTGCAGTCAACCTGAGCGGGTGGAATTGGTTTTTTCAAATATTGTTTTAGGGCAAAGTTTTGCGAATTGCGGGCCATTTGGGTTGTTTATGAGCGATACGGTTGTCTTTGGAGAGCCGTTTGATAATGGCGCGGATTATACGATACGTGATAATAACGGAACTGGGGCGCTGATTCAATTATACTAGAAAAGCTGAAAACGTCCGTGCACTTTTTTTGCTGACCAACTATTGAATCTATGGTATCATTTAATTGAACGAATGAACAAACAATTAATTGTAAAGAACTGAACATTATAATCGCAAAAGTAACTAAGGTAATCCCACGCGGCCTTGTCATGGTTACTACCTACCTTAAAATTTAACCTGCGTCTCATTATTTAAGCAATTCTTAAATAAATTAGCATACCTACATCCCATTTCAAATTAAATTGGGTGCGCAGCTTCACTACTAATAAACTTACTTAAAATTGAAACTAAAGTTAAAATCTTCATGCAGTTAGCGTTCTTAGCATGGCAAGCGTTGAAGAGTTTACTTTTTGCCGCCTTTTCATTGGTCAGCAAGAGAGTCGGCCGAGTTAAGAACCAATTAGTGGTGAGTAGCTCTTTATACTGAAGTGAGTTTTTGTACACGAGAACGCTTAGGCCGACACGGGAACTACCACTTGACTAAAATGGCAGAGATTAACACTTTCATTGCCCATGGCGTACATGGACATCCTCCGGCTCGTAAAGCAACGGCGCGCGCCCCGGCATGCGGCATGCGGGCTGTTAAAATGTGTTTACAGGCTCCGAATAATCTATTCTCTCTATCTAATCTGTGCTGCTAAATATGTGGAAATAAATTGACTGTTCCCAATACAATAATTTTTATCTTTTTTTTTATTTAGCCTGTTTCGTCCCACTGCTGGGCAAAGGCCTCCCCCAAATCTTTCCACTCAGTGCGGTCACGCGCGATCTCCCACCAATCTCCGAGGAACGCGTTAAGGTCGTCTCGCCAGCGCTTTCTTGGCCGACCTCGCCCGCTGCTTCCTTCCGGAACCCAGGGTGTTGCAGCATTAGCCCACCTCTCGGGGTGCATTCGGCTAATGTGCCTCGCCCACTTCTACTTCTATTTATATCTTAACTGTAGAAAAAACTGTTGACCACTAAAATGCAGAAAATATCACTATTTTGCGTTCTAAACTAAATAAAATTCAGTTAAGACTTCTGTACCTTCCTATTTCTTTCGTTTATTTATGATATTTCGATCTCATAAGGCGCTTATTAGAACGAGGCCTGCGTCCAGCAGTGGACCAATAGGCTGCTAAGGAGAAGAGGAGTTGACCTCATAAGTTTCTCAAAACAATCAAAGACAATTTACTTGATAACATTAAATTAAATCCAATCAAAACAAAACCTAATCAAAAAAGATCTCTTGCGGTAAGGGTCATCAGAAAAATACATCTAATATGCATTCAACCGCAAAACATTTCTTATAAAGCCAAGTAAACAGGAAAATCTTATACTCAATCACGAAGGTTTATAGTTTAATGAGGAGAGGTACAAACTACAAGTACAGTCGGCATCAGAAGAATGCGATGAAATGAAGAGTTTTCTTTTCAAAATATTGTTCGACCAGACTTTAAATAGGCCGTTATGGCGTGGGTCTGTATTTGACAGATCTAAATGGCATAGACTCTATACAGCAGCCAAACTCGATGTGGAATGTTTGTAAACAAACAACAAAACAAAAACTACAACTCATTTGCTTGGCATCAAGTTTCAGATATAATTTGAAGTAAGATTTACTGAAAGAAGGATCTCAAATCGACAAGCTATGTAAATTACGTATAAAAAGACGCGGCAATAAAGTGAATTCTAAGTTAAGTATGGGCAGTTTGTTTACAAAGATTCTACATCGAGTTTGGCTAGTGTATAGTTTGAAATGACATCCTCGCCTCTTCGCGAATGATCTCTGCCATCTTCAGAGTTCTAAGGTAAATATGGGTTTTTTCTGTTTAGGAAAACGCCTCATTGTGATCTTAAAATCCTTGCCATAATAAAAAAAACTTGTCAGACAGTAGAATTATCGTGAATAGGACTGGACAAGAATTGGTCTTAATTGTAAAATTATTGTTCCTGGATAAATTCAAAGCAAAAATATATTTCTGTCGAAATCTGTGGCCGCTGCAGCGCTGGTGCCCTAGTTTGTACTAATACAAAGTGGCTGCTACGCTATAGAATATCCGTGTTAGTTTTTTGTGGGCTGTCTATTTAATTGTAAAATGGTTCCTGAATAAATGAAATGTTTCTCACAGACACGAGACACTTTTAGGTTCAAAACTTTCGTAATACAATATAATACAGCTGCTTCTGATGCCGACTGTACAATGCTCGTAAACTTCTTTTCAAGGTGGAAGTTAAATGAAAATGTCTAAAGTATGACTATGACTTACCGACTTTAGGAAGAGTTGATTTGAGATCGTTGCTGCTCGCAAGTGGATTCTCCTGCACCTGTGGATATTACAAAGTTTTTAAACCAACCATCGATATCTATTAACCGTTGACGACCTCTGTGGCACGGTGGGCGAAGGTCCGCCTTCGATACAGGAGGTTGCGGGTACGATTCCCGCCTCGGGACAATTGTTTTTACGATCTGCAGATATTTGTTCTGGGTGATCTATCAATGTATTTTATTGTATAATGTATATCTAGTACCCATAATACAAGGTCTGCTTACCATGGGGCTATATAATCCTGTGTGAATTTTCCGGCATTATTTATTTATGTATTGTAAAAGACGCTTGTCAGGGGGAGGCCTGCGTCCAACATTCGGCCAATATAGACTGTTGAGGCGAGGATGCAGGCGCTGTACCAAATCCCACAGAAAAATTAGACGGCACGATAATGTCTCGATAATATCGCCAAATCTAACTCAGGGTTCTGATTCCACTTGTGCAGTATTAGTAAATCTGCATCGCCTTGTCCACACGCGATCATGTGTGGTTTGATTGCAATAACATAATAATGCTAATGGAAATGTTTCAGTCAGCCTTCGCGAAGATTTATGACTTCCTCACAGAAGAAACAATATTAGCTTAGTTGCCACTGCACATATGTTACGCTGCATTTAATTGTTGAAGTACAATACTAGATACAATTGGGGGGTCGCGGGGTATGAATATCGGACTCTCGATTTTTATTTACTATAGTGGTGTTGACCTCGGATGGCCATGACAGCGTTACACAGGGTTTTTGGCGGGCGCTTGAAGACTCCTCCACTATAAGATTACGATGGGGCAACACGCACAAGGGCCACCACTTAAGTGCAATCTGGCTTGGGCTGTTACCGATGCTAGAAGAATAAAGGTAGGTTTAGCTTAGGTGCACGAATGCATCTAAGGGCGGAAGCGGAAAATTCTTCGACACCGCATCCGGCGGGGTCAGTTTTTGGTCGGATGAATAATGTGCGGAAGCTAAACTGTTGCCGTCACCTCCTGGTTAGCGTCGGTGATTGGGTCGACGGGGTCACCAAGAACGTGTCTCGGTCTACGGAGGAGATAACGACTAAAATCTGCTAAATTTAAAGTTGTGTCCTATATTGATTTCACCTGTAATGTCAAACTATCTGGAACCTAGTATAGCTCCAGTCATACCAGATACTAGAAATTGAATCCTATTAACAACAGTTACGGATCATTTTATATTACAAGCGATTGAGTTTGACACAGGCCGACGCCATAATGAAATTACCAATATTGTCGCGTCGCCACGCCATACATCAATGTGTCGCTCGATAACGTTTCTGCGCGATTAAATATTCTTTAGATTTATTTCACGTTGGATTTTACGTTAAATTAGATGTCAAAATTACCTACTTAGATAAAGTATTATGTCAAATTTCAACTGGACGCTGAAAAATATATGTATGTTTGCCTAGTAGTAAGTAATAGCAATAGATAAAAATAATGAAATAATATGTAAACTATGATGATTCTGAGTCTATTGCACTTCTTTATCTGTGTGTGTCGTCAGTAACGGCGAATGTTCTCAGTTAGTACCTGCATGAAACCTTGATGGCGTTTGTGAAATGTTTCTTACCTTATTGGTAACGGGATTAAATATAAATTTGTTTTCTAATTCTTTTCTTGGAGTTGCCGCGATCACTGAAAGCGGCGTTGGAAGCGATTTCATTTCCTGCAAAAAAAAAACCTTTTTGTAACATGGTTGTTTATAATAAATTAATAAAATATAATACTATTATAAAATTAATTAAACCTTGCCTCAAAATGCTATATTATTTTTGGATTAGGGTGCGTTCATTTGCGGTGAAATTACTTTCCCGTTAGTTTTTATTCATTGTAGAACGCAGAAAATAATAAAAAAAACAAAAAAAGTCAATCTCGCGCCAACACGAGACAATCAACCTTAAAATCATAATCTTAATTTCTTACTTTCAAAATACTTTCTATTGGCGGTTTACTGCTTTCGGAGGCACTCTGTAACAAAAACACATAAATTGAAATTATTTTAAATTTCACATAATTTCTGTAATTTACTTGAAGACCATGAGCTATGGAAAGAGCTATGCTCGGAGTTTCTCTGAAGGATAGGATTCGTAACGAATACATCCGACAGAGAACCAAGGTTATCGACATAGCTTAAAGAATTAGCAAGCTGAAGTGGCAGTGGGCCGGCCATATTTCGCGAAGAACCGACGGCCGCTGGGGCAAACGTGTTCTTGAGTGGATACCGCGACTCGGCAAACGTAGTGTAGGACGCCCTCCGACCAGGTGGGATGACGACTTGCGAAAGACTGCAGGTAGATGCTGGATGCGGCAAGCTGAAGACAGGGCGCTATGGCGCTCATTGGGGGAGGCCTATGTCCAGCAGTGGACTGATATAGGCTGATGATGATGATGATGTACTTGAAGACCATTCATCAAAGAAGCATATGGCTTGCCTTTTAACATAATAATAATTTATAATGCTGGACAATTCACACAGCATTATCTAGCCCCATGGTAAGCAGAGCTTGTGTTATGGGTACTAGATAACTGATATACATAATACAATACATTACATAGATAGATATTTTTTATTATATATAGAAAACGACCAGAACACCCGGAACAAATATCTGCAGATCGTACACACAATTGTTCCGAGGCGGGAATCGAACCTGCGTCGCAAGCGGACCTTCGCCCACCGCGCCGCAACGGTCGTCAAATATTAATTTAACACATAATTTACATATTGTTTCTTTAGTAACATTTAAAGTAAAGTCAAGTAAAATGGTTTTTGTTTGGCCAGAACAGAGACAAATAACTTAAATATAAAAAAAACCTTATATTGATAGAAAAACTGCCTAAATCGGTCTCCGCTCGGCATGGTAATGGTAAAGCAGACCATTAACATGCCAAAATAGGTAAATTCAATTAATTAAAACAATAGTGCTGGTCTTCCGTGGGCAAGCCGAAGGCAGGGCGCTATGGCGCTCATTGGGGGAGGTCTATGTCCAGCAGTGGACTGCTATAGGCTGGTGATGATGATGGTCTTCCGTGGAGAACGTGGTGTGTAAAACGGACTCATACACAAACAAAGAACAAAAATAGTATGTAAAATTCGTGTTAGTTTCATGAAATCCTATCAAATCAAATAAATACAAAAGCAAACGCTTCTATTCGCAGAAGTTTACCCTATTAAAGATTTTATTTGAATATTGGAGTTATTTTGGGATAAAATAAAATGCCCTATCATTCTTATAAAGGCGATAATTCGAATTCATTTGTACGCAACAGTTCAGCCAGCTAAATGAACATTTATACACTTTTGTACCTTGTCACTTTTAATCTTCTTCTTTTTTTTTTCTTCTTCTTTGGGCAGATTCTGCAGTTAGGTAAAAACAATTTCGAGAAGGAGGCCAACAGGAGGATCCATCTGGGCTGGGCAGCGTTTGGGAAACTACGTCGAGTCTTCTCTTCATCCATACCGCAATGCTTGAAAACTAAATTTTTCAACCAGTGCGTCCCGTTATGACCTACGGAGCTGAGCCGTGGACACTCACGATAGGGCTGGTCCACCAGTTCAAAGTCGCTCAGCGAGCTATGGAAAGAGCTATGCTCGGAGTATCTCTGAAGGATAGGATTCGAACGAATACATCCGACAGAGAACCAAAGTTATCGATATAGCACACACCTAAGTCTTGTTCAATAACAAAACTTAATAATTGTAAGGGGAAGCACTCACTACCAAACCACAAGTTATTCTCAGAATAACTTATATTGGTAATGAGAGCCCTAAATAAGTAGCATGTACTTTTAATGCAATAAAGAATTTTTAATTTTTTAATTTTTTTAATAGCTCTGAGAATTAGCAAGCTGAAGTGGCAGTGGGCCATATCTCGCGAAGAACCGACGGCCGCTGGGGCAAACGTGTTCTTGAGTGGAGACCACGACTCGGTAAACGTAGTGTAGGACGCCCTCCGACCAGGTGGGATGACGACCTGCGAAAGACTGCAGGTAGATGCTGGATGCGGCAAGCGGAAGACAGGGCGCTATGGCGCTCATTGGGGGAGGCCTATGTCCAGCATTGGACTGCTATAGGCTGATGATGATGATGATGATCTTCAGTTAGTACTCGGTTTAAGTTATTAATCCACGTGACTTCTATACATTCCGATTTCGATAGCCAAAATCGTACAGTTTAAGACTTATCATAATATCACACTACTGGCGATTTGCGAGCGATTTCAAAGCGATGCGATTGCGCAGAAACCGCTGAAACAGGTTGTTTCGTGTTCGTTGTCGTTTGTAATAAAATTTGGCTAATAAGATATGATGGTATCGCGGGCAGAACATAGGCTACTTTTTATCTCGAAAAACGGCTACTTATCTAGTAATTTTAAAAGACGAACTGAGAAACTCCTCCATGTTTAACACTTTGACTGCGGATTTTTTTCGACGACTGCGATCTTTTTTTTTACCTAAAAAATTCGTGCTGCCGCTCTACACAGCGGTTGTGTTGCGCCGCACATGCGTTTCGTTCGAAAAATATTACAGCTCTGCTGAGTCACAAAGATCTGTATTTTCTTAGCCGCTGCGCTAGTGTGGATTTTCGCAGATTAGTCACTTGTAGAAAACGCATACCGTGCGTTTTCAGCACTCAAAGTGTTAATAGTCCGGTCAAAACACATCCACACAATACTTCAATATTCCCCTTTGCGCGACTCCCACTCTGTGGCAGTAGCTTACCATGTGGGCATATTTATGAGTACGTAGACTATGGTGACCTTTAAATGCACGTGTATGGTGTTTATCTTTGTATATATGTACTCGTATACGCCTAGATGGCTTACTTAAAAGAGCTTTATGGTTGTAGTTGGTTCACTTAACACTTTGACTGCGGTTTTTTTTCGACGACAGCGGTCTTTTTTTTTACCTAAAAAATTCGTGCTGCCACTCTACATAGCGGATGTGTTGCGCCGCACATGCTTTCGTTCGAAAAATATTACAGCTCTGCTGAGTCACAAAGATCTGTATTTTCTCAGCCGCTGCGCTAGTGTGGATTTACGCATATTAGTCACTTGTAGAAAACTCATACCGTGCGTTTTCAGCACTCAAAGTGTTAAATAATTTGCAAGATGTATGTTACAACATGTAGTAAGCAAAAAAAAAAAAAATTTAATCATCAAAAGAGCAGGACTGGGTTTTGATTTTCGAGAAAACATAAATCCATTATCCTTCCCTTCGACCTTAGTGGCGCGGCGGGCAAAGGTGTGCCCTCCTGCAGTCCTCCGACGCAGGAGAGTGCGGCTTCGTTCCCGCCTTGGGACAAATGTTTGTACGATCTACAAATATTTATTCCGGGTGTTGTGGGTATTTTCTATATTCTATATAATATTTATATTTATAAAATGTATTGTATTAAGTATATCAGTCAGTACTAGTCTACTACCCATAACACAAGGTCTCGTTAGCATGGGGCTAGATAATGCTGTGTGGATTATCCAGCATTTTTTTTTATTATAACCTTACTCGTTTCCAAGATACATGCTTCACCTAGTGTCAAAGCTTTTGCTGTTGTAACTTATACATTTATTAATAAATAAATATTTTCCCATTTTATTTTCATACTTGTAAATAAACCGAATATCTTATGTAGCCAAACAAGTCCGTAAACAAAACATCATATAAACGAACCACAGAGCATTTCGTTCAATCAGTACATTATTGTGGCTTTAAGCGTAATCAAGCAATTATTTAAATAATTTATGCAGTGATAATTTATAATATCGTACAGTCAGCAACGAAAACAGCTATACAACCAATATACCTAAATAATTTTGTGATTAGTCTTGCATTGTTACAGTAAAATGAGGAATTGAACTAGATACTAGTTTCGGAAGAGATGCAGTTTATTTTTGCCTTATTTAAATTTAGTGACGTCCAAGAGTCCTGTGAGGTCTCAAGGAAATAAAGCACTTTGACTTTTCAATGCACTTACTGGTGTTGGAGTATTGTCTGAACTGACCTGAGTTTGGAAGCCATTGGGTATCCGGATGGGTGGCGGGCGGTGCGCCGGCGCATTCGCAGAGCTGGCACCATCGCCCTGGACAAACAACATTCATCATCACAAAGATCAACATTCATTATCTGTATCATCTATAACGTATTTGTGACATTTATTATCAATGGTTAACTGCGAAACTTTATTGCATATAGAGACGCGGAACGTGCATGATTCACACCACATCATCATCAGCCTATATTAGTCCATTGCTGGACATATCATCAGGCCTCCCCCAATGAGCGCCAAAGCGCCCTGTCTTCAGCTTGACGCATCCAGCATCTACCTGCAGTCTTTCGCAGGTCGTCATCCCACCTGGTCGGAGAGCGTTCTACACTACGTTTACCGAGTCGTGGTCTCCACTCAAGAACACGTTTGCCCCAGCGGCCGACGGCCGTCTTCGCGACATATGGCCGGCCCACCGCCACACCACACTCACTCTGAATAAGTCCCTCGTTAATGGAAGAAACGTTGGTGTTCTTCCAACATAAATAAGGTTCATAGTTAACCCGCTTACATCCGTAATGAATTCGTCAAACTACTATAGTTTTTGTGTAATTTGGTTTTTTTAGTCTATAGACGATAGTTCGTTTGTCCACAATCCCAGATGATGGAAAGTGACGATGTGGCCGACGATGTATCACGAAGGTCTAGAAGACATCTATTTAAAACATTTGTGACGTGCTGAGACATAATGGAACTAAAGAATCAGAGGTCAGAATGATGTATGCATCCAGAAGGTACATTTGACATCACGTTTTGATAAGCTTTGAGACTTTTCCGTGTAATTGCTTAAAAGAATAGGCTTTTTTTCGATAAATGAAAGTAAACTATTAAATAATGCTGTTTCTTTTGATCCCGAGCTAAATTGCTTTTGCAAAGAGGCAGAAATTCTGTGAAATAACAAGCCTTTGGGTGACTTTTAACAGCAGATAACTTTACTTATGTAAATACATCCAACATTCCCGATTACTGACGAGGAATTTAATCAAAGTACGAACTTCAGTCGGATGAATAATTTAGGAGGCCAAACTAGATCTGTGAGCTGCGACGCGGCATACATACTGAAATGTATCGTAAAAGGTCGATCACGACCATTAACATAGCCCCTCATTTAACTTTTGCCGTAAACGACTTTGCTAGACCGGAGTTGACTACGTTTGCAAACATAAAACCAAAACTCACAATGAACTTTTAAAAGCGTGGGTAAGGCACGTTTTCATTGGCGCATTTCTCAAGACTTCGCCGTTCTAGGCAAAAGAGTTTATTCGAGAATTTAAAAAGTTCCATGAATACATAACACGCCGTCGTCAATATCGCCGGGAGCATACAGCGTAACAATAAACAGCATTGTGTGCCGATAAGAGCCGCATTTGTACCTAATTTTTTTCTCTATTCACAGCCTGGGTACAGAGCTCCTCTCGCATGCGAGACACGTGTCGGTTATTATTTATCCCGGCATTCAGTGGAAATGAGGGCGAACATATTCTTGCGATTGCTTACCTTGTTTACGGCGTAGGGTCGGTGGTGTACGCGGCCGTTCGGCGCCGGTTTCTTGAACTCGCTCTCGCGGCGCGACTCCCGACCTGCGGACAAAGACAACTCTCGTCAAGTACCTCTCTAAACTGGGGTGACACCTGTCAAACTCGCACACGACCGTCAATGGAGTCGTGGAAGGCACGCGAGCGATTCATTCGGGCTGGTCCACGATGATACATGCAAAAAACGCATAATACGAATGTGCCAGCACGCGCCACCACACCCGTCCGCCGCGGTCACGCCATTCCCTGGGAGGTCTTTATAATAATTCGGTGTCAACGTTTACAAGCTGAGATTTTTATGGATTAATAAAAGAGCGGGTTCACCTCAGCGGGGCAGAATTTCGAAATCATAAGGCACTTTAACTCCCGTATAACTGAAAGAGGCGGGAGGGAGGTAGCGGGCAGGGTGGCCGCCCCTGGGGGCCCCGTGAGGGGAATCACGGCGAGGTGTTTAGCTGGTTTATGGAGATTGCGATCAGGACAAAGGAGTCCAAGTTACGGTGCCTAGATTGCAAGCTGATCCATATAGTCCCCTTAAATAGATAGCTGACCAGCTTTTTTCTATCAAGAAAGTTTGAATTACTTTAGTTTTGTAATACTGCGAACGACATTTCTTTTTATAACAAAGCGTTGTTGTATAAAGTTTGATTGTTCATTCTATAACGTGACTCATATGGAACACCTGTGCGGTTTTTAAAACATAAACTGAAACCAGAGCAACGACATAAAATCAACTGTTTCTGATGAAAACCAAGCCTCAACCAACCAGGAAGCGAACCAAAAACGGTTGAATGGGCACTAAATAACTCAAGAGCGATTCTGATAACTGCCTCAATCGGTGAGAAAGATTCGATAGAGCCCATGGGACAAATGTTCAGGTAGTCTCGGATATAACATCAAACGTTTCTAACAGTCTTGCGACCGCTCGCGACGCTACCGAGAAGGAATCTCCGTGCAAAAAAAAAGGATCGTTTCGAGCCTTCGAGACAACCTTGATTGGTATTTCATCTGGTTCCGATGTAACTTGAACGAGGTATAAATATTTGCAGTTTAAAATGAATGATTCCAATTCATTCTCTGTTCAATCCGAGTGAGTTCCGTTTTAAATAGATTGAATTTTTTTGAAACGCTTGCAATTTATTAACGTTGCGTCCAGTCGGGTATTGAATAGCTAGTGCAAGCTATTATGAATTTCGATCTCAACTTCAGTAAGTGCTGTCTAAAGCTCAAGTCATCCGTGGATTTGACTACCGACTTGAATTGAGAAGTTAATACACATAATATCTAATTTTCCGGTTTTGTCCGGTTATCCTTTGAAATGTTTATACATATATGATGATGAAAACTTTACTTATAATATACTTACAAAAATAAAGCGCGTCAAAGTTAAGGAGTGGGGGCTCGTGACGTCACAACTTACTAAAAAGTGTAGCAAGACGTGACGTCACGCGGAACTTTAACTAACGACAAAAGAAAAAACACGGGTCCAATATCTTCTAATAATCTAACTGACGGACTTAGTAGATAGGTATTTTTGAACCTGATCCCCGTTTTACAATCGGCCTAGCCATTCCACAAACAGGCTGATACTATCCGGTGGTGACAGATGCATAACGAAGTATTTATGTTTCTTCGATATTATCTCCTTCGCATACATCAACCAAGGAGCAAAGATAACTATCGCGTGACAGCAATCTTCCCACGATCAGCCATCGCCTCGGTTTCCATAGCTACTCGTACCATAGTTATTCAATACAAGATCAGGGCCGCATTATCGCACTGCAAGCCATGATCTCACACAATCATGACTTCATTACACGCGATTGCCAATACAAACCGCATTAAATATACCATCTCTTCCTACATACTGTCAGTGGCGAGATAAGAACAGCTGATTCAGTGTTTTTGAGGGGTTATTTTACGAATTTTAAGAAAACTTATAGCTATAATTTTACAATAAAGTCTTTGCTTACGATAACATGCAGGATATAATGTATGATATGCTACTGAGGGCTAATTTAAGTTTTACCGAACCAAGTCATTCGTAAATACTGGCAGTTGGTTTGTCTATAAGGATGTCCTCATCATTATTGCTCCGAAGGCGTGTGACCATAGTTCAACTAGAAAACTGTATAAATACTAAGGAATTTGAACTCGGTTATTATTTTTTGCAAAGGAATCAAATACAAAAAAACAAATTACGATTTTTCGCTCTGTCAATGAGTTCAGTTTTGGCCAGTGATTCTACTTGGTGAACTTGACACCAATGATTCTACTTATTATGCAAGTGACCCAGCTTCTCAAACTCGTCTGTAAAATCCAGCCTGCATTCAATTACTACCACGCACGTACCCAGTAGCTCCATCTACGTAATATTTTCCGCGGTAGCGTGCGATTGGTCAATTTACCATTTTCCCATTATCTACTCTACCTTACAACAGGGGAAGGTAGTGGCAATATTCCAGAAGCTCACGAACTTGCCTGTCATTATTTTACGACACAGTTTATAGACGAGCACAAACATTTAGTAAGTATGGACGTGAAACTGGCCGTGTATGAAGCTGTGACCTCGGAGGACCGTAATGTTTTTATTTGGTTTTCCTGGTACCATACTCGTACATCTGCGTTTACATGTTTATGACGTTTGCTGGAGTATTTTACAGCGATGAAAACTAGTGAATATCACTACATAGTATAAAACAAAGTCGGCTCCGGCTGTCTATCTGTCCCTATGTATGCTTACATCTTAAGTCATTTAAAACGGGATATTTACCATGATTTGATTTTTGAGTTATCCAATATTTCGGCACAGTTTCATGCGCCATGATCACGGAATAAATGAAGGCACTGCGACTGCGAGTAAGTTTTTATGGGCAGACATACCGACATACTCAAAAATCAAATCATGGTAAATATCCTGTTTTAAATGACTTTAGTGTTGATAACCATGATAGTTTCATTTTTATTGCTTACATCTTTAAAACTTTGCAACGGAATTTGATGAAGTTTTTTTTTTATAGATATAGTGATTCAAGAGGATTGTTTACAACATTTGACATGTAGATTTCCACGCGGGCGAAGCAGCGGGGCGCAGCTAGTACAATATAAACTAACATTAATTATCTTTTGCAGGAATCTAGAAAATACCTGACTTAAGATCTCCCAGAAGCAGCTCTAGAGCGATGGAGATTACTTTACAAATCACAAAGTTTGGTATCCTTGAAAAACAATATTGTGAATTCATAGGAACGTCTTTGATTCGACCTTAATTACGAGGAATTCGAATACCTCAGATATCCGAAATAAGCGAATAGCTTTTATCAAATCGACCAATAAAGTGCGACAAGGCCGCAGTCATAGCTACACACTGCTAATCAACCAATAGAATCTCGAATGCATGACGTGATAGTTATACTCTATGACGCTATATTGACACACCAATGTCAGGTGGTTTCTATTTCCATGCTATACTTTAGTGGATATCGGCCCTAATGTGGCAAAGAGCCGACTTTGGCGAAACGATGATGCAATAAAACAATAAAATCTTAAGACGGTTACTGACCGGGGTACCGTAATGTACCATTTGCAGGACCAACTGCAAAGGACCAACTGGAGTCCAAATGCGGAAAATGGAGTACCCCCACCTGAACCTGAACCTGTACCATTTGCAGCGAGCATAAAGACCAAAATCCATCTCGTTGCTCGTGCCTTCTATCCCCGAACTGACTGCACGAACGCTCGCTGTGTAACACTTTACATTACGCCTCGTAACACCAATCAGAACCCGGCTTTTCTACTCGAGTACCTACTTTGAGTTACTATTCATCACTAGTAATTGTGAAGACCTATTGAAATCTACGTGCGGAAAATAGTTGAATAAATACTTCACGCAGTAAATCAGAGAAGCTTAGAGTCGCTTATTAGTGTTTAAGGGTTTCCTTTGAAGTGAAAAGTTAAAAGGCTTAATGGGAGACCGGGAAAGTACTTAATTGGCTTTTTGCTTAGCGATTCTGCTTAGAAAATTGATTTGTTAATTCATTGAAGAACGCTTTCAAATGTACGCGTGATATGTATTTCATGTTAATTTTAATATGTACCTATGGGTAGATAGTTCAAGTTCATTTATTGGTAAAATAATTATTACACGTCAAATTAGGTATCCTTATTATACTTAAGTATAATTTGGTTTGTATACATTATAATAGTTAATTATAACATCAAATAAAAATAATAATTCTATAAGACTATTAATTAAATTATAAGATACCGTAGACAGTACCTAAGTATCTGTCTAGGGTATACACTGGGTTACCTGTTTTTTGTTAAGTATTCATAAAAATATCACACTGTCTGCAAAGCACGAAGCAAGGACGCGATGGCTTTCGTACTTATATTTTAAATAAAAATATACCTTACACCGAAATTACTTTTTCATTTCGAGAACCATTTACGAAGAAGGCAATTCACCTATTTCAAGGTATAGGTAACGCTGATCGGTTTTCTTATAAATATTAAAATTAGATGCCTCAATGGAGTAAAGTCAGTGCGGCTTTATTTGTGTAGTATAGGGACGGATGGGTCGGAAGGGTTAGACGTTAGACCCTAAATCGTGGTGTAGCCCAAGATTGAGATCAGCAGTGCCGAGAAAATATGGGCCAGTTATTTATATGGACTGCCAAGTGTTGTGTGTGTAGGGAATGTGTGAAATTTGGTAAAACAGATTTCTAAGCTAAAAAGTAAATGCCAGATTTGATTTTCAATTATTTTGTCTTTGCGAAGAACTCACAACTATGGTGGTTATGATGTATGATAGAATGAGATTCGCGAACATTAAAATTCGCTCATATAAAAACAAACCAACATGGAAGTTTTAGAATGAAATATAACTCTTTAACACATCGATTAAGTCATCGAAAGCAACCAACTCTTCAGGGTGTTTTAACAAATGGGCTGTTCGGGGCGGGGCGAAGATGCGGTAGGAGGCGCAACCCCCAAACAATGGCGGCCGCTGGCCAATGACGCGCCCCCGCGGCCGTTGACTCGTGCGCCCGCGCAGCGCCCACCACACTCGGCTCTCTAATTAGGCGACCAGACATGCGAGATGGACCGATCTAGAACGTTCGGCTCTAACACGAATAGTCATTTGTTTCGACCTAACAAGATGAAAAGAAAATTGAGCAACAAATGAACGACATAATGATAGTTGGTCATACTAAGTCGACAAAAAAACAAGAAGTATGCGAGAAACATTCATCACAAAGTTATTACTTATTTGTTTCAAAGTTTCAACGACAAAAAACACTGGACCAATGACGGAGAAAAGGGTGGTAATAGTTGAAAAAAGTTTCAAATAACCCATTCAACCGCCGCCGCCCCCAGAACAAAGGTCGAAGTAAGTGAAAAGTATCCATTACAAGTTCACAAGGATATAACTTATCATTTCAACGACACAAAAAAAAGCAAACAAAACTGTGGAGAAAATGGTAGTTCGTCATAGTTGATAGACAAACAAAGGATCCAAATTACCGATCCAAACGCTGCAAATATAGGTCGAAGTATGTGAAAAGCACCCCTCACAACGATATTACTCAACTCAATCCCAAACAATCGCTAAACTAGCGTTAACTCCTATCCCGACCATTCCATCTGATTAAATTGGGAGCACACGCGTGCGATGAAACGAAATATCATACCAATAACATCAGTCGATAGCCGAAGGGCCATCCGAGGTAAAAAACAAAATGATGAGAGAAATTCTCGGCACGTGTCTTCTTTGTCCTCAGACGCGGCCGTGACCGAACCGCAAACGTGTTAGTAGATACGAACAATCGTGTAGGAAATACCCTGAATGCTATGCGACGTACTTCGTAATAGTGTGGAGAGTGGGCAAAAACTTGCAATGTTTTCATTGTAAACGTTAAAGGAACTACATTTCCTCAGTCCACTGGATGGAAATACGAAATCAGAATGGCTTAAAGTAGACTCAATCTAAAACCACATGAATAGAGCTCAATTTACGCTAAAAGCATATCAAGTGGCAACGCCCGTAGGCAATCGGCGAAATGCATTGTGCGTTCGCAATTCTGTGAGAGCTGTATGCAATGTGCATCGACCGCTGTCAACGTAACGGTTAATAAAAACCAGGATTTTGGCTTAACTAAAATAACTTTTGTTCCGACCCATTTAGATTGCTATCTGCTTGCGTATTTTTCGACCTAACCAATATTTCGTGGCTAACTTGCTTTTATGTCATCGCGTATGCATAGAATATCCAAAGCTTTTATTACAAATAAAGCGTTTTAAAAAACCTCCTTGTACTTTAAAACTCACTAGATGGCGTTGGGATCTTTGCGGAGAGGATAAAGCATGGTCTATGAAGTGTCTATGCTACTTTTATAGACAGCCTCCAAAAATCCCTCTTAAGTTTAACATTTGCATATATTATGTGGTCGAACTATTTTTTAAAAGAAAATGCCTCATTATTAATTCACAGGCGTCTGTATCCGTCTATACCTTTATGCTTTTTGAAATGTTTTTTTTTTTTCATTTTTATACCTACCTATGAGATTTAATAAATAGGTGCAGAGTAAGACTGTGTGTTCTGCACATAAAACGGGTCAATGCGACACTCGAGGCTCTTACCTTCGCCATGAGGAAGTTAATAAGATTTATTCACATTGTACGGTGCATCTTACGTGCCCATTATCTCGGGACTCGTGATAGAAGGATCTTGATAGAGACTTCATATGAATTCTATACTTACATATACTTATTTAACTTAAAGGCACTTTGAGTGGCGTTTAAGTGGCTGATTTTTACTGTCAGTACCGGTGAATTTAATTAAGAAGATAGCGATAAGACCGCCAAATTGTCACATATTTTGTATTTTATTCTGTTTTGTTTGTTTTTGTAATAAAATAATTATCTATCTCTAGCTACAGCTACAGAAAATTACAATTAATGTATATATAAACAAATTTGTACTATTAACGATTGAATAGTTGAGCCAACTGCAGATTGTTGAAAGATTGTTTAGAAAATGGGAAGCCGGGTACTGACCGGGGTGTTACGAGGCGTATATCGCAGCGAGTACGATACGTTACGCCGTGTGCTAAGCTTCGTCTCGTTGTTGCGAGCGCATCTATCATCTTCTTTCCCCGTAGGTACTGGACTGGTACGTAGGACTGCACGAACGCTCGCTGTGTAACACGGTAGGTAACACGTCACATTACGCCGCGTAACACCGGGCAGTACGCTTAAGTTTATCAGCTTTGACATCAGGAAGTGCCAGTGAAGTCATTAAAGACAGGTACAAAGAACTAGTTTCAGTGAAACATGTATACTCAAAGCTAATTGTGTTTGTTAACGCGATAGTGTGAGGCTCGAGCGCGCTTCCATACACGCTAGCTTCCGCAGCTTAAGGTGGATCGCCTTCCATAAAAAGTGTTTTAATGCTAGCATTTTACAGAGCATATCTAGGACAGAACGTAACAGCATGGACGAAATAAAACCACAAATAATAATAATTATAGCCAAACTGGTCAGTCTATGACCGAGTCGAGCTATAATTATTATTATTAATGACGTAGTAGGTATTGTTCATGTTTTAATTACTTAGACATTCATTTAATTCTTCTTTCACAGGACGTATTCAAAAGAAGCACCGCAATAAGTTACGTAAAATGTTGTTATGTTAGCCAAAACAAAAAAATGGATATTGGCTAGTGGAACGTTTTTATCTGTTTGTATAGGAGGCGATCCACCCTAACAGCAGGCAATTGAATATTTAACCTGCTTGCTGACCTTTTACAGACAGGCAGTAGTAGAGAGGTTTTAACTTTTAGTTTAGTGGCTATATATATATATAAATTGGTTGAATGATTTTTCTTATAAATTGTGTACTTATTTATAGTAATTAGTAGGATCTCAATTTGTTGAATTATTACTAATAATTACTTGTGTGAACACACCGGAAAGATTAGAAGGAGTTCTTTGCCTAGTAGTGGGAAAACACAGTACATATGCTTATAAAAAAATAGCTGATTAGTTGTATCGAAACTACTAAGGGTTCAAGGATGCTATCTAGTGGATGACAAAGAAATTAAAAGGTAAAGGAGCATTCATTACGAATTTACGATGTTTGTAAAGTGCACTTATTATGCCACGTAATTCTTTTTTGTTTGAGTAATAAGAGCTCGTAGTCATAAATCAGCATTTCAAGGTAAACCTGCTACGATGAAACAATTGTTTAAGTGCAAATCGATAGGTTGAAAAAGCGATGCCAGGTTAAAAATATAGTAGCTAACTACACAATATTTTTAATCTAAAGAAAGAAAAGAAGAAAAGAAGATTTATTGATTCACAAGTAGGTACAGCTTGCAACTAAATAATAATAATCTATAAGTCAACAAGAACATAAAGAAATAAATAAAATTAACTACGTATGTATTATATACAAGCAACAAGCGACTCCACAAAGCGAACCAGTAGGTCCTGTCTCAGGATAATGTTGCTCTACTTCTCTATAAGAAGTAGAGCAACGCTGGTTTTCTGAAAGAATCTGGCATCGCTTTTTTAAGTAATATAAAACTACATGTCAAAAGTGACGGTGTTGGCCTTACAACGGCCAGTCCTCACGAAAAACGCTCAGAAATTACGCCCAAGGGCATTGCGGTTTTGCTATTTCCCAACACAAGCAACGTTATTCGCCAAGTATCGTATTGTCAGATAGACTAGAATACAACCAAGCAACGCGAAGTTTGGGCAACTTTTCATGAGCTGTCAAGTATAACTTTTGACCGCGGCTTGGCATTACCGAATTCTCCCACACAAGGGCATTCAATACCTACTTTAGAAGTTCACAGTTCGACGAATTGATACGTCTGACTGTCAAGGCAAAGGTACTTTACAATTTTTCTATATTAAAGATTATTTATCGCGTACCTTTTGTGTTATTTTCCCCTAAGTTTACATCGACTTACAGGGATCGTGATCACGGGGCAACTGGATGTAGGTATTCGGAGTTACGGCCGAAATTGACGGCAGTATACGACCCCTCAATTCGTCTTCAAAACCTTTCTATAGGTCATCATCATCCGCCTATAGTGGTCCAGTACTGGACATAGCCGTTCCCTTATGAGCGCCAAAGCACCCTGTCTTCAGCTTACCGCATCCAGCATCTGCCTGCAGTCCTTCGCAGGTCGTCAGCCCACCTGGCCGGAGGGCATCCTACACTAGGTTTGCCGAGTCGCGGTCCAATCCGTAATTTCTATATGTAAGTACACATATTCTATGTATATATATAATGTGAAGACAACAGCAGGTCGGTAATATTGTATGCAGAATAGCAGACGACCGAATGCATAAGCAGAGTGGAATAAAACAGAACCCTACATCTAAGTATTGGATCCAGCATGATTCTACACAGGATTTGAACAAAGGAATACCCGATGTTTACATCCAAAGTTTCATATAGCGGATTTATTGAGTTAATCGAGACATAGAACGGCGAAACTTTACCCAGTCCGTGGTTTCATTAAGGCTAGCCTGTTTATCGCATAAGAATTACAAAGTTATTATATTACAAAGAACAGTTTCATGTAGCAAGTTCCGCAATCATGGGGGTGAATCATGGCGAGTTCTAAGGTACTCTGATAACCGGTAAAGTCCCGGCCTCTCCCATCCGATAAATAAGTTTCTTTCACGTTGATCCTAGCCCTAACATATTTCATGCCCTTTAGGATTATGGGACGGAGAAAATATTTTCTTATTGGCCGTTTTTGTCGTAAAACGTAGATATCTCCTTTCATAATTTCGTAGGGCGATCGTTTCGGGGTCGCACCGAGCACGACCTAAATGATAAAAGTGTACTAATAAATGTGACATGAAATATAGCAAGATCGCGTTTGAAAACGCCATAAAATTAGGGCAATAGTCTTGTACCATCTAGCTAGTGTGTGCTATATCAATTTTTAACTCCATGCACGTGTGACAGTCGTCAGCATATTTGGGTCACCGCCAGCATGCGCCTATGTTCGGAATCATCTAAATAAACGGTTTACGAACGGAAATTCCGTCAAAAAATGGCCAGAGCTTTGCATATTTTTGCTGTCAATAATCGGCAAGCTAAACAATTTTATGTCCATAAGTGTCACCGATCGATGCGTCAAGATGAAGACAGGGCGCTATGGCGCTCATTGGGGGAGGCCTATGTCCAGCAGTGGACTAATATAAGCTGATGATGAAGTGTCGCCGACAACCGCTGGGGTAAGCGTGTTCTTGAGTGGAGACCACGACTGGATAAACGTAGTGTAGGACGCCTTACGACCAGGTGGAATAACGACCTACGGAAGACTAAAGGGAGATGCTGGATGCGTAAAGCTGAAGACTGGGCGCTATGGTGCTCATTAGGGGAGGCCTATGTCCAGCAGTGGACTTACATAGGCTGATGATGATAAAGAAGTGTCGCCGGTTAAAAAAGCTCTTCAAATGCGAGCATCATTGTTTTCGTCTTACGTCTTAGAATCCTCGGACAGCTCGGAAAGAGTCAAAATCCCCATTAAAGGTGGACATGAGGACCGTGGGGTCATTAGCCCGAACAATAAGCGTTAACCAGGACATGTGGCGCATTTGCATGCAGCGGCAACTTGGCCGACCGACTTGCAAGAGTCTGGTAAGGACTCTTCTGTGGAGTACATAGGGACTAGATTTGATAGAGCAGCTCGCTCATTGCATACGAATTATTTTATTTAACTCCAGAAGTATTTTAGAATTTGATATGAGTAACAAAGTGTATGGATTAAACAGATATGGAATCCAGACAAACACTAATATTATAAATGCGAAAGTGGATGTTTGGTTTAATGGATAGATGTTTGTTACTTCTTCAAGCTTACGGGCTGAAATTTTGCATAGATGTAGCCTTAAGCCAGGATCAAACATAGGCTAGTTTTTATGCCATGAATCAGTTCCCATGGGATAGCAACAATAACTTTAAAACGTTTCCATAGAACGTGAAGCCATAGGTAGAAACTAGAAGGTAGATTTTACTTAATACATAGATTTGAATGGCAGGAAAATCAAATATCTAAGTATTTTATTTGCCTTCCATAAATTATGGAGAAAGGGCAAGTAGGCTTCGCCCTTTTCGGACAATGGGGGATTAAATTAATAAATAACAGTAATAAATCCTATTGCTTATTTTATTATGGTAAATATTTTCTTTCTATGGCAGCTTGTTCACATACAGGGCGGCACGGCGGGGCTACGACAACCGTGGGCTAATATGATGACGATTGAAGAGCACTGGAGGTTCTCATTGCACTGTGACTAGCGAACTAGTAGTAAGATACGTGCGATTTCCACAATTTGCATGTAATCAGCATCGAACATCCCGACTCTGTTTCGTAACAGCCCAGTAGGCGACGTTGAATGCGCTACGTTTTGTTCCACAGAAGATTCTTAGTGAGCATTTAAGATGAGACAGTTATATTTACATGCTAAAAAAAAAGGTTAAACACCGAAATATATTCATTTATTATAAGGTTTATGGACAAACGTCATCAAGCATCCGTTCTAAATTTTAAACTAATGCATTCGGCCTAGAAAAGTAAGCAATCTTATCTATACACAAACAGTGTTGTAACTTTAAGCTATAAGCATCTGAGCATAACAATTTATCCCCCACGGAAAAGATTCAATTTGTCCTACAACGACGTCAACATATCAAAGGGCGTGAAGCATTCGCAAACTACCTGATAGCACCCACAATATCACGGAATGGATCACGACGTGGGATCAATGGGGACACAGAATAACTATTGGCAATGCCCTGTTCAAATAGCGTGAGGCATACCGGGACATCCGGGGAAATAAAAGATCCGGTACCATATCCGTTACGCTCAGGAAATTTATAAAACAAATGGACGCGTAGCAGACTATTTGCAGAAAGTTTTCGTTTTTTTTTTCACGAATAGCCGTACTAACAAGAATTTGAATTGAATCACAAAAAGCGCATGACTTTATGGCTACATTCATACCCCGTGCAACTTTGCAGAGTTTCGAACGTGAACGCAGCTGCGTTGATGTCCAATAGTGAATTAACCAGCTGTTAATTTACGCATGGCGTTGACGAGGTAACGACCGGCTTTTGTTGAGCGATGGCTTACCGCTATCATGTCATGAAGTAAGCGATTCAAGCTGCCTGCCTCGTTCAGCAACTATAGTGGCATTAGTCTGACTTTACACGTCCTACAGGACACACGAGTTTATTAGTTGTACTCTGGAGAGTCTGGCGAAAGACGTTTTTGGAACTAATCCACTTAATAATTTATTATAATGTGGGAGAAACGAAGTAATAACAATTCCAGAGAAGTGTTGAATGAAGCTATAATGGAATAGGGCCAAAGTTAATAATGGTAATACGATAAGAGGCAAATAAGACCCCAATCGACAGGAGTTTCAAAAAACCGGTATATTTCCTAATACAAAGCAAATGATAAGGAAATCAATGAGCAATTTCATGAGGAAATGATCGCCAAAACGATCCCGAGCAACATGGAATAGTATCGCGTTTCGCGTAACTTGATATTTTCCAACACCAGAGGATCCCAGGATCAGATCCGACCGCCCTACGCGATACTTTACGGCACCTTCAGGGCACGAACACGGAATAATAATAGTATAACGTAATATAGCCCGAGTTATTTTATATGTACCTATACATAAAGCAAGCTACTTCTATTGAGGAAAATTGTTTGTTGCCCTGATGAGAAATTGATTTGCAAACTTCCGGCAATTTAAGAAGAAGAATCCGTGTTCCATAGTCATAAAACTGTCACAAGAGTGGCATGTGCGATCAAATTCATTTACAGGTCATGTTACTTTCTGTACACAAATAACAACGACATTTTGCAATAAGGCCCGTAGCCCATCTCCGCCGCGAAGTAAGAGTTCCTATATGCAAAAGTTTTTTATCATATCAAAGGGTTGTGATTGAGTCGCGCATGTTTTGTAAGCAATATTCTCATCCATCGCTTGTATATTTTTCCCAAGAGCGCTTCCGTATAGACTTCTAGTACAGTGTAGATTGTTTTTCCCTTGACCAGACCATTACATCGCGGAAGCCACTATGCTTTCCCACAGGGTTTGCAAGGCTTGAGTGTCCTCAATTCACCAGGAGTCTAACTAAACCAAGGCTGTCGTCCTCGTAAGTGCCAGTTATAACAGCACATAGTTCTTTGAGATACATTTCTCACGCACCCCAGGGGGCCATAGCTTATGTCCATGCCCGTGCTGTGCCAATATGTAGGTCTACAAGAAATAGGTCATGCCATTTTTAGAGTGATTGGCCATTTACACTTTGCAACATGCTGGATAAATACGCGAAAGTCAGCAGGAGCGCGAATATGAACGCGATAGTTGAATACGTACCTAAGGTAATACTCGTAGTAAAATGTAATAGTGTTAAGATGGACGCAGCTAAAAATTGAACGTTAAATTTAAAATTTGAGTAATCAGGGAAATAACTTGGCAAGTTTTGGCAATGCTCTTTGAGAGAATGTGAGTAGTAAACATTAAGGAATTTCGGTCGTAGACTATTGCAGAGAATACAGTTTTATCAAGAAAATATTACACATAGCTTTTGATGTAGCACTATTGAACAATGATATTAGTTTGATATTATGGTGTGACATACACTTGAATTAACAATACAGATAACATAAGCTATTCATTTAATGACGATTAACATAAAAGCATTCGTTTTACAAGCAAAGTCTTTAATTCAATGTACCTATGTGTTAACAAACTTTAATTCAATGTACCTATGTGTAAGTTATAAGACTAAGCTATTTCTTAATTTTCATTTATCCTCTGCAAGCAAGCAATCCCTTAGCTACTATATGTGAGGACACATAAATAGTTATAAGTTTTTATTTAGGTTATCTGTTAAGTGTGTAAAACTGTTTGTCTTCCGAATAAAGCAAAATAAAATAAAGTCGGAAACTACGAAATGTTACGTTAACACTTTGAGTGCTGAAAACGCACGTTATGAGTTTTCTACAGGTGACTAATATGCGTAAATCCACACTAGCTCAGCGGCTGAGAAAATACAGATCTGTGTGACTCAGCACAGACGTAATATTTTTCGAACGAAACGCATGTGCAGCGCAACACAACCGCTGTGTAGAGCGGCAGCACGAATTTTTTAGGTTAAAAAAAAGATCGCAGTCGTCGAAAAAAAATCGCAGTCAAAGTGTTAAGTATGTAAAACAGTTTGTCTTCCGAATAAAGCAAAAAAAAAAAAAAGTCGGAAACTACGAAATGTTACGTTAACGATCTGAATACTAAACTTTCAAAGCACAGGCATTACGTTATGGTAATGATAGTAAACTAGTGGAAACAATACCAGTCAACATTTCAGCATTCGGCGCGCTTTTAGCACCTCTAAAGAATTATCCTCATAAATGTTTCATTCTCACACCGCTACCAAAAGCCACAGAGCGTGAGCTCACATCAATAACAGCTGGTTCACTTCTACTCAAGGAGAAAAGTAAACAAAATATGTATTAAAATCAAGATGGTCGGAATCCTCGAATATCATGTGGGGCAAAGAGGAAACACGCTGCTGTCACAGCAGAGGGATAGTGTCATTCAAACATTTTCACGATTTTGTAACCAAAAACCTATGTGTGAGTAGAGAGTAAAAGCGTATACATAACTTCAGTGCTTTGACACACAAATGCACGTATACGACTAATTGACTAGTTTGTATCTACTATCATTTAAGCCTTCTTCTTCTATGTAGATGATGATAGCTTTAAAGTATTTGGCGAGTCAGCCACAGGGACTCTGAGAAAACGGTGCAGTTAATAGTTCAGCGTTCAATCTTAACTCGCCCCGGGCGTTTGGACCCGTGTGTTTAACATTAGCATACACAGCTGCTGATGCACACACAAGTCTTGCATACTTTATAAAACCGTTTCGTTCTTATGTTGCTTTAGTGAGGAAAGATGTAAAGAAATGTTGTCTTAGGTGAAATTGATAATTACGCAAGTTTTATTAACCACAACCATTCTAAAATTGCAAAGGAAGTATATTATTCTATATGTCGATTTTTTACAAAAACTCACACATAAAAGACATGGAAATATATTGCTTGAGAAAGAAAAAGCTTAACCGCTACTAAATTTTGTTATTTAAATGGAAACCAAAACCGAGAATTTCAATTTAAACTAGCTGAAACTAAATACTCCCGTAACCACAGTAAAATTTCCATTGGACTTCACTAATGAGTCAATCAGGTACACGATCCGGGTTATCCTCTTTATACGCCCCAGAAGCGCCTACCGCTAACTTATTAATATAATCCCGACTCTATACACGGCAGTTTACGGCCTTATTCCATTAATCCCCAATATTACCCGAATTCCTACAACATTTAAACTGTTATAGCGGCCATTGCGAATGTTAATTATATTTGCTTTGCAATCTCTATTAATGTCAAGGGTGAGTAAGACACGTTTTGTAATATCCGCGTCCGATGAGTGGTATTTATTATAAGATAGGGTCGTGTGAATGTGAAAAAAAAACTTTACAGAAATATCTACCACCAGTATAAGTTTAGATCATAGTAAGTTAACGTTAAGTTTAGCTTTAAATGAATGTTTTAGCTATAATATAATAAAAGTTTATCATTTATTTATTTATATCTAAACGCAAAAATAATAATCAATATAGTAAAGGTTATATCGAATATTTCTCGCGTTAATTATCAATTTATTTCCCAACGTTCTCACAACGTTGCTGATATCGAAACAATTCGAATCAAAAATGTATGAGGTAAGTTTTAAGCCCAATTACAAAGAGAATGGTTAAACACATGTTCATCTTTGTCAGTGTAAATGATATATGATTGACGCGTAGCTGCAGAGGTTACGATTAGCAATGGTATTGAAGCAAGCTTTTGTGTAGATTAACGAAATTAAAGTAAAGGTCATGTAATTATGGCCACGTAAGTTGAGCTTTGAAACGAGTTCGGTGTAATACCGGTTGTTTGTACGCTCGCGAGTCGCAATGACAGTAAGCGTATTTGCATGGACCAGAGCCAAGATTGAGCTCAGGAGAGCTTCGGGATGGGAAGACTTTGGTCCAATATTGAACAGACAGGTTTGATATTGATATTGTATCACAGATCATCAACACAAGGGTTGCTTATAAAAATATCTTTAAATTTAGTATTTTTATTATGTATATCAGTTATCTAGTATCCATAATACAATCTCTACTTAGCTTGGGGCGGTTAGTGTCGTATAAATTGTCCAGCATTATTTATTTATTACCATAACTGGCAATTGATGTGCATGATGTGTTAATACTGTATTTATACACCTACTAAACTTTATAAATAGTCTTTGTAACATCACATAGTCAATCAAACACTCTCTGACATACAGCATGTGCCTAGAATACTTCCTTGATTGTGTCAAATATCCTTACCTAGTTCTTTATTGACAAAGTGGCTACAAAAGATATCATAAAAATGCTCTTTACAAATAGAATGACAAAGTGCATCAAGCTCATTCAAAATTACTTCAAGCGACTTACTCGCATCTCCTTTTACAGTGTAACAATTTGTAGCACCTGGAACTAGGTCAAGGGGCTGTGTCCATATTTAACTAGTATTTCGTAACAATACATTGTTCTGGGTCAAACGGTACCAAGCTCTCCAAATTGGACATTCATTCCATTTGATACGGCGCATTCGTTAGAAGGCTTTTTTATGCAGAATTCACGTGAAGCTTGGAAAAAGTATTAAACAGGAAAAAAATATATAAATTGGAAACCCAAAGAGATATTATGGTAGAACGGAAAAAAAAGTTTTGTAAACGCCAATACTTACCTCAAATAAACCACACCGTCATCAAGGCAAGTAATAAATAAAAGGACAAGACGACAGCGATTATCCTCGAATCACAATCATAATAATATAAAAAGCCAGTAGGCACAAAAACAAGAAAGAAGAAACAGAAAATTGAATAAACAAATCATCAAAAGCATAACATGAAATATAAATAAAGGGAAAACGACGACGGTGGATAGGCAAGGCGAAATTCAACAATTATCCAACCTTAAGCCGAATCGCACATACATTTAAAGTCATAGTACGAAACGACCTCAAAGTTACGATCATGTTTGGCCGACCTTGGGTATCTGAAATGTCGTGTCTTGCGGTACGAAACCTACTAGTACAGAATTAAACGCACCCTTTTGTTTTACGAGAGCGTAATTTGAATAGGCGCGTATACATATATTGACCCCATAAATCTGCGGAGACATAGAAGGCATGACGTATTTTAGACGCTGGTATAACAATCAAAGAACTCTCCAACTTTTAATTAAGATTCGTGAAGGTATTGTAAATGGGATTCGAGTTGAATGGTCGGGTTTGACGGGGAAATAAGTCGAGAACCAAAGCAAAGTGTCCTAAGCAGATATTACAATGGTAGTCATACTTAACATAATAATTAAAATTATACATTCGAAAGTAATTCTGCCTATATTTTAACTTTCCACGTCTAAACGCTTGAACGTATCTCAATATATTTTGGCAGGGAGGTAGATGGTATCTTGGGGACGGATATAGGCTACTTGTTTATACCGCGTATGAAGCCGCGGACAGTAACTAGTAATTTATACCAAAAGTAAAAGCACCAACAATCCATTCAGCTATTAAAGATGATTGTTTAAAAAGGTTGGAGTATTCGAGTATTCAAGGGGATCCAAATTGCAAAAATTGGTATTTTTTTTAAATCTTATCTTGCTCTTAAATTGGCACTAACGTCTAACCCCTTCCAACAAATTACGAAGCTGCAATTACTATGAGTTCTCGTGTTCTCAACAAAAAGGACGATATAAAGGAAGGAAAATGCAAGTAAAACAAACGCCGCTGCAAGGCTTCATAACCGCCAGAGTTTTTACTCCGCGTCGTAGCATTGCTTAGTATTTGCTTTGCAGTGCAGCACTTTTGAAATGAGCACGGGAATAAGTTAAGACATTTACTTTTGTTATTTAGTAGCCAAGCTCTGGGATAAGTTTAAATACGTCCGGCTATTAGATTGTTGGGATGGAATTGTTTAAGGAAATTATATTACTGTTTTTATTGAAAAAGAGTAGAATTGCATCGCTGGATACTTCGTATTAATTCTGAGGATATACGAGTATTTAACATTAAACTGACTAAAGTTACCCGAGTCTGTGTCCGTATAACCCTTTCCTAATTGAAATTCCCGAAAGCAACTTATCAAAAGATTCATCAACTTCGTAAAATACGAAACAAATTCATAGGAAAGTTGTTTAATTGGTTAACTTATTCACGACACAGCTGAAGAGATATGATACTCTAATTCTGTAACAGAAAGTTTGGAGTGATTTCGGGAAGAAGCTTGCGATTTGCAAAATAACCGAAGTGGACTAAAATGTTATTGGGTTGGATTGTCGTAGCGCGGATGTTAACGTCAGTAGTCAGTACGTACTATGATATCATCTCTGGACGATCCTCGGGCAGGCTTTTAAGCGGCAACTAGTCAAATTCAACATGACACGGTACTTTTGGAGGTCTATCCTTGAAATTCAATTTGTGACGAGAACGTCGAGATTAAATGGCAGTGATTTTGAATATTGGCTAAAGCGTTGGACAGAAAGTAAAGACCGCAACAATAAAAAATGTAATGATAATAAATCAACACATTTTTATAAAGCACAACGACTGAATTCTGCAAATTACATAAACTGTAGCAGATGATGGAATACCATGCAACAAAAACCACTACATACCACCAGAAGGCATCAATTACTTTCAGCACCAGCGACTAAAGCTATTACGGACAATAATGTAGTGACAAGTCAATTTGCGGGCGTCCCTCACAGCGCTGCATTCGCGGTTGTCAACACGCACTGACATGTCATTTAGTGATGGGGAAACTAGCTTCATGGATTTGTGAACGGAACAACCTAATCCGCTTGTAGGATATAGCAGAAGCTAAAATGTCACAGCGTGGAACTAACAACAACTTATGACTGATCAGTGATCAGACAAAACCAATCAGATAAAACTAGGCAATAATGGTAACAAACGAGTCATCGAATTCCGAAAATCATGAAACTCTTAAAGCTGTGTATGTTATAGAAGTGTAGAGTGTATAATGACGTAGGTCTAGTAAGGCGGCGCTCTAGATCAAAGTGCGAGGTATAGCCAAACGGCTGAATTATGCATGCAGTTAAGAGCAATAAGGTCGCTGACCGAGTACGATTCACGTTCCTCTAGTTTCGTTATTGATGCGGCCATTTATCGGAATTAAACTTCGTCTACAGTTATGTATGGTATGAATTATTGTTATTTCAGAAATACAAAATAAATGATATTTTGCAACCGAATATCAGCATGCCTTCTTTCTTTGTCCCATCCCTGTAAAAGCTATTTATCACGCCTTAGACCGAGATCCAATCAGCATCGGAATGTAATAGACATAGTCCATAGTAGCCTATGGTGAAGTCGTTAACGGAATTAAGTCAATGCGTGACCAACCCAGCCTTTTCAACAAAGGTATTGTGATTGCGTACGAAACTTGCATGAAAGCCGCACTGAACTTCAAGGCTCGAAGGACCAGGTTTCTATTTTGTGCAAAAGTCTTTGAAAAAGCACAATGTACTGTGACTATGTTCTGTATTCCGTGGCTAAAATTTTATAAGATTTTATACAATATCTGCTTGTGCGGAATATTCGCCGAAGCATGCGAGCTGCAAACTCAATAAGTCATGGCAAGTCAGTCAGAATCGCATACTCGACGATTCGGAAGTTATAAGAGATGTTAGAGGTACAAGATTCGCTTACGCGAACTCCTGGTTATATCAATAATGTAAGTTTACAAATACCTTGAGATAAAGTAAAGTAGTGACTGAAGTAATAAAGTTAAAGTTTCCTGTATCGGATGCTGTTTTGAACATATGGAACAAAAGGTCTGAGAATTTAAACAATTTACATGAATTTCCTTAGCTAGTGATATTTCTTGATTTTTTAAGCAATAATAAAACGCCAGCTTAGTCCTCTGACTAGGGCGATAGGTGGAAATAAACAAAAGCCGTAAATAACGAGCACTGAACAAAAACAAAGACGCCCTGCACAAAGCTCCGGTATATCGGAACCATTGGAATTGCGCATTCGTATTTGTTGTACCTGCGGGAATAATTAAGGTCAACCGGCGATCACTCTATCCACCAATTAAACGTGGTTTCCCCGGAATTTGCAGAAACCGCTCGAAAAATATTAATATGCATGCATTTTCGTTCCAACTTAGTCACAGTAATTTGTCAGCTGAAGTGACCACTCAGCACAAATAAGTCGAGCGTGTGACATGACGTGACGGTGAGGTCAAGTAAACAAAACCATCAGTTCACGCGATAAGCCCACCGGCTTAGTTCCAGTTCGGCTATACAATTACAAAGAGAATTATGCTTTTAACGACCGGCACCATTGTTCTTCTGACGTTTATTGCGAAGGCGCAAATTGCATGCGGGGCAGTGACGGCGGTCCTACTCAAATCAATAGGTGAGGTAGTTTTAATTAAACCCGTTTCCAATATAATTGTATCATGGTCATTGGTCAGATGACCGGGGAAAGTGTCGTAAAGCAAGCGCCAACAATTTTACTTCCCCAGAGAAGGGTCCGGAAGGCAAAGGGTTAATTATCTCTATATTTTTAACTTGCTTAGTAATCGAATTATGTATTTATATATAATTTGTTTTTAATGTTATGGTGCCAACGCAATGTCCTGCTCTCTCATTCTCTCCATAATGTTATTTGTCATGTGTCGGGAGACAATGCTTTAAGTAATTGGGCATAGTAGTTATGCCGTCGGTCCAGTCGTTGGTACCCCAGTTGTGTCGAAAGGAATTAAAAGTACCTAGCGCACAAGAAGTTGAGCATAGTAGTTGTGTCTTGTGTTCGGAAGGAATAAAACCGTACCAACATATTATTGTTTGATAATAATGTATATCAGCGTTGCTAAACCATCCTTGTTCTAGCTAGCACAGAGATGACATTGAGAAGAGCTGTTGGCTTTGTGCTTGCATTAGGATGCGAGTATGTGGAACTTCCTAGTCTCGTTGACAACGAGCGCTTTATGCAGCTCGGCACGAATGTAGCGAGCGCTAGGGATGCCATTTGTAGCTCCTTTGTTTCTGCCGGGAATCGGGATGACGCATCCTGCCATCGCGATTTATTTGAAAAATCAAACGAGAAACGCTTTATTCCCCTTTCAGTGCTCATTATCAGAGAAAAGGGTGACAGAATGACAGTCTGACACGTCACCCCTAAGCATAACTCATCATGAATGAAACTACGCGAGTCCCGCGCGATTTTTAAGTCATTTATCAAACTTGTGTGTTTACTCTGTTTTATCAGAGGCCGGTTTCTCGAACTAGGTCATAGGTTCTTGTACTTCATTACGGCCATAGCGACGCGAAGCTAAATTGATTGCTATAGTCGATCGCGCTTTTTGTATCGTTTTTTTTAACAATCGCGTGATGGGGACTTGCGACATCGGCCATTGTCATTATCTTTGTTAATAGTAAGGCCAAATGTGTAAGTTTGTAACCAAGGATCCGATTCTAAAAAATATTACGCAGATAAAATTATGTAGATATTTAATATCCGTGATTCAAGTAAGTAAAACCGCATATAGAAGCTGTTTTAATAGACTTCCAAAAATGAGTAGGTTCTATGTCCGTATGTAATATATTTTTTATGCATGTTCGTCGATTTCACCGTCATTTATAAACCGATTTGGATGATTCTTTTGCAGACGTATAGAGTCTAATCCCGCGGAGGTCCCATAAACCTTTTATTCCTGGCCGATTAGAAGTTATCCCACAAAACTTAAAAACAGTTTAAAACTAAGGGATTCAAAGTAGTTTTTTAGTTTTTTCAATAGAATCAAATTATTAATTGTCAGCTCATTGCAACAAACTATTGTGTAGAAACATACTATGTACTCGTACACACTAAACACTTTATTGCCTACGTATTGTCAACCTAAACACGTGTTGGTTGACAACACGTTGACAATAAAGTGCTGTGCAAATATAATCTCACATATCGGTAGTAGGATCGGTCTGACGGATATGCCCATTTAGTGAGTGGAGCAGGTGTTCTAAACCTAGTTATAAAACTGCGGAAGTTACGAGAATTACATAAGATCATTCATTAATGCTTTAATAGATGTTTTCACACGAATGATGATCAAATATACATTTAAATTTATAACAACTAGGTACGCACATATCATTAACCAATGAGATTTTACTCATTAAAATGATTGAGATATTGAAGTTGTTTTATTCAGTTTGAATATTCAATAATTTTTTAATAATGTTTTGTTTTATCTTTAAAAGACCTTCGTTTGATCACAATTTCATCTGATGGTCCGTGTTTTAAATAAAACCTTAATTCAAACATATTATCGAATCCGTCGTGCCAACACGTGTTGTAATTGTAGCTTGTGTTTTTATGTGCTACTTAATAGCACATAATAAACACAAGTAGAATAACTATTCGTAGAAACCATTAAAATATAAGGCTTACACAGAACGATGAGGACCATCTATCAGATAAAGTCCTCAGGATGCTGTTGCGACTGTCTCGTATTCTGCGGATCATGGAGGCAGTTTTTTTGCGGATGATTGCGTCAAAACCATCCAGTACACACTATACCAGTATAATTTATTCATTCGATTCATGATAAATATTCATACAATTTTAAAGATATCTGTGCATGGAACTATGTGGACCCCAGTAGTAATCATTCATCATGAATTTTAAATGTCAAAAACCTCTACGAAACTTCCGTTCACTCCGCATCGTATTTTGGCAACTCTGACCTTAGAAAGCGCTTACATCACGAGCACGGGCGTGTTTCCACTCTCGAATTATTCCAAGCAGTATAATTAAGACCTCAGTACCTACCACCTACCGAATCGTAAAACGTGCCAGAAGCATCCGATACTCAAGGCGAAGAGACAATAGCATCGACCTACTCTTCAACACAATTCCCACGCAATATTGAAACTTGCAGACATCCGGTTACGTCTCATATTAGACTAGACAAAACTAACAGATAAGACGCCAGTTTCAATCCGTTGCGGCCGACAGATTCCGATACGTTTCGTTCGGCCTATTTTAACCTAAGTTCTGCCTAATCAAGTCTCAATTTCTCTTGATGTCTATTTCGAGATATACAAATATAAACCGGGCCAAGTGTGCTATACTTTTACCTTGTCTTACAATTATTTTCTCCTGGCGTACCTAATATCATTATCACCGAGTTTTTATAGGGGTTACGTTTTACGAGCGCCCACCCATTTCAAAAGGATGAATCCTTAAGTTTGAATAAGATTGTCTCATAACCTGCCTTTTATGTTCATAAAGTTGCATTCTAGAGTTTATATCTGCTGTTGTACTCTACCTGTGTGTTTACCGCGGTATAATGCGGAAACATAAAGCACATGCTCAACCAAAGCGGTTCCGCAGTCTTCAGTCACTCGGCCGGCAATCGCGGACGCGTGACGTTTCGCTGTCACGCGACGTCACGGACGTGTCACACGGAGTGTCGTCACTGTCAGTGACAAAATGAGCGTACTCGCCTCGCCAGCGACAGAGAGAGAGAGCGGAACTTTCCTGAATCATTTATTATCTAGCTCGGGCCAAGCCCGCGCGGTGTCGTCAATCAAAACAAAAATTGGAGTAACAGCAGTAACCGCACGCAGCGAAACGCCATTTGCTAATTCACGACTCGCAGCCGGTACACCGGTAGTGATTACGCAACGCCGATAAAGCTGCAACGCTACAACAATGATATTAATGGACGGAGAAAAAAACACGTTGCATAAACATTGCATCGAAGGAAATTCGGTTCTCCCATACGTACCTACTATTTTGAAATAGGTTGTTAACGTATTTGCAAGCAAACGGTCGTGACTAACGAACAATAAATTGTCTGTAGACAAGGCCGCTAACGGCACATAAAATGGCCAGATGTTTTAATTTCAACCGTTCAATTACTTAATCGTATTGTCGAAATGAAACAGGCAGGAACAATTGTCATCGAGCATGCACGAGCCGGGCCTGTATACAAATTGCCCCAAATTAGCTATTATGCAAATCTATGGCGGAGGATGGAAAAATATCAGATATCCACTTCAGGGTTCACCTGAAAAATGGACGAATCCAAAGGTAGCTTCGGGAGAGCCGCCACAGCGGCGTATCAAATAACTTATCCGCTTTTGTTATGGTAATGCCTTCCCGAAATTATCTGTACCGCGTATAATCTGGAATAAAGAAAGTTTTCGCAGAATTTCTCTGGCTTCTTTGTTTACCTAAGGGACTGGATGGAATTCGTTGATTCCACGTAATTTGCTAATGTTCTTCACATCTGGTTTGATGGAAGATGGCATCGAAAATGTCTTTGATCACTTTTAATAAGCGATTACTATTCTTTATCCTCAGAGGCCTTAGTAAACAGTTACTACTTTATCCGTTATTGTTACCACAAAACGCCAACCCTCACATCTGAAACCGAGACCGCAGTCTGGTTCGTTTCTGGCGCAATGTTTCATAAACTTTAATTCCGCGGATCCGCTCAGACATGGACAAATAGCGGCATATTCTCCGCGAGGGGCACCGGGGCATAATGTGTAGCCTTTTCTTGTATGTACACGTTTTTATGCGAGTCTCCGGTCTCGCCGGCTCAAGGAAATCTGCGCGAAATTAAATGGAATTTCCACACGAACGAGTTGCAAGCTTGCGAGAATCATTTAAGTCCGCAGATGCGATACTAGTATTTAAATGCGATATATTTAGTGCAGGGATTCCACGCTCGTAGACGAATTACCCAGAATCGATTCAGAGATGAGTAAATTGCATTGTTCAAACACCGCTAACCGCAATAGGTAGGTAAAATAGGGTGTAACAGGCTTAGACGTTTGAGACGTTTGGTCACTGTTGCAAAGCAATAACTAATACAAATTTGCTGGTCTTTTGCATGGATATCCAAGCGATGATATGTATAACGATGTGGTATTTTCGAGCTATTGAATATGATTGACGTTATGCCAATGTGCTTTACAGAATGGGCTTTCTATAGTTAGTCTTGGAGCACAGGAACAATGGCTTTGTTCGCAGATATGTGCCAATATGGCGTGGGAATATCTGTTCTGAATCGCAATCCATACAAAGCTTCTATTCAGAACCAACTAAATATGGAATAAATCATATTACTCCAGAACAAACGCATAATCTGAAGAATACATAAGCTTAAAGTCTTCTATTTCTGATAATAAGATAGTACTTACATGGAGCAGGACTTGGTGGTTCCGCGCAAATGCCAATCGACTTGCTAGGGTCGTCGATGAACGTCTGCGCGAGGTAGTAGTCTCCGAGCTTGTGCTGGATCTGCTGGCTGACTTTGTCTCGCTGGCCAGTCACCTGTGAACAAGGAGGATGTTATCAGTGACTGATAACAGGTATCAGTGAACATCAGGGTGCATCCTGATTTCATCAATGCTTGAGTAACGTTTTTCTGTGGGATAAGCATTGCTCAATCGGCGACTGAGTGAGCTGTATAATACGGGCCTTAGAATTGGACTTATGTGTGGCGTTTAGCTGAGGTATGCGCTTCTACTATTACATGGTCGAAGGGCTAACCTAGATGTCGTCAGTCGATGTCCAGCCCACTACTTGATATATCGACCGATATCTGTTATTACTAGCGGAAGATGAAGAAGGTGATGATAAGGTACAAAGAAAGATGAGCAAGTTCAATAAATCTTATAGGGTGTATTCTCAATCCAAATAACCAACTTACGTCTATTAAAATAAATAAAACAATCCCAAAACAAAGGTTATTCGGAAAAAGACTTAAGAAGATTTAAAAGTAAAATATCATACGCAAGAGCGAGTGGAAAGAGGGCGGACGATAAAAGAGTTATCAAACTCGGAAGCCAATGTTATTGGATAAGATAAAACCGGTGCAGAACATATAAGGAATGGAATTGCCAAGCTGGAGGTGAGACGTGAGGAATTACTTCTATTTGAACCTGATTGGCGTCAAAGATCACAAAAGGATTTATTCGTGTATAGTGCTGGCCTAGCCCAACGAATACACACATCTAACAATAGCAAACTCAAAAGGTAGACTTACATACATTAAAAGGCGCCCTTGCGCCCTAATAAAATATGACTTGTCTAAGTGCTTATTTTGTAAGCCTAAAGAAATAAATGATTTTTTACTTTACTTTACTTGCGACATTGTCGTCTGAAAAAAATCCCTGCAAGGGATAAAACCGCCAATCGAAGGATAATGTCGTTAATTTTTAAGAACTTCATAAGACCAATTTTCTGTCATGCGGATTTCCACCCGCGTCCTGATCTGATCCGCGTGCGTGTGATAGTACGCCGCCACTGTCCTCGTGCGTGCTGCTCGAGTAATAGGAAAAACATATATGTATGTAGTGATAGGTTTTAGGTGGACCGCACGACCGCACGCGGAAATCCGCATGAAATCTTTTAATATATTTAAGTTTTAACACTTTGAGTGCTGAAAACGCACGGTATGAGTTTTCTACAAGTGACTAATCTGCGAAAATCCACACTAGCGCAGCGGCTAAGAAAATACAGATCTTTGTGACTCAGCAGAGTTGTAATATTTTTCGAACGAAACGCATGTGCGGCGCAACACAACCGCTGTGTAGAGCGGCAGCACGAATTTTTTAGGTAAAAAAAAAGATCGCAGTCGTCGAAAAAAAACCGCAGTCAAAGTGTTAACATTGTTTTATTTTTAATAGCGTAGGAAAATGAGTTGTGGTGTGCTTTGGTTGTACTGTAAAATCTTCATTAAAAAAGGGTCTTTACTGCACGTTACTGACGCCTAAACGACGTAATACAATAAAGGTTTTTTTTATTTATTTATTGTAAGCCTGGTATTTACTTTCCAACGATCAACGACCCATGCTCGGGTGTAGTAACGCAGAACTTTAAAATCATTTAACTCAAACATTTCGAATCCTAATCTAAGAACATACATACATATATAGGTATGTAGTTAATATCAAAAAGCAACCAGATGCCCTGGTACTGTCTACGATCCTATCCATCCATGGTTGTCTGGTAGAGATCGCTCTTGAGCGATAAGACCGCCAATTGTATCTAGTTTCTTAAGTTTACATTGTTCTAGTATCCAAGTATGCAATAAAGAATTATCTATCTATCATCCACATGAAATTTGGTCTTGAAAGGCAGGTGACAAATACAGTTGCAGAAGTGGCCGGATCATGAGTGCATGAGTGTTGGAAAAACAAAGTGCACAAACACGAGGCGTATGACGGGTGTCGTGCCGACTCACGCGTACTCGCGAGACGAGGTTGGGCATAGAACTCTTCTGTAGCGGTAGCTCAACTTTTACAGACGTCCTAAGGACTTTTGGTAGCTCAAAAAAAGTGTATTCAGGCCATATTTGGTAGCTGAGAGTTTCATGTAGACCTATATTTTGAACGAATCAGCTCCATATACACATTTCCATTTCCAAATACTATTTCATTTCATTTCATTGGGTCTTTGTTAGAGCGCACGTTTTTCTTTTCATTCAATTTTTAGTAGACAGATAAAAGTTGTACTAATAATTCATAGGCTTCAAGGACGTACTCCTTGACGTATGTAAGTGAATTAATTTATGATTATTATTTTCATAGTGACATCTAAATTTTGAATAGGTACGCTTCGAGCTTGTGATGTACTTTATTCCATACTGGAAGTATTATTTAAGTTGGCATGACGTTAGTAATTAAATTAACTAAATGGTACAAAAATAAATGAATTAACCGATCGCCATCCGTCGTAAATTTTCAAAAGAGCAATAATATGATATTGGTAGGCAGAGATGACAGACTGGCACATAGTACTATGTCACACGCACATGTGGCACGCATCCCGGCCACATGTCCCGAATAAACCGGATCAATGTCGACAGTCTTACTGATTCATGACACAATGTCGGATACAGACAACGACACTGCTTTTTGTTCACTACAAGTAAAGAGCGATGATTTGCTGGTACATAAAACACAGTTTTGTCCAACTGCAGCAATTTTAAAATCAATAATAAAAATGGAAAGAGATTGAGTCCCGTTAGATAAAGATTTTGGCCCTAGCTTGCTCAGTCGTCGATATAGACTTGAGTAACGCTTTTATAAGGGAAAACATCACTCACAGCACTCAGCAGATAACTGAGTATACAAGGTTTCATAATACCGTCATCAGTTAATATAGCTCATATCGATGAATGAGCAAACATTCGTAATACGGGCTTTAGGTTCCTGATCAGGGCACTAGTTTTAGTTTGTGTTGATAAAATGATCTCAACAAAAAACCGTAAAGAAAATCAGAGATAATAATAATAAATAATGCTGGACAATTCACACAGCATTATCTAGCCCCAAGTTAAGCAGAAGCTTGTGCTATGGGTACCAGATAACTGATATACATAATACAATACATTACATAGATAGATTTTTTTGACAATTGTTCCGAGGCGGGAATCGAACCCGCAACCTTCTGCGTCGCAGGCGGACCTTCGCCCACCGCGCCACATCGGTCGTCTGAGATTCATCCTATTGAAGAGTTTATTTACGACACTCATTCCCTAATGAGAGTAGATATACCTTTCTAGTTTGATTGATAATGAAAACCAACAATAGGATATCTAAGAAGTAATATTCAGAAGATACGACTTAGTTTTATTGAGAAGCATAAATAAAAGCTAAGTCTTCGCTGTACCAAGCGCAAGAGCTCCAACTTTATTTGTTATCTCATTGGCGAGTAACATCTGAGCACTTAGCTGTGTGGTGGGCGAAAGACGAGGACTTATTCATTGCCTTTCCACGCTCCTTGCGTTTTACGGTGAAATGATCCCAGGACAGAATAATATGCCATTTACGACGGGGCTGACTGACACCGAAAGCAGGCTGCTTGAAGAAACAGGAAAGACACTGGTAGTCATTACTCATTATCTAATAAAAGATATTATGGAGTAACCGTAATTGAAGAAACTTTCGGATATCCGAAATGATAATCTATTCCTAAACCCAAAATGACATAGTTATATCAGGACTTATGTCGAACTTGCACCTGTACAGGGACGTAAAGGGTACCAGGGTAGGGTAGAATAGAAACCCAAGTCCGCAGGGACCACACTCGCCGCAGTCATCGCATTTTCTAAATCTTTATCTTTATAGTATGCAGTATGGCGCACCTTTCAGCGCCAAACACGCCGCATTTCAGTAAAATCGACAGATAAGTTCCCAGGTTTTCTGCTGTCAGTGCAATAGCATCCTTACGATGGATTTCGACTAAGCTTTATGGCGGCTTTCCATTAGACTATGCAGCTTGGCCGAGAACTTATGCAAGGTCTTGCATTCAATGCAATAGCTCCATTGCAGCTCTATCTTTTATTGTCTATTGATACATCTGTGACAGATGATCGAGAACAATATCGATTACCGGAGCGGAGCGGCGTTTTGTAGGGACCCCCCCTTACGAAGCAAACCAAGCATGCAAAATTATTTGACTTACAACTCACACCTGCTAGTTGTAGATCAAATAATTTTGCGTAATCGACTATGGAATGGAGTGGAGGCGCTACTTAGTCGTCAGTCGAAACATTTGTACGAGTATGCCGTTCAATCCGACCGACAACGACGCGACTATCTGTCCCGGGTTTGACTCGGAACTAATGTTTGTACGATCTGCAGATTTGTTCCAGGACCCATAACACAAGCTTTGCTTAGCTTGAGGCTAGATAATACCGTATGGATTGTCCAGCATTTTTTTCCCAGTATTTTTCAAACACTTTCTTAATTACAAGCTGAACGACATTGGTAGCTAGCAAAAGCCAAGTTTAAAGCATCAAAGATCGTTATAATTAGAGCAGGATCAACAGGATCAACTCCAAAGTATAACAAACTAAAGTATCGATCAATCCGAGGCATGAAAACAAAGCAAACCGGGCAGCTCGATACAGAGTCAATAATTTAGTAATCTTGACCGCGCAGAGAACGTCTCGAGCTTGTTTGCATAACTTTGCGAGAACAAGTACAGTCGCTTTTAACGGTGTTAGATGAGCAATTTCGACTATATTCTTGTAAAGTTCATTTAGGTGAGTGAGATTTTAGGTAAGTAACCTATACTATAATAATAGAACTAGATCGGAGACACACCTTTTCAAATAAATTGTACAGTATCCTTGGTCCTTTTTTATACAATAGATTAAATGTATTAGCCAATATTTATCCCTTAAATTATAATAATTGTAAGAGAAAACTTAAAGATACACTGCAATGTATGTCATACGATGACACAGAAAATTTATTGACTGTTTTTAAGTAGACCTAAAAATCTTTGTGTACACCTTTATTATTTAAATTTGTGTATATATAAATTTTAATTATATATATATTTTAATTAATTTGTGCATAAAGTTATTATCATAAAGTATACATGTTCGTCGCTTTGTATAATAAGCAAGTTCTAATTGATTATTTTATTTGTTGTTAGCACTCTTTCAGCCTGAAAAACAGGTTTTCACCTAGTTCAGGCACACGCATTGTTATTTCCATCAGAATTTAAGTAATGTACTTTTTGTTACTCTTTAGTCCTAAGATATTTTTGAATAATTTTTTTATTTTTTTATTATTATTATTATAAAGGAAAGGTTTGATTTTTTGTTTGTTTGTATTGAATAGGCTCCGAAAACACCGACCCGATTTTAAAAATTCTTTAACCGTTGGGAAGCTACTCTATGCCCAGCTAGTAAATAATAAAATTAAAAATGCTGGATAATCCAAAATCTAGCCCAAAGCTAAGCAGAGCTTGTGTTATGGGTGTTAGATGACTGATATATATGTATATAATAGGTACATTACATAGATAGATATTTTTTATTATACTTACATAGAAAATGACTAGAACACCCGAATCAAATATCTGCGATCGTACAAATATTTGTCCCGAGGCGGGAATCAAACCCACCACCACCGCCTGCGTCGCAGGCGAACCTTTGCCTACCGCACCACAGAGGTCAGTTTTGGGTACGTAAAATTCGTTATGTAAACGCAAGTCGAAATATTTTTCTTTCTATTATTCATGAAAATTCGAGCAAAAGCTTTTCTTATAAAATATTGATCTGCTTCCGACTTATTCCGATAATATACTCAAAGGCCAGTATTTATTAACGAACACTACGATATAGTTGTTACCTCTATATTTTAGAAGTTTAGAACCACTTCTGTTAGCGACTGTATCTTCGCAAATAGTCATGCGCGAAACAAAAGGCTATAAATAAAGTCCAGTTTTAACAACAATGCACACGAACGTACATATAATTTTACATACATACATAATTTCAAAGGAAAAAATGATTTCTTTATTAGAAACTAATTTCTGCCCGCGGCTTCGTACACTGTGTTTTAGGTTATTTTTATTACATGGGAACTTAGTTATGGGATAAAAAGTAACCTATGTTTTTTCCAGTCCTATAACTTTAAGTATGCGAAATCAGCCTGATCCGTTCAGTAGTTTTGGCGTGAAGAGCTAACAACCATCCAAACTTTCGCATTTATAATATTAGTGTGCTGTACTTACCTAATAGTTTTTCAAAGGCAAAAGTAAATCAAAGGATATTATCAAATAGCTGTCGAGTAAAAAGCTATAAGTGCTTAGATTTTGGAGATTTTTTTATTCAAGAGGACCATAATCCTTTTCATTAGGTAAGTACGAAAAAAACCTATACTTCTGAATAAAATTAGCATACATCAACTCATGATTCTGACGAGTACTTGACACAACAAAGAAAAAACCCCCATCGAATTAAGTTGAATGTCGTAAAATATACACAAAAACGAACACTTATCCCATAAATTGGGAACCTCCTTTCGTTCCTTCAGCTTCAGCGATTTGATTGAAACGGCACATCATTTACCAAGGACCTGTTTCGCTGAAACATTTTCCGCATTGCGATTTACCTTTAGAACCCCCCTCCCCTCCCCTCTCTACATTTTGGGTAGGTACCAAGCCTAAAGGGCGGAATGGAACCCTATTGTTGTGGAATTGTCTGCTACCTTTTTTCCAGTCTAGACTTAAGGGTCGAGGTTCACGTCAAAACAAACTGCGAAGACATGGGTTGCATAATTTATGTATTAGTCAGTTTTACGACGGAAGAATGGAAATATTTTGGACCAGAAGTAATCGTGCAATGACCTACCGGCCATGTCCAATATGTGGTGTGAAACTTGTCAGTTGTCTACGGTTTTTTTTTAATTCCAGTTATTGAATTGAAATATAATATATCAATAGCAATGCATGAATGCACAAAAGCATAAAAAAGTTTCCGTCTATGGCCTAGCACTCAGCCTACCGGAATCAAAAGGTAATTTAATTTTAATTTATTTACAAGAAACATAGTGCATACAAAGTAGGGCCATAATTTAGATATACAATCATTATGATCTACTATGTTAATGACACCATGCAACATTTTAAATAAAACACAATTAAACATTAAAAAAGAAAAACTGTGCAATTCTTGTTACTAGTTGTCATTTGTGTCGTGTTTTGTTTAAAAACATCCTTCGACTTTGGCTGACGACGGTATAGGAAAGACTTGAAGATAGAAAGAGCTAACAAGTGCACCCCCGAGTGAAAGGATCAGTGTGTGCTTCAATTTATTTCCGTCTTTACGGCCGCTTTAGTCCCTGTCTGTTTTGTACATATACCCTGCCTTGCGTGGGAACTAAGAACGTTTACCTGCGTGGTTCTGAACGGTTTTTGAATGATTTTTTATTATTTATCCGTCAGCTATTTTAACTTACTGTGACTGTTGTTATTTGTATGTAATTCGGTGATCATATAATTTAGTAATCGTAACTAAATAAATAAAAAAATAACCTCTTGAGCTATTTTAACAGACTGTGATTGTTGTTATTCATTTGTATCATTTAACACGTTAGCTGTCCCAAGATAATTTGGGGTCCAAAATGCACTAAATGTAGTGCATGGACAGCTAACGTGTTAATTTAATTAAATTATTTATTTGTATACATATCTTTTTTTCTTTATTTATTTAAAGGAGTTTAGTCAACATGAGCATTGAATGAAATTAAAGTTATATAACTACTGAAGCAAAAACCTAATTAAATTATCCTACCTACGGAAATACTCTAACGTAGGTATCGTCTTGTATATTTTTATTAGGTAAATTTAAAATAAGAAGATGGTTAATCAAAAAGCAATAAACGTATTTTCTTCTAATAATTTTGAAATGAAATGAAAAAGGTTTATTTGACACGACACATAACAATTTTATATTTTTTTTTGTTTATATTTTTTAAAATAAATAACGTTTTCAATCAAAGAGTTTTGTTTTTTAATTGTTTTGTTTATTTATTATAACTTAAAATACGTCTTCCCTTGACTGTACAGTATTTGACACGATATCTATATTTCTATAATCCTTTCATTAATTTCGAAATTAGTAGTATTAACAGTAGCCAGAAGAAAAAATAATCAAATATATCGATCAAGTAACTGGGACCGATCGACCCGCCTCGGCTTCACACGGGTGCAAATGCAAATGCATAAATCTATACGTACATATGTACATATAAACCTTCCTCTTGAATCACTATCTATTAAAAAAAAACCGCATCAAAATCCGTTGCGTATTTTTAAAGATTTAAGCATACATAGTGACGGACAGACAGCGGGAAGCGACTTTGTTTTATACTACGTAGTGAAAATGAAGGGATGGCATTGTTATAATACCATTTGTTCTTAGCAAAGCGAACACAGACCAGGGAAACATGCAGATGCTGTGATGTAGGAAACATGGACGGACAGTATATGAGTGTTTGTGTTTACTCTCTGCTTTTATTTCATTCGATGGTCTCAGCTGAGGTGATGTAGGTCAGCAAACGCGAACTGTTCCCGGCCGCCATGAAAATTCATGACGCCATCGATTTACTAACGTTTGGGGGGTGTCGTTTATTTTTTTGCACAAATAACTGATGCTGGGGACTTTTAAATTGGGGTTGTGGAAGACGCACAGATAATCCTGGGGGAGACAGGAATGTAATAGAGGAACAAGGGATAGCTTTGTTTATAAATATGTGATCACTTAGGGCATAAATAAATAAATAATGCTGGACAATTCACACAACATTATCTAGCCCCATGGTAAGCAGAGCTTGTGCTATGGGTACTAGATAACTGATATACATAATACAATACATTACATAGATAGATATTTTTTTACTATACATAGAAAACGACCAGAACACCCGGAACAAATATCTGCATATCGTACACACAATTGTTCCAAGGCGGGAATCGAACCCAACAACCTCCTGCGTCGCAGGCGGACCTTTGCCCACCGCGCCACATCGGTCGTCAGTTAAAAGTTAAAGTCCTCTTATTTTGGTAGGATATTTTCTTCCCACTCCTGGGTAAAAAAATGCCTATATGTTATTAAAAGTCTTAAAAATAACTTTTTGTGCACAGTTTCAGCACCATCCATTCAGTACCTGTTTTTGGTATTTTCTTCGACACAAACTGTCTAACCTTATAATATTGGATATATATAGTTATATAGATATAGTAGCATATGTTTCAGCAACAAGTACCTATCAGCGCTTCTTGTCTTGTTCATTCCGTTGATAAGCATCCTCGGAATGAACAATCCGACCAAAGCAGCGCTCCGATATAAATCTCGCCATTAAGGTGTACAAGTGAATTTCACCACATGTTATTCGTATAGTCCAATAAATCTAGGACGTGAGGGGAGGGTGCGAGTCAACGCCCGTACCGCCGCCGCCGCCGCCGTAGCGCCCGGACGAAAGGACGTACTTAGGGAATGTACACATCGAACTCGCCGACATAACCGGGCGAGTGTCTTCGTTATTATTAACACTCTGCACACAACAAAGTTGAGAAAAAAGCTTAAAATTCACACAGCATTATCTTGCCCCAAGGATAATTGATATACATAATACAATACATTACATAGATAGATATTTTTTATTATACATAGAAAACGACCAGAACACCCTGAACGAGATATCTGCAGATCGTACAAACATTTGTCCCGAGGCGGGAATCGAACATGCAACGTCCTGCGCCACAGAGGTCGTCAAAAACTATAGGCTGCTTATTATTATTATCTTCATACACTGAATTGTCGCATCAATCCATCGGACTGTGTAGCTGACTTGACTCCTTATGACCTGGCGACTTGTTGCGAGATTCCGGTGTTATATTATGTGAGATATGGCAGGCCACCGACAGTGTTTTCTCAACTTAGATGCCGTTTGTCAACATGCCACCGATTAAGGCGCCGGGTTGTGTCGGCGGGCGTGTGTGTATTTGAAATTTCTGACGTGTCGAGTACTATAAGGTTTAAACTCTAAGGGAAATAAAGCACTTGGAGCGTTGAGTTTTGTGTAAGCGGGCTCAGTCGGCGGGCCATGTCAGCGGGCCGACGTCTTTGGTGTGTAGACTCCATTATTTCCTAACTAACCAAGGCTCAACATCTGAAGCAACCGCGCAATCTCTTTAATGTTACATCTCATCCCAATATGATATGGATATCGAATATGAACGACTTGTTAATAATCTGAAACTAACCTAGATCTTTCCGATACGTGTATGAATTTTAGTTTGGTTTGTACGCCAATATAAATAATAAAAGATAATTGAAAGCAAAACCACGTGTAAACAAAGGTTATTATATTTATGTTTGACCAATTTAAATTGGTATGCTAAAGATATTTGTATTATATAATACAAACAATTTAAAAAAATTGTTTGTATTATATATAGTACTTATAACAAACCTTACAAACGAAACAAACAACAAATCTTTCAAAGGATCAATTGAATATATCGTTGATTTTATTTTTACCCTCCCGTTCTATATTGGGGCGATAAAAATAGATGAACCAAAATGGAGTGAATGAGTCTATTGATTGTCAATTCTACTTTAACGAAAGAACAAATGTATAAATCTAGGAATTTATAAATAGCTATTCTTAGTTTCCGCCATTTCGCCGAAGAACACAACAATTTACTCGAGAAAGAAATGTAAGAAAGACACGCGAGATTCTCAATTTAGCATCCACGGTTCCAGGAAAACACAATACAATAAAAGGATTTTGAAAAGATTGCAAAACAATAACCGGATAATCGGTTTATTCCAGGAAATTTAGAAAAGCACTTCCTTTGCTAATAATAATAGAAATTGCAAAGAATCTATGTAAAAAGAAAAAATACTATTTTTAAAAATGTTATGTTCGGTGCAGCGGTATATCAAGGGATGCTCAACGCTCCAGTTGTTCGGTATTCCACGAAAACTTAGTAATACAGTTTATCATTTTAGAGAACCCACAGGAAATCCGAAATTCATCATACTACAACAAAAGTACATATAGCTGTTAATAAATTTATTGAACATGTGTTGGTAATATTGAATGAATAATACATAATCAAAATTATCTCAGATGAACAACTTCCTAATTCAGATGACGCAAATCGGGTGTTTCAATATCAAACTAATACTATAGTCAAAATTAATGCACGCCACCCCAAGATCAAAGCACTCAATTACCAAATTCGAATTGAATCCAAGCAACCCCAGGTAGGGGGAATTAGCAAATAAATACGCCAAGATTCTGCGCCAAATAGATTCAAACTTCTGCGTGTCAATGCCCTAAGAGTTCACACGAAGGGTGCCGAAGGAGTACAAAAAGGACGAACAGAGAAGGGTCGTATTATATTACTCGAGACAGATGGGGTAGGCAATATAAAAAATAATAACAGCTATAAACTGTTACCTATGCGGACACTAGTCATCAACAATACAGGGGCAATAAAACGCAAGTCATCGACCCAAATCGTTCGTGTCATTGACTCTGTCAACCAGGAGACCAAAGGCCTAGATTTTCGGACTTGGACTGGAATCGTAAGCGTTCAAACGAGTTTTCAATCTTGACCTTACTTTACGCGACAGTTATTTATGCAGAAAGAGTACACATATGCTAATATCCGGTTAGTGGATTGTGCTAACGATCAAGTTGAGCAAGCTTATCGGCGTCAGAATCAGATCAAAGATCTAAAAGCCTCCATCAAAGCCATTCATAGTGTAAATTCCGCCATGAAGGAAACCGGGCGGTTGGCATTCACGTTTAGATTAAAAAGGCATATTTTCATTAGGGTATTCGGTTGCGAGGGAGGCGGGTGGGGCCGTAATGAGGGCCGTCTAGACACGAGGCTTCAGTACATTGTATCTATTGTGTTCACTGTACAGTACAACTCTCAACTTATCGCTTACGCTAATGAATATCACAAGCTATGTGCATTATAGATGTGTTGTTGTCGCTACTCTTCTCAAATGCATATATGTTCCCTACATTACGTGCCCCAAATAAAATACACACCTAACTTTAGAATTTCCCGAAAAATGAAAGCAAAGATGACTTAGAAACGCTTTAAATACTCTAGACTTTTGTAAACCTTGAGGAGCACGTGGCAAAGTATAATTCCAAAACGTGGCTCAGATTTCATTGTAAACGTAAACTGAAAAATAATTGTGAAACAATAGGTTTCATGAGGGCTTGACTGATTCGACTTGATATCGTGCAGATAAATTACCTTCGCGTAATATACTCGTATCTATAGGAGAATAGATATTGAAAGGTACATTTAGTCTGAATTCCTGATGTTGCATCCATAATCTCAGAGAAAAATTAGGACCATTTAAAACCCCGATTTCTTGCTACGTCTATATTTGGATCAGGGTTAACCAACAGCAACAAAGCTCAAACCTAACAATGCAAAGATTAACAAACACCCACTCCCACCTGAAATACACCCGGTGATATAGTTTGCGTCGCATAAAAATAGCTCGGTTGAAACTGAAATAGATATTACGAACCTTCGCGCTCAATTTCTTACGATATAGTGTAAGGGAGAAGATAACGGGAGACGCGACGGAACGGCAGCAGACAAAATATTGCTACACCGCACCACACACATGCATCGTGGAATTTATGCATGTGTAGCGCTCGTAGGCGTGGCCTTGGGAAGGTGACACACTGCCGCAAAGTGGCACACGATACGCGACATGATCAATTACTACAATAAATGACCCGTCAAAGCGAACAATAAGACTATTTAGTGGGTTTATCGTGGAAGTTTACACGAGAAAGCCTATATGTATGTTGACGGGAGACTAAAGAAGCCTTGCGTGGTGACTACTGTTCCCTGTCGGCCGAGTCGTGGGAGGCAAGGCGGGTTTTAATCACGCCCGTCCGTACATGTGAGCATACTGCACTTGTGTGCATTAAAGCGAACTGGCTATTATACGAGTTGCAGGCAAAGTGGGTCGCGCGAGTGCACCAACTCGAGATAAGCCGAGCGCATTAAAAATGTTATTTTATCATCAACACGTTTCGGTAGCCGTTTTGTAATGTAATATCCAATTAAGCAATCGAGACTAGACGCATAGAGCAGGCGCAAGAAGCCGCAGGTGGGCTGCGGGGGCAAGAACGAGATTGGACGTCTCTCAGGTGTCCTTATAGTGATTAAGTAGGCATCCATCGGAATTAATTTACAAACAGCACCTGCACGTTCTAACAACGCAAAAAGAGAAGGTTAATTTGAAATGGGACCGATACGACATAATCTCATTAACGTAAGGTAAATTTCATCATCAAAATGCTAAATAGCGAACATTTTCTGTAAATCACGATGGAATTGAATTACGAAATAAATCTCAAAAGCTTCGTGGAACAGGCTACGCCGTCACAGAAACTCATTACATCAATTTAGTGGAGTACAATCATTCAGTAAGACAAGAGCAAGCTAGTGAATTAAAGAAACATTTTGGCAACAATTTACATGATGATCCAACTGGCGTAATTACTAGCCGACACGTAAACAAGCGCTAGCCTCGAACACGCTGACATTGGCGCAGCCAGATCAACTTGATCTTCCTCGTCGGCCGTCACCAGAGCTTTGTCACTCACAAATCAAATTCAGTGAAAAATGGCCTTCATTTTAGTTGTTTTATCAAAGGGCGGTGTTAAAGCTGTTTATTTAATGAGAATTTATGAATTGTCCTCAAGATAGAAGCCAAAAAGGTGGCTATAATTAGCACTGGCACACCTAAAACTGGAGTTTGCCTTGTGTGCGATCAGTCAGAACAATAATACAACAAGAATGCACACCAGATATTTTATCAGGTACCTCATTAGGTTTGTTTACAAGATAGAAGATAAAGTACGAGTTTATAGGTTTACCTAAGGTTGACGTATATTGCTGGTTTATTAACCAGTTGATGTTCAATAGCTTTATTCATAGCCCATTACATTACAATGTTTCAAATAGAGGTGTTTTTCTCAAACCAACTAGAGTGCTTTTGAAAAAGTCCCCATGCCTTCATCTCTCTCTCTCTTCAACTTTTCGTAATCTTGGTCTTGACTGATAAATGCAATACTATTGCCAAGAGTGCTTAATCAAATAAGAATAGCTTCGCCATTTCTAGGCATACTTCAGCTGCTTATTAAAGATGATTAATTATATTTACAGTCTGGTCGGTTACATCTTTCTGATGGTTGCAAAACACCGTCAAGATCTGATCAATTCTCGTGCGGTTATCGCTTTTAATAAAGTTGAATTCCTCACTTTTACTGTGGACGGGCACGCGATACAAAACTCCGCAGTCAACTATTAAGTAATCTACGTCTCGTAGTTTATCTAGCTAAATGCCGCATGTAATGTTACAATGGATAGTTTCTTAGAAAGAGTTGTTTGCGCAACTTTAAATACTGAGGTTACGTGAGATTGTAACTGTGCAGTGTGCGTTATCTATTCCTCGCATATTCTATCAGCTCCTTGTAGAATAATAATGGCAATGGATAAGAAAACCAGTCACCGTAATTTACAGGTTTCTTATCGTTACAGACTTTTCTATGACTGTTTAAGGAACAGAGAACGTTTGACTTGAAATGGAAACTAAGCTTTTGCATGCACTCAGTGACGCTATTAATTTTTAAGCAGCTCTGCGGAAATTCTCTGTGCGAGCAGAGGTCTTGAGCGCGAAGTAGCGATAGCACTTCGCGATTGAAAGTATACTTAAAATGTGGATAGGTAGTAGGTTAGGTTCTGACCGGTTGGCGTACGGGGCGTAATGTAACGTAAACAGCGAGCGTTCTTACAGTCAGTACGAATAAAGGACTCACTGCTTTCATGGCGGCACTCGCGAAAGAACAACGAGACAGATTAGCACACGACGTAAGAGTATCATGCAATATGTTGCAGATGGTATATTACGCCAATAAGAAAAGCTAAATCCCTCCCTGTATTTAAACATATGGTCTCGTCGTTCTTCGACCTCAAATAGTTAATATTTTATGTCTATAATCAGTATTTATTTCCATTAACGTTTATACAAGTATTTATGTATTTGTATGTTTTTTTTGTATATAATTTATATTTACTTTAGCCTAGAATACGCCACCGTCTATACCTATACTATAGCTACGTGTCCATCCAAAGGTTGCCTGGAAGAAATCACTCTTAGCGATAAGGCCGCCCATTGTGCATCTGTATCTTTGTTTATTTGTTCTTTACTGTTTTTTTCTGTGTTTGGTGTGCAATAAAGCGTATTTGTATTGTACGCCCCGTACACCAACCAGTACCCGGCTAAAGAGGTACCTATTCCTCGAACGTACCCTCCTGGAAAGTCCTCCCTACGTTACTTTTTGAGGCTTACGAAGTAACTTTACCAAATCTGAGGCCGAGATGGCCGGTTAGTTGTTGAAAGTTATACCACAGTTATTTATTAAAAAAAAAACATTTAAATATCATTGTATCTTGAGTGAGAACGCAGTAAGCGTTAATACGATGACCCTGACCATCAATTACGACGACGGAATAAAACAATAAACTTCGAAGGTCAGAAGGAAAAAGGATGTAAGTTACGAAATGCATTTTGCAAGGTCACTAATACATACGTTGTATGTATTCAGAAAGCGATTAACCACGAGTCTGGTTAGTGCCACGTGTAACATTTACCTGCAATGTCAGGTACGATATGAAATGATATAAACACGTTCATGTATTGTATCTGAATGCACACGTGGATATAACCGCGTCACATGTCGCCAACAATAGAATAACAGGATTGTTTAATGAAGTTCATTAACGGGGAGATTATTTGCGCAGCCAATTAGTTAAATCTGGGGTCAGTTATTGTTCGTATATTATTGGCTCTTACTCGGGGACATTACTTTTTAACAAAAGCCAATAAGGCGGTTATTTTGGAGGCCGACTGTTATATGCCCGCGACGTAGGAGGTTGCGGGTTCTATTCCCGCCTCGGGACAAATGTTTGAATGATCTTCAGATATTTGTTCCGGGTGTTCGGTTCGTTATCTATGTACATATGTATAATAAATATATGTATTTTATTATGAAGTACCTATAACACTAGCTCTGCTTAGCTTAGGGCTTATTTATTTATTTATTATTATTATTTAATAACAGTGACCAATTTCGAAAAATACCATAAGTAAGTACTTCAAAGAGATTAACAATACAAACAGCCAAAATACTTGTTACAAACAAGTTCAATAATAATAAAACAAACAGCAGAATTGATTCTAGATATTAACCTTAACTAAAACTGTCCTTACATTGATCAGTAGAATTCAAACAAGGAGAATAGCGAGGTTAATCATATTGCTTCCACTCTGAACTCGGAACAAACGCAACTTCTGATGGCAAACATTCGTTTTGGCTTCTGCCACAGATGTTTTAATAGTTCTTAGTACTGAAATATCACTGAGGCAAAGCGATAACAGTAAAACGAAATCAAACTATTTAAATTTTAATTGACTTTGTAAATTCATTAGTGTTGACTTTTATAAATACATATAAATAGACGATACATTTTAACGCTGCAGAGCTTATTGGTTATTGATTTAACAAAAAATATACACTCTGATTCTAATCTCATCTCTTCCAAAGGATCCCACAGCTGGGAATGCTTTATAATTGTCTAAACCTTAGACTTTAGGGTGTTGGGCCCACCAACCAGTCTAAGGTTATGGCGGCGCCACCGATTCGAATTCTTGAAATAAAGTTAATATCCATGTTCTTCTATTCCTTTATCGCGAATCCTGAAGTGAAAGCTAATTGGACTAAGGTTTATTTTCCACTGAAAGCCTACCTAAGTGACACTGGTCTGATTTCACCGCACGCCTTCACAATGAACTTTTTTAATTATGAACCGACGGGACGGTTACGAAAGAGATAATCCGGAATGTTCCAATTTTATGGTTATTACCATTTTGTTTTCTGGGACGATGCGCATTCCTCGACTTTCTTTTAACCGCTATTTAAATACGAAGTTCCATTGTCTTGTCTCCTGATGCTTCTTTGGCTTCTTACACTATCACCTCTTCTAACAGAACTATTTGTACATAGTATTTGTTCCGAAATTGATGAAATTGTTTTGGTTCTTATTGCCAAGCCTTATCCTGCCACCTACAAGTTTTCCTGTTTAAAACTTGACTTTAAAACGTGTGTAAACTTTAATAGTACCTATTGCGCACAATAAAGAATTGAGAAATTTTCTCGTTACGTGTTTTCCTTTCACAATATTTTCCTCCAACGTTTCCGAGCACGTGATATTATAGAAACTTTAGAAGTTGCAAATGATCTATCGTGTTATTAAGCGGTGTTATCGTTTACCACCGCGTGAAAACGTGTTCAGACGGAGCTAATACGATGAATATTTAACGTGATTAAGGTTACATGCATGCAGTTGAATACTAATAAGAAAATACTAACGTTCAAGGCTGCAGAGCCATCACGGTCAGAACGCTCCGAATTTGAACAATGTCAGCGTCAAAATTAAAAATAAAAGAAAGGTAGGTAACGTGGGACCTCCTTGACGGAATGTGAGATTACGATGACGTACGCGACCGGTATTTTCCCATTGAACGTAAGTACCTACCTACTGCCGAAAAGCATTGCTACCGCTCTTGTTTTACTGCATATCTGAGTGTGACCTTTTATAGAGGTTATTCGTAATTATTCCACATATAAGCTTCAAGGCTGACGTGACAGGACAACCTCAGACTATAAAGTCTATAATTATTGTATTGTAATTATTGGAAGTCTGCTGTTTGTCATTCATCACGGTTCAGATCTAGGAATTATAATAACACGTTCGAAAAAACAATACTGAACTGCATGTGATGAATAGAGCACGTCATCGTGGTCTTTATCTTCGGAATGCTAGAAGGTCAGCCTTGACTCTGAGCTAAGGGCGAACAAAGTTTCGTCTTTAGTTAAATTATACTTACATTCATCATCAATCACTTCAAAAGTGAAATTCAAATGACTTTTTCCTTTATACAGTCAGTTAATAAAATAAATAATTTCTTGCATTTCTATCATACTTAAATTGTACATTTCGATAGAATAACTTTTCGTTTAACTTGTCTAAAGGCGTATTTTAAGCCTAAAGAAATTAAAGGTATTTGATTTTTTAATTTTATGCTTTACTTTTCATGAAGATATAAGAGAATAATAAAACCTTGTGTTTAAAGACATGGAGTTGATGATGGACAGTATTGCAGTTCCTACATATCGTCCTCGCTGCTATTGGCACTCGTGCTTTATGCTTTTGGGAAAAGCAGTATAGGCATATCATAGGATAGGACTGATGAAGCTACGAAGAAGATTGACACCTTATTGATGATGAAACCTACGAAGAAAACGACTGACAAATGATAGAAAGAGCTATAAGACTTACCCTAACTGGTGCCGGGAATAGAGACGAGGCGTCAGGCTCGGCGGCATGAGCGTGCGACATCTGGTGAGCGCGTGCCTGCCGCTCGCGCTCGCGGTCGCGCTCCCGGTCGCGGCTCGACCACGCGCCGCCCGCGCCCGAGCCGCCGCCGCCACTGCCGCCGCCTCCCCCGCCCCGGTCCCGGTCCCGGTCCCACTTGTCGTACCTGGAACAAGAGATTGATACATTAGAGCACTGAACTTGCTTTTGCGAGGGATTTTCGCCAGCGTCCTCTAGGCTGACAACGAAGATATCGAAGCAGATAATAATCATGAAGTCGAACAGAAATGAATACATACCAATTAGTACAGGAAATAAATATAGTACACAATATAATGACGTGGTTATTTCATAATTATGAATAATATCTATATGTTCTTGTAATCAAGTGGGTGCAACTTGTCATCACAAGAGCCGTATAAAAGACCGTCTACTGACCTAGACCTAGACCAGAGGTGACCCTGCCGGAATGTTGAATATAGTCGCGTTAAATAGTAGGTAAACAATAACGTCAGTAAATGCGTCACGACGAGTCACTCACGACCAAGCCTTTGATACGACAAGCTCAAGATCATTGCGAACGGAATTACAAACATGTTTTAGGAATATGTATTATAGGAGAAAGCGGATAACAGTCATAAAGAAATGACGTAAGCAAGTGTTTAGATGTTCTGGTAAGTGGCAGATGCTAGATAATAATCTTGTGCAAAAACTGTATAGTAAACAACAAAAAATTATTACTTTAAAAACCATTGAAGGCAAGCGGATATTAATACTGTCGTAAAATACAAAATCCGAACGCATATAAATCACTCGTATTTATCTGGATCGAATAAAACGAGAATATTATATCAGTTATGAATTCGAAGATAGCCTTTAAAAACATGATAATGCTTGTAAAATGTACTCAAAACGCGATAACCAACATAATCAATGATATAGATCTGGGAAAGCATTTAATGGAAGCTGGAGCGTAGATACGTTACATAATTCAACAGCTATCGAATGGTACATCAAATGCGATAAAAATAGCGTCGATACATCAATAAATATTACATACCCACTTTACGTGGCAGTTATATCTTTGTCGCTCACGATCTGCGGTCACATATTGCATCTACAATGGATAACGAGAAGTTTTGCTTCGGAGATTATCTGTTTATTTATCTTTTTTAAAGTGCTTTGGTTACTTTAAATATTTGTGGAATTCTAAGTTAGAATATTTATTTTTATTAGTTAGGTTTCATTTGAAGTTATATTGAAAATTACTCCAATTGATTCAAAAAATTTACATTCAGAACCAAGTCTTATGCCGAAGGTCAATGATCCACTTTGGATCGCTGAGCCACAGAAGTACGTACCTACCTAAGAAAATAGCTCCAGGTTACCAAGATAATCTCCACAGCAATTAACAGCATGGCACCAGCAGCTTACCGCTTAGAAGTCTTGAGCCCCTATGTAGCACTGGTCTATTACATAGTCGTGCCATAAGTTCTGTCTCCCTACCCTCCAGTAAAAATCTCATAACGCATCCCGGTTTACTGTCGTGAATAAGCTTTAATACTTCCCCCTTTGTTAAAAAAATACCGTTTCGTCATTGGATTTCGAGCGAGCAACATGGAGTGGGGCATTAAAGAGAACAGGATCGCCATTATTGCACTGTTTAAGTGCAACAAGTCAGCAAAGGAGATATTTGAGCTTCTGCAGCCACTACAAATTACAATGAAATTTGTGCAGCGTACTATCCAACGATACCGTGAGACATCCTCTGTCGATGACAGGTCTAGGAGCGGCAGGCCTCGTACTTCTCGTACACCAGCAACAGTTGAAGCGGTACGTCACCGCATACTGAGGAATCCGCTCCGGAAACAAAAGATCATGGCACGGGAGATGAAAATACCCAAAAGAACGATGTCTCTTATTATCAAGGAAGACCTTAAGCTTGGTGCTTATCGACGGTCAACAGGGCAGCGGCTTTCGGACAAGCTTCGTGTGATACGAGAGGTGCGATCTCAACGTCTCTTGAAGAAGTACGCGGGAAAAAAGTACCAACAAATACTTTTTTCCGATGAATAAATTTTTACAATTGAAGAGAAGTTTAACCGACAGAATGATAGAGTGTACGCACATAGCTCTAGGGAAGCGGCTGAGAAGATACCCAAGGTGGAGCGTGGCCATCATCCCGCCTCAGTCATGGTTTGGTGGGGAGTTGGGTATTACGGTGCTACGGAACTGCATTTTTGTGAGCAAGGCGTCAAAACGAAGGCAAAGAACTATCAAAGTGACATCCTGGAGAAGGTGGTGAAGCCGCTCAATACAACGATGTACCATAGTCAGCATTGGGTGTTCCAGCAGGACTCAGCACCAGCTCATAAAGCCAAGACAACGCAAACCTGGTTAAAATCGAATGTTCCTGACTTCATTGCTGCTGAAGATTGGCCTTCTGGGAGCCCAGACCTTAATCCTTTGGATTACCGCTTATGGAATATTTTAGAGGAGAAGGCTTGTTCTACTCAACATCGAAACATAGAGTCGTTAAAAGCAAGTTTGACGAAAGCAGCGAAGGAAATATCACTAGATGTCCTGCGTACGGCGATTGATGAATGGCCGGAACGTTTGAAAAAGTGTGTAGCTGCAAAGGGTGGGCATTTTGAATAATTATCTGTATAATTGTAAAGTAGAATAAGTATATTATTAAACATAGTAATTATTAAAAAAAAAAAAAAAACTTATGTGTTTTTTTTTTAATTTTACTGTGAGACAGAACTTATGGCACCACTACGTAATAACGATGTCCTTTATCACTTCCGCTTCCTGACGTACCGCTCAGGAAGAAGAATTCATTACAAGGGGACTTCATGTTTAAAATAGCTAAAGGTAGTCTTGCACATATTGTAGCTATAAACTTTTCCAAAGGGCATTTCTTTTGTAGGTTTTTTATGTATTTGTCCTTTGTGTTATTCTAAGACGGATTCTAATTTCGTTTTACGAGTATGTCTTGCTTGTCAAGAAATTTTGAATGTTAAAAGAATTATTATTGGTCATAAATAAAGGTAACAGGTTTTTAAATGATATGGAAAGCCTGTGGTGTTTGGTGATTCACGCTCAGCTCGAAATAGGGTAAATTCCGTAAAATATATAGAGGCCACTCGGAGAATCTTTCAGGGGAATCGGGTGAGTAATCCGTCACATACCTACATAAGCTACTTTGTGGTTACAAATGAAATATTTCTTTGTTGTGGTTTACTGCTGAGGATCGAATAAATAAATGAGCAATCATTTTAACAGTTAAATCATATTGATAGACAGTAAAACTTTTTGTGGCCAGCATTTCTGTGTCAATAAAATTAAAAACCACGGTCAGTGTCTGATAGTTTTAGCCATTAAATGGATCGTAACTTCGTAACTTATTAGAACATACCATTAGAGAACGAAATGATCGAATTACGTTTAGTCCGTAGTCGCCAAAACAAATAATTGAATGAAACTGAGCCACAAAGATAGCAATAATAAACACTATTCCATTTGCGAATAGTTATGGTTTTCACATTCACCATCTTCCTTATTCAAACAATAGCAATGACAATGAAAGTGTTTATTTGCAATCGAGATAAGTTCGATAGTAGCGTTTATCGAACGATTGTGTTATCTTCCCTCCGTTTTAACAATAACACGATGCCTGTTATCCGATATCGTTAAATCAAATGCTTTTTATGTTAATACTAATCAATTGTAAGGACATTACGGTAATTAGCTGCGACGCAGGAGGTTCGATTCCCGCCTCAAGGCAAATGTTTTTAAGATCTGCACATATTAACCTTGTGTAGCTCTTACTTCTTGATATGATTTTCTATTCTTTGCTTCATAAACTTCACTAGGGTTCATGCGATGCGAGTCCTTTTAGTCTCGAGTACATATTTTTCAAACTCCCTTTCATAGTATAGTTCTAACCAGACGATGGAGTCTGCTTTTGTTCTTTTCTACTTCAACTTCTTATCTATATCTTATCTGGTCTGGTATAACATTATCTCCATTAAATTATTGTGTGTTAGATATTTGACCCTCACCAGACTCACAAGTCATTTTCATTGACCTCATCTAATCGCCACGACCTTGGCGTTCCGCATTTCACAAATTCAAATCGGATGAGAGTCGAATTCTTACCGGTCTAAAAGAATTCGTTTAATTAATACATTTCCCACACATATCAATAAGTGCTACTTTCGTAAAACTGCGGCAAATTACAGGTGTGTAAATCGTATATTCATGCATGTACATAATACGCTTGTGTGGCATAATTAACTCCGGGAGCTACTTTTGAAGAAAATGAAACGCGACTTTTTACATCGCGACTTAGGAACACAGTAATATAGGTAGGGTTGATATGATTTAATTAGCTTGATTTAAATTGTTTTTCCATTACAAAGACCTTAACTAAGCTTCGCGCAAATAGTAGCTAGTTCTCCTCGAGTGTCGACAAGACATGTGGCGTTGCGTGTAGGGTCTCGAGTCTCGTCTGAGACAGTCTCAGTACGAATCGTCTGCGGTCGTCACACCGCGTATTCATAAATCTCACCTAACAGCTGGCAGACTGGTGAAAGTGGGATTGTTGACTCTAAACTTACAAAGATTCACCCGTTTGCTTCTACACTTCTGCCATGGCAATACTTCTAATACTCATTTAAGATTTTGAACTAAATATTTTTCTTTCTATTAAAGGTTCAAATATTTAGCATATTTGTTGTCGAAATTTGTGTCAATATTTCATAAGTATAAGGCCTTTCAGACTGTGCTATGTTAGACCAGATAACGGCATAACGCTGGTACTCTCGGATGACCACAATTTAGTTTAGTTTTTCAAGTATCTTAGGAATTCCAAGAAGAATTTAAGTTCATCTGTTTTAACGATTCTATTGTCTGATTCATTTATGGTCTAAGAGACACAGGGAGAGTTATTCAAGATCTTCAAGGTATCTCTGGGCAGCCAGTACGAACGCATCGGTACGAGCTCTTCGTGTACCTACTGACATATTTTATTAACCTCGACCTCATTTCAAGACATTATCGCGGTATTAATTCACGACGCGACTCGCTCTGATCATATTTTGCCTTTGTAAATACCTTATACCACTTTACTATATCTGCAATATTCAAGACTAGCTTTTGTTCGCGATTTTGTATATGCTACCGTACAAGAAGTCTCGGTCTAGTCGGCTTAGACTATCCGGTCTGTAGTTTTGTCGCAAAGAATTAACAAACATACATTCATCCTTAGCCGATATACAGAGGCTCTTTATCAGAGAATAGCGTTTGCGAACCTCGTCGCCAGTCGCCACAATGGTACTTCAAAATACAACCACTAGTGTACAAAATGGTCGCTTTTGCGTTATGGTCACTTTCATGGGGACATTATTATTGTTCACAGGTAAAACCAGGGGCCGCGGGTAATTCGTCACCGGTGCCGTGTCATAATCGTAATGAATCGAAGTGAAACTCGTTTAGGCCCGCGATCCATCAGCGTGAAACACCGCCGGCTTATTGGCGAGGCAATAAAGGAATGATGAACATTGTTATGATGTTTATAAATCATCGGACACGCGAAATCATTATCATGTGCTTTTTATTTCACTTTTTAATGCGATTTTTGCAAACTCACAAGAGCCTTCGTATAAATATCTTCGTGTATATGTATGCGGATCATCATGCTCTTTGCTACTTGTTTTGTCATTGTCGAGTAGAGTCTAGTAATTCTTATTTCCGTAGTTATGCCATCAATATTTCCTTCCATATTTACGACACGCAATTATAATTTAATACGAAGAAGCGATCAAATAATTGGTAAGATGTGAAGTCCTTATCCGGTTTGGTATTGTAATGAGACCTAGAAACTAGATTTCCTTTTTCTATGATTAAAGGAAAAGTATGGAAAACCCCAACAGGTGGTCCAAACAAACAACTTAGAACCGGTATATTCTACAAGAAGGCATTGTCAGTAATAATTGTGAGACAAAAACGCAGGGTGTTTAAGAGATGGGAGATACGGCGTAACGAGGTAACAATGCCGGTCTGACTTTCAAAGAACACAATTGATTGAGCTATTATGAACTCGAACCTGTCTTTAACAGAAAAGGCCCTTGGGAATAACAAACACTTGATAAAGATAAAAAAAATATAAATATAATTGAATTACAAAGTGTAACACAATTTGGACCACAAATGAAATGGAAAGACGACGTCAAAAAGATAAAAAATTATATTATTGGGAGTAGGTATTCATTTAACAGAGTTCTTCATCATATGAGTTTGACGAAGGCCTACTAACAGCTCACGGTTCATACGCTGAGAAGAAGTGAAAAGACAATTTACAAAGCAGTTTATCTTAAACCGACTAAGACCAGGGTACTAAATTTAACCCCCCACAAACATCTCAGTCTCAATCCTCCGGGGTACATCTAAGTAGTGAATCTGAGCAAGACTATCGCCAAACCGGCAAACTATCCGAATCAAATGCACAACTTCGTTTGCAATTTGAACTTTTATCTCTGTTAGAAGTTTCACAACTTTACTAGTCTGGAGTTGGGTAGATAGAAGAGAAGAGTAAACAGCTCGTTAGATGTCGCGTGTGGAACCTACGAACACATGCCGGTTACAAAGTCTTGGGAGAATGGTTTGCTTCTCCCAGTAGCTAAAGCGACATGGAAGGATATTGACTAAATTTAGGTAAATTATTGGACATACAGAATAAAACTTGACGTAAAATGAAATTTAGAATTCTACAAACAAAGCTACGTAAGTCCCTACGTTCTCTTCAAGTAATTAAGTGATTTTCGCAACTCAAGACGAACATAACGTCTATAGATAAGAATAATTATTTGGATCCAAGTGATTTAAGGTGAGTTACAAAGACAGCTTACTGATAATTCGTAAAGCTGTAACATTTACATTTAGTCACCTCACGATAAGGAGGACAAACACAACAACACTAATGCTTTTAACGCAGCCGGCATACAAACAGCAATGGAAATAGTCAACGTTGCACAAGGATTTGAAGATAATGGTGGTATGTTGGTTGGTACATTACCATCCACTTATCTCTTAAAACGACCGTGAACACCCTTGAGTAAATAGAATTTAGACAAAAATCTCTAATTACTAAACAATACTTACAAATAATAAAAATACATACAGGTTATAATAGAGGCAGATGTGTAATTGTAACTAAGGAAACGGACAAAAATTCCAAAAGCAATAATGGATCAGCTATGCCCACAAGCTTTGCCTTTATCAAAGAAGGATCGAAATGGCCATCAGCAACTCTGTAAGGAGAACATAAACCACTTATTTGTGTGTAACATACATAGATGCAGGTCTAAAATAGTTCCTTACATTCACATCATAGAAGGGAATAGATAAAGAATTATTACAGGCTGAATCTATGTGGCGAATAGTAAAATGAACTCTAGGTTGAGGTGAAAGAGAAGAGGATCCCTTTTACCAGTATTAGGGAATAATACAACGGAGCAAACTTTTGGGAAATGTTTTAATTTAAAATGCATGACACCAGTCGTAATACCGAATGGCGCGTTACACAAACAGCCAGGAAGCAATCTAAGCTAATTAACAAAACAGCTAAATAGCTTAAGGTCGAGTATTGTCTTTGTTTTCACGTTTTTCCACTTTGTTGAGCATTTACTTTAGCGTGGCTCATTTTTACGTTTTTGTATCAATACCAATGGTAACGTTTTTGTCAATTAAGTCCTTGTTTGTCAAGTTGTATTGATGTCATTGATCGTTCTGTTAGGTTAAGTCATGTAATGAACGACCTGTCACATTCAAACTATGCTATGTCGTGTTCGTCTTCAATTTACATAATTTATTTGAAACTGCCTGCACTATCTAGATTTTATCTGTTTATTTAGGATCTGTTATTACTGATTACTTTCGTTTCGTTCCGTTCTTTTCTTTTAAGTTTTTGGATAAAGGCATCGCCTAATCTATACTGGATTAAGCGTTAATAATGTTCAAGTTAAAACCATCAAGCGCTATGCCACTTCCATGACGGCGAGTAAAAACACGAACTTAAAAGTCTTTTCAAAGCTGAATAACTTCGTGATTTCTTGAGTAATAGGATTAAGTTTATGAAGTGAACATGGGGCTGGTGGAGATAGCAAGTTGACAGTAGTGGCTCTACTGCTGTTCATGGATAAAGCATCAATGAAATAACACGATATTGATAAGGTAAAGATTTATCTATCTATGGGGTTTTACCGCAACATCTACTGGTTAGATTGAAGTGAAATTTGCATAAATTTTGAAATGGAATAATATACTATATTCTAAGCAGTAATAATGCATGCAGAGCCGCGGGCAGTAGTTTGAAAACAATAACATGCATATATATATTTCGTCAATTATATTGTGCTATTCATATTATTTTCTAAAATGACTCCTATCCTATCTTATAAATGTTAATTATTGTCCTTAAAGTAAACCAAAATAATAACAAACGATTCCAATAGATAACCTCCTATCGAAATCAGTTAAAAGGCGGAGTTATTGAACTTCTCTTTTTCAAATTCGCTGGTTACACAAGGCTTTACCCTACCCTGAAGGTTCCCTAAACCCTTAAGGTTCAAATCATAGGTTGAGGGGTCAGCGACCGCAATATTTCTAGAGGACTTCTTTATCAGTGGGCGATAAGTCGACGCCATTGTTATTCTGATAACGCGCCATGATTTGTAATAATGCGAATTTATTTTTATGGAAAAAGGAAATATGTTTCAGGCTTATTCGGGTGCGGATTAACGCTGTATGGCCTCCCAAAACACAATTTTATAGCATCACTTCAACTTCATGTATTTATTAAGGTTTTTCGCATTGCGAAAATTCAGATTTTTATAGGCTTTTTCGTTATTATATTGTTTAATAACTTTGTTAAAGATATCTTTATTAAAACTTGGACTGCCAGAGATTTCAGAGTACACATTTGATAAACATTTTATAGGTTATCTGCGGTAAAATCTTAATATTCCACCAACAACGTAACATAAATGAAAATTGTCTGAAGAAATGATTCCATCATATTGAAAAGAAATTACAGCTCAAAATTCAAAGACTAATAATATCTAAGCGGGTAAGTTGTAAGAACTTAGAAGTCTTACGACCGTGGTCCGACTCCGAGGCAAAGATTTCGACGAATGAGATGGTTACCAGAAAAAAAGGCCCTATTTACCTTACAACTCAAGAGATGGGCCAGATCTATTGCGGAATAGAGGTTATGATTGGGAGGTCATATCCAACGATTCCAACGTTGCCTGGAAAAGATCGCTCGTAGCGATAAGGCCGCCTTTGCACTTCTACTCATAGCATATATGTCTGTACTGTTTTCTGTCTTTGTGTGGCACAATAAAGTATCGGCCTATATCATTTTAATATGACATACCCAAAGCCTTACTAATTATGTAAAGCCCTATTTTAAACAAGTTGAAAAATAAACGGCTCATTTAGAGGACTTTCGTGTAACGAATCGTATTAAGTAAACCGCTTGTTGAGTTGGGCCTGAGATGAGGACGATATCCTTTTCTCCTTGTAATATTTAATGTCAACGACTCGTCTACCGCCTCGTCAAAGTAGACGTGATACATTGTCTAGATTATTTGGGAGAATCTCTAGTTTTCTCAGTATCAATTATTATCATATTATGTAAATGTTTATGAAATTCGGCGAAACGAAATTGGCAATTAAGGCTGATGCGAGAGCGACCACGACTGCTGCAAAATATTTTTCATTTCAATAGTAAAATATGGAGGTAATATTATAAAGATGAAGTTTGTAAGGCTGTTGAGTTATGAGATATTTGGACGAAGAAAGAATACAAAAAGAAAAAATAAAATAATCTTATTCATCTAAAATCTACACACAGTAACTACGAACACTAATAACAAGACCATGCCAAAACTACTTATCTGATTGGCTAGAAATTTTCGACGAATGAAGTTCTTAATATTTGGAATAGCTTGAGGATTTTATCCTGAAAAAAGACTAGCTGTTTAAATGTAGAATAGTAGTTTCCTCTGCGAGAATACAGAATGGGTAACCCTTTGCTGAACCCAGGTAAAAATAGGGTTTAATAAAAGGGGTTGTATGGTTTCACCCTACATTTTCTGTTTTGCGCACGCGGCGATTTAGGTACTCCGTGTCGCACGCGCGCGATGCAATTTACTTATGTACATTCATAATATTTTAACATCAGTACATGAACTACTACCGCGAGAATGACATTTAACACTTTGATTGCTGAAATCACACGGTATGGGTTTTCTACAAGTGACTAATATGCGTGAATCCACACTAGCGCAGCGGCTGAGTAAATACAGATCTTTGTGACTCAGCACAGCCGTAATATTTTTCGAACGAAACGCATGGGCGGCGCAACACAACCGCTGTGTAGAGCGGCAGCACGAATTTTTTAGGTTAAAAAAAGATCGCAGTCGTCGAAAAAAAATCGCAGTCAAAGTGTTAAGGAAAGATTTGCCACCTTTACCAAACTCTGTCATTTGAACTTACTTAATAAACTTTATCTTTGTGAATCGTGTGTTTAGTTTACGTGCTCAACTAACTGAATTACTACGTTACCAACGGTGACAATACAAAGTGAGGTGCTATAGGTAAACTGCCTACAACTACACCTCTACATGTAAGGATCTTCACTTAGGTCCTTACAGGGGTTAAAAAAAAGAATGGTTGACCATTCTTTCAAACCCCTTTATTTAAGACACTATGGTCTTCTTCGACTATTCTAGTTTTTTCTTAGCTTAAACTGTCCTTCTAACAGAATCTATTCTCGTTAAGACAGTAGTTTACTTCAATTAAAAGCTATGCACTAGTGTGTAGGGCCCTCTATGTTCTAGTTTGCATTGCCACTAGGTCAGGGCTGCATAAGTGTTTCAAGGATGCCGTTGCATGGATAAGCTATTAGTTGTAGTTCTAGAAGCTTCTTTGTTAATTGAAATTATTGACTAGTAAATAGGTATCCTCAAGGACTAAGGTCTCGAGGAACCGATGTGGCGATGTGGAAGAAGGTCCGCCTGCGACGCAAGAGGTTGCGGGTTCGATCTCCGCCTTGGGGCAATGTTTGTGCGACCAGCAAATATTTGTTCCGGGCTTTATGGATATTTTTTATGAAAAAATGTCTACCTTTATACATACATATAAATAATAATATCAAGAATATCTTGGGTATCTGGAAGTATTATCAGGTACAATTTCACTGTTTAATAAGCTAAGTTCAGCTCGAATCAATTTGTGATATGCAGTGAACGTCTTTAAGCTCTGATCCGAGTTTATGTTTTGTTGATCGCGTTCAATTGTTACGGTGTAATTGGACCTTACAGTCATTGAGCCTGAAGAGTAAGTACTTAATTGAAAATCTCCTTAAACTTGGGACAACTATTCAACGGTTTTGTTAAGAACAGTAATAACAATCTATTGTAATCGAAGTAATAATATAAGCACGCGGAGGTGCCTAGGTAACTGGGGTTGCTTTGAACGAGTTCCATCATCGTGTACGGACCTTATTGTATGATTTTTTTTGTTAAACCGCTCTCTAACGATATCAAATTATTTTACGTAACTTGAAGTTAGACTTAAATACTTCATTATATTATGATTTATGGTATATAATAATTAATAATACTAATCCGGCTTTTTAAGGAACCCATCTAGCATTCGGCAAGCCACCGTCTGCCAGTCTTCTTAACATTATGATTGACTTGTTTATGGCAGACGTCCGCAATCTCCCCTATAGCCCGATTATCCAGTCCATCCATCCATCACAATAGCCTGGTTTTATTACTTTCATTTTTCTTTGCAATAGTCTCTACACCTGGCGGATACCATCTTTGGGTGTATCATATTGTGCACCCGAGGATGGTACCCGCTATGTGTAGCCATCACCTTTAGATTAACTTCTCAAAGGGCCTCTGTGTTGTTGGCTTCGGCCCCACGCAAGCCTTTCAAAGGACCGGGTCACTTTATGGCCCGAGATCATGGTAAATGATTAATAATACAATAATTAATAGGTATACAATAATTATTGTTCACTTTTCATCAGGTGAGATTGTGGTCAAACGAAGGTCTATCGACTATAAAAAATAGTTACAGCCGAACATAGAACCTCCTCTGTTGTTGTTCGCGTCGTCGGTTAAAAAAAGCAAGCAACACAAGTTCAATCAGTCACAAGTAGGTACATACTACGTTTACAATTCGATATCGCTCTTGGAATAACAGGAAAAGTCACAGAAATGCGAAGACAATTCTCTATTTGCATACAGAAACGTGGACGATAAAAACTTATACCTAGAAAAGTATGTTTGCAAACAAATATTTGCTATGCTACAAGGACTCGAGCTCTAACCTCTACACTTCTATAGTACCTTACCTAGAGACTCATCATCATCATCAGCCTATGTTAGTCCACAGCTGGACATAGGCCTCCCCCAATAAGCGCCATAGCTTGACGCATCCAGCATCTCCCTGCAGCATTTCGCAGGGCGTCCTACACTACGTTTGCCGAGTCTTGGTCTCCACCCAAGAATACGTTACCCCAGCTGTTGTCGGTTCTTCGCGATATAATTGGCCAGCGCACTGCCACTTCAGCTTGCTAATTGAGTGACCCCTTCACAGTAACTGATACTAAGCACAGCAGCTATACCCAGCAACCTCAGTGGTTTTCGGGTGAGGTTGGGTGAGGGAGTCAGTGGCGAAGACGTTCAAAACTCTGACTGCTGGTCTCATGCGTATGATATTCAAAACATTAGCCGAAATCAATGTAGAATATTTGTAAACAAATCACGACACACAACGCTTATCGTCGAAATTCAGATAGTAAGGAATATATTGAAGGAAGTATCTTCAATCGACAAGTAATGTCAAGTTTTTGATTAATTTACTGATCAATTTACTCACCTAAGTAATTCCAATTTAGGAACTAACTTTCAGAATAAAATTAAAATAATACTTTTAGGACCTAGCAATTAATCATCACACTTAGAAAATAAGCAACACTTTGACTGCGGTTTTTTTTCGACGCCTGCGATCTTTTTTTTTACCTAAAAAATTCGTGCTGCCGTTCTACACAGCGGTTGTGTTGCGCCGCACATGCGTTTCGTTCGAAAAATATTACGACTATGCTGAGTCACACAGATCTGTATTTTCTCAGCCGCTGCGCTAGTGTGGATTTACGCATATTAGACACTTGTAGAAAACTCATACCGTGCGTTTTCAGCACTCAAAGTGTTAACATAATATTGTCAAACCTATGTGATAGTTACTCAGCTGACTCTCTAATAACACTTCTATACAATATATCTATATTTTTAGTCAAAGTCAAAGTCAAAAATCATTTATTCTTTTAGGCTTACGAAATAAGCACTTAGACAAGTCATATTTTATACATTAATTTATTATCAAATAAAATTATTTTACTGTTCTCTTCAATTTTTTGACCACTAGTGGAAGAAGTGAAAAAGAAACCACTAGTATGTTCATCTCTTATATGTCTAATACATGGTTATTTGTCTATTTACTTTTTTTAAGTGTTATTATTACGCTTTTATGTGACATTATTTTAATAAGTAAATAATTAATGTAAATTGCGTATAAAAAGACGCGGGAACACTCACACAACACAACTTTTTGGAGTTCCATTATCAACACACATTTTATTCGAATTTATGTTTGGAAATGGAATAAAAAAATGGAAAATGGCCTTCTTGGTGATTGTTGGATGTTTATAAGAAGGGTGATTCTTCCGTCATGACAGAACCATTATCGTATTAAACTTGCTGTAAATGCAACATAATGCCCCGTTACATCGGTCACTACCCTAGGCTTTAGCAACATTAATTCGTAGAAGCGGCAGACATCTAAACTTTAACTGGCTTGATTCTATGTTTATGCTAACTCATAAAAAACTATCTTAGCCTGTAAACATTTGCTTAAATTTTCACAAAAGCAGTTTAATTGTTTTACAAGCAATTAAATATTAAGCGCTAGAAAAATTAAGTTAGCTCAAGAAACAAAATACTACAAAAATTTTAGGTATTTTTGTCGCTTGTCCAAAATTTCGGTTACATTTTCACAGACGTAGTTTAATTGTTTTACAAGCTATTAGCTATTAAACGCTAGAAAAATTAAATTAAGTTTAAGAAACAAAATACTAAGAAAATAGTAGGTAACTTTTGTAGATTGTCCGTTAACTTAAATCTAAACAGCAATAAAATAAGTAACCGAAACAAAACTATTCTTAAGTGGAAACGAGATTACCTTTTCGGCGAATAAATTGGATACTTAAGCTATCATCAGAGGTTTATTTTAAAAATTGATTGCGTTTCTGGCGTCATAAAACTTTTATAGTAAAGTAATTTTATTTTTATAGTGACGTAGGCAACAATTAACTTCGGGTTCATCAGCTTATGTGGGTGTGTTTATTATGGTTAAATATTTAATAGACATTTTAGTACAGGTTTTCTGCCTTTTCTAAGCCTTTTCTGAGTTACCGTGTTACGCCTTACCAATATTCGTCTATTGTAATGATCTGTATCTGGTGTACAATAAAGTATTTTTGTATCATCGTCATCATCAGCCTATAGCAGTCTACTGATGGACATAGGCCTCCCCCAATGAGCGCCATAGCGCCCTGTCTTCATCTTGCCGCATTCAGCATCTACCTGCAGTCTTTCGCAGGTCGTCATCCCACCTGGTCTGAGGGCGTCCTACACTACGTTTACCGAGTCGTGGTCTCCACTCAAGAACACGTTTGCCCCAGCGGCCGTCGGTTTTTCGCGAGATATGGCCGGCCCACTTTTGCTAGTATTTATTTTATGTATAATTTACAAGTTTTCAAAATGAGTCATAATTTTGCTAATCTAAAACCCATTGTTATCACTTTATAATGAGTTACATAATTTGTCAACAGCACTGCGATCGTATAATATTCGTAATTAACGTTCCGCGCGGGCTGCGTAACAACAAAGTACGTAATGCTGTAAACCGCAGATTGCAAGGCTGTTTCGGCTAAATGTGAGGGCTGTAAACGCCCAGTTGAATATACGAGATGCTTACAACCAGAAGAGTTATGCGTTCAGCTTAGGGAAGACACGAGTTGACGGACTAGACGTAATAACCGGTAATTTTATTAATCTTTTCATTTTAAATTGACGCAAAAACACAAAGAGTATAATTTCAATCGAGCCTTAGAGAAAGGGAGAGACCTGCATCCAGCATTGGACTGTTGAGGTTCCGCTGAAGTGGAAGCAACGTTGTAAGAAGACTGATGACCAACCATCTCATTAAAATGACTAGATTTAGTTCGAAGTCAGCACAAGAGCTGATACATTTTCTCTAGCAAGTTGGAAAATAGTTAAATTATAAAGAGCAATTTACGATACTAAGCAGCAGCCACAGCACTTATGCCAATCGTCTTGGAAGAATCACATGTAGCCAATCGTCATTCAAGCGGTTAGTGGAAGGGGTCATGATCTTGTTTGGCCTTTCCGTGAATAATAAGTAGCGTAGTTTTATCAAAGACCTCACAAAAAACCCTGATCTCCTCGTTTCCGTTTGAATATAATTATGAATAGATATAAACGCCTTGGACACCGGGATTATTTGCGGACAGTCACATCCCGAGGCATTTTAATGTTAGTACAGTTAATTAAAAAAGTTTTAACGGAAATGGAACCAATTCGGGCTATTTGTATTGCAAATTTTCGAGCGGAGTTCGTGGAACGAATTAAATGAAATTTCATTTATTATGATTCGCTATATTTTCTTTTTAATTTTGAACAATGCATGATAAGAAGTATAGTAATTATACATGACGAAGTCACTCGTTGGAAAATTGGTGTTTTTCAAACACAAACTAGATTCTTAGTTAACCCGCTTCCATTCATAATAAAGTTATAAATAAATAAATAAATAATGCTGGACAATTCACACATCATTATCTAGCCCCATGGTAAGCAGAGCTTGTGTTATGGGTACTAGATAACTGATATACAAATACAAAAATTTTAATATTTATAGTACATATTATACCTATAAATATTAAAAACAAGCACAACGTACAGACAGATTGCAAATTTTATGAATACGGATAAATACAATATGTACTTCGAAATAATCAGTTCATCGGTTAATACAATTATAATATCAAAAATTTCTCATCGATAAGGTTAATCTAATTATTAAAATACCTAATAAAGGAAACATGCACTTGGTTTGATAACAATCTCCTCACAAACAAAAACAATAAACATTTACTTTTGGTCACAGAGGTGGTTAATCCAGCGGTAAAATTTCTTTTGTACCCAAAATTTATTTATACATGCCAGTTTTGTTTAAATCAATGTATTTTATTATTTATTTACTTTAAGTCTTTATAAGTCATGTGCTGTATTTGTTTACTATAGTTAGACAATTAAGTTTTGGCTCTATCAGAATAAATAAATTTTCATTTCATTTTTTTTTTATTTCACTAAATTAATCGCTCTGCTTTAACAATGTTATCATAGCAACATTACACATATATATTTACCATGTTTTATAATGAGGACGACCTGTTATAATTTTTTTAAAGTTGAACGTGTTATATATATATAACATATGTAACTTATAATGTAACTTAATCTGGACGCACCTTATGGCCTCAGAACTGGTTTGTCTGTCACAAATTGTGTCAGTTGCAAGTCTATTACAAGAGTAGACTATAAACGTTAATTCAAGACGGCACTCAGCTAACACAGCATATTGGATTATGCGCGAGACAACTAATGTAGTGCCAGACACCAACTAGCGCGTAGTATGAGCACCTACTTGTTACACTGCACAAACTTTGCTGTGACACAGCCTAAACTATTACAGCTTCTCATTCCACTGACTTCAATGCGCACATATTGTTAGGATGTAGGTACGGTACATTCGTCATGATATCAGCCTATACACGTCCACTTCTGGACATAGGCCTCCCCCAGGACGTCACAAATAGTAGTCTTAACCGGCCTCTATCTATCGACTCCCTGCGACCGCTACGATGTCGTCGGTTAATCGAGTGGATGGTCTCCCACCCAACTCTCCGTTTCGCGTTCCACCGCGATCGCCACTCGAGGACCTTTGTACATTTGTGCCTTGTGATTTGTAAAGCGTAAATTTAATATAAAACGATTACAAAATCCATACTTATAATATTGATTGGGTAGAACTTATTAGTTTACTTGTAATGTATCTCCGTAACTATAGCAGCAAGCTAGATTAAAGGTTTGTAACGAAGCCACGAGCAGTAGGTAGTTGGTTATCACTTTCATTGCCATGACGCGCCCCTACGGATCGCGCCGCAAAGGGTTGGGCCTTTGGGCAGTGACTGGGTTAACATTTATCACGATTACAGGTCCATTAAATAATGGCTCTGCAACATTTGAGAATAAGAGATAAAATAATTCCGCCAAAATAAAAGTTTCGTTACGTACTTAGTTTGTTATACTAAAACCATAAATAAATTTACATTGTTTTATAAATATGGGATGTTACAAAACACAGAAGTATAATAACATAAATTATGGATGACTTTAACCAATATTATCATACATTTGAAGTGGTCATTCATAATTAACCTCAAACGCAAACTAATTAATGAAAGTTATTCTAAAGGGTAAGTCCCAATAGGTTTAATCAGGCTATCAGCAGATTAAACCAGCAGCTTATGGCTGCCGGTATAGCACATATGGAAGAGCAAACACTAAGTACCTGATATAATGGATAAACAATATAATATCAACGTGAATAATCGCACACAACCTCAAAGCCAGTCGAATAAGCTCCCGTCTGAAGTGGCGGAGCCAAGCGCTGTTTACGTAAGCTCTCAGACTAGACAATCTATGGACTACACGAGCAAATTGCAAACAAAGCAAAATATTATCTAAATAAGTCTTCTTTTATAAACACCTGTGCTAGTACTGGTGATCTATGATCTCATCTTCATCGTGTCCTTTATGATACTGACAAATAACAATCAGATGGTTATGGTGCGATGCATCCATCCATACCGAAGTAACTCTTTGTTGAGTTACGATTTTCATTATGAAAAAACGTTCAAAAAGTAACTTCTACAAAGAAAGGTTTTCTGCTCATGATGGCACCTGATGGTACTTGTTATCTGACAGCAGAAGGAGTTAGTTATGTACATGTAAGAGTTGAACAGGCTTAGGGCAGGTTAATAGCAAGGTGAAACGGAGACAGGTAGACAAAGGCACACACAGTGGTGTGGTGACAAAAGGACCACCACACAGATCACAAGCCAGTTGGTCGGACAACTTTCCAATGGGTAGCGAGAACTGAATAGATCCAAGACCGGAAATAGAGTCTATCCTCGTTAATCGTTATCGTCTAAATAATTCAGTAGGTAATACTGGAGACCACACATTTCACAAGACATCCAGTATGGATCCCGTTGCATAGCTATCAAAAGACATAGTTGACGATCCGAGAACAGCAATAACTTATCGCATAATGCTATTCAGGTTAATTGATAATGCTAACCTGCAGGTTAGACGCGCCAATGCATGAGCAGCGCAATTAGATGAGGTAATTGAAACCTACCCGCTTCACGATATACACCGTTCGGAGTATTCGTTGGTCTCCACTAAATAATGTGTACTAACACTTTGGGCTAAATAAGAGGTAACTAAAAAGTTAAGACAAAATAATGGGATTTACGAATAACGATAATAATTTGTACGAACTCCCAAGGCCATATTTGATTTTGGGAGGTTCAGTATACAGATTCTAAGAAACAATTATAAGGAAAGTAGATGAATGTAGAAAGAAAATAATGAAGTCTTGCTTACCCAGTTGATCCGTTCAGGCCGGTGACTAATCCAGGACGCTCATAGCACATATGCATACCAGAAGAATCTTTGGAGCACTTATCAACACTCAGTATGAAATCTTTGAATCACAGAATCCACAACTATTATTCTAAACTAACACTAAAGAGTTTCACAAGATGAGTCAATCAACACCTCGTGCGAACATTTTCGCTATCAACGGTGCATCGATCGATTCAGATCAGAACAGTTACTGCGAAACAAATTTAACATTAGATACGGTTCGGCGAATGTAAATCGTTCTAAGCCAATGAAATTGGAGTTATGAGTAATGATAATGTAAATACTCATGTCATGCTGCACTTGATTGCTTTAGTCTGTTAAAAGTCGCTTTTAGCTTGTTTATTCTAAAGCGACAAATTAATTCCCGTTAATGATATAGTAAAGTTATTCATCAAAAGTAATACGTAAAATGAGCTAAGCGCCAGGATACTTTAATAATAATAAACCTAAGGGTACGGTCCTACCTACAATTTAACAGGAGAAATTCCCCCGTTTCCATCGTAAACACAGGACACCGGAACAACGTCATTTGTTTCCTACGTCCCAATGGGACGGCGAAAATCGTAAATGCATGATTTTATTCAAGCAAACGGGGATTCCGCGTACCATCAAGTAATATTATGAATTCAGGGCCGTAAGAGCAGTTTCGCAAAATATTTACCCAAAGCGCTCTTGAACATAACTTGACACTTAATCTGATCTTGTCTAAATAAATATACTCGATACACAATCGTTTATTGCACCATCATGTAAGAATTAAATGTTTAGGATGTAAGTTTATTAATATTATATACCCCGCTGAAGTAAGTAGACTGGATGAGACTCGCTCAGAACCAATTAAGCTGGCGTGCAAAAGATGAGACAGTGGTTGCCAGCGGCTGAGATGATGATAATATGACTTCGCCGGATGAAGTATTTAGGACTATAGAAAAACATTTGCGGAACTTTTGCTGTGTTTGAACGTGAGAGGCGTTATCTTAAATTAAAAAGAGCATTGATTACGTGAGGGGTCCGAGTCATGATTAATTGGGAGGCAGCCTAGCGGATACTTTTTGCGTTATTGAGCTCGGACTCCGCTCCGGGTAAATAGGTTGTGGTGGGTTTTTCGCAAAGGGTCATAAGGAGTCATTACCCGGGTGTTTTGCCGTGTGATTGATCAACGTTAGGCGCTCAACCCGTGGAATGCACGATTACGTGAAAACGGGTGGGTTTCAGTAATGCTTAGAACAAAGAATAATCCTTAAGGTGTAATGTAACGTATTGACAATAGAACCTCATAAAGTACGGAAATGAAAGTCTTAACGGTATCTAAAGAACTCCAAAAATTCTATATTGTACGCACGGCAACGTTTCGTAACAGATTTATTCTGATTTTAAGCGATATAGAACCGCGTCTGATTGGTGATTATCATAAAATTGGTTACGCGATCTCAGCTTATTGGGTTGGTTTGCTCGTAGATCAAGGCGAAAATCTTTATAAATGAAAATCCTTTGTAAAAGGTTCAAGCAGACATTTTTATGATTACTTTTCACAGGATATTAAACATTATTATGTAGATGAGCTATTTCGCTATTGGTTTTTCGATAAACAACTGATCTGATAGAAACAGTTTTCGGACCGCAAATAAAAACGTAAGTAAATTCTGTTATGTAAATCGTAAATTCGTGACTATAATGAGATAATGCACCTTAATTACATACAAATTAAATAATCTTAACGCGGATGCATATTCATAAGCCTCTATGAATATCTGTCAAGGTTAAATCAACAAACGTTACATCGTTTTAAACTGAGTTAATTTACTATACCATTCGAACTGTCCTACATCTCGGATACATTAACCTACTTAAAAGTCGAGGTCAAACTGTGAGTACTACCGGGGGAGATATTGTAAAACTAACGGCAGTTTTAGGTGAGGACAATAGATTTTAAAACGACTGTTTTATATTTTTTCATAGGCATGGGGATAAAAACGTCAGGTAGCCTGACGTGGGATCCTGTGTCCAAACTAATTGCAATAACAAGACACAATGTTCCCTTAGAAAAGCCGATAACAAATGCCTGTCAAGTAATTTTATTCCTACTGACTTATTCATTCAGTAAAAAAGGCCCCTTCTCTAGAAGCATTGTTTGCCACCCCGTCGATTGCTAGTGAACTATTTGGAAATAAAAAGAATAATTTGAGAAATAAAATTGTCCACCATATTCTTAGTGATTTTACAAGACTATTGTAGATAACCCTTGAGATGTTTAGGGGTTCAGAGCAGGACCCTCTCGATCCCGTGGGAAGCACGTAATTCTGACTAAAGATAACGTCGGGACTGACCGCCAGAGTCGTTTAGACGTCGCTATTAACATTAAAGGTCTTGTTTCTCCACCTTTAGAAAGTCTCAAATAGTCTCAATCTCTTGAACACCCAAATGGCTACATTTGGAAAAACATTTTCAGAAGGGCCTTTTTATGATCTGATTTAAGGTGTCGAGGGGTAATTTATTTCGGATTAATGTTTGTAAACTTTTGAATGTGCCTGACTCTTTCAATTTGAGCCAATTATTTTTAGACTCTGACTTTGTTTTCGGGTTTAGAATTTAAAACCCTCTTCAACTCTATTCATTTAAGTTGACAAAAGTATTGTAGTGGGCGAATAATTAACCGGACTATAAACTTATATCCTGCAATACTAAATTTCCAATTCACGATTCACAAGTCGTTTGGTACTGGTTAGTGGTTATCAGTATTGGCCTTGTGTTGACAACAGATAGCGAAATAGCAATAGCAGTGATTGTTGAGGCATATTATTATCTAAGTGTTACCACTTATTATTAGAGGTAAAATTTTCACTTACATTGAACAAGCGTTAACACTTTAAAAATTGTCTCAATTAGCAACACTAATTGCATCAAAATATGCCAGTATACATCCCAGTATGGTGATAAAATTTTATTGAGTTCGATAAAAGAGTGAATAGGTTTCTAAAGGAACTAATCACAGAAAAAGTATCAAATCATTAGGAATATATGTATGTATATCACATCATAAGTCCTGTGTACATTTTATATAGATTTTGATACAAAGAATATTAGGAAGTTATAAGGACTAATCAAAATGGACCTAAATATAAAAACACTGTAATCAACACCTGATTTCGAATATCTAATCGAAAATTGCTCAATAATGATTTGATGAAGTTCACAAGCATCATTTTATCCTGTCCTTGACTTTCCTAATCCAGCATATCCCATGTGACTAACCATTATAGACGCCTGATTAACAGTTTACGTTTTGCTTATGGGAAATTAACTTGTGACCAACATGACGCATAAGAGCATGAAATAACTGCTGTAACAGAGCTATGACTAATATGACAGCAGCGCCGCGCAACGGAAGAACAAAGAACTATATCATGAAACAAACAGCTGAAAATATTCACTGGAATATCCGCGAAAATGACATGTTTGTTTTTGCAATTTATGGTTCGACTTTGTTCTTTTGTATCATGTTGAAAACCCAAAGTAGAAGACCAATGATCATGAAGGCTATTATATATTATATTCAAATCAAAATTGTAATTTTAATCATATTGTATCATGTATTTGTGGTAGAGGCAACAAATTAGTTTTAATTTGACCTCGTTTAATCAAATTCAAGAGCAAAGATCACGTTGTCTTTTAGAACATCTTTATAAATCTTTGATTCAACTCGTTTTGTTTCCATTGCCTATATCTAAATAATTATCAATTTTTTTAATGAGTTTGATACAGTTCGATGGCGCTAATCGCATAATTCCCTAGATCCAGCAGTCAAGTGCGTCACACATGAGTCAACATCAACATGATGGACATTACATCCGCCGAAGTGATTATTTCTTACAAAAACCGTGGAGTAGGTCCGCACAACGAACAATCCCACAATCCAAACACTGCAATCCAAGTGATCACTGTCGGCGGTCACAGATTTCGCTGTGACGTCGTCCGAATGCGAGAGTCATCACGTTCGAAAACCCGCCAAAAGCGAGTTCCCTGAGTACCTTTTATTGGGTGAGAGGCATGCGCTGTACGAGTACACGTGCAAACGGTATGGTAACAGGCGCGCGACTGAAGCTTGCCTCGCTCCGCTCCGCTCGCTCGCGCCAGTCGGCCGGCAGGCGGGGCGCGCGGGTGCGACGACTCCACTCGCAGGTTATCGCGACTCGGCTACAGATAATGATGTCAAAAGTGGATTGGACTAATGCTCTCTATTATGTTATAATAATAGACGGAATAGCTTGAGCCGCTCGCTTCCCCGAATGCTGCACCGTCAGCATATTGTTGAAGAAGATTATTTATTGGAATGTCAAATCATCCACGAACGAAACGTTATTCTTATGCTAATGATATTTTCAATTATTTCCTCTTCTTTCAATTAAGATGATTGATATCTTTTCTACAGACCTTAGGCAAAGTTCGAGGTCTCCGAAACTGGTTTCTACAAAAACAATAACAATGTTATTATTGTGATATGAATCTATGTTTCAATAAACAACCAATGGGCAAAGCATATGTTTATTTAATAAATGTTTTACGCCTGAAAACCTCAGCAACAAAGAAAATCAGCCGAGTATCAGTCATTGGAGCCAGCAGCGCCCGACGCGCCGCGAAACACCGGCCGTAATTTTTATTGTCCCACGCTGTTTCTTGTGCCAAGGCAAATTGTTCCTTCATCCCAGGCGCCAAGAAATAAATTCACTCGATTCCAGCTATTTCAGCCGAAACGAATAATGTTGATATTTTGACGACCTTCCGAATGTGCACCGTATCGTGATTGTATTGGAGTGGTTAACGCATTGCCCACGTTAATGCGGAGGACACATTTCGTGCCGTTTCCTAAGTAGCTTCTAAAAGTGGCCCCAGTTCTTAGGGTGGTAGAGTTTGTTTCCGCGCGAGGAATCCGTGGCCTAGAATTTCCATTTATCAGGTCGTTGTGTGGGTCTATATATTTTGGTCGTATTAAGAAGCGAGCTTCGTTTGATGGATGTTTTAGTCGGTTGAGGTTTTTGCGGTGGATTTGCAAAGAGCCGTAACGTGGCGAGCGGAAAAGTGCGTTGTTTCCGCTCATTGAGCCCGCCGATAAACAGGCACCCGACACGTCGATATTAAATATAAGTTATCGACTCCTACGTAACCAATTTCGTGGTTCTAATCGACATCAAAGAATGTAATTAGCGCGGGGCGTTTGCTGCGTAATATCGGCTGCGAGTATGGTATAAAAATAAACATTGACACCAATTAGCACACGGTAGACTCTCCAGCAGACTATTCCACCGCGACCAATTATAGCGAGCGAGGTGTTAACTGAAAACTGGTTTCTTTGTATTAGCCATTGAGAGTATTGTGCAGAGATTACTTTGTTCTGACCCAAATTTGGCATGACAGGTGGAGCCTTGTGGGGCGGATCGGAAATAGGCGGATGATCCTAAGGGAGGCGCGGGGGGTCGTTTAGGGCCGCTAGGGGAACATACCGGAGGAAACGCGAACTCTACGTGCTCCGTGTCCTAACAAGTGTTTGTTCTTATCAGTATCCAACCTTCATGCCGGCATTCTAATTATGATCTAAATACCTCTTATTGATTGACTTTTAAATGAACGTATCTCACGTATTCCCGTGTAACATATACATATGTAAATTGCCCTACATCTAATACAATTACGGATATCGTAATGCTTTGCCAATTTGAATCAGATTGCCGCGTCGCATGATTGAATTTAAATTAGGCTTGCACCATCCCGACCCTAATAATAAACGTAGTTGGAATGCCCATTACATTTACTGATCTCCGTAGGTGCCCAGTGCTATTCACTGGGCCGTCTATCCCAACGGTTCTCCACCTAACCACTGACTATGCATTATTCTGTTTACAGGCAATTTCGTAGCATTCGATCATTACAGAGAAATAAAACAGAGCCGACAAAGTAATCGGGAAAGGAGACAAAGCTCTTATATTAGTTGGATCCATGCCAATTGGTTCAAAAAGAAAACATATCAATCTAATTTCAGAGAAACATGGATTTGTAGAACTATTGGGTTTCTACGAATCTTCTCGAAACTAGGGAATCAATAAGTGTTTCAACACAGAAAAAATCAAACTTATTTCATATGGTACAACTATTAGGGTTCGACAAAACATCTGAAAAATGGAGAATTGATATAAGAAAAATAAATCGAGAGAAAAACGGATTGGTGTAGCAGAAACTTAGTGGATTCCAAGAACCAGAACACTAGGGAAACGATAAGCTTTTAATAACAATCGATTAATAATCCTAACTTGATGTTAAAAATAGACGAATACTTGGAAATCTTACACTTTTTAATATTTGTAATAGAATTATTAGAGTTTCACAAAACATCTGATATGTACCAAAAGAGAAAGAGGACATTCGCATCGATGAAACTAATGGAATCTACACAGAATCTTTAAACTTTCCGAAAACTTTTAAAACAATAGGAAATCAGAACTCCCAATCAATAGACAAAGAGCGGTATGTCGACCACACAAATTACACCGTGTGAGGGTAGTTGCAATTCCGTTTAGCATAGTAGCGAGCTCCTCGGAACCCCGGTTAAATATGCACATAAACGGCTCACCGCGCCGGGAATTGGCGACTGGTAAAGAAGGGAGGCTTCTTAATGTAATTACTATGAGCGTACACGCAATGTTTGTGGATACAAGCTAACGGCCATTGGAAACTAACTACGGTTTAGTGTTTAACAAGGTTCGAGTAAGGACAAGATAGATAATATCATTATTGCGCCTTAAAAATATTTTTGCAAACAGTAACTACTAATTAAATCTAAATCTAAAAATCGGGAGTCTAGTCTTTGACAAAAAAAAAGGTGTCAATTTAAAAGGTAACCTGCGTAATTAAGAACTGCTGCACCGATTTTCATCAAACAAACCCACTAGAATAATAATATTCTCGGTGAAATTAGCTTTTGAACAAAATAGTTCCGACAAAGATGATGCTGACAGATATTCAAACATATTCAGTAAATAAAAAAAATACATAAATAAATAATTTGAAAAACCACACAGCTTTATCTAGCCCCAAACTAAGCAGAGTTGGATCACTGATATAGGTACAATAAAAAATGCTCCCGTAGAAAACACCCAGAACATCCGAAACATCATCTACAAATCGTGAAAACATTTATCCCGAGGAGGGAATCGAAACCGCAACCTCTTCCGTCACAAGTGGACCTAAGCCCGCTGCGCTTAAGGGGTCGTTAAATGCCTTAGATGGACTTGGACCCACTTAAACTTACAACACCCCTATTTTTGAAACTTTTAAAGAAACTCTTTAGAAACCGGCCATTTTCGTTTAATTTTTGACGTTAACCGTCGATAAATCTTGTAACCATCTTTTGGTATCCAGTTGCCTTATAATTGGTTTGAAATTCCTGATACATTGAAAGCCCAGCCCTCATGAGGAATGCTGAAATCTCGAGTTGCGAAATGGTCAAGTTCTCGAGACGAGATAAGAGTTCGTTAATCTTTGAACTTGAAAGGGTATCTACTTTACAATCAGCTAAAATACCCGGCACGTTACTGAGATTGCATTGCCTTAACAAGATTAACTCAAGCTTAGAATTTATAGGTTTTTATTTATATACTCTAAAACATACTTCAGCGGTTTTCAAGTCACACTAACACCTCACACAAAATAAATATAGACGAAAGTCTTGGTTGAAATAAATTACATAGAAAGTTTTGAAGTATGTTTGTCATTGTCACTCGTAAGTCACTCAACCGAACGGATTTGTATAAAACTGCGTATATTCTGAGCCTGGACTCACGGTAAATTTTTTTCTTTATTGTAAATATTATTTCTATATTTTTTACTATACATGTAAGTTACCTTCCCTTATAAAGCTTGCGATGCTATCATGAGACGGACACTGGCAAAATTGTCAATCCAGACGCAGAGCCATCTAGGAAGAAGTTGAAGTTGAGTCTGGACTAAGAGGCTACTTTATATCATAGGATAATAGAATGTGAAAAGCAGCGTCAGAAGTTTTTGTGGCTTTATGATCCTGTGTGAAATTTCCACTCTTGATAGGTCTGTTTTACGTTGTATTTTTATTTTATTTTTACTGTTTTATATATTTGATACCTAACCCCTAGTTCTTAACTTTAGGCGCTATGCAGACATACTCGTAGCAACTATCGCGGCAACAAGCTGTTTACATATAAAATCCTTCTTAAATTGTAATTTTAAGGCATAGTTTAAGAAGAAATTAAAAAAAAAATATTTAATAGTTGACAGTTTCGTCAACTGAAGTTGCTCTGTCTGCATAAAGCCTTCATCATCATCATCATCATCAACAAGCTATATTAGACCACTGCTGGACATAGGCCTCCCCCAATGAGCGCCATAGCACCCTGTCTTCAGCATAAAGCCTTAACTACAACTAAATATTCTTCGAACAATAGAAGCTCGAAGACACGTGTACAATTGCGAGCAACGTCATTAGTTAGCGCGCTGAGTTCTGAACGTTGTCGCCTCTTATCTTGCACGTTATCTACGACGCGAATTATACTGAGCGCTTCAAGGTATAACGTCGAATTACGGAAATCATCTCAGTTCTACTTGTGAGCAGGTTATTAAATATGTAAATTTAAAGAGCATAATTAAATTTTAATGAAAGATCAGGAATATTAGAGTTAGTTTCATACGCTCATACGAAGAGATCATCTCTCTTGAATGCGTGTAAAACCTGAAGGTAGATATATCTCTAGTATTGATTTCCCAAAAATAATTGATACGAGTATCACAAACATCAAAACAAACCTTTTTCGACAACTAAAGAGCTATTTCCAAACTTCGTTCCGATACGAAGAGAAAATCCAGTCGACATTAATATTGGTTGTTTGGCTTAGAGCGGATCAACGCTGGGAATTTGGGGTAAAATATTTACACATACGTCGAGTATTTGATTTCTTTTTGACATGTACTCAAAGAGTCTTTGAGCAATAAATTTATCTGTTACATGAATCAGGACCAAAACATCTGGAACAAATATCTGTAGTTTGTACAAACATAGGTCCCGAGGCGGGAATCGAAACCGCAACCTCCTGCGTCACAGGCGGATGTTTTCGACATAACCTATATATTGTCTTTTTAAAAACATGGTTTTATTTCACGGTTATATGACAAATTACAACTACTAATGAATAAGATAAATAAATAAATAATGCTGGACAATTCACACAGCATTATCTAGCCCCATGGTAAGCAGAGCTTGTGTTATGGGTACTAGATAACGGATATACATAATACAATACGATACATAGATAGATATTTTTTATTATATATAGAAAACGACCAGAACACCCGGAACAAATATCTGCATATATAGATACTATCAGAGGTAATCAAATGGTTAAGTCCAATAATTTCAAATTGTGAGAATATCATGATAAGAATATCTTTATTGTCACAATCAGCCACATCAGTCTTCAGTTAACTAAGTTAGTTCCTGACTTACTTTACTAGTTCACTTACTTTGAAAAATTTTAATCATTTCATCATATAAAATTTTATTTAAGTAATTGTTAGTATGTACCTTAATTTTATTTAATCGACTTGTAAATAATACTTTACCAATCAAATGACAATCTGACTTGGCATTAACTTGAACCTAAACTCAAAAAAATATGAATGAAACAGACAAGACTCTTCGTTTTTCAATTAAATTAAAAAATGTAGAACAAATATCGACCATACAGCTACAGCTCCGTTAATTGCATAATGAGATAACCTATGAACTCTCCTCTGGGACGCGGATTAAATGAATAATCGTTACAGTTGACCGCACAGCTGTGCACACGATAAACACAACTGTATTTCTATTCAACTACTGTTCAATGTAGATACACTCTGAAATCTGCAGACGGAAAAATACATTGTCGTTTCCTGACAGGAGTACGCAAAATGCAGGGTATGAAATAATTATGGCAGTGGGAGCGCGACGACCGACATGTCGCTATAGACCCCCCCCCCCCCCTCTCCCCACCACTAGTCTCGATCCCCCTCCTCGCGCCGACAAAACGTCGCCACAAATGTGGTAAAAACGGAACTTGTTGCTTTATCAGTGTCATGTTTTTGGTGTGAAAATTTGTTGAATTATCCCGACACATTCTAGAATGTAGAGGCATATTTTTCGTCTGGATTTACGGAGAAATCTTGTTATGTAACGTTTTTGTGTAGAAACTTGGAAGGCTCTTGGACTAGAATAGGGAATTGTGGTGTAAACGTCAACACAATTATGGTACTTTATAAACAAAGTTTGGTGATAAGACATTTAGCAGTAAGATAATGTATAACTATTAACAAAGAAAATAAGAAGTAATATACAACATCCACAAGAAACAGTTTACCTACATATTTGCAAACTATCCATAGATGACTCAACTGAATATGAAGTAAAATTATATTAATATCATAGTAAATACCTATATAAATACAATAATAAAGCTTAAGTTAAAACTAATTGGGAATATGTCATATGTATATTCTGTTTTATTTATTAAAGTGCTACCGTCTATACTATACTGTCTCTTCGCTCTCAGCTATAAGGCCGTCCTTTATGCTTCCTCTGTTATAAGTATTTATAACTGTATTAGTTTATATTTTTTGTGGTATAATAAAGTATTTTCTATCTATCTATCTGGCATCTGAACTTACAACCATAAAGTTTAATTAAAGAATAACGCATATATTCCATGGTACTTAAATAAATTATGAACTGTCTAAAGTACTAAGTCTGAAATTAAAACCGGTCTAGACTAGACGCGGCAGATACAGAAATATGCGAAACAAAGAGAAGTCAATTCCTTTTCCCTAATCGATTCCACGTCGTATGCATCGAAGCAATGCACGAGTGGAGTAGGGTGTCAAGGGTGAGATTCGAAGAGGAATGTCCCACAATCGATTCTTTGGGGGCAACGGGCAACTATGAAAGCGGGCAGGCTTCGAGCTGTGGATAATTGAAATACCTGGCGACAGTGGAGCGGACAGGATTGGGTGATTTTGGACTGGCATCTAACGTAAACATTTTGATGAAATGTTTGTCGTTCGTCGTGATTTCGGATTGTTCATTACCTTACTTGCTTCTCGAAATATGCTTTTCCGAGTAATCAGACTTTGCATCACGTTTTATTAGACTGGTTTTTTAATCGCTCCGAGTTTAAATTTCAAACTGAAACTGCGAATCTTATTTTTAAAGTTCTTGTAAGGGTTTCCGTAACAAATCCTTTTAAAGTAATTGTTGTGCTCGTAGGTGCCTCGAGATTGCTTGCGAGTCTCAGCTGAATCACGAACCGTAGACGCCAACAAACACAGACGTTTCGCTCGAGGACACATTGGATTTGCTTTAAGGACAAGATACAGGGTCGTTCCGATCCTCGTCACATAATGCCAACAACCTCAATCAGAGATAGAGTTAAAGAATCAATACACAAGTCTTAGAAAAGTCATTAAAATATATACATTTGTAGAATTTTATTTATTTATATTACGTATTTTGCAGTACATTAAATAAAAAAATTGCCAGTGAACGCGGCTCTTGGAAAAGTTTGGGGGAGACCTTCCCGACCCGATCTACCCTCATTTGTTTTTGCTACAAACGTTAAGTACATATATGTGTACGATCTGCAGATATTTGTTCCGGGTAATCTGGCTTTTGGAGGGACGACGTGGCGTGGACCGAACATTCCGTGTATATACTTTATATTTCAACCCCTACATTTTGTCGGTATTCAAACCGGCCAGTATTGTAATCCGATCCAGCCGCAAATGATAATGCGATGTTTATAGTAAAGAACAGCGCGATACTGAGTACAATCCATTCGCGTCTATTAAATCGCTCGAAAATGACACACAATGTGAAATTGGTAGGCCGACCGAAAACAGCTGAATTGTGAAGCTTTAATGTTCATACCTACCTCGTTATTGTTGTTTAATATTGAACACGGAATGCGTTAACACTTTGAGTGCTGAAAACGCACGGTATGAGTTTTCTACAAGTGACTAATCTGCGAAAATCCACACTAGCGCAGCGGCTAAGAAAATACAGATCTTTGTGACTCAGCAGAGCTGTAATATTTTTCGAACGAAACGCATGTGCGGCGCAACACAACCGCTGTGTAGAGCGGCAGCACGAATTTTTTAGGTAAAAAAAAGATCGCAATCGTCGAAAAAAAACCGCAGTCAAAGTGTTAAGTGTATTGCATTAATAAATATCTAGGGATTCTCTTTTATTTTATTACTCGTTTCAGCCCGCGACTTTGCACGCTTCATGTCTATATAACAGTTTAAGGTTATTTCTATCACTTGGGGACTTTTTTAGGATAAAAAAGTAACCTATGTTTGATTCCAAGCTTATCTATGTACATCTGTGCAAAATTTCAGCCTGTTCCGCTTAGTTTTAGCGTGAAGAAGTAACAAGTATGGAAGTTTACAATCCATGTCAAATTCCATACTTTCGCCTTCATAATATTGGTGTGATATAAACCTAGAAATGTTGCATGCTTTGATAATAATTACGTTTTGTTTTTACGTAGGTTTGTAATCAAAACATTGCATCAACAAGGTTTAAAGTAGAAATGTCTTCCTAATTTTATATAAACGCTCATAATCATAACAATAGAACAAGAAGTCATAAAGTACATTCCAAGAACAACAATCACAACTCCTAAAGTTGAAACAATGAAGTATGAATACTAAACACGTAGGTAAGTAAAAATAACAGCACAGAATTTATAATTAACGTCTGCCAATGTCAAGGTTTCAAAAACATAGTTCAAGAAATGAACAGAGAAACATTGTTATCAGACGCGACTTTTTCAGGTACTAATAGTTTGGTTGTTTTAAAAAACTAGAAAACAACTTCGAATTACTTAATATATGTTTTTAAAGTTTTGTGGGACAAATACAAATCCCACGGGATTTTTTTTTATTGATTACACTTCTCGGACATGACTGACAGAACTTAAGCAGTTACAATTAAATAAGACAAAGTAAAAGAAAATATGAGTACTTAATTGCAAAATAAAACTAAAACAAACATTTTTGTAGAAACATCAAGACGGATATAAAAATAACCTTTCACATTGATTTGAGAAATTTAGATCAAATTCTAAGCAAAAAATAAATCGGTATCAGAAAGATCACACAATTATTATAAATGCAAAAGTTGGGATGTATGGATGTTTGTTGTTCCCATAAATCAGTCCCCATGGGATACAAATAACCTTAAAACATTTTCATGAAAACGCGCGCCTTCGCACGCGTTTTTGCGTTTCCGCGGGCAGAAGCTAGCCCAATAAAATAAGTCAAAGTCGCTTGAAAAAGTCGTGTCGCATTTAAACATAACAAATTTACTTTTAATACAAAGCATAATAGTGTGTTGAACGAGTAAACTTGAAGGTTTACTTCGTCCATAAGTACATACAATGTACATAATACTAACGAAATGTTTCATGAAATATGCCATTTATTTTCATTATTGCCTTGGGAATTATAGTGACTAACTACCGTTGTAAACATACTCGTAATGGCCTTTTGAGTACTTTCGCTTTTTCAAGGGGCGTTAAATTGTTGCATTTCTACATTTCTTGGTAAAAATCTGATCATCCAACTTACATTTTTCTGTTAACACTTTGACTGCGGTTTTTTTTTTGACGACTGCGATCTTTCTTTTTACCTAAAAAATTCGTGCTGCCGGTCTACACAGCGGTTGTGTTGCACCGCACATGCGTTTCGTTCGAAAAATATTACAGCTCTGCTGAGTCACAAAGATCTGTATTTTCTTAGCCGCTGCGCTAGTGTGGATTTTCGCAGATTAGTCACTTGTAGAAAACTCATACCGTGCGTTTTCAGCACTCAAAGTGTTAACGTTACTATTATGAGTAGGAACAACAAGGTTTTTAATATTATAGTGCGAAAGCCTTCGCACTCGGTAATCTCTAAGAAATAAAAGAATATCGGTTTCGGCGGGACTTAAAAAGACAATTTTTGAGATATTATTTAATATTTTAGGTACAACCAAATGGTCTTATTAAAATTATATAGTCGTATTTCATATACTGTGCCGATTCTACTACTAATAATTTTATAAGACAAAATGTCATCATCGTTTCTTATTTATTACTGAGCAAGCTTCTGAAGTGATGAAAATGATCACGTGGTCATAGGATGGAAAACGATCATAGGATTTACAACATCCATACCGTTTAACATAAGCCGAAACCAAAATTCCGCACACTTCAATAAATGTTTCAATTACCCCCAAAGTGAAAGAGTAAACCATAAGTCCACAGCAAACGGTAGCAATTCGTTTGAAATCCGATCCACGAAAATCCCAATAGACCACGTGAAGGAAGATTTCGGTCTCGAGCCAGCCGCAGCAGAGCCGGTGAAATTACAGGCACGTGCACCACTTCACGTCTCGGATGCCGAGCGCAGTGCTACACCTTGCATAAACTAACTGGCAGGCTATATGTTAAAACGAAAGTCGATTGTTGAGGAGATGGTACTCTACATAAAGGACTAAGAGTCCTATAGTACTCTTATTTTAATAGTGAAAGTTTGTGAGGATGTTAAGATGTGTGTTTGTCAGAAGATAACGCCAAATCTACTGCACGGAACAGACTAAAATATTATTTATTTATATAATAATAAATAACTCTTATCCCGGTAAAATGTGTGTGAATCCGCAATAAGAACCTAGCACGGTAATAATAAGTAGGTCTAGGATGACAAGTTGACGCACCTTATGGGACCTAAAACAAACTTTTAGACAGGGTTAATGACGCACCAAGTCTTACGATATTTGAAATAAAAGGAAAAACTAGCACGTAAAGACGATCTACGGTTCTTTAAAAAGCTCTTCCTACACGACTCCCACAATTATTACGCTAACCTTTTTAAATATGAGTCACGAATATACAGAGGGTATAACTATACTGATAGTACCTATGAGGAAAGCGAGAGATCGTTCGAAACCAAACTTAATCCCATACTCCTTCAAAGTTATCTCATCCTTCCCACTAATATCATAAATGCGAAAGTTCACGTAGTTAGAACGTTCTGCTACTCAATCACGCTTAAGATTTTGAACAGAAATTTACGAATAACAAGACTGGGTCGCTAAATCCGGGTCGTCTATTTCATATTGTCAAAGTCGCAGCAGGAAGTACCTACATTGCGAGAAGCAAAAGCCAGAGGAAGCTAGTAAAAGCGAAAGGAGTCGTTACACTCAGCAGTGGGTGATCAAGTCAAGCTGATTATCATGATGATAGGACATCACATTACAGACTTACTACTATTAAGTTAGCAAAGCGTGGATAGAAAGTCATATAGAGTTTCTGTCAGAAGATGACCTTCTGTAACACAACAATATGACCAGTATTGCGCGAAATCAGCTCGTGATCGTCCATTAGAAATTCTAATCCAGATTTGGAGGTCGGTATTAACCGACCACCAAATCCGGAGAGCTAGCTTACACGATCAGCTCTAAAAATCGATTAAACCTTAACACTTATTTTGAATACCCCAAGACCGATTTTATTAAAATAACTAAAAAAGGCATAAAATTTATGCATGATGCACATTTGATACACGCGAGGCACGCGGGCTGATGTTTACGCAAGACAACAAACAGAGGCAAGTGATATCATCGTTTTAAAATGCGATGGTACGTGAATTATGGATTTTAATAGCTGGAGCAATTTCAACGCTGGTGTGCTTCACGATTTATAAATAAACAGAGATGACACGAATGGATCGGTGTTAATATATCTGTTGTACAAGTGCAGCGTATAATATCTATGTCAGTTTTGAATTGCAGTTAAAGAAACCAGAAATTGTTTGGAGAAAATCTACAGATACTAACTATATAACTATATACAAAATACAATATGGTTATAGAAAGAAAACATGAACTTGGTTGTGAATTATTACAGATTATTTCCCCGCATCATATATGTGACATGTTTCAACACAATACATTCAAGAGTTCAGTTAATACAATAACAAACTCACATCAAACGTTCGCATTCATGCCGTACGATTCACCGCAGACCACCCATTCATTTTTATAGCAAATATTCATTGACTTTCTATAATATTAACTCGAAATATATAACGGGTCGTAGGAAATCCTATAATTTTAAATACCGCGATCTATTGAGTCTGTTTTATCGCTAGTGACCAATAATAGATCATCTTCTGGTTACTAGCATAGCCAAGCGTGGGATGGACTTTGTTTATTTGTTATGCATTAACATTAAAGTGTGATGTTATGAGACAATGTTGCATTCATACAGCAAGTTTACTGCATTTTAAACACTATATTTTACCCTCTCCATTACGAAGTCTGTTACATTGCAGATACAGATCGTAAAATCCACTTGTGATTCTCTTGCGCCTCCTATTTATGATTACCCAATGAGTAGCGTCTGCGCCTGGGCATTCAGTTGAGATTGTGAAGAAATCTGAGACCTATGTGGCAGTGTCTGATTTCGAGCCGTTTCGGAGGTTTATCGTAGACTATAAGGAACAGATAACCATCAGTATCTAAACTGTGAGGGTTTACTTTTTAGAACCATTTACCTAGTTGCTGACTAGGTAAATGGTTCTAAAAAGTAAATGAATTAAGGCGCATCATTTTTGGTATTACGAATTTTTTTATGGTCTTCGTCACCTAATGTTCTGTACTGTTCTGTACTCCTTCTAGTAAATATTACTCTGGTCTAGTTTCCTATTCATCACGCGCTGTTAGAAGCAAATTAGATTCTTCTAACAAATTGATTTTGTTAGAAGACTTTATATGGAGAGTGAGCCAGACATGTAGACATGCATTTCAGTTAATTAATAACAACGTAGTAGTGACTCAAAACATGTGGCTTCAACACCGTTTTGTTCACGGTCGTTCATTAGTACAAGGATTCGCGTCATCATTGCACAAACAAAGGGCTACGGTGCGATGCAATCAAACGAATTATCCAGTGGAATCAATGTTTGCACAGGACCAAATGGCCATCGTTTACGATCACGGCAGTAAGCAATTTTCTAATAGAGCAGGGCCAGAGTACATTGGATTCAATAAACGCTCTTTTGTTTTTACAATGCATTGTATGGAGGTCGGATCGCATTCCGCAGGCAAATGGTTTGAGGACGGCAAGAATTAGTACGAGTAGATGGAATTTAGAAATTATGAACGGGTTCGAAGCCAAATATAAGCAAAATACATTATGTAGAAGGCCAAGACTGTTTTTAAGAAGTATTCCACGATCAGTCATTCATCACTAATTGTGTTCTAAATTAATAATCAGTCTTTTTCTAGAAAAACTATGCAATACAAATAATAATTAATTCCAATGTTACAAATATTATCTGTTAATTGTATGTAGGCATTATTTATTTATTTTTAACCAAATATGTATGTATATGACATAATCTACAGCTCACATATTGGTGTTTTTGCTTAATAAATCTTAATTGACCTAAGTGTTGCCAGCGTCTGTCTTAATGATTGCCTTAATGATCCGACACGTGGCGTTCCTTGCACACGTGTTGTTAAAATATTCAATAATAGATAACAGAGGAAAACAAACCATTTCATTAATGAAAGAACCCAATTAGAAATTCAAATATATTAAATTGAAGATCCTAAAGCAGGATTCACAATAGCCAGCTGTAAAAAACCCGTAGAAAAATTCCTTCTCACGAAATCAACGGTATCGACGCACGCGCATCGCTAAGGTCACTTTTATTCTTTCCTTTTCTAACTAAAGAGGATGGGTAAGGGGGAAAGCGAGATAAAAGATATGCAAATGGGGTGGCCGGTAAAAAACAAGCGTTTAAATTTGAGTCACTGAATCGAGTCCGGTGATTGATTAGATGTAGCACTGGGGTCTTATTCACACACAATAACGCGGGGTTTTACGATTTCTACCGTCAAAATGATGACCACACGCGAAACCTATGTAGGTCATTTTAGCTTACACAAGTGGCATGGCACGTTGTAATTAATGAATTATACATATATCGCTTTAACGGTATAAAGAATAATGCTGGACAATCCATACAGTGGGTATTATCTAGACCAAAGTCGGCAGACAGGGTATGTTATGTGCCTTAGATAACCGAGATATAAGATAGATATTTTATAATTTTATTTTACAAAACTCCCCAAATATCTGCAGATCGTACAAATGTTTGTTCCGAGACCGAAATCGATACAGAAACTTCTTGCGGCGCAGGCGGCCCTCCCCCTACTGCGCCACTAAGGTCGTCATGTCTTGTAAATGGATACCTAATAGCGAATAACGGGCCTTGTTGGCCGTTTTAGCTATAAACAACTGGTCACTTCATTGTTCATTTCAATGCCATCTCAATAGCTCTCGTGTCACAAGGTACCTACAATAAATATATCGTAAACCGACGAGACGAGAATAAACGTTTCAGAATCGACTTCGAAGAAGGTACGTAATGTGTGACCATACGACCTCAAAATCTTCGCATCAAAAAAGCTCATTTATGTTCATCATCATCATCAGCCATGTTAGTCCACCGCTGGACATAATGCCTCCACCAATGAACGCCATAGCGCCCATCAAGCATCAGCCTGCGGTATTTCATAGGTCGTCATCCAACCTGATCGAAGGGCGTCCTACACTACGTTTACCGAGACGTGGTCTCCACTCAAGAGCACCCTTTTTTACTGATTACCCCAGCGGTTATCGGTTCCTCGCGAGATATTGCCGGCCCCCTGCCACTTCAGCTTGATAATTCTTCTGATTTATGTTACAAATAATAAATTATGTTACTTTAGTACACTACAAGCATATTTTTGTTTTCAAAATACGATTACATAATAAAGGTATAGTTATTGTTATACCAGGGAACTATAACACTATGCAGATAGTTGGAATTGTTTCTTTATTTCTCCGCAAGCAAGCAGTCTTAGCTTCTATACGCGTATATATTTTTTATTTTTTGGTTGGAAGGTATAGTGAGAATGTACTTATTCGTATAAATGAGTTTAAAATGGCCGACGATGTTGACATTGGTCTAGATTATGTTTATTTGTTTTGCAAATTATCTCCCCACTGAGAGGCAATATCAAGTGTGTTTATATTACATTGAATGTATCAACCTGGCATTGGCAAATAAAACTCAGAACGACCCCGGAAAACGTGACAAGTAACTCCATCTACCGAGCAGCGGAAACACTTCCTTGCTATTGCGCTCGGTCACAAACAATACAACCTATTTACGCTTCGCTGTTCTACATCATTTTCCTTTTAAACTTCCATTCAATTTGCATGGTTATTAATAAACTGTTGGTTCGATATAATAGTACTCTTAAATAAAATGCGATATTGTTTGAGAACATCCTAAACATTAATATCAAGATATGTGTAAAAAGGTCGTAATAAGAAGTGTCGAAATTTTAAATACAAATTTCATAGCATGTAAAATAATACTTATTAAAAATAATTAAAGGTATACAAGGTGTCTAGGTTAGATAACTGTGATCGATAAACACAGGTTAACTGTGATCAAAAAACACAGGTAATTAGCCATAACCATAACTAGTTAGTAAAAATACGATGCGATAATTAGTAAAATATTAACTACTTAAATAAAATTAAAGTCCATAATGCCCTGTTTACTTTCACAGTTCACGGCCGCATTTGAAAGCGGTAATCGCGTATTATCCTCCGTCTCTGTTACTCTTGCTATATTCCGATACAACGTGTGTTCCTTTCCCATTCTACCAGTGATTTATAGCGTAAGGAGGTTTACATAACCGCACTGGCTACTTACTTCGTTAGTTGTTGTGCCAGTTCGTTTATCACGGTTACGATGCCATAAAGTAATTATTTTATCTTGCTTGTTCACATGCTGTGCACAGTTTTACATATTTTTAACTGAGAACAACAGTGATATATTCGTCATATTTATAATCAGCAGAACAACGTCCACTTGTGGACATAGGCAACTCCTAAAGATCGCCGCATTGAACCATCCCGCGTTGATTGGCGCTGATTTGATGAATTATATTTGAGGGTTTTATATGTCGTTCTCAGCTACACGACTAGATCCCATGGAAACAAGTATAGTTACATCGGTTAATAGTAATACTCTAGAATCCAAGATATTTAATGTCAACAACGACTTTATGAATAAAAAAAACAAGAACTGATAAAAATAACAGAAAACAACAAGGTATCAGCAAGGTTATCACTAAAAAGTAAAATACAATTTCAACAATGCATAATCTCATATATGGAGAGAAAAGTGTTTAAATTTGAATTCGAAAACGAACGAGAGATCAAATAAATGATTATCCAGGAAAATATCCAGGTTTTAGAATCGGAGTATAGTATTCATTACTAACAACCATATCGCCTTATAGTTAACTTACTGGACGGACTTGTTCAGGCAATCAATATGCGCCTCTTTAGAATGAAAATGTACCTATTCAAATGTATAGATGTAAACAAGTAGGTAAGTAAAGTGTTAACACTTTTATTGCTGAAATCACACGGTATGTGTTTTCTACAAGTGACTAATATGCGTCAACCCACACTAGCGCAGCGGCTGAGAAAATACAGATCTGTGTGACTCAGCATAGTCGTAATATTTTTCGAACGAAACGCATGTGCGGCGCAACACAACCGCTGTGTAGAGCGGCAGCACGAATTTTTTAGGTTAAAAAAAAGATCGCAGTCGTCGAAAAAAAATCGCAGTCAAAGTGTTAAGTCGACTGTATACAACCTGTAGTGTAAAGTTTCGGAGAAACGTTTATCTGTACTGGTTAAATGTTAACAGCATCACTGTAAATGTGAAACACTAAGCACTTTAATATGTATGGATTATCCTAACAAAATTGTCAAAAGATATCAAAGATTTATAGAACGCGATCAATGAAGATAATCTCAAGAGTTTACAAAGTAAGATAACTTTCAACACCAATTTGTAAGAGATATTTTCAAAAGGGCTCGGCTGGCCATCAATTCCAGCATTACCTAAATTGACAGTGATTTGGGTTATGGAATAGTTGCTGATTGAAGATTAAATTTTGAATAACGATAGTAAACAAGCGTTATCTGATTTTAACTAGGTCAGCAAAATATCAATTCATAGGTAACGTGTTCAAATAAAACTAAATCGCAATAACTGGTCGATAAAGTAATGCAGAAGCTAAAAGAGCGGATCGCAATTAAAATAGAAATTAGAAAACGAAACACTTTCTAGTAATTGACGCTTGTATACCCAGGGGTCTGCAAACGCATCGACGCGAGTGAATAGGCGAAACTAATTACGAAGCCAGCCGGCACATGAGTCGCTGGTATGGGCCATCGGCAACTGATAAATATACTGAGATATTAAACAATGATACAACGCGTGAAGCCAGAAAACTAATCATAATATTAAGACGAGGAACAAAAGCTTCCATATAACTTTTGATAATATGTTCTCGACTCTTTCTTATTATATTAGGTACATACCGACTGGGCTCCACCATCATTTTGTGCGGCCTGAAAAGAAAAAAATATTTATTAGATAAAATTAACTCAAAGTTCAATCAAAAGATTTTACAAAAGATGCGACAAAAATCAATAGATATACTGTATAAATTCTCAATGTAAAAGTATATTCAAAATAATATATTAACACGATCATGACTCAACACTCAGAAGTCGTTCTTCAGCCTCGTGTAAGAAGGCGCCAAGGATAGGCAGTGAATGCGTTAAACTATGCACTCGGAAATAGATTAAAAAGGCCGCGACATAGTTTTGCTGTCCCCTGCCATCTCGTCGACATAAAAAGGATGTGATTTATAACTTTGACGCGCTGTTTGGGTCTCTTTCAGTCCTACCATTATATCATCTGACTGAGGGCATGCCATTTAACACGGCGCTTTAGATTGATGTTAACGAATTATATTGTATATTTATCTGATACGCTTGTAGATAAACAAGCGTATCAGACACATTTTAATATTTTAGTAAAAAATACTAGCTAAAAGCCAAAAGTTTTTATTACTTTATGCAATCGTGACAAGCAGAAGTATTGACATTTAGTCAAACATTGTAACCGTGGTTAGTTATTGCTGTATTTTTAAACTTTCTATATTTTAGGTAATATGTGGCAATATGTATAAGGCCGCCCATTACATTACTTGTCGCATATAATGTATTTTTGTAATATTCTTTATCTGATGTACATAAAGAATTTTTGTACAGTATAACGTATCAAATCTTGAAAAAAAAAAAACTTTATTTTATACTTTTTGCACGATAAACTATATATAAAACCTATTCTAGAAAATTAATACAAAGGTGAACTTAACCCTAAAAAGACAAATTCATCAAGACATTATATTGTGACAAATATATTTTAACAAAGTCAACATACATTAAATATATTTGTATTTATTTAAAAACATGTACCTCTAACACGTAATAGTTTCGATTCTATGCAATAGAGGTCTCCCTTATGCTCCGATATCAATTAATACATACAATATTGAATCTATGCCATTCAGAGCACGAGTAGTTAAAACAATGACGCTCATTAAGCAAAGTAAACCAAGACATTCCTGTGAATTTCCATACGGAGCGATGACGTTATAAATACAAAATAGAAAAATCATGATTACAATCAGAACATAATTGTATAGGATATAGTTGTTGGATCAGAACTTTGTATAGGATACAATTGTGGACTGACTACCGCAAAAGTTAAAAAATGTGCGGAGGAGGTCGCTGACTCCGCTGCACAGTTTTTTAATCAAATCATATCAAGGTTAGGTTAAGTAACCTAATTATTTTGATGAGCGTCATCAAGGTTACCTAACCTTGATATGAATTGACGATTATCAGGTGGTAATTTACAAATTATTTGCTTTTTTTATATACGAATAGTCTATTCAGCTGTCTCCTCGTGTTTGCATGACGCATTTTTTTATTCACTTTGTTTTGTTAATCATATTCAAAATACAGCCGATGAGCGCCGAATCTAGCACAACCGATACACTGACAAATACATACATCTGAAATAATCTGAATTGAGCAGAGACCCACACAAATGTGACTGAACTTATAAATTTTTTTTCATCATCATCATCATCATCATCAGCCTATATTAGTCCACTGCTGGACATAGGCCTCCCCCAATGAGCGCCATAGCGCCCTGTCTTTTAATTTTTATTTTTATTTTTTTAGGGATTAGGATTTAGGGATTGGCCATACAAATTGACAAGTTTTCATAACAGTTACATTCATGGCTAGATGATGCTAGGACGATGCACAAGTGCTAATTTGTTTACACTAATCACAATAATATTATTTAAACGAAAAATTGGATATTCAGATGTTTGGATGGATGTTTGTTACTACTTCACGCCAAAACTACTGAAAGAATCAGGCTGATATTTTCCAGATATGTATATAGCCTCAAAAATCAAACATAATGCTAATTTTTATAGCATAAAATAGTTCCCATGGGATAGAAATAAACCTTTAAACGTTATCTTATCAGAGACAACGTGTGCGAAGCAAGTCCCTAAAGCATGTCATGTAATACTCGTATATTCATCGCATACAATCAAGGTTATACATTTTTTTATTTATTTAATGCTGGACAATTCACACAGCATTACCTAGCCCCATGGTAAGCAGAGCTTGTGTTATGGGTACTAGATAACTGATATACATAATACAATAACATTTCATAGATAGATATTTTTTTATTATACATAGAAAACGACCAGAACACCCGGAACAATTATCTGCAGATCGTACACACAATTGTTCCAAGGCGGGAATCGAACCCGCGACCTCGTGCGTCGCAGGCGGACCTTCGCCCACCGCGCCACATCGGTCGAAATAAAAAGCAATGAAGATGAATGAGTAAAAGAAATGGATTTGGGTAAGGGTGTCATGTCAATTTGAGCTCGAATAACAACTACACAGCACAGATGAATGTACGTTGAGACGTTGAACAACAAGCTTACTCGTATCATGATGTCAATGCAGAAAAGACAGAAAAATACCATCACCAACCTATGCTAGTCCACTGCTGGACAAGTGGACATAGGCCTCCCGCAATGAGCGCCATAGCGCCCTGTCTTCAGCTTGACACATCCAGCATCTACGTGCAGTCTTTCGCAGGTCGTCATCCCACCTGGTCGGAGGGCGTCCTACACTACGTTTACCGAGTCGTGGTCTCCACTCAAGAACACGTTTGCCCCAGCTGTCGGTTCTTCGCGAGATATGGCTGGCCCACGAAAAATATGATTGAACGCAATTATCAAAAAAAAAAATAGAAAGCTCAATTGTTTCTTTCGGTTGTTCATCATAATTTTTAGTACAAAATTATAAATGGACTAAAAAATTAAATATTCAATTACTTTGGAACAGTTATTTTTTTAGTTTTTAAGTTCATTTATTTGCGCACTGTACATATAATGTTTGAAATGATGATGTACCACGAAGATGTCTTCAGACCTTCGTCTTCGCACACACCGTCGTCGGGTCACTTTCCGTCAAGTATGATTATGGTAAAACGAAGGTACATTATACAATACAATACAAGAAAACGTTAGTATATACCAGATAAAGATCATTAAGTGCGACAAGTACAAAGGGCGGCATTATCACTAAAAAGCGATCTCTTATAAAAAAATCTACTCCAGCCTAAACGAAATAATTTTTGTTTCTGATTCTACTATAGACAGTCTCAGTAGTTAACACTTTGAGTGCTGAAAACGCACGGTATGAGTTTTCTACAAGTGACTAATATCCGTAAATCCACACTAGCGCAGCGGCTGAGAAAATACAGATCTTTGTGACTCAGCAGAGCTGTAATATTTTTCGAACGAAACGCATGTGCGGCGCAACACAACCGCTATGTAGAGCGGCAGCACGAATTTTTTTAGGTAAAAAAAAAAGATCGCAGTCGTCGAAAAAAAACCGCAGTCAAAGTGTTAAGTACGAACGACGACCTTACAAAGACCAATAGCGATAATCCCAAAAGGTTGTAGACGTTCAACTGTTCAGTAGAAACTGTAGGCGATCACTTCAGGGGTGACATTTTAATGCAGAGGTTGTTCGAGGAATTTAAGTTATGGTTTGAGTTTTTTTAATCGTGTCTCCGGTAAAGATTATTGAGGTGTCTTTATTTAACCGTTGGGATAGCTTAAGATATTGTCCGAGACCCCGCAATATCAACAAATTTATTATGTTATATTAATAGTGGGTATTAAGTCACAAAAACATTATATTTGAAAAATTAAAATTGAAAAATATCCTATTTTCTAAAAACTTTTATAGCTACGCCTATGCAAAATTTCATCTCAATCTTTTCAGTAATGAAGAAGTAACAAACATCCATCTATCATCCAAACTTTCACATTTTTAATATTAGTCTATCTAAGGTCGTCGACGAAGGGGGTCGATTCTTACGCCGTGACCGGATGGTCGAGAATCAACCCCCTTCGTTTGGGGGATGCATGTTCAATAGTGGACATCCGTCCACTGTAACATGCATCCCACCCAATGCTAAATTCTGATGACGTAACTAATTTTGTCACATTATTATTAATATTCTAAAAACGTAAAACTAAGTAAAACTCTTGTACCTGTCCAGTACCACGTGTTTATATTTTATAATCGATTAGTTTAGTCACTAATTACCCCACACAAAATTAAAAAACAAACAATCAAATTCCGAGCTCACTCAAATTCCATTTAAAACTCTAGTAAGAAATACTTCCAAAGTCCCAAGTAAACCTTCTCGGAAATAATGGGCGATAACAATTTTACTTATGCCGAAACAGCCTGCACGCATCTACTAGTCTCTTCGCGCGCCTTCGCTCGTTTAGTACCTGGCTGTTGCTAAGTATCAGTGAAGAATGTTTAATCAACTTAGTGCAGTCTTTCAGTTCGAAAATAGGAGGTTACCCGGAAAGTTTTACGGGAGTTTCGAAAATGTGTAATTTTATTGATTTCGACGTGCTATATCTGAATTTCAACTTTGACACCTCACCATCATCTTTGCCGTTCGCGCCGCCATATTGGAAAAATGGCGCCTTTAATTAAAGTAGCTATTTTTTCTATTTCGAAATTTGTTCAAAAACGTCAAAATTCAATAGCATTTATTTGTTTAGGCTTACAAAATAAGCACTTAGACAAGTCATATTTTATAATACAAATTATTATCAAATAAAATTATTTTACTGTTCACTTCAATTTTTTGTCCACTTGTAGAAGAAATGAAAAATAAACCACTAGTATGTTCATCTCTTCGGAAAGAGCTTATCGAAATCCTCAAATAAAAAATAACTCGAGTATACATTATATGCACCTCTACATAGTAACTACTTACTACCGAAGTACCGACTACTGTGTATGGTATCTATCAAGTATGGATGAGTAAAAGAACAGTCATGTCCTTAGCAATGTTTTGATGGGCGGTAAATTCCACTTACCATAATTTGGCAAAGAGCTCGTCAAGGTCGTCGAGGTCATTGCTACGACTCCAGCGCTTGCTACGCCATCCCATGGTCGCCTCACGTCATTCTTATCGCACTATCAACTGTGTTGGCCAGCCAAACACAATTTTCGCAACCGCTTACTGATAACAAACCACAATCGTTCTACATTTACGTATTTATCGGTACAAGCTATTCTTGTTACCATTATCAATTTGTTTTCAATTGATTGGTAATAGGAACTCATTAAATTAAAAGATAAAGAAATAGAATTGGCAGAATACTCTCGAAATAAAACATGAAGTTTGGAAGGAAAAAGGTCAGAGGCCTCGTTTGAAATTCATCATTCGTATTACGCAAGTGTTTTCTCGAATCCAATAAGCGTCACGAGCAGGCGACAGGCGCGTCAGTTATCAGTGGCGTGTATCTGATCCTAGGAAATACTGTTGGTTTAGGATCCCGATCACTTTTGACCGCATCCTGCCATGCCGCCTGTGGTCACAGCCCGATACAGGAATCGCGGGATATTCGTTTTACAGACGCTCCCACAACGAACATATTTCCCACTATAAAAACTTTATCGAAACTATTGCCACAAAACAGTAATAAAACTCACTATAAATGCATAAAATATAAACTCTACATACAATAGAGTCTAGAACATCGGTAATTGGGCAATGCCGCGAATGTAAAGTAGTTTTATTGACACGTGCGATATCAAACTCCCCGGCTGACTGTAGTGTGGTCACGTTTGTGTAGGTTCCTTGGGTCTTTTTTTATCATTTCAAATATAGTTTTCCATTGCTTTTGAACGCCAATTGGATTTTGTTAATGTTTTTATACAGTAAATAAACATCTCCGTAAAATTTACACACACAATCACATCACTTGTTATTTGCGGTTTGTTGTAAAATGATGTAATAAAAAAGTTAATATAAATAACAAATTGTAATACACTCCAAGACCACCACCGGCTATCTGCCATCACATCCCATGGAGCAGGTAAATTTGCAATTGCCCCAACTCTCTTCGGATAAGCTGTTCCGAGAAGAAAAAATATGCAAGCCATTTTGAACCTAAACAATGAACTTAGAATCGGATGAGTTGTGTGGAAGCTAATTTGTACTTTATATGCCGTATGAATAGAGTTAGTAATACTTTGATATATTCGGAATCCGTGCATAAGAATGTCGGAGATCTACAAAGACGATGCCGAAGAAAAAATACTTTAAAAGGCAAAATTAGGGAAACAAAAAAGATGAGATTCATCATTCTACACGATGTTGTTTCGCCTCCAATAATAATGGTTATAAAAGATGTTTGACGTATTTGTTTGAGCGCAAGTTGTGTCAAAGGTATCATATTCACAATTATAATTAGGCATAACATTACAACCGGTAAAGGTATAAAAATATTGCAAAATGAAATAACAATAACGAATTGCAAATTAGCCATTTACAGCTCACTGGCTACGCGTTATAAAGCGAGTCTTCGGACACGTGAAATAGGCATCAATATTTATTCCTATTCTAAATGTCACCATATGAAATTATTATGATTGGTCCGCTTTGTGCGACTATGAGTATCTTGCAATAAGCACGGCAAGCAAAGGCGCTTACAGTAATTGCATTTTAAAATGGTGTTCTCAAAGGAACTTCTCTCCATTCACGAAATGGTTGCTCGACTTAACTCTTTTTAGTCAGTCTGGCGGCGCAACGCCCTGTAATTTAGTTTTGATGAATTAGCCAAAACGACGGGATACTAATAATTGAGGACTTTCGGACATACGAAACGTGAACCGTTTGAGCCCTTCAATTTAAACGGACGCATCGAAAGCTTTTTGCTAATAAAATATGTTTTCTGGTGAAGCAAGTTCATCGGCCGTCGGATCGTATAACCGACCTTGGTCAAACACGGTGCGCCAACCGTGGCGTCTATATTGATAATTGACGAATCGTTTCAACGAACACAAAATAATACAATGCACAATTCATAAAGATTTTGTGTCACGGTTCGATATTGTCTGGGAGATTACACCCATTCTGTCACAAAGAAACTAAACGCTTACAATGTATTCGTAAAATAAAAAACCTGGTTGAGTAGCGACGAGGGAATTTAAAATGATAAACAAGTGAATGGTTTTACACATGAGAATGGCAATAGGAAGAATAACTGTAGTGTCTCATTAGTGGAAGAAGCGAAGCATGCGGTTGCACCGGCAGGGGCGCTATGGGCAGGCTTTGGAGGGCCTTATTAGTCGGCAGGTGGCTTTTTCTCTATTTTGTTAATTTCGAAATCCCTGAGAGATGCTAAAGTAGGTACTCAGCAACCCTAGCGTATTTATCAAGCACTACCTAAAGTAGGAACATTTGAGTGGGAACCAATTATTTGACAATTTATTTGCACTACTTCAGAGTACAAATTCGTATACTTTGAAGTCATGAGAGATTTAGACATTGTTCAGAAAACTTTTTCAGGTAAAATATTTAAACAAAAACGTAAGGAGTATTTGCGGTTTTACCTTTTAATATTCTAGTTTTCGTTTGGTCGTTTAAAAACTGATCTTCTTCAGACAGTTCTCTGACCTTAGCTTATTTTATTTGGAAAAGGGTCTATAAACGTAAAATTAGTCAGCCGAGATAGACAAAGGTAGGTATTTAATTGCTCGGGATAATGAGACGTTTTATATTCAGTTCAAAATATTTTTAGCAAATACTGTACCAGTAAAATGAATTGTATTTCGTTTAGTGTTTTATATTCAGACCATTTGGCAACTTAATTTTGTAATGTTAATTAGAGACGCCAAAAATACTTACATATCTGTAAAGCACATGTAAGTTGAAACTATAATTATGCTTCATCTGTACCAATTTGAATTCGAGAATAATCGAGAAAGTTCCGTGACGGTATTCCATGCTTCAAGCACGGATCTTGAAACTTCACACCCTGCGTGCGGTACACGGTAAAGCTCTCCACGACTTTATGATGAGCGAAGTGTGTAACTTGCTTAATTTCATATCCTATACTGTGGAAGGAAATAACCTAAGAAATTGTAAGGGTGTTGTCCCAGACCACATATTGATGCATTATTTTTTTCTTAGAGATTACCCCGAGTGTGAGGGCTTACGCACTATAAAAACAGAAACCTTGGTAAAATAAGTAATCGTATAAAATTTTTGTAACCTTTATACAACAACGTACCTAGTATGAAAATCTAGTACAAAAATCACAAAGTTTATGAAAGTTTCCAAACGATTACTTACAAAGTCACAAACGCACCAGCAGAAAAGAAAACCGAGAAGGTAAACGTGGATTCGCCTTAAAGTAGCGAGCGCTGTTGTTTATCCAGACTGGATAACTTTATTCCAGCTTGTAATGAGTTAGACGGGATTATCGCCGGAGTTGATTTATTTAGATGTTATGAGGGTTAAGAGCACGCTTCGTTTAGATTCAAATGATCATGATACATGTTGATGTAACGTTAACCTGAGCACTTTGCATTGAAGTGTCTTTTGAGCGCAGGCGTGCGACAGACAGAATAGGGATAAAATATTGTTTGCTTTTATAATTTTAGGTGCATAAGCTACTCAATGCTATGTTTGCGTGGTATAGTGTGTTTCTTTCCCTCTAATTGTGCACATGCATCCGCTTTCTATATACCCCGTATGTCTCCCAATAAGCTATGCTAGAAAAGACCCCCTAAGAGGAGCTTAACGCTTAAAACGCTGTTTCGTAAAATAAAAAAGATTTAGGTATGTAATGTATTCAATTAAGTCATCTAGTATAGTACCCATAATACAAGCTCTACTTAGTTTTGGGCTAGATGGCGCTGTGTGGATTGTCCAGCATCATTTATTTATCACACAATTAATGCAAACATGGATCCTAGTTATTGATAAAAAGTTATGGACTGCAAATTTTTATTTGCTATCTCATTTGTTGCCGAATCAGTAAATCTACGAGCATAATACCGGTATTAATATCGTAATGCACCGAAACACGGCTGATGTTTTAATGAATTGAACAAGTACAGACACGGCAGCGCGTGCGGGCATTTCAATATGGGCCTACTCTGAAAGGAAAGTTTGCTGGGTGGTTGCCGCATTGACGTCACTTTTTCATCGGGACGAAACCAATAGAATAAAATATGTTTAGATGGATGGATGTTTGTAAATTTTTCACGCCAAAACTACTGAACGAATCGGGCTAAAATTATGCATACATGTTGTTTGGAGAAAAAAATGGGCACTTTATACTTTATCTCGTAAGACAGTTCCCATGGGATAACAATGCGTGCGAAGTCGCGGTCACGATCTAATTATGAATAAGTAAAGAAAACCATAGAGCTTAGTGATTTTCGTAGGTTTTCTTTACTTATTCACTGTGGCGCTGACAATACTACTAACATTTTGTTTTTCAAATTAAAGATTGATCAGAAATCACATTTGCTAAATATCGTATTTATTAAGCTGATTTGACTGATATCTTAGTTGTAAATGTAATAAATATTTTGCTCCGTCATCCATCTGATAACTCATATCAAATCTACAATAAGTAAAATTTCCGTCGCCGAAATCAAAACCAAGTAGAAATCAAATTAGACTGCTTACAGAGTAGAACCCCTGCGAGCTTGCTGCGACCAATGACCACCCAAACCGACCCGACTGGTTACCGACCTTGCGTTGCTTTCGATTCACAAGCCATGCGTTTTGCTACCATTCCGCTCAAACCATGATAGGCTGGCAAACTTTCACTGTCAGTGGAGCTATCAATCCCGTTATAATTATAGCTATATCGTTACGAGTTATTATAGTATATTATCGTGCTCGGTGACCGTATAGAGGACGCTGAAAACGCAAAACTCAAGGATGTTTGGGTGCGGTCAGATACCTCGGGTATGAACGGATCTATTCCTAGTACATTTAGGGGACAGACATATTTTCATATAGGGGCAGAAATATTTTCATAGATACCAAAACTTTCATAAAAATCGATGCAAATCTATGTATACTAATTTAACAAAGAGAGATCACCAGAGCTAGAAGCTTAGACCTAGCAGTGGAAAATTTTAGTTCCATCATGCCAGATATGCTTAGTTTTATGTACCACTAGTTTCTGTCCGGGCGTTTTTCATAAAGAAACGTTGCAAATGTTATTTATATCCTATGGAAACTGATTTATGGGATAAAAAATTATATATAAGCCTCTTTTTCATGCAAAGCTCAATTAATTTTGAAAAAATTCTGTCCGATCCTTTCATTCGTTTTAGCGTGAAGAATTAACAAACCACTACCCATAAAACCCTAACCATCCATCCATACATCCAAAATATCGCATATGTATAATATTAGTGTAATATTAGCAAAGCTGCAGGAAGAGACTAGATAACGTATAATGGAAAGGAGTACATTTGATAAGGTCTTACTTAGGAAACAAAACCAGCATATCCTGAGAAAGCGTTCCACACTTTTCCCGGACAGATATTTCACGTAAGAAATACACATCCTTTCTGTAATGGCTTTATAAGAGGTTTTAAAAAGTATCGTTATCAAAAATACGTTTCATGATTTGCATATTAAACGTGGTATTCAGGTTAAATCTTATGGAGGTGTAATTAAAATGGGTTTATGTTTCCTTCCGGTTCGGACTTTTTGTTTACTTGCACATTTACTTTATCATCATCATCACCAGAATCGCGTTTACTGATATATATATACATATAGTCTTGCAAGATATATAAAATATCATTACTTACTACGCAAATTCTGCTAGGTACCCAAAATGAGCCTTGACAAAGATGAATTATCGACATAGTTTAATGAATTAGCAAGCTGAAGTAGCAGTTATATATATCGCGAAGAACCGACATCCGCTGGGGTAAACGTGTTCTTCAATGGATACCGCGACTCGGCAAACATGTAGGAAACCCTCCGGCCAGGTGGGAAGACGACCTGCGAAAAACTGTAGGCTGGGTGCGGCAAGCTGAAGACAGGGCGCTATGGCGCTCATTAGAGAAGGCATATGTCCAGCAGTGGTTTATTATAGGTTGATAATGATTATGATGATGTTGAAATAAGCCATGATGGGCCAATCACGGCCGATAGACAAAGTCACCATTTAGTACTGTCTGTCCTGATTCTGTCTTTATCTCTATATGTACAATACTATTAGTTCCAGGTGTAAAACGGTGTAAGCTATGCAGTCCGGTATGTTTTTTTACCAGAAAGGGGTAACGGCATCCGTCCCCAAGTGAATCAACTTTCCGACACGCGCCACGAACAATCGGTGCGAGGATTTCCAATCAAAATGCAAATCGCTGCTTTACATTCATACAGCTGGAATCTGGATGTCTGTCTATTGTTGTACCTATTATTTAATTATTGTTCTTGACAACTTTTAACTAGTTTATCGAGTTAGCGCGTGCAACAACACGCGACTTTTATAACTTTGAAAAACAGGTGTTCATTCTAACTTCTGAATCGAATGGAGCACTTCATTACACCAAGCATTAATAAAAAAGGAGTAATTAACAGAATCACATCACACTTATAATATAAATGCGAGAGTTTGGATGTTTAGATGAAAGGACGGATGTATGTGGGATATAAGCTTGTTTCTTCTTCACACCAAAACGACTGAAATGGATATTATGCAAATCCATTATATTATTATATAATGGATTTGCATACAAGTAAGTTCTAAGCCTCGAATAAAACATACTTTATATCCCATTAATCAGTTCCCATAGGATAGAAATAACCTTTAAACGTTTTCGTAGAAACAACTCGAACGACCTCCTGACCAAAGGGGCTCAACGGACCTCAATGAAATTTATCTGAGAGATAGACCTGGAAAAAGACGTAGGCGACTTTTTATCCCAGAAAAGTGCAAGCGAAGCCGCGGGCAGAATCTAGAATATATATACCTTATAAACATACCACCTACAATTAAATCGATAATACTGGACATGTTATAATTATAACAGCATCGTGTAAAGTAAAGGTCGAGCTTGTATTGTGGGTAGCCCTACAATACCAGTTGATGTACCAACCTACTTAAATACTTTTACAAATATTTTTCCAATTACATAAACCACCGTTGTTAATTAAAGATAATCCTCGTCAACCTCAATTTCCAAGAAGATTAACGAATATCTCAACAGCAATTTATCGCAAAGATCCCTGAGACCATTCACACTTTTACAGTCAATAAATTCTTATTTACAATGTAACAAAGTATAATGCCTCCAAATCCGAAATCACTGGCTGAAGTGCGCTCTTACATCTCTTACCCAAACTACACTTTTTAGTGGTACAGTAAGTAGTGAAGCGGCTATGTGTTGCCATAACAGAGGCAATTTGTCAAATTTATTACAGTACTGCTGCCCGGCAGTAACTTACAACCTATTTTAATGGCTCATACTATTTTTCATCCTTATTAAAAACTCATTCTCCGAAATATTGTATCTTGAAATATAAATTGGATTAGGAATTTATATGGGATATTGCTGCTTTTAACATTAACTCAAATTAATACTAAAATCAATTGACACACTATGAAGTTCTAAAGTAAATTTTGCTTTTACATATTTACTCCAAAACGAGAATATGACGCAATCATTTTAACTTTAAGACTTCTAACTATCTGTCCGTGGCGCCTCAAAATATTCATAAAGAGACATAAAACAAATCATCCTGAACGCGTCACCTCATTTTAATGAAACATTTAACTATCCCGTGAACTCGCGAAAGACAACATAACTTGTACTACTTTACGCGCGTTTCATCGTCGGAAATTAGTTTGATCGCGTGGCGTAAATCAGAGCCGGTGGAGACATTTATACGACACTATTGCAGACAGATACACCGGCGACAGTAACAGCTTCCTATATCATCAGCATCACGCTACAAGCAAATAAACTCACGAGGATAGACCTGAGGACATTATTCAGAAGGGTAATAACTAGATTGTTATCTACGTTCCTGCTAATTTAGGTACAGTTTCAGTTAGCGTCGCCGCGTCTCTAGAATTATAGTCTCTTCATTTGTTCGTAAGTATCTGGTGACTTCAAGGCTTTAGATGTAACTTGCCAAAATTTTCTTATTAATCCCAAGGAATGTATAAAATAAACTATTCAACTCATGATTGCGCTCTATCTCAAGATTTTGGTCTTGGCCTACATACTGCACGGCCACAAAAGAGGAAAAAATTAATACAGTGACATAAGTTACATACATTGCAAAACCATGTACCTGCGTTGCATAGGAATCTTGAGCAATACCAAAAAGGTTAAGACTTTAGTTCAGAGAATCCACGGCACCCAGCAACGTGACAAGTAAAATTACGACCTCACTTCCAAAATAACAGTGATTCTCAGCTATAAACCGCGAAGATTCGCGCGGGGTTTAGTACCGAGTTATCAGCACTTTGCAGTAAATTTGATTTTACACAATAAAGTATAAGGCACCTATCAATCACAGCGATCAGTGACCATTGGCAGTTGGCAATAACGCAATTTATTGTACACTAGTTACAGCCTGTGGTCTGCTGCATTGGGAGCACACCTTTATTATGTAGCGTCTAAACATCACTTCCCAGAGATGGATACATAGGACAGAATGACAGCGAAGTGTGCATAGAAGACACTATATGTAACTTAACGAATTCGAATATAGGTAATAAAGAAACAAAAATTTCAAACCACACTCTTTATAATATCGGAGATAAAATGTAATAAATTTGCAACGTTTTCAAATTTGTACAGTACATCAGTACAGAGCGTAAGGCCACGATAGGGTAAAGTTGGCGGCGCGCCAATGGCCACTACCTACTTCAATGTTTAATGCATTCGAGACTATTTCATTATACTTTGCAACATCAAATCAGCTGCAATCATTTTGTTTTATTACGAGTAAGTACTATAAACTCGAGAGATGTTTGTGCGCGGAAATAGTTACGATATATAGGAAAGACAGTTCACAGGATAGGCGATTTAAGAATTTCACGGCCATAATTCAATTAAAATACCTGTGTCTGCCAAAGTTATAAAATGAATGAACAAATTCAATTATTTTAGAAATACAACATAAGAAAAGTTCAGTACCTATAGAGTATCGCCGTTAAAGGAGATGAACAAGAAACTTATCCAATTAAATTGTGTATCTTTTGTAGCTATGACGTCAACTCAATTCCCAGTAAATAGATCCAGCAGTTAAACCAACCGCAGGACAGAAAAGTCATGCTATTTAAATAATTACAATCCCGACTTCGGTTATTAAAGGCCGGGTCGGGCGAGTTCAGCAATATTACGTAAATGGTCTCCTGTACAAGTAATCAAGACTCTTTCATTCTTGTTCTGACAAATATTACTCGATCTGAGAGCATTATGAAAAGTTAATGATGATCTGTTGTCATAATTAAAAATTTGTCATGAAAGAACTTCCATTCCTCGGCGGTTAAATAAAATTAATGGTTATAAACGTTAACAATTTTCGACGGCGCGGGGCGGCGTGTTTCGAGGTACTCGCTCTGTCAGCGGCGATATTTCAAGATAAGCTACTTCGCTGAACCACTACGCTTCGCTCCTGTGTTCCGTTCCCACGCGCCGATCGCTAACAATACACGATTATCAAGCCATTCAATAATAAACCCTTTCGAATTAAATATAACCAAAAGTAGCTCGGCATTACAAGTTTTGGAGACATTAACATTTATTTAGCTAACTTTGTGTGGTGCTTACCGTCGTTATTGCTGGCCAACTTTGTAATTGCAAATTACTGGTCTAATTGCTGCGCAAGTAGTCTACTAATTTATCAAGAATCACTGGCATTAATTTAGTTATTTCTTGTTTGTATTGAAAGTTGTACCAGGGTGATATAGGTCGGGAGAAGTAACGGGACTTACCTGACGCGCGGGGAGTGATTTGCTGCGGTCCTCGACCTGTACCCAAGTCTCGGGGACGGAGACCGTCTTGACCTCTGGTTGACGACTCGAGTCAGCCGCCGATACCGCTCTGCTGTCCTGGTACTCGGACCCCATCTTTGGTGGAGAATCGACCCTGAGCGGTATCTATACTTTGGTTGGCGATTTTCTAAATAGCCACTACACCAGCGTTTCCTACCATAGCCCATGTTGACGGTAAGCATTAAACTGATCGAAATAATGAAAAGCAATGACAAGTTAAACAAATTCGACGTAAACATCGCGAAGTTCGCGTTGCTAAATAAGCAATGGAACTGGCGTTTGCAATAAAATGAGCTGATCTCTCACAATTCAAAGTTACTTGATACATCGCTGCGCACGGGCAGAGCTTGTGAAACAATAGTCGTGCTCGCTACCGCTTTACGACCGACTTTAGACTTCGAATGATAAGCAGATGTTGAAACAAATTGTGGATTCATGACTGAGCTATTATTGAGATTATATATTTACACGTTTCGCGAACAAAGATTTGATTCGATTGATCCTATATAATACCGCTTATTCCACAAGCATTATATTTTTAAAGTTGTTAATAAACGATCATCTAAGCTTGCGCGTATGAATTTGCGTCTTTTCTAACACTCTTACGCGGACCTCTTAAAATCATTACCAAATATGACAGCCGTTCCGATCTGCTATGTTTATAAGCGGAAGATGTAAGTGTGACGTCAGGAACCCGGTGTAATGTAGGTGAGGCGCGAGCGCCGGCGAGACGCACGCACGCAAAGGCATAACGGTACAGCTAGTCAACACGGCAGATCACGGACCCAACCGGATGCGACGCGCCATCCGGTCACATATCCATTATTGACTATACTTTTGGCAATTGTGTTGACAACTCCGCCATTTCTGTCTTTAACTTAACCGAATAAAAGCTTTCACCATAATTTATAAGACCCTGAATAATGTAGTCGAGATTAATGATACTCACTTATCAAAGTTTTGAGATGCTAATCTGATAGCTTGTTCAAATCGTGTCGCAAGTTTCGCAAAGACAAATTGCTTAAACAAAAAAGCTTCTAATAAAAAGTAGTTGATGATGATGAACGTCCCAGGTATTGACCGTTACTGAATGTCGTTCCGGACACGACCTTGGCTGTTGTACGTTGAACTCCATGACAAAAGAAAATCACGGAATATTCCAACATTTCTATTCCGTAGCTAAGAATACATTCACATTATGCTGGACAGCATGTCAATCAGCTCATTCAATTGGTCTCGCTCGGCGCCATCTGATAATTGACGGTTCCTTCCTTTTTCATTCGGTTCTTTTTATTGCAGTGCTTCTTCTTAACTTCACAATCAATTTGTTACAAGTAACAATCAATTATTTTCTTGAAACCAGTATAACAGTAATCATGACTTGCAAAACAATGATACTAATTATTACATCAGGCAGGGTGGTCTCCGGTAAAGCGTAGTCATAATTTTAAAGTTTCAGGGAAATCCTAGTGTCTTCATAAAATTTTACGGCATACTAAATTTCCCTTTATTCAATGTTCAAGGATTGGCTGAAGGGCAGACCATAAAGAAACCGCTTAAAACCAACAAAATTTTTAAATCAAAGTTATTTATACTAATAACGTATTACCTAATCAAATCAACGCAAAACAGCAGTCAATAAATCAATGAAACTCTTAAAAGTAATGACGATACGAAAAAGTGATAATTTATAATGATGATAGACCATTAGGCTAATGATTTATGACTAGACTATACCGAGCTGTGATGCGCCATGTTTGCTTACCGCATACCAGTAGGCACTTACTTGATTGATGCACCAAAGCAACTATTTAGATAAGCAGCTAAGTGGTACCTAGTAGATAATACTTTACATACTCAATAGGTGATAAACAAGGAAACTCACAGAGTAGGAATAACAAGGATAATAAACAATTTATCCAATAAAACAATTATAGAAACGCTGACAATATCATATTCCACAAACCAATATATCAACTAGAAATTTCGAGATTATTTAACGAAAACGAATAAGCAAATAGAACGACGGCAACATTAAATAAGACACATGACACTGCCTTCGTATCGAATTATTTATTATTTTCCAAGGATGTAACTCATTGGAAGTGGATTCGAAGTAGTGATTTACCTTTTTATCGTAGATTGGGTGACTGGGATGAGATTTATTGTAACGTAATACGTCATGAGTACTGAACCAATTCTCCAAAACGGTTCCTTTCTGCTTAGTAGCTAGCTCTTGTAATCAATTATCGTTTAATTTACTTTTCACTTTAGAAGTTTTTTCATCGAACTCTAACACTCGAAATGTCGGAGAGAATGACAAGATTCGACTATGTGATAAAAATAAACGTCCATACAATTGATAGTCATAATTAAACACGGAGACGACCAATGTGGCGCGGTGGGCGAAGGTCCGCTTGCGACGCAGGAGGTTGCGGGTTCGATTCCCGCCTCGGAACAATTGTGTGTACGATCTGCAGACATTTGTTCCGGGTGTTCTGGTCGTTTTCTATGTATAATAAAAAATATCTATCTATGTAATGTATTGTATTATGTATATCAGTTATCTAGCACCCATAACACAAGCTCTGCTTACCATGGGGGTAGATAATGCTGTGTGAATTGTCCAGCATTATTTATTATTTATTTATTTATTAAACTAATAGAAACTACCGAAATGCATATGAAATCAGTTGGTTAAGTTGCCAAGTAGGATAATTTCAAAGTAAAGTAAGAGCAATCATTCAGTGCCATCCCTATCTTATAGAAGTGAACAAGTTTCTGGAGCCGCACTAGCGACAACCAGTGAAATGAAATCCTAGAGAGCACCTCAATAAATGGGTAAACATTTATCTAACGTTGAGCAGTTAATACCAGACCGGGCGTCGCCTTCTGCCCGGATTACGTAGGTACATTAAATATGTCCACTTATTTGTAACGCAAAACCTAACTATTTGGTACGCAATCACGCTTTTAATTGGATTTTGAATTGATACAAACTCTGACACAAATGGGTGTCAGAGTAGTGTGCATAGGACCATATTTTTGAAACTATTTTCTTGCAAAACTTTTTTGTCAAAAGTCATTTATAACAGGTTAGTTATCATGAATAGATTTTTGTGTTTTCGTAAAAAAAACTTTCTTGCGTCTTTAGTTATTCCGTGATGGCGCATGAAACTGAGCCGAAATATTGAAAAAATAAAAAATTCGATCATGGTAAACAACCCTTTATAACTGACTTTTGTATGTTCTTCTATTTTCGCTAACAGGCTTAAAATGTGTCTTAACTTTATGTTTATGTATTTAAACATAAAACACATATTTTTTGGTTAAGAAGTCTTCGGCTATACCTACTCTTTGCAGCTCATTTTGCAGTATTGCAGGAAATCCTCGCGGGTAGCTTACCTTATGTTGCATGCCATTGGGCTCTATTCTAGTCTTTGTTCCGTTTATTCCTCCTCTACACAACAAAGCTACGTCCTACTTTTAGATAAAAACAGAAATAACTGTCCCCTTTCCTTTTGAAATTGCGAGGTGTTCTCTTATTTCGCTAAATTCGAGGACACTATGAAATCCTACGCACTCAATATGAAGCGTCCCACATAAATAATTTGTCTCATACCCTAAATCTCAATGACAAGATTGAGAATATAAGGCTATCAGTTCAATCAACTGCTGGATGCGTCAAGCCGAAGACAGGGCGCTATGGCACTCATTGGGGGAGGCCTATGTCCAGCAGTGGACTAATATAGGCTGATGATGATGAGTTCAATCAACACGTGTTAAATTAATGGGGTCTTATGAACCTCATTCATACTTTAGTCTAGATTCTGATTCACTTTGTTTTTGGTTGAGTATTAGAGGGAGGTTTTAGAACATTGTTAACTGTATAAGACAGCAAGACCAATATCTACATTAATTACTGAATGCTGAAGGCTGCTGTATATTCACGTGAAGCCGCGGGCAGACGGAAGGTCAAAATAAAGCGCAAGAGATTATATCAAAACTTTCGCCTTTGATAATTGTAGTAGGGTCATGAATGACAAGGCTGAGAATAGAAGGCGGGTCTATCACGAATATCGATAGAATATTAATTGACGTGTAGGTATCAGTCGAAGATGAGCCATCATCGAAGTCACGAGGCCGTGGGAGCTAAGGCCAAGTCAACGACCTAATTAACGTTCCTTAATAGACAAAGAACTCATTAAATGGAATTCAGTGAAAGTAATAGTTCGACAAACACTAAAAATTAGTGTATAGCTATAGTATGAACCTGTTATGGATCATATAGGTATCAATCCAGATGTCGCCAGAACGAAACTAATTCGAGAACACTAAAAAGTTGCGTTCCCTTTATTAGTGATCGAAATAAAAAGGATACCATGATTTTTTGTTGATGTTTATTAATGTAGCAAAATTTTTGCTACATCTGTTTTATTGACCTCCTTGTTTGTTTTCTCCATTTGGATTTCCTCTACTAAGTTTAAGAATCTTTAGAATCAGAACTGTAGTTCTAGAAGATTCACCTACACTTAACCTACCTTTTATAACTTTGTTTGGTGTATATTTCGGTATCCGAAATTCGTAGAACCGCAAATCCCTATACCGTATTGTACACGCTATTAATCGCATGATCCCGAGCAATGGAACACCGATTCCACTGAAATTTACTGTGTTTAGTAACAGTACAATACGATTCTGATATTAAGCAAAGCGGCAGACTATAATCCAACCAATCAACTCTTGGAGATTGGATGCGAATTTTCACATGCCCTTGCTGATTGGTCAGCCATCGACATGGAATAAAGTGATAAAGAAATTTCTAAATGCAGACCTACACCGATAATGTCCAATTTACTTGTTCGTACATTCTCAAATCTCTCGTATATCGTCAAGTTGGAGTGGGACTCTAATGCGCAAGTTAAGCCTTTCCGAGAAACTTGGCAGACGTTGCCTTCTTTTTGTTTTAAACGCTATACCCCAGCTCTTGTCGAGTTTGCGAAGAATTCGAGCCATTATATTCAAATACGAGTTTAAAAAATGCCGTAGTTGTAGGGCAGATGTTTAAATCGGTTTAATATATGTTATTCATCTGATGTTTTACTTTCATTGAGGTTTATAAAATAAGTATGTTGATAAAAAATAACAAGACGACCGACACAAACTCTATGATGGATGCAATTTGTATAATAGTTGTAGATGAAAATACAGGCTAAGCCAGACATAACTTGTGAACAAAGAAGCAGAGATTGTATTATTTACATTCATTTTTAATACAATATGAAACAGAAATCCTTATTCAATCAAATCTATAATTTCCCACGACATAGAAGAAGACGGTAACTTTGCTAAAACGTCGAAAAATATACGCATTGAGTTTACTTGACGTAATCATAGAAATGTAGACGTGACGTAGGGTTTCTGACGCGTTATGGGGTAGGTCAGTCAACATACGTATAGAAAAGTATTGATTTAGTCTAGACAGGTTTAGGTGGTTAAAGAGACTAAACATCAAATTCAAATGAAAGTGAGTTTAAAAGAAAGGTAACTATTACGATGACTTTCAATATCTTTATTGAATAACTATTAGATCTATGATAATCAATCAATCATACCTAGCTCGAACTTCGAAGCTGCTAACGTAATTACTTCGCGTCGCGACCATGGCACTCATATATCATGACAGTAAAAAACACGTTAAAACTGTGATAAATACCAATACCGTTATCGAGTAGCCAATTAACAGGTTAAATATTCATGGAGCAGACGCCCCTCATGATATTGCGGGTGATATTATTTAAATGATAGGTTAGTAGGGAGTTAATCACTGAATGCATACCGACCCCCGCGCAACCACCCACTCCGTCACAGGAGGTGACGGAGTGGGTTGCTTTGCTTTACACTGGCGTACATTCGAATGAATTGAAGGAAAATGCGAGTTGTCGCATGATTTAACACATATTCAAGAATGCTAATAACGCACATGTGAAGCTGTAGGCGCATGTGCCCTGTAATTCATCAGCGGCGCGCTTTTTCAGGTCGCACCGGTGCGGTGGTGCAGCCTGGCAGTGAATGTGTTACCATCACGACGTTTGACGACCTCTGTAGCGCGGTGGGCGAAGGTCCGCCTATGGTGACAGGAGCACCACGCTGCATATCCCAGTAGAGATAGGTTATGGATATTTGGTAGTTATAGCTAAGGATCGATCAGCTAAAGGACAATTGGCTATTGTGTGTTGACGCGAGATGGGAAGATACTATGCATTTACGCTAATTGACCGATTATAGCAGTGAATGCGTATAAAAGATCGGATATTTGTCTAATAAATTGCAAAATGGTGAAAGATCTCAAGAGTAAGTCAAAAACCAAATCTGATAAAAATCCGAAACAAGATTTTTGAAAATGTTCACGATATTGAACATTCTAGGTCTATTTTAGGAAGGAACGTAACTCTTTATTAAATAATATATAAGAACAGAGCTTTTTATAATATAATATTTAAAAACCTTTTCTAGCGCAAGGCAAGGGATTATTAATTTAAACCTACCACACAGGTATGTGTTATAAATGCAAATCTAAATGAATACCTTGTCAAGGATAACCTTAGCAGACAACAGAGTAGGTACAGAAGGCTAGGAAAACAAAGAAGTCAGCAAGGTCGCATTTCAATAATAAATAATGCACTCTAACTAAGTGGCATAAGGATCTTTTAGGAATAGCAGGATCTTGAACAGATGTTTCAAAGTGATTTGAATTCAAATGTGATAGATTGAAGGACAAAAGACAAACTCCAGAAATTGAAACTATGGGACCCGAAACTATATAATCACGGTCCTTTATCGGCCTTATGTAAATGTGGTGATTTTCCATATTGAAATGCGTTATGCAATCGAGTTTAGGAAACCGCAATATACATATAGCAAAGGTATTGCGTTTTGTTTAAGCTGAAATGGTTCGTTGTTTTTTTCGTTGTTGTCGTCGGCTGCCGCTTTGAATTTTTTGCTAGCGTTAATTGAGATGATCAATGCTATAAATCACAACACCCGGAATAAAAACCTGCAAGTCATGCAAACTTTTCATAACAGCAACTCCTGTGTATCTTCCTTTTAAAATTAATTAATAATGCTGGGTAATTCACAGCATCATTTGGCCCCGAACTAAGCGGAGGTTGTGTTATGTGGTTTTGTATTGTTTATTCCACCTCGTAGGTATATATCTATGTTACACTTAATGTTGTTAAGTTCTATACATGATTTTCACTTTATCACAGACATACTTTTGTCATGGGACACTATAAGAGACACTATAAGAGATTGTACAAAAAACAGACAGACATGCCTCATCTAAACGAAATAAAAATAATAATCATATGTCACAGTAAAATAAATAATAAATTAATTAAAAGATACGTCAAGGTATGCTGCTGTAAACTATACAGAAAATATTGTACAAATAACATAATAAACAAAGAAAATAATTATGAAATAATATCAGAAATATAATTAATTTAAATTCACATGGTAATAATGCTGCTGTATCTAGGCATAGATGACTGATATAGAGGTATAAAAACCATTTAATATGATACAAGGATGATAATTGTTAGTAATCATAACAGAAATACTGATCCAAGTTCACTAAAACCGAGCTTAACGTTGAAAAGCCATATAATCTGCTTAGCATCCAATTTAGCCCATTAGCTGTGACATGGATCTGTGAGTGTTGCCACTGAATATTGAAGTGTATTCCGTACACGTGATGTGTTTGCTCGTGTGAGTAGAGTAAACCTTCTGTGCCTGCCTGAATCCCTACTATGGTCGCAGAATAATCAGATATGGTCTCGAACTCATAACTCTTTAACTTACTTGCTTAAGGGGCTTCCGGAGGGACGAATTCTTCATACAAACGTAATACCAAAATGATTTCCAATTCAAGCATATTTCCACTATAATATTGTATTATTTGTATTTGAATAGTATTTATCTAGGTTCCTAAATAGTTTTTTTTTTCAAAATACTTACCTAAAATTAAATGAAACCCAATCGCATTTTGCACATTTTTATGCGAAAATGGACAAGTTTTCTTGCTATTTGTTTCGGGTTAAAAACATCAATATCTTACGTTTTATTTATTAAGGAACATAGCTTATATTGTCTAGTTACAGAATATCAATACTTTGTGAAGAATACAAAAAGTTTTCATTCATAATTTTTGGTATTACGGAACAAACTACATTTTGAACGGCTAATATTGCTATCGCGCACGCATGGGGCGCGGTGCAAGGGTTACACAGGGACAGCAATATTCGGAGCGATTTTTGCAAGCCAGGGTCGCCAGACCCTTAACACTTTCATTGCTTCAAGGTTCTTAGTCCCCAGTAAAAGTTATTGATACTGATAAATATAGCCTCGTTGATGCTAATTCTTGATCCTAATGCATGTTTATAGCCATAGAATAGAAATAGAAAGTGAATAATAATAGAAGAGAAGGACTATTCATAGTTTTCAGCCTTCCCTAGTCCTTACTCTTCTTTTCTTATTATTCTCAAAAAAATTAGTAAACTATCATAGTTATTAACAGACAAACCATTAATAACGGGATATTTACCATGATTTGATTTTTGAGAAAAACATTTAACGTGACCATTGGTAGTGGTAACGGTCGTAGCAAAAGACAAAAATATGGATAGATCAGTACCTATGCCTGCCAATAAAAACTTACTCACAGTGCCTTTAGTTATTCCGTGATCATGGCGCATGAAACTGTGCTGAAATATTGGAAAAATAAATTATCAAATCATAGTAAATATCCTGTTAATTTATAACGGGATATTTACCATGATTTGATAATTTGGCTTTAGGCTTAAGTAGTAATTGTAACATAAACCGTCGTAAAGTAGTCAAAAAGCATCTTAATATTACTTCTAACTACCAGCAGCTTTGTATACGTAAGTTCACTTGTGAAGTGAACTTCATACGTCAACAAATATTTTCAACTCGTGCATATATTTTTTAGGGTTCCGTAACTTCCGTACCCAAAGTAAAAACTTCGCGTTCCTCCGTCGTCGTTAGTCCGTCTGTCACCAGGCATCTCATGAACCGTGATTGCCAGACAGTTGAAATTTTCATAGCTGATGTATTTCTGTTGCCGCTATAACAACCAATTGCTAAAAACCGAATAAAATATATATTTAATATTCCCATACATACAACAGACATGTTTTTTTTTTGCAGTTTTTGTAGATAATGGTATGGAACCCTTCGTGCGAGAGTGCGACACGCACATGGCCGGTTTTATTTTTGGATATTGTGATTGTGACAGCCCTGTACCGTGTTGTAGCTCCTGTCACTGCCAGAAAACAACGTGGAAAACTGGAATATTTAGAACAATGGATATTGGACTTTGATAGACCAAAAATAGAGCTTGGTTTGATTTGTTTAATACTAAAAATAAATCCAATTCTTTGTGCCAAAACATTCTTTATTTCCAGGTTGCGCTCATTGTAGTTGAATTTACAACATCGAGGTATGAATAAAAAAAATACTGAATTTCAAAATATCTATGTAATTTACCTACCTAAAGTATGCATTCAGTATATCAGTGATCTAGTACCCATAACAAAAGCTCTGCTTTTTTTCTAGATGCTGTGTGGATTGTTGAGCATTATTTATTTATTTTAGATAGATAGATAATTCTTTATTGCACACTAAGTATAAAATGACAATGTAAAATAAAAACTTTAAAAAAAACTAGATACAATTGGCGGTCTTATCGCTCAAGAGCGATCTCTACCAGACCACCATGGATGGATAGGATTGTGGACAATACCAGGGGATCTGTGTGCTTCTAGGTTATACATATATTATAAAATAAAATAAAATACTTATAATACTTACGTGGAAATATACTACATACATATCATTAAATAGTTTTTTTTTATTTTTTATTCAGACTTATTATATTTTAGTAGATGCACAAGACATAATAATTATATAAATTTCAAGGCCAATGGTATCGTCATTGTTGATGAAGGAAGAAACTGTAGATCATCCGTCCATATTATGAAAGCTTGCGCAGTCATAGATATATGCTTGGGAAACGTTTATGCATTAGAAAAACGTTACTAAAGTAAATTTTGGTTGCCAGTTGCCTGGAAGAGATCGCTTCTAAGCGATAAGGCCGCCCATTGTACTTATCGCGTGTAATGTCTTTTTTGTAATGATCTGCATCTGGTAGTATAATAAACGATTTTTGTATTGTATATGACTCATCAAACTTTCAAAATACGGGCCTAAGAAGTATTTCAATACCTACGCGTCTCCGGAACTCCGGATGTATGAATTAGGGAAAACAAATCTTGAAACCCCTTTTTTAAACAAATGCTTTTAAAAACTTGAGAGAGTACTTGAGGTACGACAAACTGTTTCACCAAAACACTTTTTGCACTAGCCCCTGATTATTTATTCCGGTTTGAAAATGCACTTGTGCACGAAACTTGCTCTCTATACATCCAGCCTCACCGGGAGATATTAAAGCGTGGGTGGGCAGGGTGGGTAGGGTGTACCGCCCACCCCCTGGGCCTACGCGAGTTTGCATCGGCTTTAGTTGTAAAATAGGCTTTATAGTGGTGGTTTTACATTTAAAATCGAGTGGGTGACGAGACCGCACACTCGGAGGTACTGATAGCTTTTGTCATCTAGGTCCTGAAAAGAATGAGTGTTGCTGGTAGAAAATTGTTATAAAAATAATGGACTTCAGTACACTTTTGGTAACATTTTTTCTACTCTGAAAGTCTCTTTGAACCTGTCTGCTAATAAATCTTTCGTCTAATTTTGTAGACCAGCATGTTAACAGTGTGGAAGTGAATTTCCTACATAACTAGAAGGATGTGTTATACCAGTAGAGAGCTTGTGTACCTAGAGCCTCCTATCCCCTACTGAGTTCCCACAGTCGTGACATTACATTCAAGAGCTTAAATAATTGGAGTAAAGTTTAAAAGGACTACAATGAAATGTTATTTTTTGTAATTGACAAGAAAAGCAGGTGCCTGTGGCGAGTCCTAAATCTAAAGCTAATGCCACACTGCAAAGAGCCTCGCATAATGTTAAGAGCCAAGCGACTCGCATAGTGACTGATCTTCAGACATGCACCTAGCTAGGCGCATCGCTCAGTATGGCCACTGCTATAGTATGCAATACGTCTATCCCTTAGGATCACTAAGTCGCTTGGCACTTAGCAGTAAGCGGGTCGCTTGGCTCTTAGCAGTAAGCGAGTCGCTTGGCTCTTAGCAGTAAGCGAATCGCTTAGATCTAAGCATTAAGCTAAGTTCTTTGTAGTTCAGCATTAGCCTTAGCGGTACAAATGATAAGCATACACGAGAACTTCAATTGACATTACTGTAGGCGCACAAATTATTATCTCACCCACTTGCGACCTGAAGTAAAACGTCTACAAGTGGAGTTGCTGTAAGCGCAAACTGTAGGCTCATCTGCGTCCCCACTTGCAATCTGAAAACCTCCCGGCGACTAATTTCCGACAGACTAGTGCGCTTCTTCGTGCATTTATATTTTATTGACGACATTGTGGATTTGCGAAATGATTCGTTAAGATAATATTCTACTATCTTTACTGTGATAAGAGAAATGAGTTAAGAGTATGACCGGTCTGAAGTTAAAAGAAAATAATCTATTGTATCCTTAAAGCCAGTGACTATACTCCGATATATAATCTAAGATAATATGAATTAAAACTTAACAAAACCTGATAATGATAATAAACAGAAAACAACTAGGTAACAACAAGGTCATTACTAAAAACTAAAACACAAACTTCAACAATGCATAATCTCACACGTGGAGCGAAAAATGTTTAAATTCTTCGAGTTCTCTCGTTCGGAAACGAACGAGAGGTCAATTACATGATTCATCACATCATGCTAAAAAAAAAGCAAAGCTTACATTCATGATAGCTTTCATAACCAAAAATTATGGCGAGCTTCTGTTCTTTGCTTCGATGATACCAAAGTACCAATATTCCATGGGTTTCGTAACCCATTTGTATACATAAAATATCCAGATTTATGAATCTGAGTATAGGCTGTGACCATAATTTAACCTCAAATAATGCGTGTGGTGGACGCATAATAAAGAATTATCCATCTATCTATTTATATGTGCTGATGAGGAAGGATCCTGAAGATTTGAAAGCTTTTGTGAAGAACTGACAATTTTAATAATTGGTACTTACTATCATATAATTGGTGTGGTGCTTCTTTCTCGCTACACACCACAGTGTATGTTGTGAGTTGTGACTTGAAAACTCGATGTAATTTTTTTCTTCCCCGTATCGTGACGACTTGTATAGTTTGTTTACATACCTGAAATGATAACAGATAATATTAAAAAGGCGCTCAAACAACAGCTGCTAAATTATGATGTAATTCGTTTTCCAGCGTAAGGCAATTTCAGATTATTTTAACAACATAGTAATTAGAACAAGTTTTTCTTGATTGTTATATCCATGGTATGTTGTGGGTTTCGGGTCATATCAGACGATAAGTGGACTCAAAGATTTGTAATTTATTTAAAGGTAAACCAGAAGGATAAAAATGTCATAATAAATAAAAATGCTGGACAATTCAAAAGACATCATCTAGCCCCAAGGTAAGCAGAGCTTGTGCTATAATTACAGACTAAACAAATGATTCTTTAACATTATATTTAGCTTAACAAAGATTTAATTCTGTCAAAAGCGTGTCGGACCACGCACAGTAAGTACCCTAGTTAACACTAGTTTTTTTCGCCGTGAAAATCTACGGTTTCCATAGTGATAATTCTGTCTGTCATCTGTGAGTGAATCCAAACAACCACTCACAGATGACAGAATTATCACTATGGAAACCGTAGATTTTCACCGCGAGAAAAACGTCTGTTAACAAAGGCCCTAAGGGCTGCCCTTGCAATTTGATGTGTGCCCATGTTTTTATTCAACTAAATGCTTTTCCTAGTGTACGCTATACATAAAGTTCAGCATATATATTATTTATTTTTTTACAAAATTTTGGAGAAACTTACAGCTAGGTTTACAAATGAGGTACATATATAGAACATGCCTGGAAAGACCCAGTGTATGTTTGCTGACGGCTAATTAAAAGCTAAAAATATTATAGCTAGCTAAATTATTATTTATAATGTTAATAGTACGTGATAGTAGAAATTCAAGCGATGTATTTAAGCTATACTTGTCGAACGGAAGACAGAAGACGTTAGGATTTCTTTTCTTTAGGATACTCGTAGAATGATGACGATTCTTTGCTAATGGCAACTGTGTCTGGTTGGACACTTTTCTGACAGTGTCAAGTAATGGAAAATAATTGTAAAATCAATGAGTTATTAAATTATGATAATTGTTTGATATTTTCACCAGAGTCTAGTTCATTATCTAGCATCTGGCTTCGTAATGATATATTGTATTATCTTTTAAGAATTATAGTAGTGTATTATTGTAAATTTTATTACATTGCACGCCCAATAGGGCAGAATACATTGTGACATCTATTACTTATAACAACTTTTATAACATGTATTACAACCAATAAATGAATTTTGAATTTGATGTCTTTTTGACATTGACACTCGGACGATAGACGGTAAGACGGACGGACGCAAAGTCAGACTAAGCACGGTCTACATCATGTTTTCTGTTCATCATCAATTGTCATCAGTCTGTATTAGCCTATTTTTGTTCAACATGAAATTTATTCAATCAAATTTCTACAACTACAGAGAAGACAGTTCAGTTTTAAATGGCAGTAATTTACGAGTTCAGCTGCCGTTTTATCGCAACATCACTGTCTTCAGCTCGTACCAACCAGTGATAAGTTCCACCACGGCCTTGTCTGTTTGACCTTTTTGTTTCGCGAGCTGGAGTCACAAATTACTGCGATGCAGGTTATGCTGAGCTGGATCAATCCGTTCTTATGATGATGAATTGGATAGTACGCCATTAAATCACATCACCCTAATAGGTATATAAAATACTAGCGACGATGATGCATGTATTATATACATATAAACCTTCTTCTGAATGTGAATCACACTATCTATTAAAAAAACCGCATCAAAATCCGTTGCGTAGTTTTAAAGATCTGAGCATACATAGGGACAGACAGACAGCGGGAAGCTACTTTGTTTTATACTATGTAGTGATAGTTCAAAATCAAATTACTTTGTCAAGTAGCTGCATCATTTATGAATTATGACAAATTATTGTATTTATTTTGTCATTTTGTTTTTTAGCTTACTTGTTTTTTTGTTTTTGTAATATTTGGATGGGTGGATAGATTGTTTGTAACTTCTTCACGCCAAAAATACTGAACGGAACGGGCTGAAAAAAAGGCTTTTGCTCTGCATTGAGAATATATTTAATAATACCAAGACTGAACTAGCTGTTCTTCTATACCTGGAGGTATACCCATAAAGCTAGAAGTAGACTTAATTAAGCATTATGATTTTACATAAAACGTGCGCGTGAGCTGAATAACTGATAGGGTCTGGGACAAGCAGGTGGGCCGGCGATTAGATGGACACCCTGTATAGTCGTCTGCAACACCAAGGTTTTACTACAACCTGTATAAGTAATGAGTACTTCCTTTTTCATTGGCACATGTACACTTTAGTACCTTTTCATAACAAGGAACGCTAATTCGAGTGGTTTAGTAGGCAAGTTAAGTTTAAAGCGACAAAGTACCAAAGTGTAGATACTTTCATATCGTACTACATGAAGCAGACTGTATTTTACTTGTAATATTGTGTACCTTTATGTAGGTACTTAATTTGATAAGGAACTATCTAGGTTTGTCCTAGACGGTTCATAAGCCTAACCAAAAAAAAATGTATTACAAAAATCAATATTTTATTTATTGCAGTCATACCACCTCCTCCAATTGACTATACTCCAATTTATTCCAAGATATTTTGTGTCAACAAAGACTTTTTTTGAATGAAAAAACCTTACCTAACAAAATCTGATAGCAATAGCAGAAAACATCAAGATAACAAGCAAGGTTAGCAATTAAAACTAAAACAGGGTGTGGTGTATGCACAGATGTGCAGAGAAAATTGAAAACGAAAGAGAGATTAATTAAATTATGAATAAGAGCTTCAAAATCTAAAATTGTTTCGAGTTGCTAGCTTAAATAGTTAACATCAACATTCCTTTGTATACTTTTGATAAAAATACAAATAATATCCAGGCATTACCTTCGCAAATAATATTAGTGTGATTAAACACATGCAACCAGTCAGGGAACAGATAAAATTTAAACTAGCAAATGAATAAAAACGATCATAATTCCGTTAGCTTAACACTTTTAAAGGGCGACTAATTTCTCGGCCAGGGCGGGCGGGGGTGGGAACACCTACATAATACTTTCAAACCAAAGGTCAACGGGTAAACTTTGCATCAACTCCTATTCCGATGATCAAAAACTCAAACAGAAATAAACTTATAAAGAGACCTTTCCATATTTTTTGTTTGCGGTAAGTCGCTTAGAATTTGGGACCCGAGCTTTTCATAGAGGATGAACAGGCAATATTTCGGTTGAACAACATTGGTACTTCCAAATTTTGTTCAACCGATTTTGCCTGTTAGGTTTTAAACTCGGTTTATATAATGACCTAATAACCCAACGATTTTCGATGAGTTCTAAAAATAGTAAAAGGCACCTACTAGTACGCAGAGTACGTACAGAGGACAAAAAAAAACGTAGTGAAACAAAATACGTAGTGAGGACAGCATATTTTTTTATTTATGTAAGAGTTTTTTTATTTGTGTAACACAAAATAAGGGAAATAAAATAACCATTATACTTAATATACAATGATACCAATGCTTTTCTAGGTGAATTACAATCAAATAATATAAACATATTAGAACTAATGAAACCAATCTGCTAACTGCAGACTGTTACAACAATCTACAGGTAGCTCCACTGATCAATAACAATACGAATAGGAAGCGTCCCCAAGACGCTGGCTGCATTGCCCTCTGCTTTTCTAAGTACATTACATACATTAACTCTAGTTTTATCAACTAGCGACATCTAGCGGCGCGTTGTTGAACTAATAAATACTAGCGACTGACGTAGTGCAATTTATCTAAGTTTGTGAACTGAAACATTATGTACAAAACTAATCTATTCATTAGGTACACATGAATCGCTTAATTTAGCATTCCATTAATTACTCATAATTTGCATTTTAATTCCCTGAAAACCATAAAATCCCTGTAAAACTATGTCAAGGAAACATTTACGCATAATATGTACTTTCTTTAGCAAATAATTATACAACTACCAGCAAAACTAATATATATAATAATCACCAAAAACCTCCACAAATTATCAAAGTCATAAAATGTAAACGAAACCAAAAGGAGATCACTCTAATCGAATGAAAAACACAAAAAACAATACGTTGATTCGTATATTTTTTTCGGAAACAGCTTCATTCATGCTTGTTTAATATTCAAACGCTGGTGGCTCCGCCTGTAGGACTTTCAGGTGATTAAAAAGCCGGGTCTATGTTGAAAAAAACCGGACGTAATACTGTTGAAGGAAGTGAAAACTTCTTTAATCGCGTTGAGCACTTTTTGGGTGAACAAAAATCACGGAACTCGCGTCATCGTCACCGACCGCTTACCTAACTGTGTATAATATATTCATATAAATGTATAGGTATTTTAGGTTACACAAAAAAATTATACAATCGAATTGAGAACCTCCTTTTTTAAAGTCGGTTGAAAAGACTGAAACTCATAAAAATTACTTAGTTTTCCCTTCTATCGTCAGTCCCCAAAGACAATGATAATAATTTGTAGTCAGTAAAGTACTCTTCTTATTGTTGGTTGGGTGCGATATCAACTACATATTAATCTATTTATTTATTTAGGCTCAGTTTCGGCAACTTTAACCGGTAGGAGCCGGCTCGAAGGACCAACCGGCCGGGCATCTTTGCCCACCCAACCAATGCCGTGTGTTTAGCAAAACGACAATTCCACTCTACATATTTCAAACATTGGCCACATTTGGTATTCGGTAAAAAAACCTAATGCATTAGAAATGTACCAGAATACGCTTTTGCTGGTGTGACTTGAATAAGAATGAAGTCAAATTGGATCAGGGTAAGATAAAATCTACAGGAGCTGCCATATTTTATGTGTGGGATTTAGATATTGTAACAAATTTATTACTAGATCCTGCCCGCGGCTTCACACGCGTTGTTTCTATGGAAACGTTTTAATGTTATTTTGATCCAATGGGAACTGATTTATGGGATATAAAGTAGCATGCCTGTATTCAATTTCAGGCTTAGAACCGTCTTTTATCAAAAATACCAGCCCGATCTGTTCATAAGTTTCGGCGTTATGAAGTAACAAACATCCATTCATATATCCATGTAAACATCTTTTGCATTTATAATAATATGTGATTATTTACGGGTCAACTAAGATAAATAAGAAGGTTCTATTTTTTATTTCACATTATTTTATGCTATCTCGTCTTTCGTAGATATACTTATATACTACTGGGGGCTGTGTACGTGTACTGATGTCGATGATGAAGTAAAATACGCCAAAAGAACATACACAATCCATTATATAATTACAGTTTTATCAGACATATGAGATACAAAAAACAAATAGTAGCGTACAGTTCAGTACATACATCTATTAATAACGTTAAAAGAATTAAACGTTTCACGAATCAATGACATATTATATCGTAGTACCGTATCCTCGTAGTGAAATATACAGACAGACGCATTCCCTATTCGGCCGAATCAGCGCGGTCATTGGCATCGCAAGGAAGCCATTACCACAGATAAAATAATAATCAGATTGAACCCCACCATAACAATATGGTAATGTTTACTCTTGACCGAGGCGTAAAATATTGCTTTTTAAGTTACCCAATTAAGGAAATTCAGATGTCATAAAAAGTTAAATTAGATAAACCCAAGTAATTAAAATTGTTAGGAAGAATTAAGAATTCAATATCTTTAGTCTAATTGCTAAAGAATTTCCTAAGCGCCATCTACATTGCATTGCCTAATTAAAACGCAGACGGGCAGTGGCTGGCGGCGCGGCGGCGAATGGCTTGTCGTCGACCGTGCCTCTTGCCGCCGCCTGCGACATGGAACCAAAATAATAATGCACTAAATGTTTGTCTGTCTGCGAATCCAAAGTCAAGGCAACAAAAAATAATCACCGATTCCAAAGTATGGCAGAAATTTGTGCCGACACGCACGCCCAAGTGAGCGGCCCCTTTATTTGACAGCAAATTAATAATCACCTTAGTGACCGGAACGCCTTAACTAACAGCGGTCACTGGGCAACATCGACTTTATAATGTAAGCAATAAAGTCTAAGGTAAATATTTGTATTTGAATATAATGATTTTACACGATTCCAATCCTTGCGCTGGGAGTATTAAAGCTTAAATTGAGTGTTGGTGCAAAGTTAATAGGATGTAATTTATCCGGGTTGAAGCGCTACGTTGCCGCTCGGGGTGTCGCGCGAGTGAGACGATAGCGGATGATTTCTTAGGGACTGACGAGGACGGAGATATGTTTGTTGTTTCGCGCGGAGTCATTAGTCGAGTTCGCGGGCGCGCCACCGTCGCCGTATTGTGAAAACGAGGTGCGATCGCAAACGTCCTAAGCGGCGAACTCATTAATTTTCAGGAAGACGTGAAATTCCCTCTCATTGCTTGCCCTTCGGTAAATAGCTTCCAGCTTGTTTCAGCTCACAATGCTATTGTACCAGTAAGTGCTAATTGTGACAAGGCTACCTTATCATCGCATATGAATATTATCTGTAGCATCAGAAACCAATTAAAAGACCTTTAACCTAATAAACAATACACCAATGATTCTTAATCAAGTATTTGTATGTAATTTACGTAACTAGGTCTTAAATACTTGCAACACGATGATTAATTTATAATTCAATACTAACCTCAATAAGCATTAAGAATTCAATAAACAGAGGTTGTTGAATAATTTCACTCAATAAAACATCCAGGGCAACAGCGATAACCCAAAATCGGTTCTAGTTGCTCCTCAGGGCGACACGGTGAGGTCACGCTGATTTACATCTAGGTAAAACAAAACAATCCGAGCATTGTTTATGCTTACTACTCATACAAACAAGACACCCGACACCAGGAATGCAGTGATACCAATAACGGACCTATATTAAAACATTACGTCTATTATACTCGTACCTTTACTTTTATTATCTTATATGTATATATAAAAATCTATTGCTGTTTGTTAGTCTCGCTAGAACTCGAGAACGGCTGGGCCGATTTAGCTGATTTTGGTTTTGAAATATTTGTCGTAGTCCAGGGAAGGTTTAAACGGGTAAGGAAATATGGTAAAATTGCACAGCAATTTAACGCGGGCGAAGCCGCGGGGCGCAGCTAGTTTTTTTATATTAAAATGTATTATGTTTTAAGTAGATTTTGTTTGCCTGGCTTTTTTATAAATTATTTAATATTATTAGTTTTTCTGTTTAATTTTATTTATAATTTTTAATGTTAATTTGTTGTTCGTTATATTGTAATTGGTTCTAATATAATCGTGCTAGTTAATAAGTAAATAAATAAATTAGTTAATAATAAGTATATCGTTGCTTCATGTCCATAAGGTTGCCTGGAAGAGATCGGTCACAGCGGCCGCCCTTTATACTTCCTTTATATATTGTTTATTCTGTATTTTTGTGGTATAATAAAGTGTTTTCTATGTACCTACATATCTATCTTACATTAGCGTTTCCCGACTTTGCAAGTTTGTAAGCCTAAAATAAATTAGACGGCCGACAAAGTGTTTTTGAGGAAGTAGTAATTTCTCGATGACCTCAGTGGCGTGGTGGGCGGAGGTCCACTTGCGATCTAGGCGTTCGATTCTCGGCTTGGGACAAATGTTTGTACGATCTGCAAATATTCGTTCCGAGTGTTCTAAGTATTTCAGCGTTTAATAAAAAAAAAAAACTGTGTAATGTAACGTATTCAAGACCACGACTCAGTAATGGTAGTGTAGGACGCTCTCCGACCAGGTGGGATGACAGACAACCTGCAAAAGGCTACAGACAGATGCTGGATGCGTCAAGCTGAAGACAGGGCGCTGTGGCGCTCATTAGGGGAATGAGCGCCACAACGCGCGCCCTGTCTTCAGCTGTGGAGGCTATGTCCAGCAGTGGACTAATATAGGCTTGTGATATAATATATAAATTTATATATAATATAATATAAATAATATCTATCTATGTAATGTATTGTATTATGTTTATCAGTCATCTAGTACCCATAACCCAAGCTCTGCTTAACCTGAGGCTAGACGATTCTGAATGGATTGTCCAACATTATTTATTTATTTAATCAACATAAAGATTAATTTATTTGGTTATAAACATGTTACACAATAACATTAATAATAATATAATTATCTTATGTATGAGTACTTACTCATACATATGTATGTAGATAAGACACAGTACATCAGTAGATACTATATTATGTACTTATAGTATCTACTGATATAAAATAATGGCATTAATGAATGAATACTTTATTGCCCTTAAAACAACAAAAATAACAAATAACATTTATATATCTGAATATATAATGTCATTAGGGGGTGAAGTTTATTTAGATTTCTTGTTCCTGTTTCATATTAGATATAAATAAATAATAAATTAAAATGCTAGACAATCCACTTAGACCCCAAGCTAAGCACGGCTTGTGTTATGGGTACTAGATGACTGATATATACTTAATACAATACATTACCTACATAGATATATATATTTTATATTATACATAGAAAACGATCAGAGCACTCGAAACGAATATCTGCATCGTACGAACATTTGTTTCCAGGCGGGAATCGAATCCACGTCGCAGGCGGACCTTCGCCCACCGCGCCACAAAGGTCGTCAACATTGTTCATAATTGGGTGAAATTTATTAAGGGATCGTGTTCCTGTTTCACTAATCCAGATTAGATATTATTCTAAGAATTAGGAGTAGGAATTGGATGCGAGTACAATAGAAGACAAGTGAGTACATGATACAATACAATAATACAAAAATACTTTATTGTACACCAGTTACAGATCATTATAAAACACATCACATGATACAAGTATAATGGGCGGCCTTATCGCTTAGAAGCGATCTCTTCCAGGCAACCTTTAGATGGAAAGAATTATGTGAATTTAAGAAAGGCAGGGGGTGTACCAAAGATAAGCTAGAATAAATATGAACATAACACGAATATTTAAAGATAAATAAATATATACTTATATATATATAATATGTATACCTAATATACTTCTTAGACCACAGATAATACACATACATACTGTACTTAGTTTATAAATAAATAATAAGTACCTATCTATATTCACTTTTCTGACAGGTAAAATTCCTTAACGCGAGCTTTAAAAACTGGTAAGGACACTGCTTTTCTGATGGACTCTGGTAGCGCATTCCACAACCTTATGTCCTGGATAGAGAAGGATTTGTCGTAGAAACTGGTTTTGTGAAGTGGCATACTCAAAGCCAGATTTTCTGACGACCGGAGGACACGGGAATGATGAGGATGAGGACCATGGTGGAGGAATTCAAAACGCATATGATATAGCAGTGATAATCTACCGCTGGGCGTGGTAGCTTTGTCTATCTGTCACGTCCGTCCGTGACATCTGTTGTCTGCGTATCGTCCCTATCGGCAGTTTATCAGCTTATCTGCCTTATCTGTTCTGCCCGATAGCTTACTAGCGAATCATGTAATCAATTTGGTAAGTATGATTTGGAACATTGAATACGATTTGGCTACGCAGTGCTGCCATCAATATTTGTTATCTGAGAAGGTTAATGTCAATTTTTATTTGTCATTATTGATTAAAGATGATAAATTCAATTCAATCTAACTAATTTATTATTATTTTACTGTGATAAATATTATCTATGAATGTATATCAAATTTTTAAAGAAGGCATGTCTGTCTGCTTTTTCTAAAACAATCCCTTATGGTATTTCCTATATCAGAATTAATGTGTGTTTTATAATAAAAGTTTTATATTATTTTTATGTACAACTGACCGACATCAAGTGCAAATGTGTACCTACGGTGGAACTGAATAAATGAAATGATTATGTATAAATCAAGCAATATAAATGAAAATACGTCAGTTAGTATTAAGGTAAGTAAGGCTGAAAAACAGCGCTGAATCATAAAATGTTCAGCACACGCTGAGCCAACCCCTATTTCGGCGCAGGGTCATGGAGGCAGCCTTATTTTTACTACCACCCTCCTATGTCACTTACCTCCATGTTAAACTGTTTTTGTTTTTCCTTTGTTTATTCTATACCTGTATTTTGTACTTGTGTCCAAATAAATGTTTTTTATATTCTATAAAATGAAGAATTAGTAAGCTCAAAGTGGCAGTGGGTCGGCCATATCTCGCGAAGAACCGACAACCGCTGCTGGGGTAAACGTATGCTTGAATGGAGACCGCGACTTGGTAAACGTAGTGTAAGACGCCCTCCGGTCAGGTGGGATGACGACCTATGAAAGACCGCTAGCAGATGCTGGATGCGGCAAGCTGAAAACAGGGCGCTATTTGCGCTTATTGCTTAGGGGAGGCCTATTTCCAGCAATGGACTAATATAAGCTGATGATGATGAATAACAAATGCGAAACGTAGCTCATACATATAAAAAACATAATTTAATTATAACAAAAGAACATTCCAGAAGATTTCGTTAAAACTTCGATAAATCAGCAAAACCATTCAAGATAGAGCAGTAAACCAAATTTACTCGCAATTGGCGAGTCACAGGATAATAGATCAAACCATGCTAAGAGAGAACTCTAGCCGTGCGTCGTATGCCAATAACCGGTAATATTAAAGGCAATTAAAATGCAATAATAAACCGAACGCAATCCGGTCGCGTTCGCATTTGGCATTCACAATGGGAGGCGGGATGCACCGGGCGCTTCCGACAACCGGCAGACGCGCCCTCGCAACGAGGTAACCGCAGTGCTTCTTTCTGGATAGTCCCGGATAGTTTATTTCTGGTAAGGAATAAGGATAAACACAAGAAAACAAACGTAATAAACCGGCCTAGTGAGAGTCTGACTCGTGCACAAAGGGTTATGTACCATTATCTAAAAAAACGGCAAAAAAATAATGTCTATTATATAAAAAAAATATTATATAAATCATGTTTGTTGTATCCCATACAACAGACATGATTTTTTTTGCTCCCCTTAAATATTTGTTTTATTTAATTATTTATTTTTAAAGTGAATATACTATAACTTAGTATTCTGTGAATATTTCAAGCGTCTACCTGTAGTCGTTATCAATATCTCGCAAAAACGATCAAAGCATTTTTTGTCGCTACAGCGTCCGGATCCGGAATAGGTGTCGGGTGTGTGAAGTGAACTCGCTCCTAGAACTACATACGCCATCATGGAGAAATAACGGATCCTGTGTGAATGCGCCCTAAGAATGTTTTCAAGAAAGCATTGAGGACTAAGCTAAGTCACGTAGGTAACGAAACGTGCCATAATTTAGATGACATATAACCAAACTTATCTACATATCACAGAGTTTTGTTTTTGAAGACACAATATATCACAAAAGATAAAAAAAAACATTGTTTTTTAGGTTTTTCCATTATATCGCGTAAGATCCAGAATGAGTAACTTCCTAAGAAATGTCCAAAAGTCGGAGTCGAACATATATGGACATAATTAACACATAATTAAACTTTGTATTTAAAATAAAATAAATAGCTTAATAAAAACATTTTATTCGAAATAAAATATTCATCGACAAGATCCATATTTTGTTATAAAAAATATTAAAGAAAATACTTATAAATTAAGTTTAGTAAGAACATAGGTACAAGTTTTATAAGTAAGAGACCAAAAAGGAGGATACGTTCCCCTTGTATTTACATTTATATACGTACGTTATCAGCGCCAATGCCAAACTTTTGGGTGTAACAAAATATGGTCTAAATAGTTATTTGTCTGGCCTATTTGCTTCAGTGAACGAGTGGCTTACGCTTTCCATAATAATGTAGATAAATAAATAAATAATGTTGGGACTACCCTCACAGCATAATCTGCATCAGTAGAGCTTTTGTTATGAGTACAAGATGACTGATATACTTAATACAATATATTACATAGATAGGTATGTTTTTATTATACACTAGCTGCGGCCCGCGGTTTCACCCGCGCGGTGATAGATATTTTGGATAATATACAATATATCTTTATAAATTGTAGCCTATGTGTTATTCCGATATGTAAGCTATATTGTGAAGTTTCATCAAAATCCATTCAGTAGTTTTTGCGTGAAAGAGCAACAAACATCCTCACAAACTTTCGCATTTATAATATTATTAGGATAGGATTTAAAATACCCAGAACACCCGGGACAAATATTTGCAGATTTAATATTCATTTTTCCCAAGGCGGGAATCGAATAAATTAAAATAGATATTCAATTTCTTTTAATTATCCCTACTTAATCATGGTATATCAAAAAATAGAATTGATCACAATTCCACAACACTGGTCAGTAATAATTACTCATCAGTTCATTGACCTGCCACAGGGTGACCAAGAATGACACGCGGAAATCAATACCATTTTACAGAAACATCACTATTGTTTAATGGCTGCATATCAAAGTACAAAATGAGCAGGTAAGAGGTGGTAATTGCGGGCCCGGCGCGACATAGGACATCGTGGGAAAACGCCATCCGCTCGGGAAAGCATGGGAAATGAAGAATGAATGAACAGCTAAATCCATTTATACTATTAATAATTTAATACTAAATGTCATTGGAAATGTCACGGTATGGATTAGAATGCTGTATTTTTTTATATACTTTTCTTAATTTTTACCTAAAAAATTCGTGCTGCCGCTCTACACAGCGGTTGTGTTGCGCCGCACATGCGTTTCGTTCGAAAAATATTACAGCTCTGCTGAGTCACAAAGATCTGTATTTTCTCAGCCGCTGCGCTAGTGTGGATTTACGCATATTAGTCACATGTAGAAAACTCATACCGTACGTTTTCAGCAGTCGAAATGTTAATTGAATCTATAACTAGTTTGTGCCCGCGTTGTATCTGTGGAAATGTTTAAACGTAATTTCTATCACATGGGTTAACAACAACTGTTTTATGGCAAAAGAAGTACCTATGTTTGTCCAGTCCGATCCGTTCAGTAGTTTAGTTATGGCATGAAAAGGTAACAAACATCCATACATCCAAACTTACGCATTTATAATATTAATATATGATTATTAATGCTCCAGAAACTTATGTGTGTCAATGTTTTTTTTTACTAGAGGCTTTTAATTAAGTTCAGCAAGACGATAGATTGTACATATCCCGGAGAACAAATTGATGAAGGTGAGCTAAAGCGCGGGCAGCGGCTAGTCAAGTTATATTTCTTTACAAATCCACTCCAGACAAAACAATAAACATCAAATCACGATTAACAAATCAATAATGATATCTTTGTAGTGTGAGATAGATATATCATACTGAAAATACTGAACAGCATAATAAATAATTCTATAGAACGAATCAATGCATCTTTACAACTCTAAAAACTATGTTGTAATCTAAAAAGATCATAAATAAGACTCATCAATGATTTATTTGATAATGATCGCTCATTAGGCGCGTGCGCACACGCATATTCGAGCGTATTATTATTTGACAACGCTCGAATAAGCACGTAAGCAACGTGTTTTAAATTCCCATTACGAGATAAAGATACGTCTAGTCGTCTATATTAAAGCGGCGCAATTATGCAGCTTTCGACAGAGCCTATGCATTTGATCCCCTTTGGAGTCGAGACCCTAGGTCCATGGAGCACCTAGGTTCTCCGGTTTTTTTTTAAATATCTGAGCTACTTGTCGAAGCGACGACGCGTGAACCGGGAGCCGGTGAGTATCTGGCGCAACGCATCAGCATTGCCATACAGCGGGGCTATGCATCCAGCGTCTTGGGGACGCTTCCGACTGGTATTGATATGGAATAGTTGAGCTACCTGAAGATTGTTTGCAACAGTCTGCGGTTGGCTAATTCTAATTTATTTCAATTTTTGCTTTTAACTTTCTTTGTTAAAAAAAATAAACTACCTTTATTAATAGCGAGAGAACTCTTTGCATCTAATAAAAGGACGGAAGTTGCAATAAATCAAAAACTGAACATTATGATTGCTTGAAATCCAATCAACATGCCCCCCAACACATTCGCAGAACACTTTCATTGCTCATTACTTTCAGCCTTTGATGTGAGAAACTCAAATGGTTCCTGTTACGCTCGCCGTGAGGTTTACAACGACAGATTCCTAGCTAGTTAGTATGTAAACTCTGCTTGTATTAGATGCTTTGTGTGGTCGTGATAAGGTTGCGAATGACGCGATGCGATTTCAACTGGAGCCTGATTCGTTTATACTTAATTGACACCGATTCTTATCTCCAGCTACTACAGCCAAATATAATGTAATTATTTGTAAACAAATAGCCCATACTTAATCTAAAATCCAGTTTGTTGCTGTGTGTTTTTATACGAAAATTACATTCCTTGTCGATTTTGTATCCTTGAATATATGTATATTGCTAACAATTATATCTTAAACTCGACGCCAGCGCCAAATTCATAAATTTTATTTTTGTGGTTTATTTACAAACATTTGACATCAATGAGGGTTAATCGGGGTATTAATTAAATATATCAGCAGTAGAGTATGATCAGTTCGAGTCTATTCGATCGTAGTTGAGTCGAAAATTTGTATGGGAACGCACTAACAACGTAGTATACTTTATACCAGGAATACAGCATTTAATTAGGTTGGATCAGTAACAGACAATTTTGAGGTAATCTGTTTATGAGAGCGTTATGACTGTCTCTGCGTGAGATGAAAATTAACAGTTAATATGTGGATTCTGAGAACGGAATCAAGGTAGATCCTAATTTTAGAGATGAAATTTATGCGGAATTCAACTTCAACTTCTTCCTAGATGGCTCTGCGTCTGGATTGACGCAATTCTGCCATCTCTATTTAGAAAACATCGCTTTTAATAAGGGCGTTATTCTTTTTTGAAAAAGGTTGTACTGAAGAGCCAAATAATAATATTTGATGACAGATGTGATGCGGAGGACGAAAGGTCCGACACAGGAGGTTGCGGTTCAATTCCCGCCTTGGGACGAATTTGTACGATCTGTAAAGATTAGTTTCATGTGTTCTGGGTATTTTCTATGTATGATAAAAATATCTATCTATTTAACGTTGTATTATCTATATCAGTCATCTAGTACCGTTAACATAACATTAGTACCTAAGCTCTGCTAAGTTTGGGGCTAGATAAGGCTGTGTGAATGTCCAGCATTAGTTATTATTTGTATATTAAAAGAAATTATCTGGAAAAAGAGGCAATAATGTACTTGTCGCATGTGATGTTTTTTTTGTAACTATCTGCATCGGGTGTAGGTACCTACGATAAAGTGTTTTTGTATTGTATTGTATATTTTAATAATAACTTGGGAGTCTGCAGTAAACGATGTTTACCTACTTCAACATTGTAATGCTAGGATAAATAAATGATATTGAAATTTCGATTGACAGCAATCCGATGATTGCTGTCAATCGAAATTTCAATATAATTTAATAACTGTTATCTTGTAGGAAAAACTTTATGTACTTTAACTGTCATTATTATGTGAATGTTACATATTTAAGTATATAAATTAAATATTAAACTTAATTTAATTATCTTTAAGATAGCCGCGCTGCAGAGCGAGACCCTCTAGCACAGGTATTACATTACTTAAAAGAGGGTCCCATAACACTGTAATATATTAATTAATTTAAGTTAAAGCAATAAACTATTTGATTTGATTTGATTTGTTAAAACTAAGATATAAAAGTTACTGTTACCGGTAGTACCTCTATTATTATAACAGAGTTTAAAAGTATTGTAAGCAAAGTGGCCGGCACAAAAGATACCGAAGCCCCCATAATTCATCCCCTACATAAAAAGTACGGACATATTTTGCGAACATTTCTGACAGTTCAGCAAAAGTCGTTAAGACTCCCAAGTTATCATCATAAAATTTAATAATTACCTATTCATTTGACCTTGCCGTGATTCTTGTGAAATCGTGCCAAGCTAATATTTACTCAAAACACTTTATGCTTAAGGTTCTCTGTAATCGGCTGAAGTGCGCGATACTAGTGCTCATAACGGCGATATCAATAATAAAACGTGCAAACATTCATAACTTACTAGCCTTCATCCACAATTATACTTATACTGGGCATATAGTTTCAAGTATCTTATCAAAGGCTTTGTTTTCTGATTAAAAGTATTACTAATCAAAATTATATATTTTGAAAAAAATCTAATTACATAATTTCTTGTTATATTCCTGCCTTGATACCAGATCTTTCATCTGCAAATACTTGTTCCGGGTGTTATGGGTATTTTCTAGTACATACATAAAATAGAAAATATTTATGTAAAGTATTGTTAATCACTTTTTGATTTTTAAGTATCAGTCATCTAGTACCCATAACACAAGCTCTGATTAGCTTGGGGTTAGATGATACTGTAGTGTAGGGTATAGGAATAGGGATTCATTATTTTACAATTGTTTCAAACGTTTCAAATACCTTTGCAATTGATTTGTGCTAAAACAGACATCGCTCTTAGACTCGCTTGAAGGCCATAGCAATACTTTCTTATAATTTTCAGACTCAAGACGAAAGAAATATTTAGCTTCTTTTCAATATACCTATAATATATTTAAAATTTGCATGTATGTATGATTTTTTTGTTTTATATAGTATTTCTATACAACCAAAATCATAACATCTCATTTGAATGCTGGGTTGATGACGCTAATAATTTCTTGGATCTAGAACGGAGCGCAATGAAGCCAAAGAAAAAATTATAAAACACATTTCATACGAGAAAAAGTAGCCGAGCGAAAAACTAACGAATAAAAAAAATATAAAAGCTAGCGGTTCACCAGGCGTGGCGTGGTTTATGAATTAGTTTTTAATCCATTTACACTGAGAGCGTTCTCAAAATAATACAGTTGTAGCAATAAATACATCGCGACCGACTACTGATGTAGATCAGTGAGATTATCTCGGATATTTTTGTAATTCTTGTTCGCTTGAAGCCAAATTTTTGACTAAGCATTCAACAGATATTTGCATTCATGTCTATGCCTTGCCTATGGTGTCAACTATTGGGCAGTAAGTTATAAATAACCTAGAGTGTTGGAGTTTTCAAAACCGAAATCAAATATATTTAGATTTCAATCTAAACTTATCAGGTTGAAGCGTAATCATAATGATAAGATACTCGTAAATAAAGCAAGGCCACGTAGGAAATTACATTTTGCGAATCAAATTTAAAAGAGAAAACGTAATCGTTAATACAATGGATGACAGATATGAAATACGACTCACATAATTCAAACATAATCAACTTAATTAATGAATTGCATCAATTCCACACATTCCAAATACTTTGTTCCTACTATATTATGAGTAACATGCGAGAGATAAGGCGTATAAATTATAAAGACGTCTGATCACAATAAAGTGTTACTGGAGAGATGAGCGTCTGTACTTTGCCGTGTTACCTGTTCAGAGGAAAGAGCACGACCTTTCACTTTCTCTGTTAAACTAGGTGGATAGGCAGACATGTGGCCGTGCAACTTTTTGCAATGCCTATATCCGTCTCGCTTTAGAAATGTAACTCTAGTCATCCACTAGCCCTGGAGAAAATCAGGGTAAAGACTGACCACGACTTGTATTTCTTACAGTACTTACAATGATACCTAATGCTTTGCGTTGAACTCATGGACAATGTTTAAATTAAAGGCACCACATAGAAATATAAAACTAGAGCTCTTACATTACTACGCTTTGCATTGACTACTGCTCCATGCAAATGCTGAAGAGCCGGACATCCTGGCACAAGTGAAATGAAATAAAATGAATGTAATATTTATTCTGATAGAGCTAAAGGAAAATATATCAAAAAACCTATCTAACTTAGTAACAAACACAAGTATACTAACATACTTGAAAGGATGCTCTCACAACTGTCTAGCAGGTAGAAAAACATATTTTTATACAAATAAAGAATCTTCAATGTTACCAATTGTTTTACTGCACTCAACACCCATCGAGGTACATAATACAACAATGAGTTCCGGTTGCGTTTCCGCTTCACCGAGTAAAGTCGCTGTCCCACCGCTACGCAAGGAGAGGCTAAGCACGTGTGTCGAGCTTCCCTTTGCAAGAAAATCTATGTGATAACGGCCCACTGCAACCCGAGAACACGCTACGCTCGAATACGAGATCAATGACGTCATTGCTACACGCGTGGCTTTCTCGAATATGGCACCCACACAGATCAACCCTGTCAATGCTATGACGTAGTAAACGCTGTGCATGCGCTACACTTAAACCTGTAACGTAGATTCACGTTGTCAAACGCTAACCCACGCAGCTAAAATGCGCCGCCCCGCCGCAGTGCACTACGTGCGTGGCAGTGGAACAGCTGCCAAACGATGAGAGGTCATCGTCAGGTAAGGGCTACAGACTCGCGGCTTCATTCACGGCGGTTCAAACAAAACTTTAATAACACTTCGATAAAATCATTTCCCGTATTAAAACAGCTATAACTCGTCATAAACTGTCATCTAAAGTCTTGGTCACATAGAAAGCGGGAGATTCTATGGTTACATGCAACAAACTATATGTTTTGGCGAATTGATTCGTCGTACTTAAAAGGCATACGACGATGTGGTTCATCTTATTTTGGCATATAAGAAGAATACGCGAACAGCCCGAAAGTGTCCGTATCAGATGCTATGTACAAACTGCGACATAGAATGACAAAAGTTTTGGGTCAAATGTTTCTAATTTAGATAAATATTATACTAGAAGACTGCATGGACAGAACGAAAGAACTCTTGACAGACAACAAGTAGCAGCATCGGCTTACACAGACGTACATAGACAGACAGCGGTCATTTTGTAACTGAAGCATGTTTGTTTTATCTTATGTCCCTAACTTTGCTAACAAGAATAGTTTTGATTTAGTTAGGTACAAAGAAGGGGTTCTTATTCTATTTGTCAAACGAGCCGCTGAAGCCACAATAAAGCCAAATAAAGAAGAGCTATTCATCAGGTACAAACGCGAGTGTGGCGAAGCAGGCAGATGTTTGACAAATTCTTGTTTATAGCCTATTTTAGGATGTGGTGTCATAGTAAACGCGTGGCGGAGCCCCATGGCTGCGGGCCACTTCCTGAAACTATTAATTCAGGCTTGCAGCCATAAATCACGGCCGACGAGCGATGGAAATAATTTATTTACAAGCATGGAACAATTTATTAAGCGTTAAGTGTTAACAGCTTCTTTCGCAGTATCTGCGACGCAGTTTACTTTGTACATTTCAGAAGTGTGAAAGCTTTAGGAGCTGGTAACATTAAAGTTTCTAGTAATCACTTCTTTACTTTTGCGAGTTTAAACATTGTCAAGGGTACCTACTCAGTTTTATATATAGTACGAGGTATGTCTTTTGGTTTCATTAATTATACGTCACTTTTGAAATCTTAAAGGTAATCATCCGAGATTACAATAAATGTTGTTTTAATGTAAACCCCATTTAAACTTAAGGTTTATTGAATTCAAAGTGCAATTAAATCTCTTTAAGTATGGACTTTAAACCTTACCATTCAATTTGTGTAACTGGACGTTAAAACGTGTTGTAAAATATGGAATAGGGATCCGACAATGCATTTCTCGGAATAAGCGGCGAAACACATCTCTACAGACGGAGCCCACTAATAACCGGGCCGTAAAATTCGTAGACAAGCTCTAGAGCACAATAGCTCGTAAGACATCAAAATCTCGCCTTTGGGAATTCAAGTAAAAACTATTAAGAAAGAGTATAAAGTGTGAACACATTCCTTAAGCACATTCCTGATGCGTTGCGAACCTAGTTCACACAAGTTTAGTTGCTGCTTAGTTTGAGACTGGGCTTGATTCGTTGAGATCTAAACTGTCCAGTATGTGCGAATTAAAGAACATTTAAAAAGTAGACTATTCCTTATGTAAGTAGTAATAACTAGGTAAGTGGAGCATATTGTTTCAAACATAAAATAAGTGGTAGCAGGAACAATGGATTACGTAGCGAATGGCGGCGGGCGAACACATCCGGCGTCTTGAATAAGGGCCAAAGGGCAAAGCTTACTTTATAGTCGCCGTGGATGTTTAAAACAATCTTGATTTAATCTGAGGCTTTAGAATTTGTGATTTATTACTTTGTTCTCGCTTGATTTGGTTAGACAGACGGTGGCATATCTATTCATGTATAATGTCGTCAACTTTCGTCTGTTTTTTCTCATTATTATACTTGTCCATACAATACCTTATTGTGTTTCATATAAAAAAGTAAGTAATATGTATAAAAGTAAATAAGATTATAACGACACCAAGTGTATCAACATTGTACCTACAAAGGATAAATAAGTCAGTCATCTAATACCTTCCCATAACACAAGCTCTGCTTAGCTAGAATTGTTGGGGCTAGATGCTGTGTGGATTGTCCAGCAATTTATTATATTCGGCTAGCACTAAGAACCCATGCTTTCGAAATAACACAGAACTAACAATATTTCAATGGAGGACGAGAAAAAATCACAATAGCGTTAGCCGATCGAGGTCAAAACAAGAGTAAAGGAATGTACTTTCACTTGACTCAATACACGACTACCATCAAACGTAATGACAAAATAGGCGTGACCAAACACTCTTCTGAAAAATTACCCACTTAGAAAGAGTACAAAGGAAGATGGTGAGCTAAAAGCACCCTGTATCACGTATCTGTCAGGCGTACAGTATGTGTGAAAGGTTTTCTACGTTCCTACAGGTCTTAGGAAATTTTGTTGAACCTCAACAGCTTATATAGGTCTACTGTTGGACGCAGGCAGATCCCCTGGTAAGCGCATTATCAGCTTTTATCTCTTAATGCCCATAACTACCCGTATGCAAAATTTCTCCCCGATCCGTTCTGAAGTTATGGCGTGAAGAAGGAGCAAACATCTATACATCCATATAAACTTTCGCATTTATAATATTCGTGTGATTTTAGTGGTGAAAACAGGAATACGCGATCCTGACTCTCCAAACGGATCATAATTAGTATAACTGCTTGTATTTGTATCATCAATGAATATTGTAATTCATCGAAATCTCCAAGCAAATTTGTTTCGTTCAATCATTCGGTACCTACATATATAAATTCGATTCATCTTTGAACACAATAATAAACACAAAAGCGAAATATAAACAAACTAGCAGCGCCCTGCAGCATCGCCCGCTTGGAAATCTATGTGTCAAATGGTTTATAAACCTTCCTCTTGAATCACTCTCTTTTACAGAAAACTGCTTTAAAATCCGTTGAGTAGTTTAAAAGATCTAAGCGAATAGACAGCGGAAGCGACTTCATTTTATACTATGTAAAGATGGTATTTGTATTTTTAACTGCTTCTTATATTGCAGTTGCATACAATAATTTATAAAGCTACATAATATGTAGCTGCGATAATTCTACTTATACCAAGTTGATTGATAACGCAGTGTTGACACCGCTCAAGGTTAACGTGCTATTTGAAGTATTTATTTACATATTATTAATCGAAGCTGTAAGAAACGTTGTTAAAAGATAGACAAAGACGCTTCTGATGTTTTTTTTTTTTCAAAATAACTAATAAAAAAATAACAATAACTCGTGAAACGACGAGGATGTCGAGTTGTTGATCAAAGAACACCTACAAGAGTTACGTAGAAGGAATGGCACAAAACAATGTTCATCCAATCCTGTTCAAAAAATAAGTTACATTTAGTTCGTTTGACGAGAGGAGTTGCCGTTGCTCAATTTATGGAATATTACTTATTTAATTTCTTAAGTAAATAGTATTTATTACAGAAAAATACCGGTAATTACATTAGGTGCTCATTCATAAGCATAACTAATAATGTACAAAAACAAGACGGGTATTTTAGGAAGAATCACAATTCATACACAAATAAAGAGAAGAGCGTGGATGTCATAAAAGCCGACTAAGGGCTTAGAGGTTACCTGTCTAGACGACATCCTTCGTCTGGTGACCAGACGAAGGCCAACAGCATCCTTATTTTTTTAACACGTGCTGTGTGATCACCCTGATCACCAATTCGCCTACCAAGGGTGTTGGGTGTGAGTGACTGTGGCAAACCCTCCCCCTTGTAGGCCTAGCACGGGGATTGTTGTCTAGGTAACAGACAAAAATTACGTCACATAGTCATAGATTGCGTTAAGTGTTTAAAACATATTCCTTTAGCTAGCTCCAATAATTTACGCAGTGTATGACGATGCTGCAATTTTTTCTATACCTACCCTAGACAACATTCGCCGTGCTAGGCCTGAGGGCTGTGATCAACAGTGGACATCATGATAATGATCTAGTTTGTGTCATATCTTTAGCAAACTTCATTACCAATCGGATGTCTTCCCACAATTTATTGTGATTACGTATTACGCAATCCACAGATAAATTGAAACCCACATTAATTTGAGTTAAACTAATCAAACAAGACTAGTAAATTGAAATGGCGAGCTGGCAGATGGCCAGTTGTAATTGGAGACCTCAGTCCATTAGATCAAGGTTTATTTTGACAAAAACGCAACTTGATACACCTGGGAAGTTACGTGCCGTATGGTAACTAGCATTATTTACATAAACTTGGGTAGGTAGGTTAACATTGCTAATTTTGTATGCTCGTTTGCAAAAGGGAGTGTTTTCATTATTTTAATTCCATTTTTGGACTCGGTTTTAGAACTCCGTGTAGGTATTAGATTTTCAATCCTGATTACAAATATTGTTTACTAGTTCGCGGCTTCGCACGCTGCTTGTTGTTACTATGGAAATGTTTAAAAGATATTTCTATCCCATGGTAGCTGATTTATAGGATTAGACTTAGCCTATGTTTTATTCCAGGCCTAGAATTACATCTAAACTGCAAAACTTCTAAGTTTTGGCGTGAAGAAGTAACAAACATCCAACCATACTCCCGTCAAAAACTTGACATTCTCAACATTTACGCTGCTCAAAGCTTAATGTCAACTTTCAATAAACATTTCCATCAATGGGGAGTAAACGTGGGGTCAGGCACTTCCCCTAAAGTACACCCAATGCGCGTAATGAATGTATTCAGAAAAAATTCAATAAGCAAATATAGGGCAACAGATTACAGAGGGCAAGAAAATTTGATTTAAAATTATACGTATTTTTATGGTTAAGCCATTTGATTGCAATCGTTTAATAGGATGACCGCAGGGTCGTCGTAAGAATGGACTTAAGTAAACTCAACACTAACGTCTTATGTGTCGACTAAGGGAATCTACCACTGCAGGTAGATGCTGGATGCGGCAAGCTGAAGACAGGGCGCTATGGCGCTCATTGGGGGAGGCCTATGTCCAGCAGTGGACTGATATAGGCTGATGATGAAGGGAATCTACCACAGGAAGGGCAGTAGCTATCTTTCTGTATATTTTTAACACCTCTACTGCGAAGATTGCGAGCAGATGCTGGATGCGGCAAGCTTAAGACAAGAGTGCTATGAGTCGACGTATAACTTGGTGTTATTAAATGAATTTGTATTGTATTTTAAGGCGCATCTTAGGAGAGACTTAGGTACTTAAGACAGAAAGAAAAATATTTATTTTTACTTACCAGGAGGTACTACTTCTTATGTCTTGTATTAAAATATTAACATGGATACTAGTTTACGCCAACAAAAGCAATACGCCCAATAATCCTAATAAGTAAATCATCAATCATATGTAGTGAGAATGAGAACCGAAATAGAATGTCGTTTCTGATCAAATAGAGATATAAATAGCATAGGATACAGCGATTAAAAATAGCTGTGTTCTATTTGCCGAGATGAGTAGCGTCGTGAAACAATAACTGAATTATTGGCCTGACCAGTACTCGGTCACTAATAGGCTACTCTTACCCTTTATTAGTAAGACCTCGGTTCTAGAATCTGAGATTATTTTTGGAAACAAAGACAACGCTAAAAGGCGACGTGGAAGGCCCAGGATGAGATGGCGCGACGAGCTCGAGGTACATCTTCCATCATGGCCTGTTGCAGCCTTGGATCGCGAGGAGTGGAAGGAGAAAAGGGAGGCCTTTGCCAAGCAGTGGGACAATAATAGCTTAAAATAAATAAATAAACAAAGACATATGTATGTAATGTTTATGTAGTGCGTAAGCCCTCGCACTCAGGAAGGAGAAAAGGGAAGGAGGGAAGGTCGCGGGTTCAAGTCCCGCCGAAATATTTTTTTGGGATATTTTCCTTTTAAGTTCATCTTTCGCTGATAATCATTCCTCATACTTTTTGTTAACTATCAATTAATTATTGTAACTATCTCAAATATTACTGTGATAGCTCAAAGAATTAGCAAGCTGAAGTGACAGTAGGCCGACCATATATCGCGAAGAAACGATTTCTGCTGGGGTAAACGTGTTCTTAAATGGAGACCGCGACTTCTTCTTCTTCTTAAATATATTTTCATTTACTTCGCTAACGTATTGTAGGACGCCCTCTGGCCAGGTGGGATGACAACCTACAAAAGAATGCAGGCATATGCGGCAATCTGAAGACTTACTGTGCTTATTAGAGGAGGCTTATATCCAGCAATGGATTATTATAGCTTGATAATGATGATGGATTTATTATGGTTGCTTGTGATTTACTAATATTAGTGATATTTAGTAAACTAATCGTCAATTGACCAGACTAAACCACTCTTAACTTTAAACTGGATATGAATAGTTTAGATTAGAAAATTTTATTACCACTTTTCAAACAGCCTGAAGCCTTTGACTGCGAACTTTTACGACGACTGCGTTCTTTTTTTTAACCTAAGCCATTCGTGCTGCCGCTCTACACAGCGGTTGTGTTGCGCCGCACATGCGTTTCGTTCGAAAACCATTACGGCTGTGCTGAGTCACACAGATCTGTATTTTCTTAGCCGCTGCGCTAGTGTGGATTTACGCATATTAGTCACTTGTAGAAAACACATACGGTGTGATTTCAGCAATCGAAGTGTTAATAGTTCGGTAATCGAGCATTAATATTCACTCTGTACAAAGGTCAGCATTTTCATGTGGTAATAAGGATGATTGAGAATTCAAATGGCGGTAAAAGCCATATAACAAGGAAAGGATACAATTTCTACGAAAGCACGAATGTCAAGTCAACTAGGAAGGGTAAGTGAACTCTGGCATAGAATACGAAACAGTTAAGGATCACTAACCATACACGGGCATAACGATCCATTTCTCTTAGCGTCATCGATACAAAACCATAAAATATAGTTCCCAATCGAACAAGAAATGATTGTGCCCTGGCATTGGGTTTTTATGCATTGTGTACTACTGAACCTGTATGGATAAAATCGTCACCATAAATGATATGAATATAAAAAACGAAACATTACGACAATTTATGTATGAATAAAGAAACCTTTTTTTCTCTTTTTAATTATATTTCCCAAAAAATCAGATAAGAAAATAAGAAGAAACAAGAAAATAGGTAGTATCAATGATAAGCTGCGAATGTAAATTCAGTGGAAAGTTATGTGTAACTCCGAGTCTAATTTAAATTTATCTTCTTTTGACTATGGTTTTATGATTGGAGACTGACGTTTTCAAAGTTTATATATATTTTCTGTGTAATTTTGGATAACTTTGAATTATATTATGTATCTATTTGGAAACCGCGTACTCGCCGCGAGTCTGCTATATTGAAAGTATCAAACAAAGTAATCATCTTTTTCAAAAAGATGTAAGTCAGGGTGTGTGGCAGCTGACTGCTTTGTAGCGTGGATAGGTGTGCTCAATGTGCTCATGTTTGGCTAGAGAGGACACATATGAAGGAGGGTTCCTTGTCTACGCAGAGGTAACAAACAAACACCTGGATCGAGATTAGCGAGGTGATAACGTTTTAATAATGCTGTGACGTCACATCTATGCAAACGAACGTTTGGTTGGGCTAGAGCGAACATGTATGGCTAGATAGGCTAGATATAAAGGTTCCTTGTCTACGCAGGCAGGGGTAACAAACAAACACCTGGGTCGAGATTGGAGAGGCGATAACGTGACGTCACACGTATGCAAATAAAGGTTGGGTTTGATTGGCATGGACCGGAGCGATCATGTATGGCTAGAGAGGCCAGATATGAAGGAGGGTCCCTTGTCTACGCACATACGCAGGGGTTACAAACAAACACCTGGATCGAGATTGGCGAAGCGATAACGAGTTTTAATAATTGCTGTGACGTCATGTCAATGCAATAAACAGCTGGCAGAGTTTGATTTTAGTGCTTTTGTTTTATTTTATGGTTTAATGTGACGAAAGTGAATTTGTTTTTCTGTATTCTTATTCATATTTTTTTATTTCGCGGTATATGTTATACATGAAAAAACAATAAATTTATTGGAATAAATAAAAATGTTTTTTTTTCTCAAAACTAATCAAAAAATATCAAGTAACTAACTTGTGTTCTAGGTACATATTATCTAGCTTGGTTACGTACAGCCGTTAAGTCGTATATTTGTAACATTTTTACGACATTTTTGCCTAAACATATACAATACAATACAACTTTATTGCACCATCAATACAAAAAAATAATAAAAATAACAAAGGATCTTAATACTAAGTATATAATGAAAGTTTAATTCCATTGGTAAAATGGTTAAATAACTTTCATTATCGGCTTAATTTAACAAATTTAATATCAAAAGCAACATTTAAGCTCTATAGCCGGGTTATTAATAACTTTAGAATTCAATATCTTAACCAGGCGCTAGCCGGCTTGTTTACAGGGCTAAAAATGTAATTACTTCCACAACGAGCTGATTTTACGAGAATTATGCTGTGGTTTTGATTTATTTCAGTTGTTTATTATGGGTAAGTGCACTGACTTATTGGTTATTTCTGGGACTTATGTACACTACAGTGGCAGTGGCAGTGGGCCTGCCATCTAGGAACCAACAACCGCTGGGGTAAATGATTTCTTGAGTGGAGACCACGACTCGGTAAATGTAGTGTAGGACGTCCTCCGACCAGGATGACGATTTGCGAAAGACAGCAGGTAGATGCTGGATGCGTTAAGCTGAAGACAGGGCGCTGTGGCGCTTATTAGGGTAGGCCTAAGTCCAGCTATGCACTAACATAGGCTGACGATATATGTATACTACAAGAGTAGATAGAGAGATTGGTGAGTTTTTTGAGACATTTTGACTAGACCTTTAAAAAGGGGAAGGATTCTAAGTTCGTCTGTATGCATTTTTTTACGAACATCGTCTATTTCTTCGTCAATTATGGACCGATTTAGAAAATTCTTTCACTATTGTACAGAGAATGATACAGAAGTGGTTCCGTAAAAAAATTATTCCCGAGGGATTCATAATTTTAAAGCAAAACTTAAAAACTGTAAATTAAAGGGATGCACGGATGCGAAGTAGCTTCAAATAAATCAAAGTATGTTCAGGAGATTTGAAGGACAGGAATGACAAGGTATCACGTGAGCGAAGCCGAGCAGAATCTAGTCAAGTTAGTCATAAAACTTATATTGGCACTAAGCTGATGATATAAATGCATGTTAATAACAGCTTAGGTTAATTAGGTACACGAGCAAGACGTATTTGGTTCTCATAGCGGCCATGGCAACAGATTACAGATGATGGTGATTCTTTGTTAATGGCTTTGGTGTCTGGTTAGGCTCAACTCACACCAAAAGAGCGTCGAAGCGGAGCGCAGTTTCAGTGTCATATGAATTTTAACTTTATTTTCATTACAATAAAACTTATTATCGCATGAGAAACTCGAACGAGTCGCGCGGATGCCCGCGGCGCCGCGGGAATTCCGGCGAATTCGACTCGTTCGAGTTTCTCATGCGATAATAAGTTTTATTGTAATGAAAATAAAGTTAAAATTCATATGACACTGAAACTGCGCTCCGCTTCGCTGCGCTTCGACGCTCTTTTGGTGTGAGTTGAGCCTTAGACACTTTTCTACCAGTGTCAAGAAAAGGAAAATAATTGCCAAATAAATAATTCATCATATTATGAAGATTGTTTGATATTTTCACCAGAGCCTAGTTCTTTATCTAGCCGGGTGTACGTGCAGTCGTGCAGGTTAAGTTAGATAGAAGTCAAGTCAAGCCAAAGTTTTTGTTAGTAGTTAATTATTTCCCGTTGGCACCCTTTTGATACGTAACACTAAAAAACGTATTGCAATAGCCACGAAACTTCGACGTCCAAGTAAAAAAATAGAGGCATTAAAAATGCAACGAAAGAATCCGGAAAATGTATCAGTTTATTTAGTGTATGCTCGTGAAATCCGCAAATAATTGCAATAAACAGACGCAGGGATCAGCTGGTCGGTTGGCAGAGCGCCCGCGACACGCTGCTGAAGATATAGCTTATAAATTAATCGATGCTTCTGGAAACTTCATAAACTGATATATGGGCATGGCGTCTAGGTAAGCACGGAATATGAACCAATAAACAAATTATGATACTTTAACAAACCAAAGATATAGGTATATCTCGAGAAGAAACGATAACCGCTGGGGTAAACGTGTGAAGACAGCGACTCGGAAAACGCAGTGTAGGACGCCCTCCAGATCTGCGAAAGACTACAGGCAGATGCTGGATGCGGCAAACTGAAGACAGGGCGCTATGGCGCTCATTAGGGGAGGCTTATGTCCAGCAGTGGACTAATATAGGCTGATATGATGATGATGACTTTAGGAACACCCTCATCAGCACATAATGTCTACTGCTAAACGTGCCTACCCCGAATCAGAGGGTTTAGCCATAATCACCACGTTTGGCGGATTCCTAATATCACAGTGGATTTGTTTAAAATACACAGAAGAATACCTTAATACCGAGCAGGGTACCAAGCCACATAAGTCATTAAAATGTTCACACTTCATTTAAGAAGAACCTATCTATTCTACAAATTACCCCCATCACTCAATTACAACGCCCAAAAACACAAGCATCAATCAGTGTTCCAAAATAGTTCCAGTTAAAATTAGAACGGAGTTACTAAATAAAACTAATAATAGGAAAGCGAAACAAATTCATTAACCCCCTGGTAAAAGCTTGACTTAAGGTGCTAGTCGATTGCGGTCGTCGAAGTCACGAGCTTAGCGAGACATCCGAGAAGCATTAATGCACTCAGCGATCTATTACATTGAATAATTAGTCAACCGGAAATTGCCAGTGTGTTTTGTATCCACTCCACCAAGACCATTCCATTGTGTAATATTTATAGTGTTCAAAGAGAATCAATTCTAATTACAGTACTTTTGCTTAAAAATAAGTGAGGGACATGTTTTTTTAAATATAATTATTACATTGCCGTTTATCAAAATCCAATCTAGAGAAGAGTAACGTGATCCTTAGCTCGCCTATGGACGTAGGCCGCAGTTGATTCGCACCCTAATACTCTGTATCAAATAATTTGGCTTCCCTCTGCTAGGGGTGTCATGGATTTCCTCCCCTTGCAAGTTCCTTTGCTTGTCGGACGTGTTTTTCCTCAGATAAAACGATGTTTAGGATGATGTTTGCAATTTAACGAATTCTCGTTTAATTTAACATAACCTAGACTTATTTTAAAAGCGTTAAATAATATTTAGAGTGCGAGATGACGGGAATTAAAATTTAAAATCTGAAATATTAGAACCAATTTCCTTGTCCTCTGAAAAAGTGAAATACTTTAATCTGATAATCAAATCAACAAGTTTCCAGTTACAATAAGGCTTGAAATTATCGTTAAAATAACGAGATGAAACAAAACAATTTTGCTGGAAAAGGTCAACGACCTGACCGTAATTGATCTAAGCAGTTTTCAATGAAAACGTCTCACTTAAAGGTTAATAATTTAAGCTACCGGGGTGGTAACGTAATCATAACAATACGAGTTTAAACTTTACTCAATTTTAAGACGATGCTTTACCAGGATAAAAAATAATGCGTTAGATAGAAAAATAAAATAAATAAAGTACGGAGTAACCTATTTACTAGCTAGCGTGCCGAACCTCGGCACAGAATAACTATGTATTACCTCCGTTTTATTCTGTTAGGAGCAAGGAAAGCTACTTTACGGTCGTAATGAAATAAGTAAACATCCTCGAAGGGATCATTTTTGAAGTGTCAAAAGCGACCAGCCCTATTGGAACCGCGAGTATGATCGATGTACCCCTCCAATGCCCTCAATCGTGGGGACTGCGGGGGGTGGAGTATCTACAGACCAGTCTTTCACTAGTAAAGAAAACAAACAAAACTGGGTGGTCCGATGAGCTAAGTCACGAACTGTTATGCACTCTGCAAGAGCTAATTTCCCTTTTACGGCACAAATTGCTTGTAACTTCACTGTGACTGCAGTGAACCTACGTACCTAGTTAAATACGGTAATGAGCATAATTAAAGTCGCATTTTAGGAAGATTCAGTCCCAGTTGAATTACGAATTCCTTTCTAATACGCGGTAAGACGGTAGAATTAGGTAGTGTTGGTTGTATCATTACGATACTTCCTGTTAAGTTGGGATAGGCATTTCGCTTGCAAAGCAACTGTACCGTACGGAAGTAGAGTCGTGATTATGGCAAGCCCTGCTAAGGGAGGAAAGAACAAAAATCTGATAGACTTCTTCATTAGGGGGCCTCCGGAGGGACGAATTCTTCATACAAACGTAATACCAATATTATTTCTAATTCAAGCATATTTCCACCATAATATTGCATTATTTGTATTAATCTAGTATTTATCTAAAATAGTATTTTTGCAAGCGAGGGTCGCCGGACCCTTAAGGAAGTAATAAATATTTACCTAATGTTCTTTAATTGGTCACAAAAATATGTAGGACCAGTCTGCGCGTAATTCGCCGTCTGGTGGCGTTTATAGGCCTTCCATCAGATAAAGATCTGATCCACATCAGCCCACAGGTCTTTATCGACTCTCTGTGACCGCAACAATCTAGTGGGTACATCGAGTGGTAGATCTACCACCACCAACACGATTATTTCTTTTGGCTTAGAAAATATGTTCATAATCCATCGATACCTAAGTCAAATTATAATCAAACAAGAAATAAAGTTTTTTTTCTCTTCACTAAATTGTTTAAAGTTCATAATCTAATCTTTGGCGCGCCATCTCTTCGTATCATGTGAGATGCAAGCGCAGGTTCATCCATATAACCCGGAATTACTAAATAGGTAAATAGTTAAACATTGTTTTGGCGATTGAAACATTTACGTCGCAAGCTATTAAAGATTTTTAGACGAGAATTAGAGCGAGCCTATCGTGAACGCCGATAACGATGTTACTAGACGCGTACGCAAACTACCGCGATAAACTAATTGTTGGATATTCCGACTAGGTACATTTAGAAACAACTATGGTAAAAGGTAAGTTACATAACTAAGGCTGGTTTTCACCAAAATATAATTGGTCAAATTAGCAGCTTCGTCGGTTAACTTCGTCGTTTAGTATAAAAAAATATTATGTCAAAAACGTCAATTAAAATTTAATAAAAAGTGCGATTTTATTTATGAAGAGCACGACTTAAGGTTTAGGTACTTTGTTTATGAACCCATATTTCGCATTTAGACTTAAAATTGGTAGGTTATATTGACACAATTACTACCTATACTAGCTACAGTGGCAAAGGTGGTGTTCATCTGAAAGATAACTGGACTGCTAAATTGATATAGATGTTTTGAGTCAATGTTAATGCTTCACTGTTACCTGCAAGATTTACTTAGACACTGCATTTGTGAGCATAGGGTTGCATGCAAAACATTTCAGTACTTGGTTGGTTATATTGACACAATTGGTATGTTAGAGAGTGGCCAATGGTTGTGTTTATTTGATATGATAACTGGACTGCTAAATTGATATAGATGTTTTGAGTCAATGTTAATGCTTAACTGCTACCAACAACATTTACTTAAAAACTGCACATGAGCATAAGGTTGCATGCGAAACATTTCAGTACTTAGTTGGTTATATTGACACAATTGGTACAATACAGAGTGGCCAATGGTTGTGTTCATTTGAGATGATAACTGGACTGCTAAATTGATATAGATGTTTTGAGTCAATGTTAATGCTTAACTGCTACCAACAAGATTTACTTAAAAACTGCACATGAGCATAGGGTTGCATGCGAAACATTTCAGTACTTGGTTGGTTATATTGACACAATTGGTACATTACTGAGTGGCCAATGGTTGTGTTCATTTGATATGATAACTGGACTGCTAAATTGATATAGATGTTTTGAGTCAATGTTAATGCTTAACTGCTACCTGCAAGATTTACTTAAAAACTGCATATGAGCATAGGGTTGCATGAAACTGCTTTTGATTTGAGTATAGGGTTCCATGCTTAATATTTCTGTACTTAGGAAACTATCTTAAGTTCTAGCCGACTGTCGATTGGGCCGTTATTTCTAGTTTACCTTCTTCGTAGAGCAACCTTAAAAAAATCCTTCGACGTAGTAGTTTTAGTTGGTACTTAGTATCATGTTTTAAGGAATAACATGGACTGTGAAGATTTTAGTTCTTGTATAATTTTCATGGGAAATAAGGGTTATGTTATGTCATATAGGTAATGTGAGCTAGAATAAATTTCATGATGGGTATTGAATTAGGGATTTAAAAAAAAAAATATTTTGTAGATGACATACATTTGTACTTAAGTAATAACTTTCTATATTATTAGAATTTTAACAAATATTAAAAGTTTAAACAGTTTTATTAGGTACTTAGCTTATTTATACCTACCTACCTTTATTATAATTTGTCCTTTTTGGAATCCCAAAGATAAGCCATATTTTTTGTTTATTAAGATCAAGCTCATCATTGGGCTATACAACAACATCAACATAAACAAATAAACAAAAACATATATATTTTGAGAAAGTTGCATTTTTTTCTCGATGTCATCAGAAAGCATCAAGAATTGTTCACCTTTCTGTTATGTCACGAAAAACGAGTTGATCAAGCAAATGCCCATTTCAGTGAACCCTTGACATACTGACAGACAAAGGCCAAGGTTGCCAACTTGTTAAAAAACAGGTTTACAGCTTTCATGATTTAAGAGGGTGACGTTCCGTGGTGGTTTTTTTAAAAGAAATGTTATGTCATACATAATCATGTCATATGGTTGAAGAGTTCGTCCATTGTGAACAAGTAGGGCTAGTTTTTTTTGACTTGCATCGGTCAATGGCATTGTATGATATCAATGAAAAAAATTATAAATAGGGTAAAAATCATATCTGCAGAAAATTGAAAGGTTTTGTTGGTCGTACTAACAGCAGTATTGTCATCTGATATGATTGAATTAAATGTTGCTGACTCTTTCAAATGTATTTTATAATAATAATAAATCATGCTAGATAGTCCAAAGCATCATCAAGCCCCACGCTAAGCATAGAGCTAATTTTATTACCTCTATGCTTAGCTTGGGGCTTGATGATGCTGTGGACTGTCCAGCTAAGCATAGATGTAAGAAAATGACTTCTATGCTTAGCGTGGGCATAAATTAATAAGTTTACCAGGCATGTTTATACAGGTACTACTTGTATTTTATAAAAGGAACTAAAAAGTGGTCATCAAATATTATATGATCGAGGATGTAGAAAACCCAACATCTTAGCTATTTACTTTTCCTGTTGAAAAATCTATGGTGATAGCACAAAAGACAAATAACTATTACAATGGCTAGGTCAGTTCATGCTTGTGGATATTCAGCATTGTAATCCTCCATTCAAAATACAATAAAACAAAAAACTATATAACTTTTTGTTCAAAAAGTCAGTAGTCTCAATTAATTATATAGTGTACTACTATGGATTATGATAATGTGGTAGGTGTGTTTATGCAGAAGTTTTGTGTTAATGTAAAGTTACACATTACATTGCAATACAAAAAACAACAAACTGTAAAGTAATTTTATCAAATATAAATGGTAAAAGTTTTCATGTGTGAATTACCTAGCCACTAAACTTGTAGAGCGCTATCTCTTTCACACCTGATATGAATGCTGTATAGCCATCCCTGTTGCTCCCTTCACTCCATGGCAAGAGATACTTTCTCTTACACTACAAAAGAAAATTATGATCCCAACCTCAATAGACCGTGGTTTTCAAATACAGATATTCTCTTGAAACAGTTCTTTAGATCCATACAGTACAAAACCATAAAATAACTATAGTTGTTTTGGCTGTTATTTACTTCTAACCTATACTTTAGCAGAGTTTATATGCTATAACTTTTACGTTTATTGCACTAGCGATAAAAATAGGTACTATACATACTGCAGAGAGTGTGTGATGAAGTTAAAAAGTAAACATAAACAGGTACACTAACCCTTTCTTCATGAGCCTGCTCTGTTGTCGCTCGTTGGTAAAAGAAGGCTTCCAAACTGAAGACACTCATCCATTTTACGAACACTTATCGGTAAACACAATTCATTTAGGTAATTTACGTTTGCACTACTTGTCACAATCAAAATAAAATTCCACTTTTTGCTGCGCTAAACGCAGACGTCATTGACAAACAACTGAAGTGACGAGTTATTGCATGGAATCACAGAGTGGATGAAAACACTGGTTATCTGAGGGGCCATAGTTATTGTGTATCACAATTGTTATCACTTTGAGTTATTACATCGTTTATTTGGGCAAAATATATAAATAAAAAGGTAAAAAGCAAAATTTACTCGTAGACAGCATTCACGACTTCGCACACTCACTCACGTAACGTGCGGATTTCATTTTCACACACACATGCATACAAACGTCACCTAAACTTCAAAAGTGACAGCTAAGCGCTAGTATCGCACAGTCCGAAACGTAGTAGCATGATGGCTTTTATTGCCCCTTTGCTAAAAGAATAAACTATTCAAAGGCGTGAACCACACCGTGAACCTATTGAAGGAAAATCTTGCCAACTGGGAGCTCGCCGCTTAGCCAAATTTTTACGAAAACAATGTTTTACGGAATTATTTCTCATAAAAGGATATTAAAAACTAGAGATATTTCCAAGAACCATAATTATCTTACCCGTACCACTACTTCTTTACCCGTGTGAAGCCGTGGCGGGTTGCTAGAGTTCTGAAAAGTCATATTTTAATAAGCTATAAGAACGACGACGAATCTAAAATGGCTAAGCATGACTGGCTTGCGTAAAGCATGACGGGCGTTTCGTTGAAAGCGAAGAAAGCTTTTAAGATTCTGAGCTTCGTACTTTCCCTTATCTGGCGGAGAAGGCCCTCCCCTATTTCTCGCCAATGCGGTACCTGACATAATAGATAATCTACCCTGACCGTCCACCAGCCACCACTAGATATCGGTAGGTACCTATCAGCTCATAAGAAGGTACTCCTACCTGGAACTAGAAATTAGAGTCCACAGTCCATGATACGGGTATCAATTTGGTTGGAGGGGGGCGAGGAAAGACAGCACAGCCGGAATGGTTTTGCCGTCTACTGGGGGAGAGGATCAGAGCACGGCTCGCTTTGCTCGTTATGCTGTTCTCCGTAGTCACTTTGCGGTTCACAACAAACTTTTAACGCATTCACTGCGCCTCAGTGATACATACGAGGTGTTCCTAAAGATCAAGTGGCTCATGACCAGATTTAAATCTTTGCAGGACATTATGTTTGTTATTGATATGATTATAAATCCTGGTTTTGCCAATTTTGCCCAGATTTTCAAAATCAAACTTTAACTTGTTAATAACCAAGGCAGTACCTACTTCCGGGAAAACAGAAAAGCGCAGCTCAGAATAACTAACTGCATAGCTCTGCTTTATTTAAGAACTCCATGGGGTTAATAAAACAACTTAATGTAAGTAAATACATAATTTTAATACAAACGGAAACAAACTCCTTTACCTACACTACCTAAATAAGGCACGACGCGACATATTCAAATACACAGTCAATGACTAAATTAATTACAAACAATTCAGTACATTATGAATGAGTACAGAACTTTTTTGTAAACTTTTGAGTGACTGTTAAATGAGCGAAATGAAACAGCGTAATAAACATCAGTAAACTTTTAAACATTTTATAGCAAAACTCAACTTTATAGACTTGTACAAACATATTTTATATAATAATAATAAATAGTTATTTATGGCGCAGACAAGGTGCTATATATATATGTATGTACCTATTAGAGATTTTGAGTTAAAATTTAAGGAAAACTGTTGTTTGGCCAGAAGACAAAAAATTATAAGAAGAAGCTAAGTACTCACAGTATTGATATGTAATTTTCAATCATATTTTCAAATCTGAAAGATCGAAGTCTGCTATATAAATACTATAGTATATACGTAGTATGTATATTGCAGACTTATGTATATTGTATAATTAATTTATATATATAAAGCTGGATTATATATATAAATATACAATATAAATTAGGCTACAAACTATACATGAAAAATTTGTGCGTTATTCCAAAACACTATATTTTGGTAAGTAATGGATTTAAGTATAATTTTCATTGAAGTGCCGTTTTATAATAATATTATATTACAAAGTTAGTATACAAATAAATTTTATATCTAAATAGTAAATACAAATTAATTACAAGTCCCTAAACAAAAATGCAAAATCTTACAAATAAACACAGAAATAAATTACTAAGAACATAGTTTTAACCACTTTACGCTAATTTTGTAAACATTAATGAATAATATCTTAATTTGTTACATCTTTGTACCAACACATCATTATTTTGTGAACCCTACCAGGTTCGGAAGATCGGAACACTTATTATAATTTATTTATACATTTTGAACTGGCAGCCAATAAAAATAAGAGAGCAAGTCAAATCAAGCTACTTTCTAGCAAACATGATCACGTTACTAAGTAGCCTGGTTGGTAAAGGAGATAGAAATTTAGACTTTTCTTTTCACAAAAAGTCGATTTCACACATCCGATATAAAACATCAACAAAATTTTCTAAGGAAAACTTTGAATGCCAGTAAATATTTATTTATGGATGGTCTTCGTACAAAGTGTGATGAAATATAACGAATTTTATATAATTAAAAAATCTCATTAGTTGATTATTTTCTACGCATAGTTTGAAATCAATATAAAAGTCTAATCAAAATTGGTCGTCATTAGTAAAAATACTACAGCTTAACATAATGTGCCAAACAGGTTGAGTATACAGTTCATTGTATTTCATTATACATAATGTTCTAAATATTTGCTGTTTTTAATACACATTTTACTAATGTTGTATATTTTTTTATTAATTTTTGTGATTACGAGAAATTACCTGCTATAAAATTTCCCGTTGTATACTCAATCAGCCAGCCAATCACAATATTATTCTGACAATTCCGTAAACCGGCACCGTAGTGGAAAAAAACTTTAAAAAATGTATAAGTCTTTGTCCCAATAGAAAACGATGACGCAATCATCGCAAGACCTTACAAAAGACATCATTCGAACATTTGAACATAGAGTGTTGCCATGTTACGTAACCGCGTTCTACCAAGACAAAGGGTATAAACTGAAGACACTATGCACATTGTCAGTTTTCAGATCAGTCTGGTTGCAGTCACACGACGAATTTAGTTGGCCACACTTGCCCGCAGTCCTGTGTTACCCTACGTCCTAGCTAGCAAGATAATTTGTTTCCACATTTGATCTCGTTTCAAATGTGGAGAGAAAAATATCATTTCAGCATGAGCCTTGGTGCAAATCAACAGATATTCATATCTATTGATCATCGAAGAACATTGCAAGTAGGATGTAGCGCTAGATATTTACTACTAAAAACTTGTTACTTATAACAAGACATCTACCATGATTTACGAAATCAAAGTGTCCACTTTATTTCCTAGTTTTAATAACGTAAAGTTTGAATTTTCTAACGTGGAGTTTGAATTGTACGAGGTAAATATCCTGTTATAAGTTCTTTTAGTGTGAACAACCGCGATAGTTTCAAAGGTTATTTAGTAGTTTTTAGTTGGCTACACCGGACCGCGGCCTAGTATGCGGGCACAGCAAGCTAAATGTCAGTAGTTGTCTGCATCGCCCGTTGGCGCCACTGAGTACACCGACGGTGGTCTGTAAAGGGAAAATATAGAATTATACAAAGTGTAATGTGCAAAAACTATATAAATAATTGATTTAGTCATTATCCATCATCATCCTGTATTAGTCCACTGCTGGCCTCCCCTAATGAGCGCCTCACCACGCTTGGCGATTACAGTGGAAGTTTTAACAATACACAGACGGCAGCTGTTGCGATTTCTCTGGTAGGTTCCTTTAGTCGGCTCTTACGTCACGGCCTGAGATGGCGGGGTCGATTCTTTCGCTGCGTCCGCCACGGCTACGGCGGCATGATATAGTGATGATAATAATGTAGTTCATAATATTTTTTAATGTAACCGTGAAAACCTTCGAGCCTTTTTCTTCAAGTCTCGTCAAACATAATATGCTGTTTTTTTTTAAATGTCGATCCTTACTAAACGTCGTTACGTTTAGTAAGGATCGACATTTAAAACGATCGTTATTGCACGTTAAAATAAACTAATTTGACAGAAGTAAAAATGTTACTGCATTTTGACTTCTGTCAAATTAGTTTACTGTAGCGTGCTATTCAGATGTAGGCAAGCAACATCTGAATTGCCACCAATATAATTAGTAGATTATAATTACCGTAGGCCACGCCTTGGCGCGGGTAGTCTCGTGGGCCTGGGGAGCCCGGAATGGCGCGGCTCGTTGCAGGACGCAGGCCGCGCTTGGTCCAGCACGTGATTTGCTGAAACGAACAATACAATTTGTATAACAATCGAACATAAAATGTTATTGCATCATTTATTTCTTAAATATTTTAAATTACTTTAACAAACCGCATTCTAACCGTTTAGGATTAAATTATCACCGATATTTGGAGGATAGGTACTATTTTATGGAACAACCTCCCGTTAAGAAGAGTTACTTCAACAAAAAGAGGAGGTTCTCAATTAGATTGTATTTTTTTTTAAAGCTGGTGCTTCCCGTGTGGTCCCATTTCAATTTGGTCCAGTTCTGACATCCATGAGAAAACCATAATAAGTATTAAATTTGCATCAAGTTTGTGCGCGACAAGGGACGGATAACACAATATCACGCCAACCGATTTCGATGTTTCTTCTTTTAAAACTATGTTTTAATCCATTTTCATTATTTAGGAACTTGAAGTCGATTTATAGTTTTTTAAAACACGCCAAATTATTAAAATTCTCCACTCGTACTATGAGATTATGATCTCCTAGCTGACTATGTGTTGTCATAGGGGTCAGCTCACACCGACCGAGACGCGCACTTTTATTCAAAGTATAACTTTATTTACTACGAAAAAAGATACCAATTGGCGCAAGCGCAGGCAGCTCCAAAGAAAATCCTACAGTGCCGATCACAATAGGCCTATCATGGCCAGTGACACCAAACCAAAGCCACCCCAAAGGAAAAAATAAAAAAAAGCGCGGCCCCGTGGGGAGTTTTCATATATTATGTCAATTAAATGTATACCTTTAAGTTATATTTTGTGTCAAAGTGTGCGCAGCGTCGCGTCGCGTCTCGATTATGACAACACATAGTCAGCTAGGAGAACATCACTTGATAGTACGAGTCGAATTTTAAAAACTCTTCTTAGCGGGAGGTTGCTTCATAAGCTTGCTTTTTCAGTCTATGGAATTGTTACCTGACGCAGGCCTCAAGGTCTGTCCAGAAGCAGGCCTGGCGACATTGTTGACCCGCAACTGCGACGCCCCAGCTATCGAATACGGCCTTGTAGTCGGTGGCTGTAAGAAAAGTCATGTATTAAATAGTACATAAAGAGCAGATTTATCTGGAGGAAAAGATAGTTTTACTACTTTTTTTTAGTACATAACACAGTTCATCTAGTGATGACTGATGTTATGTACTACTTTTTTATATACCTACATTAAATGCTGTACTATACTCGATATCCGTTCTCAAGATCCAATATTTGTAAGTTACCTTACAAAAACACAAAAATTATCTTCTTGACGTCGATTTTGGAAATATTTGTCAGCATTATGCATTGTATGAAAGAGCTTAAATCGACAAATTGTGAAAACTTTGTTAAAAATCAACAGCAAGAACGTTTTTTTAGGTTAAGTATGGGGGAAATGTTTACAATCATGAATTCATGAGTTTGGCCAGAGTATAGCTAGTGCTGTCATCTTAAGCCACTGTCCCACCGCAGCGCACGTTGTGCACGGCCACGCGACGCTTGGTTTGTTTGACAACGAGTGTCGTACGTGTGTTTTACTTGTTTCGTGTACCGCGTGCATAGCGTTGACAGCGTTGAGATGCGTGGGCACTATATAGAGCAACGCGTATAGCACTGACGTCATTAATATTATTATATTACGGGTTCGTGCGTAGCGTTATCGTGGGTTGCAGGGGACGATATCACATACATTTCCTTGCAAAGCGAAGCTAGACACACGTGAGTAGCCTCTCCGTGCGTTGCGGTGGGAAAGCGAATTTACCTCCACGACGTAATGAGCATTAACAGGGAGGAACTAACTACCAAATAATGTCCCAATGAGTTTGTATTAATGCAATTATGTTAATTAAATATTCAGATAAAATTAAAGCAATGGAAACAGCATGCATCTAACAAAAAAAAAACACAACAGCAAAACTCACAGAAAATTTAATCGCTACTACTACTTCGATAACCACAAAAAAAACTCCAAATCAAGCTATGCATGCATGAATCGTTTTGCCTATCAAAAGAAACGTCTATAAGTTTTTACAGACTTCAAAAATGAGGAGGTTCTATGTACGCCAATTTTATGGTATTATGTTAATAAAATTTTTATCTTTTCTGCGTAGTAAATAAAGTTACTTTAATGAATCACTATCTCGGTGTGAGCCGACCATTATTTCACAGTTTTTCTTATCATTCTCAAAATCTTGGATCCTCTATCAATAGGCAAAACGATTTCGCCTAAAGACCAATGATGGCCTAATTGTAAAACATGACTAGATCAACTCACGGGTATTTGGTGATTTCGCGACGACATCGGTCGCAGCTGGCTGCACGGCCGCTATACAATGTTACATGACATGAGCGTTAGACACAAACACAACACACCAACACCTATGTGAAAATTATTTATTATAGACAATTGTCTAATAAATAATTTTCTTTCTTTTGGGCACATAGTTCTACCAAGACATCCTTGTACGGGCCAACCCGTACCCCATAGTTGCAAACGAAAAGTAAATCATTAACATATTATTTATTTTTCGCACATAATCGTCAACACGTTAGAACGCCTTCTCGACGAGCGACGATTTAAGTCTCCGCTTAAATGAAGAGCGACTAGGTTCTGTGATTACCTGATCCGGTAGGAATTAATGAATGAATGAACATTACCTTTTATCTAAATATTACATATTAAAAGTACAATAGGCGGCCTTATTGGTAGGTTGTTGTAGCACGGGTCCCAGCACGTGCGTGAGTCTTTTCGACTTAGCCAGTCTGTGTGATACCGTAGGTAGACAGTACACGGCAAGACCATCTATGATCTATGAATGGCCTACAATTACCATTTCAGTTACCAGCAACCAATGCACGAATGGTCGTAGTAAACCCTTGAAGGTTAATCTATACTTCTATTATAAAGAGGTAAAAGTGTGTGAGGTTGGAGTTGGGTTTAGGGGGTAATCTCTGGATCTACTGAGCCGATTTGGAAATTTTACAAAAGAAAGCCACGTGATTTGCGAGTGTCATAGGCGTTATTAACCCGAAACATTTAAATACTTTTTCGTGCATAAATATAAACTTACTCTACGTTCATCGCAAAATGTCCACCCGGGCGAAACCGAGACGGGCCGCTAGTAAATAAATAGTTCTATCGGAACTACGCGACGCTCTTGAATTTTAACATACAAGATGTCTTGGTAGTACTAAAAAATTTAATTCACTAAGCTTTTTTTAAATGTCTGTCACTGTCCACGGCGTTAGTGGTGATTAGAGCTGAAAACACACTATTGACACGCCACGCGACCCGATAAAACGATGCGTGTTGAGTTGAATACAATCGTATTAAATTTCTAAGACCAGAATCACATTATTAACACCCGATGCAACCAAACGTCGGTCGTTTACAATGTGGTTTTTGGTGATAGAACATTGAACGATTAGATTTAAATCAACATGGACCACATTTCATCGGGTCGCGTAGCGTTTCAATAATGTGTCGATCACTTATGTGTTTTAAAGTTACTATCTGAGTTCAAATTTCATGTATCGACACGGAAAAGCTAGGTGTACTATAAAACATACAGTAAGCAATGGAAAAATGGTTGTTCTGGCGGTAGGTCGACCGGTGTTTCAATGTTTTTTTATTTGCTCTGTCAATGCTTCACTTTAGCCATACAAGCTACATACAAAACAAACCAAGCAATCACACATTGATATGTTTAAAAACAATATAAAGTTCAACCCATACAAAAACATACAAATCAATAGGATATTACCTGCGTACTTATAGAATGTGATTGCTATGCTTAGTTCAAATCCGATCTGAGCGGGACAGCAAGAAAGATGACTTGATTATCAATCCCATTGTTCAAGTACGCAGTTTATACACCTAAATATAAAGTCTATAGGTAGCAAGAAATGAGCGGCTGATCAACATATGTGATTGGAAAACAAAACGTAGCAATATGTACATAATTAAATATGTACAATTAAAGTATGCTGAAATATGTATATGTATGATAAATTTTATGTATGTATGTTATGTGAAAAAACTACAATTTCTCATACAAAATGATTTTGTAAAATTTCATTAAATATATCTAGCTAGTCACACATTCAAAACCTGTTTTGTTAGTGACTGAGAAGTGCAGTGTTTTAATCCTGTGAATAAAAATCAACAGTCTGAATCAGTCCTCATTTATTTAAATTTATTTTTATATTATTAATATATACATTTTTTTATTTAATTTTTTTTTTATATTATTAATTTTTTTTTTTATATTATTAATATATTATTATATTTTATATTATTATTTAAAACGTCCCATAAACTCAGTTAACAGCAGTTTACCTCTGACTGCGACTAACTATTGCAAACCTTAATGACAACGTCATACGGGTGTAAATCCTTCGTATTCTTCAAAGCCAATCCCATGCGAAAAACTTAGTTACACTTTTGTTTCGTACAGAGAAAGCTTGTTCTAGCGGGGCTAGGAAATACCCCAATTCATGCTAGGGGGCTAAATAAACTAACTCTTTCACAGCTTTTAGGGTCGGTTCATAGGTCGCGTCTTTTTATTTAGTCATATGAGACCTGACACATTACGCGTCTACTCAACAAAAAAGATCTCCGCCATCATTAAGAAAAAAACACGTGTTTCACACTGAACCGATGATGCGTTAGTGCGTCGACCGTACAGCGTCTCTTCCGTTTCCGTCAACGCATAGTCGGTCGAGAGAACGTTTCGCGCCACGTGTATTTTGATTAATGCATTCAAACTAGGCATAACATCAGCGGAGATCATTTGTTTACAGGCCGTTCAAACTGCCTAGACGCGTAGTGTGGCAGGTCTGATAGAAGCGACCGATGATTAGCTGGACGCATTTTCAGATATGCACCGACCCTTAAGCCGTGTAATGATGTGGGGTTATGAATGTGGTGAGATTTTATATAATATTAAAATAAGACTTACATCTTTAGGCGCGACGAGTTGGCTCTGCGGCCGTTCCCTCCGCAACGTCTCCGTGCCTTGCCTGACGAGCGGCGGCGGATTGGTGAGCACCGGCCGCGCTGGCCGCTCAGGCTGGAACATTTTGTTACTTTACTAATGAAACATCATCATCATCAGCTTATAGCAGTCATAGGCCTCCCCCAATGAGCGCCATAGCGGCCTGTCTTCAGCATGCCGCATCCAGCATCTACCTGCAGTCATTCGCAGGTCGTCATCCCACCTCCGACCAGGTGGGATGACGACCTGCGAATGACTGCAGGCGTCCTACACTACGTTTACCGAGTCGTGGTCTCCACTCAAGAACACGTTTGCCCCTGCGGCCGTCGGTTCTTCGCGAGATATGGCCGGCCCACTGCCACTTCAGCTTGCTAATTCTTTGAGCTATGTCGATAACCTTGGTTCTCTGTCGGATGTACGTTACGAATCCTAATACAATAATTAAATAATAAATACAATAATTAAATCATAATTGACAACATCACAGGATTCCACGAGGCACAGAGGCGAAAAACATCTTTACGTCATTGAGCGACAAACATGATTTGATTTCGATTTTTTTATTCGGCTTTTCCTTCATCTCTATTGCCTCTCGAACCACAAAAGATACGTAATATGAAGATATTAACAAATCGCGTTTAAATAAAAATATTATTGTTGTATATACCTCATTTAACACCTGTGTCTCTGCAGCATAGCCGTAACCATACACCGGTTTGGCCGAAGTGGGACTGAGAGCTGGATTGGACGCGTACACGCTGCGTCGCAGCATCGTACGGGAAGCTGCACCGCGTAAGGATTGAGATGGGGTGGTGACTGGAAACAAAACAATATGTTTTTTTATAATAGACTATATAACATAATGACCCCCCGAAGGAAGCCGCGGGCGAGGTCGGCCAAGAAAGCGCTGGCGAGACGACCTTAACGCCTTCCTCGACCTTAACGAGATTGGTGGGAGATCGCGCATGATCGCACTGAGTGGAAAGATTTGGGCGAGGCCTTTGCCCAGCAGTGGGACGAATCAGGCTAATATAAAAAAAAACATAATGGATCCTAGTACTATGGCTTTATCCTATATTCCGGCTAAACAATGTTAGATTTATTAATTGAGGAATAACAAACGACTAGGTACATTTAACTTTTTATACTGTTAGTACTTTACTGTGTAAACATGAACGCTATTCACAATGTAGCCCACAGCGCTATCCACATAATAAATAAATAAATAATGCTGGACAATTCACACAGCATTATTTAGCCCCAAGGTAAGCAGAGCTTGTGTTATGGGTACTAGATAACTGATATACATAATACTATACATTACATAGATCGATATTTTTTTATTATACATAGAAAACGACCAGAACACCCGGAACAAATATCTGCAGATCGTACACACAATTGTTCCGAGGCGGGAATCGAACCCGCAACCTCCTGGGTCGCAGGCGGACCTTCGCCCACCGCGCCACATCGGTCGTCAAAATATATAATAATAAATAAATCGTCAAAATATATAGTAATAATGAGATATATACATAGATAATAAAAAACATGCCTAACTAACTAGGCAAGAACTAGGCTCCTCTTAAACAACTAAATTTAAGTTAATAAACTAAAGTTCTAAAAAAGCAAACTTCCAAACTGAGAATTTAACTGAAATTTTGAGTTTGGAAACATATCCCCCATACTTTACAATTCGATTTTTTTACAGAATTTACACCAGAAGTCGATTTGATTTCTTTTCTACAAAGCAAAACACTAACAACAAAGCACGCGATTCTGCGCGTACTTCATCATAATGTTATATTGATTCAATATAACATTATATACTACGCAATAAGATACAAATTGCCACAAACGCGGCGCCGCGCGGAGTTCTTGTATTATAGCAATAAAATTTGTACTTTTTGCGAAGTACATGAAGCCGAATTTTGAATCAAAGTGAGCGTAGCGTCGTGAGCTGATCCTTATGGTAACAACAGCACACCGTCAGGAAAAGGGGCATTATCGGACCGGCCGGGTGATTATGTAACTCGCGACCGGTTTGCGACAGGCGTAAATTAAGCAATCAGTGCTGTCAAACGTCAATTTTGACGTTGTAGCTGGTGTCAAACTAATACAAAATTGACGTTTGACAGCACTAATTGCTTAATTTACGCCTGTCGCAAACCGGTCGCGAGTTGCATAATCACCATACGGGCCCTTAAATCAAAATGCTGTATTATAGAAGCGTCAGCATATCTCAGCGGGTTATTTACCGGGGGGTATCCTGTGGAGTTCCCTATGCGAGCTGTACTGCCTTAGCTTAGACGTCGGCAGGGCGGTCCGCCGCGGCACGCCGGCAGGTGGCGCCATGTTGCCGTAGGACGCTGCAAATATTAATTATTAGTAAGCAAAGGCATGTCTGTAAGTTTGTATTAGCGGAAAATAAGATTCGAGGCCCGTAGTACATCTCCGTCGCGAAGTCATAGCGGCAAAACCGCAGTAGTTTCGCCATGAATAATTACTGTATTCTTTTTGTAAACTGTTATTTTCTAATGTTAATGTGAGTGATATTTTATTTCATTTTATAGTTTATTTGTCATATTATATGTTATAATAGTATAATATATAAAACTATTCAAGTGAGTGTTAGATTGAGATTTATAGTTAGTTGCATTGATATCTATGCACCTTTATGTAATAATACTATAATGATCAGTGGATACCAGTAAATAGCCTGAAAATTTAGATCTTATTACCCATTTCAGTATATGGTTTCCATAAAATAAATAAATAAATAAAAACTACTTGTCCGTTATAAAAGTGAAACAGAGGCGAAACTGCCTGTTCTAACGCATTTGACAAATGTCGTAATGCTGCGCAGCGAAACTAGCTTTGAGGTTCCGTTAGGATTTCGCGGCGGAGATGCTACGGGCCTGACGTATACACACGGTAACGTGCAAGCTCTCAATTAATCATCAGTAAAGAGTGGACACTGCTGAACATGCATACCCTTAACAATTATAAACACGGGAGGTTTGGCATTAATGTCCATGCTATGCAAGCTGATTGGCCAACGCAGTAAAGGTGTTGAAATATACAGAGGGAAGCTGCCGCTCTTTCTCTGGTTCCCTCAATTTACTCGTAAGGGCTTAGTCGATTCTTATCATGAAATATGTACTGAAACGCAAATTAGATTTGAGCACATCTAAAGGTCTATATTTTTTGACAAGAATTACACACACAAAAGTCCAAACCAACAAACCTGAAGTAGAGAAAGCATTCTGGTCTGCGGATATCATTCTCTTTTGACCGTTTGCTTCACCATTGTCGTAGTTTTTATAACCGACGGCCGTGTGTGTTGTCCACATCGTACCAAATTCAGCTCTAAACTAAAAAGAATAAAGTCCAAACCTGAAGCAGTAGGAATCCTTCCGGGCGGCGACAGACTAGGCGGAGAGATCATTCTATTCGGCGGAGGAATTCTCCGATCCGGACTAAATCTCATCGCCAATATATCTCTCTTAGCCGTCCGCTTCACCATCGTCGCACTATTTATAACCGTAGTACTGTGCATATCGTAGGTCCTTTCCATTTGGTAGTTGGAACTAGGAGCTTTAGTTAGCGTGTAAGATTTGTCGTCGATCATATCGTATATGGGTGATATAGTAGCGTGTACATTAAGGAGGTCATTTTTAGCGCCTTTTCGCAGGGCTGTTACGGGGGTTGATGATACTTGTGAAAATTGTTGATCTGTAAAAAAAAATTAAAAAAATCTGTATGTGTGTCGGATTTGTGATGTTATTTGAATTAATCAGACCCCCTGTTTAAGTTAACCGCTCACACGTCATGCCACACTGCGGCACAACACAAGTATGGGCATTCAAATAGCGGCTAAAACTTGTAACATTTAGATACATATATAATTTGCCGCCATACTTAACCTAAAAATAACTTTCTTGTATCTCTTTATTTCGGATATCCATGGATCCATGTTTGGTTAGGTTAGTATGCTTAATGCTGATAATTTTATTTTTCAAACTGACACCAAATAGAAGAGAATATTGGATTTTGTGTGGTGGGTTGTTTATAAACATTGTACCTTGAGAACGGCTTGATATAAAAAAAACACTCCGAAACCACTGAACCGATTTGAAAAACTCTTTCACCGTTAGGAAGCCACACTATCCCCGGTGAACATAGGCTATATTATATTTTAGAAATGTGAAATTCGAATTTAACGCAGGTGAAACGGCGTGAAACAACTAGTATTTTATAATAGTAACAACTTGTAACTAATTCATAGTGAATCAATCAATTTATTTTGTATCTTTCATATAAATAATGTTATATGATATTTACGTGAATCATGCTGCACAGCAGTATCAGGCACGCTGTCTGGTGGACTGGAGGAACTAAAGGTGCCTGTGTCCGTGCTCTCACAGGACCCGACCATCGCCCGTTCTTGGGAGCCCCATTCCTGGAAAAACCAGTATATTACAAGTGAGTAAGGTGCATAATTGTAACGAGTCTTGAATTTCTGGGAAGCTAGTAATGAAAAAAATATACCTATGTAGTAGGCGCCTTACAGCATTGTAAATAAGTTTTACCCGATTGGGCAAGAATGTGCTATTTTAAAAATAGCTACACAACATTTTTAATAATAAATTGAATCTGAATTTTACCAGAGAGGTGTGAAACGAAGCTTATCAGTGGTCTCTTAGCGAACTAAAAAGGCAGATGCTGGATGCAGCAAGCTGAAGACACGGCCCTATGACGCTTATAAGGATTGGGAAGGCCTATGTCCAGCAGTGGACTATTATAGATTGATGATGATGAATCCCATGGCTGTGTGACACATTAAGATTGCTTAACTATATGCCGCTTAGCTCGGGTAGAAAAGCACCTTTCAGCTTTATGTACCTATAAGAAAATTTAAAATAAATTATTACCTCTTGCTGAAGCGTCCTTTCCCCATCAATAAGGTTCAAAGTTGCAGAGTTAATATCAATGACATCATTAGCGTGTGGCTCACCCTGCATATACATCACCGTAGTGTCAATCGCGTTAGCTCTAGGCGATAACTTCTTAAACGTCGCGTTTCTCTTAGGAGTTTCTCGCGTTGGCGGTTCTTCTGCGTCTCTTTCCAACCCGTTTAATCTTCGCCTTGAGAGTAGTTCTGACGCGTTCTCCATACTTTGCTTGGGCACCGTTATAGTCTGGTTTGGAAGCAGGATGGTTTTAACTGGAGGGTCTTGGTTGGGTGGTTTATCAGGCTCGCCAGGTAGCGCTTTCCTTGCTAATGATAACTTCTGCCTAGCTTGGATGATCTCGTTCAGTTCTTGCTTTCCGAAAGTTACATTCAAACTGGTCTTTCCTTCTTCAGGGTTTGGGATATCCATGTCTTTGTAGAAGGTATCATCGCGTTCGAAGTTTTCTTTTTCCGCGTCGCTTCTGAATTTATTGTTTGCGAAATGTAGAGTGATAGTTTCCGCCATGTTGGATGATTCTTTTTTATCGGCGTTTTCGTTTAAGATCTTCGTGGTGTCGATTTGACAAGCTTCCTCTCTGGATTTCGTGTAGCTTTCGGAGTTTTTGATTCCGGCTTCTCGTCGCATGCTGCCGAAGATGTGGCATCTTGGACGGGCTGATAGGAGCTTCTCGGATTGTTCTAGATGGGTGAAAGTAGCAGAGCTGAAGATGTTGGTTTCGTCAGATGGCTTGGAGTTGTTGACGATATATGAAGAATTGACTGAGCTGACCAAGCTAGGGGGCAGAGAGTCTATGAGGCTGTCGTTGTCAGGGTAAGTGGTTTGGGAGAGGAAGCTCGTGCTCATGTCCTTTTCGTCGAGGATTGAGAGCGTCATGCTGGTCATCATTGGGTCTATGCTGTCGCGACCTGGTGGTATACCTGTAAAAGGAACATTCATATTATAAGGAATGGCCGTTAGCAGAAGCTGGGCGTGGACATGGTAAATTAGATCTAAAAGAGGGTGATCATGTTCAGTAGTAGAATTTAATACGCCGGAAATATTGCTCTTTGTAGCGAATCTATTCTTATTTTTATTGTCCATGACAATTTACGCAGCAGTATCATCTAGCCCCAAGCTAAGCAGACCTTGTGTTGTGGTTACTAGACGACATGGATAGATATTTTTATTATATATAGAAAATACCCAGAACAACCGAACTGAGACATTCTCATCAGAGACTCACTGCTTAGGTATATTAGTTAACCACTTCCAAATAACATACCAGATTCTCTATGAGTGGGTATAGAGCGCCTTCCATCCAGCGACTCAGGGTTGAACTGCCCTGAGCTCTCCATGAGGAGCGAAGACACCAGACTTGGTGGAGACATTCTCATCAGGGATTCACCACTTTGGTACATGTTGAGGCTGCCTCGCTCGTTCATTATGTTTGTTAGACCTCTGTGGATATAACAGGTTGAGTTAAAAATATACAATTTTTTTACCGTTGTTCGGTGAAGCAATATGCTATAATATGATTAACCGGAAACGGGGTCATATAGAAAATAAACATGCTCAATAAATTATATCATGAACTTTACTTGTATTGGTAAAAATCTCAATTCTATTTAACAGAATTGACGTTCATACTTTAAAAAGTAACAGTAAATATATAACTACTAATACTTATATTATGTAAGTAAATATTATAATTTGTAATACATTTAATAACTTTAGAACCTATTTTATCAATTTTCTACACCATGACCTGACCGGGTACATTATAAGAAGTGTTAGAAAGTAAAATATTAATGTACCTACCAATAATTTTATTACGAATGCAATTCACAAAATATAAAGGCAATGCACTAGTTATTCATATATAGTTATATCTTTACATTAATAAATATCCTAGGGAAACAGTTAGAATTTGTCAGAAAGGAAATTTCAGCAGTCTTAAGTCTATCAGTTTTATGGAAAGGTTAGGACTAGTTATTAGATAGATAGATAACACTTTATTACACCACACAAAATAGAAAATAATACAGAGATAATAACTTAGAATAAAGGTATAAAGGGCGGCCTTATCGCTGAGAGCGATCTCTTCCAGGCAACCTTGGGATGGACTGGACTGTTATTATTTTAATTCAAGTGTTTTTTCAAGGTTCAATATTTTTTTACTATTACATATTACCTTACCCATCAAAAAATCCACAGCAAGATACAAGAAAATCACAAGAATTTACTTTGACAATCATTTTAAAGATTGCAATAGATTTCTACTTGAAAAAACAAAATTTAAAAAACACGTTCACGCTAGACGTGCGAACCTAGACTTGTGAAAGGTATTCTTATTTAATTGTATAAAGAGCATTTAAATTCACTTAGATGTTACATTCAACTGTGATTAAATTAGCATTTTGAAAGTAAGTTACCGCTTTTATGTAATTTTGGGATGAAAAGAAAATAATAAATCATCTAAGCATCTAATCTTGTTTTGATTATAGCTGTTATTTTTGAGCTAAGTCATCCTTAGTGATTAATGTGATTATAGAAAGTCTAGCTTTGAAATAGAATGTTTATTAAGAGTCGCCAAAACATTGCAATTTGGTTGTTTTATCAAAAATGGATACGAACGTAAAGTTCTTGTTCTTTTCGTAAAACAAATATTTGGTTTCATCATCAAACTATTATAGTCCACTGCTGGACATAGGCCTCCCCTAATGAGTGCTATAGAACCCTGTCTTTATTGGCTAAAATATGTACTTCTATGAATAAATAAATAAATTTTATATTCTACTTACTTGTTGAAGGTATTGTGTAAATTATGCGCTGGCTGCGACAGGTCTATACTGATGGGCTTGGAAGGCGTGTGGTCCGACAGTCGTCCGTCCGTCGAGAATCGACCTGGCGAGAGTGTTAGATCCGAGTCTTCTAGCTGTAACAATATAATATAATTTACTAGCTGTTCCCCGCGGTTTCACCCGCGTTAAATTCGAATTTCACATTTCTAGGTGGATAAAGGGATTATAATATAGGCTATGTCTGTCCAGGGATAGTGTAGCTTCCCAACGGTGAAATAATTTTTCAAATCGGTCCATTCGTTTCGGTGCCTATTCAAAACAAATAAACAAAAAATCAAATATTCCCTCTTTATAATACAGGGTGTCCCAAAAAGGACGCAAGATTTGAAATTGATGAAAAACACATTTTTTTTTCGTTATAATATTATTGTATAAAAAATCTTGAAATACATAAAATAGGGTTATTTGTGGAATAATACGTCAGGCAAATGTCCTCCTAGGCTTTGCTGGCACATACGCACTCTTTTGTCAAAATTTTCTACGACCATTCTTCATCAGCGGCTGAATTTCTCCAATGCAGCGTCGAATTTCCTCTTTTAAAGCATGAGTGGTTGTGGGCTTATTGGCATAGACTTTAGACTTTAAATAACCCCATAAAAAGAAGTCCAAAGGCGTTAAGTCGCAAGATCTACGGGGCCAATTCTGATCACCGAATCGAGAGATCACACGACTAGGAAATGTTTCATGCAGTAATTGCATCGTTTCTCTGGCTGTGTGGCAAGTAGCCCCGTCTTGTTGAAACCACATTGCTTCCACATCGATATCCTCTAATTTGGCTAGAAGAAACCTTGTTATCATGTCGCGATATCGAGCTCCATTAACAGTAACTGCTTGACCGGCCTCATTTTGAAAAAAATATGGTCCAATAATGCCTCCAGCCCAAAATCCGCACCAAACAGTGACCCGTTGTGGATGCATTTGTTTTTGAACAATCACATGTGGGTTCTCTGAGCCCCAAATGCGGCAATTCTGACGATTAACAAAGCCATCGAGATGAAAATGTGCTTCGTCGCTAAAGATGATTTTGTTTGAAAAATCTGCATCCCTGTTTTGGCGGTCGATAATCCATTCAACGAACTCTCTTCGCTGTCCATGATCATGAGGCTTCAGTTCTTGTGTTATTTGAACTTTGTAAGCATGGAGATGCAGATCTTTAGAGCGTATACGCTGGAGAGAGCTTCTTGAAATTTGCAATTCTTGTCCACGATGCCTAATGGATGTTTCTGGATGTTCACGGACATTCTGACGCACTAATTCGATATTGCCATTTGAACGGCTTGTTTTTGGACGACCAGTGGAATGAACATCATGAATTGATCCACTCTCCCTGAATTTTGCAACCACTCTGCTCACAGTTGATGAAGTCAAGTCAATATTCCGACCATATTTTGTACGGAATTTTCGAACCGTACCCGCTAAACTTTCATTACTTTTGAAATATTGTTCAATAATAAAAACTTGTTGATCTTTCGTATAACCCGCCATTTTTACAAACCCTAAACATTCAGCTGTCAAATTTAGTTTTTTTAGGGTTGCCAGCAATAAAATACAAAAATGGCGGCAAATTTAAATCTTGCGTCCTTTTTGGGACACCCGTTTTTAGTAGTATAGAAAACAGTTCATCATCATCAGCCTTTATTAGGCCATAGCTGGACATAGGCCTCCTCAATTTAAAACATTTAATTACTACACATATTGGCCGCTCACTTTATGCACTAAGTATGTTATTAAAGTTCGTCGTCGTTCGTGTTCGTCTTACCAGATTATTTATGGACCGTTGAAATGATTATTTTGCAGTTATAAAGGGGTTAATTCCTAGGTGGTCCCATAGAAAAAATATTTCCTAGGATTAGCATTTATCCCGCAAAAGTTAAAACGGTTTAAAGCCAAGGAATTCGAAGTCGGTTTTTAGTTTTTTCAAAACAAATAAATTATAACACCCTTTGCTGGTGTAAACATGTTCTTGAGAGGACAAAAGTACATAGTGTAGGACGCCCCCGGAGGGCGTCCTATATCAGGTGGGATGAAGATCTGCGAAAGGCTGCAGACAGATGCTGGATGATGATGATGATTATTTCTCTGCCGCTTACACATTTCTAAAGCTAGAACTTGCAAAAATATCTCGACACGCACCTTAATTGCACAACCCACTACTTGACGCCCGCGGCTTCGCACTCGTTGTTTCTATTAACGTTAATTCTATCCCATGGGAACATAGAGATAGAAACCATAGCCTTTGTTCGATGCAGACTAAGGGCTCTGCTAAATTTCTTCCAGCCTGGAACTGTCGTATGCATTTTAGCCCGATCCGTTCAGTAGTTTTGCGTGAAGAAGTAACAAACATCCAAACTTTCGCATTTATAATATTACTGTGATATCCATAAATCGAACACACGTTCGCTATCAGTTAGTTAGATCATCGTTGATGGTATCCGCTTATTACGTTACTTACCAATAACAGAGGAAGTTGTTTGCATATTCATATTATTATGTATCGTAAACTTTCTTCAATAGACATGATAACGAATTTTGAGAAACGACTGTTTAGACCATTAAATCTGTGCCAAAAACACCCATTATTACTCGGGTCTTGTCATCCTCCCTCGTTGCTCGGGAGTATAACAACCTCATATATAATGGGAAGGTTTAGTCCCTTGTAACATAATCTACTATTGTCGCATTACAGCTACAAACAAAAACGATGTTGCGATTTAAAGGCGCTATTTTGGGTTATTTTCTAAAAACCTTTATTATCTTACTCAGCAACCATCACACTTAGGATATCGGGTCTACCGGAGAAATGTATACCATGACTCCGCCAATTCCCCAAAAAAATATGTCGGTTCCAATACCAAACACCCCATATAGATACAAATGTTGTTTTTTTAATTCCTAGTATAATAAGCAAAATATAAATAATCTTAAGTTGATGTGATTGTGTTACTGTGCATTTCTGATCAAATAAATTATTATTATTATAAATAAAATAAAATAAAAAAAACCGTTTATTCCATAACGTTAATAGTAAAGTAATCAGTAAAAGTGCAAAATGATTAATATGTAGAAAATAACAATTGTTTCTATACTTAGATTATCTTTTTATATTCCTTATTTACATTATGTCAAATCATATTAAATTAAAAATGTCATTAGTTAGATTTTCTTGACATGATTTCAAATATTAATGTAATTGCATGCATTAAGTTTCATGTTTAATTGTTAAACATATACATACGATATATTAAAATTATATTTCAATTATGTTGGTTAGGACCCCTTTCGGGTACAGGCCTACTCCAATTCATTTTTATTATGATCGTAGTTTTCTTGTAATTTCATTATTGTATTTTATCCTCGCGGCCTCCATAGCCAGTGATCCTACTATACTAATATCCTTCTTTATCTCTGTTTTTTTCTGAGCTGGAGGGTTTTGGTCTAGCTCTCCCGCGGTGACCAGCCGTATTGGGATGGTTATTTTTGGGTATTTTTTTTTATTATCTTAGGTTTTGAAAGAGGCAGCACTTTTTGCTCATTTTATTTTAGGTATTTTCTTTTGCCGTAAGGTATTGCGTTATGTTTCTATTTTCATTGTACATTTTGTGTTTTTTTGCGGCTCTGCTAATGTCCTTGTTGCTCGTTTTTGGTCCATTTTCTCTATGTATTGTCCTCTTGAAATTGCTTTCATATTTAGGTATTTTTTCCAGCGGAGGTACTCGAACAACCAGCTTATTGTACTTGAGAAACGCTGGTTTCCTTTTTTTATTTCGTTTTTCAGTAGCTCCTGTAACTGATTTCGTTCTTGCAGGACTTTAGGTGCGAAATCTTCTTTTATGTAGTAGTCAGTTTGATTGAGTTTATGCTTACTTTTAAGGATAAGAATTTTCTTGCCATACGTTGAAAGACCCACGTTTATGGATCTAGTTTTCTCTCCTTTTTTCCCGATGTGTCGTACATGTTGTATTTCACTTATGTTGCTGTGTACTTGTAGATCATTATTCAGAATATTTAGAATACATTTTTCTAATTCTACATAGGTTTTTTCCTCCTCCGGTACACCAAAAAATACCAAGTTCCGGCTCCTCGCTTCCCTCTCGAGATAGTCTAGGCGTTGCTCTTGTTTCTGTTTCTTTATTTTTAATTCGTCAAGTTGTGGTTGAAGCTTGCTTATTTTTCCATCCAAAATATCAATTTTTGATGAAAGTTTGGAGTCGATATCCTGAATCTGCTGTGCAATGGCAGCAATAGCCTTCATAAGCTCATCCATTTAGCTACTTTGGAAAAAATAAACAGTGCAAAAAGACGACTGGTTGAGAGATTTGAAGCAGCGGATACTTTTTAACCACGGCCTTTATTCTGCGCGTTAAGCCACTGCACCACCGGAACTGTTGCTCATCCAGTTGAAACAGTCAATCGCTTGCGATGTTCTAACGATCGTGATAAAAGTTTTTTCGACAACCGTCAAATATTAAAAAAAGACGGCACACAAATAAATACTGTTTATTGTAACTTTTCACTCTTTTCGATGTTTCTTCTTTATTTCGGACTTCAATTCTTCTTTTGTGACTGCTTTTGGTATTTAATTGTTTCAATCACATTACTAGCACTGATTGTTATTGTTCGGTGACGGATTGGTTGTTGTTGTTTTTAAATCACTATTTTATAGTTATATTTCACAGTATTTCTTCGAGATAACGGTTTAACTGGTTCCTGGTACGTTTTTACACACTTTTTAATGTTATTTTCACTCATTACACGCGGATTTCAATTTTTATATTTATTTTGTTCGTGGAGCTGATGCAGATCGTGCGAGCGCAGCGCCCTCTCGAATCAATTATTATAATTACCAAGTTAAAATAATGATACAAAAAAAGCTTAATAAACCACAAAGGTTTGTATGGGGTTGTTATTAGCGAGTAACTATAATAACCAGATCATATTTTTTTTTGTGTTATTCTATTATTGCTTGTCATGTGTTTTGTGTACCTAATAAAATAAAATAAACGATCACATAGGTTTGACAATATTATGCTAAACTTATGTATTTTATAAGTGTTAGTGTGATGATTACTTTGGATATAATTATAATAAACATTTTTCCACTTTCTAATTATGTATAAACAAATAAATCTCATACGTTTTCTTTAAGCCGAGGTCAAAGGCCGCCCACGATACTATCCTGGTGCCATATTTGGATTGCCTGCTCCAAATTTGAACAGCATCATTCTTACTTATCTACTTTCACCGAACCAAGAGGCGATGTGTAATAAAACTAAACGAAAAAAAACTGCAATACTTCTTAGGACATTTTAAAATAATAAATTAAGTAAATAAGAACGTCTTGGAAACGAATACACCTAGACTTCAAATTCAAACGACAAAATTGAATGTGTTATTTTGGCGCAATGGTGGTCAACACAAACAAAATATACATACATCGAATGCTAAAATAATAATTACTCTTCTGATGTGAATGAGTTATTTTGGCGCAGTGGTGGTCAACACAAACAAATATACAATGAATGCTAAAATCACAATTAACCTTCTGTTGGCATCGCCATAGTGAAAAAAACTACAAATGGAAAATCTCTACAATCCAAACGCCTTTGTATGTACCTAGTCTCGGCACGTCATAAAATAATGTGTTGCCCAGAGTGGTATACTTCGTTCCTTTGTGTAAAATCTTGTTTTGTCAACCTACACTATACATTTTCACAAGCGACAGCTAAAGACATTTTGTTGATAAAGGAATTGAATCAAGATTCCCAAATTTTCCAATCACCGAATATGAAAACTTTCACGTATTAATTACATAACTTTCTCCTCATCTAAAATCATCAATCAGTGGTCAGAAATGACAGACTCTTCAAACGCACAAAATATCTCCGGAACTAGCAGGTAGAGTAGGATTTTCGCCTGAAAGAAATCGCACCCTAACGATAAGGCCGTCTTTGTTGTACTTCGGTGTGAATTTGAAAATGATACATTGCTGGGAAGAGATGAATGTTTTGTGAACAATAAATTGTTTATGTATTCTCGGGCTATTGACGACTATAAAAATCATCAATAAATAAATTCTAACAAATTGTCCAATATATCCTTGGTTTACAAATAAATATGAGATTACCAAGACGATAAACAAGCTTGGGGCTTATTTTGCCTTACCTAACCTGACAAGATAAAGGTTTCTTGTTTGCTTACTGATAAAAAAAATCCTAGTTTTACTTATATAAAAAGCTAAGTTATTTTATCCAGCAAAAACCGCAAGCAGAAACTAGATTTACAATTTCATTATTCACACTCTGTCACATGTGTATAATACTTTATAAACGTACAAAACCATAACAGATAACATAAAAACGTTATTACGTCATCTGTTATGTTCTTGAAGTTCACAGTCATGGCTACTATGCTTATTGGATTATGGTATTTTTAACCGGCTTTAAAACAGGGAGGAGTTTCTATGTTCAGTTGAAAATGTTTTTTTTTAAAGTAAAAAGATTTTTATTTTGTCAGAATACTCTAATAAATTAAACTTAATTAACAGAAGACAGGAACTGACAAAATCGGTCTCCACTCAGCATGTGCTATGGTACAGCAGATTGTACCATAGCGCTGGTCTTCCGTGGAGAACGTGGTGCGCAAGGTGGTCTAAAAATTAAAATATAAAAATTAAAACTAAAACTATGTAAATGTATATCCATCGATTACTCCTTCAATTGTAGACCTATTTTGATTATTATTTTGCTACTACATAGACTGATAAAACGTTTATTTATTATTTTATTTATTTGAGATTGAGATAAGGTTTTTTTATTAAGCCCTAAGGCGATACTATATCTACTTATACTAACTGTGCGACCTGCGACATAGTATTTTACTTTTGCAGGTCGCATCGCTTCATATTTTTGTTACTAGCACCTAAGTAAGTTTCAAAATAAAGACTTTTTACTGTTTTTTTTACTTTAACTTATAAAATATTCTCGAGAGATTAGTAAAATTGTCCTGCAGAACTTTAAAGAACAGTGAAGTGAGGGCTTCAACAGTGGTACAACACAAATCTGAAGACAATTCTTAGTTTTTTTCATAAACAAACACTGTCTATCGAATACTCAAGCTCTGCTTAGCTTGGGGCTAGATGATGCAGTGTGAATTGTCCAGCATTATTATTATTTTTATTGAAATGGAATAGTAGAGCTAACTGTATAGTGTTTCCAACAGTCTGCAGTTACGTAAAATAGTACTTTTCAAAATAAATGTACGTAAAGTGTGTGTAAATACGTGGTTGCCTGGAAGATATTGCTGTTAGCGACAAGGCCGACGATTGTGCCACTAGATTTAGTTAGTATTAAGATCCTTTGTATTATTATTTTTTGTATTGATGGTGCAATAAAGATATATTGTATTGTATTGTAAAGATAAAGTTACCAAAGTACCCCAACAATCATAGGTGCCCTAAATGACTGGAAGTGTTATCATTGCTTACAAACATTACCTATAAGTAAAGTACGTGTGTACCTTAGCTAGCACTTTGACTGCGGTTTTTTTTCGACGACTGCGGTCTTTTTTTTTTACCTAAAAAATTCGTGCTGCCACTCTACACAGCGGTTGTGTTGCGCCGCACATGCGTTTCGTTCGAAAAATATTACAGCTCTGCTGAGTCACAAAGATCTGTATTTTCTCAGCCGCTGCGCTAGTGTGTATTTACGCATATTAGTCACTTGTAGAAAACTCATACCGTGCGTTTTCAGCACTCAAGTGTTACTCAGTGCTAGGTTGGTAGATTATTTGATTGCATAATCCAACCACAGGCAAGAAATGACGAACCATTCGTCATTAATTACATTAGAGAATGAACTAGTTTTTGCCCGTTGCTCGAGTGTTCCTGGTGTGTACTGTGAAACATATTATGGGTGGGAAAAAGTAGCTTATCATGGAGCCGTGCATGATCCCTAAGAAATAATTATTGACGGCACTAAAATGCTGCCATCCTTTTTATTCCGCTATGAAAAGGATGGTAAAGATTTTGCTGCATTATGTGTTTTGTTGTATTGTTGCTGTATAAAGTAATTTTGCTGCATAACATTTAGTTTTTAAATCCAGAGACGTTATTTTTGTTTTACTAACTTAATTATTTTGTTTGTCACATATTATAATAAATAAATAATGCTGGACAATCCACACAGCATCATCTAGACACAAAGCTAAGCAGAGCTGTTATGGGTACTAAATGACTGATATACTTAATACAATAGATTACTTAGATATTATTTTTTTATTATACGTAGATAAAGACCAGAACACCCAGAACAAATAATCTGCAGATCGTATACACAATTGACCCGAGGCGGGTTCCCGGTTCCCGAATCGAATGCAACCTCCTGCGTCGCAGGCGGACCTTCGCACACCGCGCCACAGAGAACGTCTGAGTTTATCAGAGATTATGCCAATGAGGATCAGACCATATTACTGGAACGTAGAATAAGTTAAATAAGATCTCTTACTTTTCTATGGTCTGAAATGAATCATCATCATCCTATGTAAGTCCACAGCTGGACATAGGCCTCCCCCAATGAGCGCCCTGAAATAAATGATTTCTTATTATTATTGCTAGAAGATAAACTCTTACCTGAGGATCTTCATCTTGAATCAAGCTCCGTCGCTTCAGCGCGTAATCCTTCACCACAGCACTATTATCCGAATTAGTATCCACATTGAACGTCTTCAGCCGCATCAGAGGACTTATCGCACTTAGCGGATTGTTATACTTGTTATACGTCAAGTACTTGTTCCCAGATAGCAACGAAGAATGGTTAGACGGATTGGAAGACAGTGATGATGGACTGGACACTTCGACTATGGATTGGATGCTGGGACGTGTGACGCGTTTCTTCGGCCGCACGTATGTTCGCGAGTCGAATTTCTGCCGGTCTGGTAGCGATAGGTAGTCGTGATTATCTGGAACAGAGGTTGTTGTTGTAGTTTTTGTGGTCAGACTTTTATGTCTCCGAGAGTGGAAGAGAATCTGAACGAAATACATTTTAAGGATTTTTATTCACTCCTTCACTTGCTCGGATTTCGTTTGCTTTCGCTCATTATACAGTAGGATTGGTTGACAATAAATCATCGTATACCCACTAGGATTTTGCTCTGAGGAGCGAATACCGCGTAGGTCTGAACAGGGCCCTTATTCCTAAATTAATCTTCACCATGGGTATCGCCTCAAAATGATACATTTTGGCATTTTCAAGCAGATTGAGGAAAGCGTGTCAAAGGTATCAAGGTTGAAACCATTCTATCAATCTCCGTGTAAATAGCACCGCACGCACAATGTAGAGTTGCTTTAATCTATGCAAGATTCTGCGACGATACCACTGTCATAGTAAAGTAAAGGAATTCGACCCCGGCCTTTAGGAAAGACAGAAGCTTTCGTTCTGCTGTCACTCGTAGACGCAGATTACAACATAAATAAATAGGTCCATTAAGTGCAAAGTTTCAAGAATGCATGGATGTTTGTTACAATTTCTCCCCAAACCTGTGTACTAAATGGTTCGGGCTGATTCGCTTGGGTAGTATTGGCCCGTGTTGGCACGCGCTAATGGTTCTGTCAGAAAACCAGCGTTGCTCTACTTCTTGTGGAGAATTAGCAACATTATGCTGAGACAGGACCAATTGGTTCGCTTTTTAGAGTCGCTTGTTTCTTGTTTATAGTTAAGTAGTTAACTTTTTATTTTATTTTATAAGTACTATGTAGTAGCAAGTTGTACCTACAGTGAATCAATAAATATATTTTCTTTCTTTTCTTTTATTGAAACCCTCCGACGTAATATTTAAAAAAAACGCAAACTGCGTCAGAAATATTTGATAAAATGATGTAAGAACGACCTGGCAGTAAACCATCTAATAAATCTCGCGGCAATTACCTAAACCGAGACGAATACCAGAAAATCCAGTTCAACGTACCCATACAAAATCGCATCAGAAAATCTTCAGTGATAAGCGAAAGGAGCTTTACCTGACCGAAATACGGTTTAGTTTATGTTAACGTTAGAAACGTAGCACTGCCGGCATAGATGTGGGTTAAATTGTGCCAAAATCGGTTTTGCATTTGGTATGCAATGCAGCTGGGTTGGTAGCTGTAGGCAGGAAGCTGAGTGTTAGTTGTTACAATGTTTGGTATAGTATGATGAGTAGACGTGATTGGACTGATGAACTTGGCATACCATATATAAGAGAGCCTACTGTTTTCTATGTTTTCTTTTTTGATCGATCAGATGTGAACTAGATACATAGAGTTGGAATTGATTGCATGACTGGATATAATAAAAAATATATATAATTAAGGTTTAGTTTAAAAGGGTATTTAAGAATAGATGTTGCCCAAATGTTTGATATGTTATGGAAGACGTGTTGGACTGATGAACTTGGCATACCTTAATAAGAGCCTTCTGTTTTCTATATTTCCTTTCCTTTCTGTTCGATCATAAATGTGGACTAGATTATTAAAAGTTTTTCATATCAATTAACGGTTTTTTTAATATAATATACCCGTAACGATAAGCTTGCAACCTTTGCGATTTCATATGCGTTTTAACACTTTGACTGCGGTTTTTTTTCGACGACTGCGATCTTTTTTTTTACCTAAAAAATTCGTGCTGCCGCTTTACACAGCGGTTGTGTTGCGCCGCACATGCGTTTCGTTCGAAAAATATTACAGCTCTGCTGAGTCACAAAGATCTGTATTTTCTCAGCCGCTGCGCTAGTGTGGATTTACGCATATTAGTCACTTGTAGAAAACTCATACCGTGCGTTTTCAGCACTCAAAGTGTTAATAGTACATCTAAGTATATCGGTTATCTAGATAAATGGGTACTAGTACCCAAAACATAAGCTCTGATAGCTTGGGGCTAGATGATTTATTTATTTAAGTAAAATATCAGCTCAAAAGTCTGTATTGTATCAAGTTGACATTAGCAAGGTGCAAATGTTTTAATAGAAACACGGCTCGCGGCCAGGTGGGCAGTAAACTAGGCGAATCTAAAGATAGCGCGGAGTCAATGTAATTGATTATGTATTACACAAAGTGTTACGTGCTACACGAGACAAAAGCTTCGTGTTAAGGCGGTACCCCGAGGCAAACTAGCGCCGCCACATATTTTACGTTGAACAATGGAAATATGAAAAATTTCATCGGGGTTTTGTGACCTATTATAATTTTTTTTGAATGTCTCTGTAATAGTTTCATTTCGTGTCTCAGTCCAACAACAAATTTACAAAGGGGCATCGAAAAGTAATATACTTTTCGATGCCCCTTTGTAAATTTGTCCTAGACCTTTGCGACATAGTTGTAGCTGATTTCATATGATCAGAAACATGAGCGTAACTGGCACATATACCTACGCCTTGTAGGTTGCAATACAATGTAGGCGGGTTGTAAATAAACGACAATGCAATACTGGTGCCATAAACAGGTAAGCACCTAGAAAACCTACTTGGTGAAGAAACTTTGTTTATCACTGGGTTATAGAAAGATCAGCAGAGATTGGTTCACACTCACATTAGATAATTTGAATAAAAGCTCAATGTATATTGACATACTGACATACGGAATAAGTGAGGGCCATACGGAAATATACAAGTTTTACTGAGGGTAATCATGAGATATAACTTAATCTACTTGTATAGATCACTACAATAATGATACGCGCGAGACAACTAAGGTAACATCCGATATATTGACAACAAACGCATCTATTCCACAAGGAAGTGTACTCGGATGTACCCTCTTTTTGATATACATGACTTGCCAAAATATATTCCCACGACATGCACACTCTTCGCTGACGACGTGTCGCTTCTTTTCAGCAGCACAATGGACATTGACATAACTTATATTAAGGAATCATTTAATGTATGCGAACAATGGCTCAGAGAAAATAACTTAGAAATAAACTATAGTAAAACTAAAATAGTACAATTTAGAACATACAAAAAAAAACCTTTAGACCTTAAAAATCTTACCAAAACTATGAAAATTGACGAGCAAAGCGACTTCAGCCTCTTAGGAATAATCCTAGATACACATTTAAATTGGAAAAAACAAATTGAATCTACTAAAACCAAACTATCGCGTTGTGTATACGCTCTAAGTAAACTACCAAACTGCCCTAACTGCCTACTATGCTCATGCGTATTCAGCTTTCAACTATGGTGTTATACTATGGAGTGACAGTACGGAATTTGAACAACATTTTATAATGCAAAAAAAAATAATACGTATCCTTATAAATATTCCTCCGCGAGAAAGCTGCAAACCACTCTTTATCCAAAAGAAAATACTTAGTTTACCTTGCATCTATATATTACAAGCGGCAATGTTTGTTAGAAAACATAAAAATTACTTTAAAACAAAACAAGAACTAGACAATAACTATAATAGACGAAATAAAAATAAAATAGTACTCCCTGATACAACCCTAACAACTGTTAGCAAAAGCCCCAAATTTAGATTAATTAAAATATTTAACAAACTACCTGAAATCCTAAAATGCGAACCAAAAGATAATATATTTACGAAACACTTGAAAACTTTACTACTACAAAAATGCTATTATTCAATCCACGAATTTTTCTCCGATGACAATTTAAAACAAAAAACTGAAAGTGTACTAGCTGACATACCTACAAATTAAATTAGTAAGCCTATCTACCTAATCATGACATTCCTAATTTTATAAATAATGATTGTTTAGAATTTTAGGCTAATATTTAAAAAGAACCCAAAAATTGTTGTGCCCTGACAGGGTTTTTATGCATTGTGTACCTACCCACTAAGACTACACCTAAGATACTACCTGTATGCATGAAATTACAATAAAATGATATGATAAATGATACGATAAATATGATATATTACATTAATTTAGGTTATTTTAAGCCGAAATTGTCCATATTAATATTATGACAGAGAACCAAGGTTATCGACATAGCTCAAAGAATTAGCAAGCTGAATTGGCAGTGGGCCGGCCATATCTCGCGAAGAACCGACGGCCGCTGGGGCAAACGTGTTCTTGAATGGAGACCACGACTCGGTAAACGTAGAGTAGGACGCCCTCCGACCAGGTGGGATGACGACCTGCGAAAGACTGCAAGTAGATGCTGGATGCGGCAAGCTGAAGACAGGGCGCTATGGCATTCATTGGGGGAGGCTTATGTCCAGCAGTGGACTGCTATAGGCTGATGTTGCTGATGATGATGATGAATATTATGAATCGAAAGTAATTCAGAAATCTTTTTAATGTGGTAATTCTGGTAATAGATCGGATTCATGTGAGCTTATGACTTTTATGAGCCAGAGAACAGATAACTTTTATGAGATAGAGAGTTTAGGCCACTACTAATTTGATGATTACGAACAAATACAAACTGGAAAGGCATACAGTATCGGATCTCAGACTGTCTCTTGTCTAGTCCCGTGTACAGTCTAGCTAGAAAGTGAAACGTTAGCCGTGGCCGCAAGTCTCGAATACTAACACAGTGTTTCAGTCGAGCCGCGGGTGTTGGTTGCAACAGATATTATGTTACGTCATTTGTAAGATACATTAAGGCGGACCCCGAGGCACACTAGCGCTGCCACCTATTTTATTTTTTATTACACGAGCTGCGCCCGAGGCTTCGCCCGCGTTGATATCTATGTGTCAATCTTCCTCTTGAATGAATGAATGAATGAACACTTTATTGTACCCAAAATAACACCTTATATCTAAATCTTACATAATAACGGTACAATAGGCGGCCTTATCGCTTAAAGCGATTTCTTCCAGGCAACCAGGGATGGAGAAAAAGATATGTTATACAAAGAGTTGGTAGAGCACAAACAAAACAGTAAAAGAGAAGTAAAAACAAAGAATACAGACTTAATACATTGCATGCAATACAAAACTACCTAAAAGAAAAAAAAAAGAAAAAAACAAATAAGAATAACTGAATACAATAAGAAGGAATTGAATCACTCTAAACCTTTTCAAAATCCGTGCGTAGTACTTTGACTGCGGTTTTTTTTCGACGACTGCGATCTTTTTTTTTACCTCAAAAATTCGTGCTGCCGCTCTACACAGCGGTTGTGTTGCGCCGCACATGCGTTTCGTTCGAAAAATATTACAGCTCTGCTGAGTCACAAAGATCTGTATTTTCTCAGCCGCTGCGCTAGTGTGGATTTACGCATATTAGTCACTTGTAGAAAACTCATACCGTGCGTTTTCAGCAGTCGAAGTGAGATCTAAGCAATCTAACACATAGGAACAGACAGACAGCGGAAAGCGACTTTGTTTTGTACTATTATTATTACATTGAATTGAACAAATTTTTCAAAAATTTCATTGGGCAGTTTGTGTTGAAAAATAATGCTTATAGTAGGTACTATAAGCTTTATTTTTAATGCCTCTGTAATACTTGTATTTTGTAAAGTGTAGGCAGAGATGCGAAAATAGTGTTTGACCACTAAGGGCATCTGCAAAAGCAAAAGGATCCTATCAATCGTTTAGAAGTTAAATAAATATAAATAAATAAATAATGCTGGACAATTCACACAGCATTATCTAGCCCCATGGTAAGCAGATCTTGTGTTATGGGTACTAGATAACTGATATACATAATACAATAACATTACATAGATATAATTTTTTATTATATATATAAAACGACCAGAACACCCGGAACAAATATCTGCAGATCGTACACACAATTGTTCCGAGGCGGGAATCAAACCCGCAACCTCCTGCGTCGCAGGCGGACCTTCGCCCACCGCGCCACATCGGTCGTCAATTGACTTTAGTCTCTCAATTTCAGTAGACAACTTGGCTGCATGTTTTCCAAAATCTTGGCAATCTCTCAATAAGTTTCACATTTATGCTGTAATATATTTTGACGCAGTTCACGCGCAAAAAGATATCGCAGATGCCAATTTCATTTAACAAGTATTGACGTAATCGTATTGCTCGGCTTTATTTATGTAAACACCTCATCTTCGCCTCAACGTGTATCAAATCCAAACATCACACTTACAAAACAAACAGTCGACTAATCACTTCTAATGGCGCTTCTTCACTATCACCGATGCTCGGCGATTACTCGCGAGCACGGAAGAGTCGAGGGCATACTCGCGTGTAGTCGCCGAGCAACATCGTCTGTAATCGCCGCCGCCACTATGATCGCGGCGATCGCCGAATTGATTCTAGATTCGTGATGTTTTTATTCATGACTAGCTGCGCCCCGCGGTTTCACCCACGTGGTGATAGATATTTTGGATAATATACAATATATCTTTATGAATTGTAGCCTATGCTGATATGTAAGCTATATTATTGTGAAGTTTCATCAAAATCCATTCAGTATTTTGTGCGTGAAAGAGCAAGAAACATCCTCACAAACTTTCGCGTTTATAATATTAGTAAGATATTATGAGAATATTTTTTTTTATTATAAATAGAACCACACGAATCACGAACACCCGAAAAAAATATCTACTCTAGTACAAACGAAATTGTTTTTTTGCTGAGAAACTCATAACTTAATAAAATGTATGCCCGGGCCGTACGCGATTGAAGTTATTAATAGTTTAGGTATTAGCCAACTCTCGTGATACTGAAAGCACTAATACTACTTTTATAAACCTAACTAATGTACTAGCAAAACCTAGTAGGTATGAATAGTCAGTACATATCGGTAGATAATGTGATTCAGCCCACGTTCTGCTAATCTACTCGTAGATTTTAAATCGATGTCAAATACAGTCGATGAGAGAAGTGCTAATCACACTACATAATTCATTCAATCAAATAGAAATACATTAGAACTGCAGACTGTTGCAAACAATCTACATCATTCATGCATCGATGCTTGACGAGCTCGAAGCTAATATCTGAGTATACAGCTCTGAACTGAGTTGCCTGCAGAAGTCTTGTGTTATAGGCCAAGAAATCTTGTTCCAGGAGCAAGCAATCAATACAGATAAGAGATATGTATAAATTTTATAATAATAAATATCTATCTATCTATGTAATGCATTGTATTACGTATATCAGTTATCTTGGACCCATAACACAAGCTCTGCTTAGCTTGGGGCTTGATAATGCTGTGTGAATTGTCCATCTTTTATTTATATATTTATTTGTGTAATTGTTTGCTACAATGCTTATACTCCTGCGAATCATGTCATGTCGTAGACGGATATAAGAGGCCAAGGCTTAGGTCCCTTCCTCGCCGGGTCGGAGATTTTTAGTTTCGGTACAGCTCGACATCTGCAGTAACCGAATCGGTACCGACTTTTAAAAGGCTAAGGCCGTTATAGTTTCGTAACCTTATCTGTACAGATTTTCTGTCAAAATAAGTGAGTATGGACTCACTCATACTGTTCCGTTCCGTATCCATAGGGCGCCAACGGGGTCCAGTGACGAAAAAACTACCTTACGCGAACGTAGAAAACGAATAGCCATCTAAATTCGACAGAAAACTCCCTCTATGTGACTGTACCACATAGCTAGATAGCCACGACCCTAAAAGGACTGCAGATTAAACGGAAACGGCTATCCAGTTCTCGATTGCTTCCCGTACATTTATCAATTAGCTGGCAATTGCTTTTTACTGTCGGAAACTGATGTATCAGAAACTAGCGACAGACGACTTTTTCTTTCTCTGAGAACTTTTCTATGAATGGTGTATAGACGTAAAAGAAAACTACTGACTTTACTATGTCTATATTTACTATGGCTTTATATTGTCTATGAATCTATCCATCGATAGAAATACAAGATTTCTATCGATGGATAGATTCATAGACACTGTAACCTAAAACAGATACATACATTGGCTACAGTAAAAGGGAGTACCTAAAGAGATTTTATAAATTGATTTTATGAAAAGTGCTTGATCTAGCCTCAAGCTAAGCAGAGCTTGGGTTATGGGTACTAATAACTTATGTAATACCCAATACAAATAGTTATCATAGAGTTGTATGTATATTTTGTATGTACATTAAAACACCGAGAACACCCGGAACAATTATCTGTAGATCGTACAAACATTTGTCCCGCGGCGGGAATCGCAACCTCCTTCATCGCAGGCGGACCTTCGCGAGCTGTGCTAAGAGGTCGTCTGAATGAAATCAACTGATATAAAACTTGTATCAGTTTTGTACGCGGAAATGAAGCCGACTCTTAATTTAGATGTATTGTGACATTTCTACACCAGCGGTGGCGGCGGCGCCTAGAGACGATAGGTGGCCCATTTTAGCGGATTGTTTATAGGTCTAATTTTCATCTGTTTAACACGAAACACTTGTAAACTCACCTTTCGTTCATTTTGACGTAAAAATGTAACAAATATTCATAAATTTGCAATTTAATTAATTAATTCATAATAATAATGCTGGACAATTCACACAGCATTATCTAGCCCCATGGTAAGCAGAGCTTGTGTTATGTTTACTAGATAACTGATATATGTACATAATACAATACATTACATAGATAGATATTTTTTATTATACATAGAAAACGACCAGACCACCCGGAACAATTATCTGCAGATCGTACACACAACTGTTTCGAGGCGGGAATCGAACCCGCAACCTCCTGCGTCGCAGGCGGACCTTCGCCCACCGCGCCACATCGGTCGTCTAGAATTAATTATATTATTGCTTAATTACTATTTTGTACTTAATTAATGACGTTATTTTGTTTTGTATATGTAATTATGTTTGACATATAAGAAAACACACTCATGAGATAATTACTCATCAATAAAATTTCTTTAGCATGTACAATTCAATCACAGTAAAGTGCAGTTTATTTACTCAGTTTTTCCTGATCTCACGTAAATAACACGCGCCAACCTTCACAGTCCATAAGGCACGTACTTTATCCTTTAGCGATAGATTATAGGCATTATGTAGGTATATGTATGACAAGTCTCTTTGTAATTGGATGATTGCTGACTGACATTGAATGAAGGTACATAGGTAAGTACAATTGTAGAACTTGTAGTGTGAGGTATCGAAGATTGGTCGTGAAAAAGTATATGAACGACGTACTCGGATGATATAAGTTTATCTGAAGTTTGATTTTCAGGTTTAGCAATTAATAGCACTTTATGTTCTTGTTATTTAGATCGAGATGTGTGGAAGGACTAGAAGCATTTGCACAGCAGTGTGAGAAACACCAAGCTTATTGAAATTTCCTAGTACATATAAAAATAATTATAGATTTGATGTTTATACTTGTAATAAAAAGAAATTAGTGTTCCGTGCGATATTTTCAAAATAAGACATTTTGAGATTTGCAGGTTTTTTATGTTTAACTGGTGGAAAAACGCGCCGCGGTTTTGGTTTCTACGAGTCATTTATTTATTTTTAGCAATTATTGTCCCACTGCTGGGCAAAGGCCTCCCTTTTCTCCTTCCACTCCTCGCGATCTAACGCTGCAATAGGTTACAAGAAATACGCGCAAATTAAAAGATTTGATTGCACTTATCAACAAGGAATTATTGATAATAACGATAACAATTTAATTACATAATGCGAAAAGCGGATGAGATTAGAGCAGGACCGTGTGTAGTGGCACAAGAGCTTGGAGGGCTATCCAGCAGTAAGTGAAGTCAGGTTGTGGATGACAATGATGATGAAGCGAAAAACGCGCATAGAGTACGTCAATACAATACCATCTGAATAAACTATATTATATGTAAATAAGACTTTAATAAGAATCAGTCTATGTTTGTTGTAAGAAACCATTATGATAAAGTATGAACAGCTGTTGATGCATCATATTTACAGGCGAAAGAATGCTTCCTTCGTTATAGGAAATGGCGGCTTTGCAAGGCAGAGCTCGATTGGATATTTCCCATGGTACATTAAGTAGAGAATTATTGCCTAGGGCCAAGGGGATCAGAGCTATTTATGAAGAAATAAGGCAATTTCTAAATTTTTCTGTGCCGCATCAGTATTGCCATACAGGGCAATGCAGCCAGCGCCTTGGGGACGCTTCCGATAGATTAGATCGTTATTTTTTTTTCTTTTATTTGGTTCATGAGGGTTTTGCCATGCCACCCCCGTAATTCTTATTCACAATAGTGCTTAATATAACAAGATTAAGAAAACATGTAACAAAACAACTTAAACTTAACGGAATCTTAGCCGAATCTTTCCTCGAGATCTACATATCTTTTTTACCAGATTAGATAGATGGATCAGTTGAGTTACCTCTGATTGATTGCAACAGTCTCGTTGCTTGGAGGATATCGCCTTCAGCAATAAGGCCGCCCTTTACACTTCTTCTATTCTAAGTATGTATTTATCTGTATTGTTTCCAGTTTTATGTGCTATAATAAAGTATTTTCTGTTTATAAATCAATCTCTGTGTTGTACGGACCCGATAGACCGGAGACGTTGTGATAAGGTTCGTAAGATGATGATTATGGTGACGAGATCGTCATAGTTAGTGTGTTAGGTAGGTACCTAACACTGGAAGGATCTCGATTGATACAGTAATAGGATCTTTGTCCCGAGTTTATGATGCGTGGCGCGTCATTAGATCGGCTAGGGGCGATCGTGCACGACCCAACCTACCTTTGTTTTGATGACTAACGAATGATAGGTTAATTTAGTTTTCGTTAACACTTTGAGTGCTGAAAACGCACCGTATGAGTTTTCTACAAGTGACTAACATGCGTAAATCCACACTAGCGCAGCGGCTGAGAAAATACAGATCTTTATGACTCAGCAGAGCTGTAATATTTTTCGAACGAAACGCATGTGCGGCGCAACACAACCGATGTGTAGAGCGCCAGCACGAATTTTTTAGGTAAAAAAAAAGGTCGCGTTCGTCGAAAAAAAACCGCAGTCAAAGTGTTAATACATTATAGTTTATGTCTTTATATCACGGTATTCGATCCGTATACGTAAATTTACAATTCATTCGGAACTGATCATATACGGACTGGAATTAGATATTGAAGGACCGTTGACAGACCATCAAAGATAAAGTGAATACCTACAACCAGCCAAGTGCAAGTCGAACTCGCACATGAAGGGTTTCGTCCGTACCATTATCTATACCTAACTAGAGGACCTTCCCGGCTTCGCACGGTTTTAGTACGGATCCCTAACTTTTTTGAAAATATAATATAGCCTATGTTCACCGGGGATAGTGTAGCTTCCCAACGGTGAAAGAATTTTTCAATCGGTCTAGTAGTTTCGGAGCCTATTCATTACAAACAAACAAACCAAAAATCAAACCTTTCCTTTTTATAATATTAGTATAGAAAACAAGCGAAAAAATCACGTTGGTTGTATAGATGCCCCTTAAAAAAATTTTTTATTCTGTTTTTTAGTATTTGTTGTTGTAGCGGCAACAGAAATAAATCATCTGTGAAAATTTCAACTGTCTAACTAACACGGTTCATGAGATACAGCCTGGTGCCAGATAGACAGACAGATGGATGGACAGCGGAGTCAATTTACAAACATTCATGCATTCATTCATTTAAAGTTTCATTACACGATTACTACTAGGCACTTACATTTAATAATATTATCTAGAAGTTCATTCAAATCCTTTTCCGTCTGCATGTAGGCTTCATCCTCGTTCGACCAGTCGCACGACAGGTTCCAGTCCACTATGTCCACCTTCTGGCCGGAATCATGAGGAACTTTGTATAACCTGGACATTAGAGAAAGGGATTCATGTAAATTGGTTACTTGATCAGAATCTAAGATGCATGAAGGCTTTCAAATGTTAATTTAGGATAGGAGGTTTTTGCGTAGTAGCAGGAATTAGACTTGATTAGCTCTTCTTTATTAGGCCATGTACAATATGTAGGGGGGTTTTGGTGGTCGCAGTGTGAGTGTTATTGCATCCACAGGTTGCTTTGGACAGGTCGGTTCTTACGCCGCGGTCGGCGGTCGTCGGTCGTCACCGCTTGTTGCTCATAATAATATTAATGTCAAAAGGTATCTGTGTTGGCTTCTGTCTGGACAGAGAAGTCTCTTGTATCCTGAGTCAGACTAAGATCCACTTTGATGTTGTTAGATGTAGCAAACAATCATAGGCAAATTGAGCCTAAATGGATGAAAGAGAAGCAAGCATTGTGGACTATGAGAGTCTGCAACGGCCAGACCATCGCCAATAAATAAAAGTTGTTGTCAGTGCATGCTCCCAACACAGATAGGCACGACCACCAATTATAGGTGTTAGCCTACTAAGTTAAATAAAAAGATTGCATAAAGAATAACTAGAAAAATTAAGAGGTCCAATTATAAATAAGATTTAAAGCATTTTTAGACTTCCACCTGTCAATTGTCATCATGATACAACACATGTTTATTTATAAGTATTAATACAACGGGTATTTATCGCGTTTATTTACCTATTTTTCATGTTTATTTACAAGCAGAAAAGTTATATATTTTTTTATATTAAACTAACTATCTTGAGGATTATAAAATTTAATGCATTTGTGTCAACATTATGTCTACAGATTAGATAGTGATATCTCTCTTATCAGTTAGTGCCCTTATTTTCATAATAATTGTTTGTTTAATTTCAAAGCTCTTCCTTAGGTGATTATGTTCTAATTATGGATTAATGTGGTTTCAGTTTTCCTTATTATTATGTCTTATTATACTTCAATACAATATAGACATAAATTCAACCTAGATTTATTTGTAGATTGTCAATTTCTTAGGTATCTATTAAAGGTCAGGCTCTTTACAGACATAAATAAGACCTTTTTTCCTCTAGGTAAGGTTTAACTACATATTTCCATGGCAAGTTATTGACTGCATGCTGCAGTAGAAAGGCACATAGCAACTATTAATATTTCAATGAGATAATTTTATTCTAAAAGATTTAAGTAGAAAATGTTTAGCACATTGACCTCTGAACTCCTTATATAGATAATATTCAACAGGTTTGCACATGATTATATTAAAACAGGTTCCTTTTTAGGGAAAATCTGTATGCTTTAGGTTCCCATATGCGTCAGAGGAAGTAGGTTAAAAGTATCTTTTGAGCTTTATTTGTAAATAAAATAAAATTTAATATTTATAGCTAACTGTGAAAATGAACAAGGTATGTCAGTTGGTACTCAGATACTACATTCAATCACTTCAGAGACAATTGATTAAATGTATAGTGATGCCATGAAATAGTACTACTAATGTTTTGTAAATATAGAAAAAGGCATCATTATGTAGATAGATATTTTTTACCAAGTATTTTTGGCTAGCAAAATGCATAAGCTACCAGCTCACAGAGCTTGTGGCAGTGAGTCATTAGAGAGCATAACATCACCCACTTGCACAAACCTAGATTGTGTGCAGAAAATAACTGGTCAGACCTGAATGTGCAGAATTATTTACATGGTCTAAATTGGGATAGAAAAACAGGTACTCTACCGACGGTAAATGGTTTTGGGCTGCAGGTTTGAGAAGCGCAACTTTCAGACTTTCGGGATATGCTTATTACAATTATATAAACTTACCATGTCTGATCATCTCCCAAATCCAACGAATCCACGTCGATTAGATCAGAATCAATCATATCTTTGTTTATATTTTCATCAATCTGATTCATAATACCAACACTAAGGAGACATTCATTTGGCACTTTGCACGAATCACATACAATTTTTCACACACCACAACTACATTTACCATAGAAAATATTGTAAATACTTTACGAAAAAACTAAACAAGAAAACCAACACGAAATATTCCCAGACAAGTTTAGTTTGGAATTTGACATTTCATCACCAACCAACTTAATGCCAAAAATGGATGAATTAAAACAACGGTAAATTCCATAGACTAGAGAAATGGCGAGATATTAGTCGATTCCATTTTATTACTTTTAGTCGATTGTTTTGGATGCACTCATTTCATTTTATTACTTTTGTACGATCTGCATAAATAATAATTAATTAATTAATAAATATTTATCTAAGCGCGGCACCGGCGGCGGCCGGCATTCTGGGTATTTTCTATGAATGTGATCGGCAGGCATCGTTCGAGCCTCCCGTACAACGACGATCTTGATATGGCAACATTGTTTTAGTTTCTGACCGTCACTAATATCATGTGTCAGTGTCAAAGTCGGCCATAGACAACAATTTCATCTTTCTTTCGATTGCGAACACGTCGTGTGAGCACGTTGTTTGCCGTAGTTTTTCTAAGAAAAATACAAAAATGTCGTCCCATTTGAACTGGATGATCATCCGCAACAACAACGCTTTCTTAGTAAAGAAGCGTGACATCAAGAAGCCGTTCAGCAAGGAGCCTAACAATGTGACTAACCTCAACTCCTACAGATACAATGGCTTGGTTCACAAGAAGGCAATCAGCGTGGTGGAGAACCCTGACAAGAAAGGTTTCGCTGTTGTAGTAAAGAAAGCTAAGGCTACCAACAAGCCCGCGAAGAACTCAGTGCGCCGTTCCTTCAAGGCTGGCGCGAGGAGATCGCTCTTCAAGGTAAAGAAGCTGCTGAGAGCTAACCACTACCGCACTGACCTAACCAAGGCTACCCTCCGCCGTGCATCCGCCATCCTCCGTTCCCAGAGGCCCATCAAGGCGAAGAAACCTAAAGCTGCAGCGGTTAAGTCAGAATAAGTTTTCTATGTAATTTAAGGACAATAAAAAAGTGAAAACCTCCATATTTCTTTTACTTGGTTATGCTTAGAATACCCATCATAGTTTGCAGGTAGGATTTACTTCTAGTGAAATATTCCTATGTTCAAATTTAACCAAACAACATAGCAACATTCCAATTTTCATCTTTGACAACCTCTGTGGAGGAGTGGACGGAGGTCCATCTGCGACGCAGGAGGTTGAGGGTTTGTAAGATCAGCAGATATTTAAAAATTGATACAATGACTTAATTCAACACTAACATAGTCACATCAGCCACAGGCTGCTTGTCTTTTAATAAAAAAACTAGGTCTGGGTATTTTCTGTGTTAATCCAGCATTATTTATAAGTAATATTATAGTAATAAATTTTCTATGAACTTAGGTTGGAAAGCAAACAAATATTCACTTGAACCAATCATTTATTGAATAACAAACCATGATTATCATATCACAAATGAGGAATTTACATTAACAGCAATTACTGATTTGATTTATAAATTATGTGCCATATAGTTACCACTGCACTGATTGCATGCTTAGGTTTGAACATCATCATTGTATTTGTTTTTCCTTTGAAACACAGCGCTTGACTAAAAACAACTATGAGTGGAAGAATGGTAATGTTGCAAGATCAAGATCTGCAAGTACTGGTGGATTGTGTGTAATGGTGATCAAAATGAATTTACTTAGTATCACAGCAGCACACTCCGCGCCGCGCATGCCATGCTGTTGCATCGCAGAGACTGGGCAGTCAATATGCTAACTGTTATCCCAACAGTACTATTTGTTAGGATTCATCTATGAGTACTATAATGGGATTCTGACCATGCCTGAACAAGACAAAGTACCTATGACAGATATTGATGATGTCCAACCCCAACCAAATCAATTATTCTGATTGAATTAAGTAATTAAACAGTTTATGCATAGGTGCACTACAATATTTTATCCAATCACGTGTAAACACTCAATATATCTATTTACAAAACATATCACAAATATATAAAAGAAACTAGATTAGATATTAGAGCATAAGTTACATATAGCTTGTAGAATTTATTACATAGTTATTTGAAGGTAAGATGAAGAATGTTGGGACTACTACTTATAGATGAGAGTAACGCTGGCGATAGCCTGTATTAATTATCAGCCACTAAATTATATTAAATATTTATTCAAAGAAATAGCGGCGATTTATTTGGTTGACGCTGCGAGACGCCCGCCTATGGTGGTAGTCCTTTATTAGTATCAAACAGACTTTATTAATAATGGGTTCCCTTAGTAAGCTCCTATAATCATAAGTTCATTTTCATTAATATTATAATAAACTGAAGAGGTGTTTCTTAAGAAAAGGCTGTAAAGTTGCCATCATAAACTCAGTTAAGTGCAGTGTTTCCAAAATTACCAAGAATTTCTGCTAAAGTTAAACTACACAGATGATTACACTAGACACACAAATCTTTGGGTTCTAATTCTATATTATAGGGTTTATACACTACAACATCTCACAATCTAAGTTTTGAAGATCAAAGCAGTTTTAGGACAAAGATGCTGCTTAGCATTTAATGACATGACAACTGTACTTAATGACAATTAAGTACAGTTTATGTTCAAGTTCAAATACAAACCTGTTACAGATTAAGTTTACTGTTAACGTGTGGACAGACAGACAATACTTAAAGCATCAGGTACAAAATACACAATAATACATGAAAACAAAAGGCACAACATTTATTCTATACTTAACAAAGGCACAGTACACCGAATATTTATATTAATGATAACAAGGTAGGAGGAGATCATCGAAATGTGATATTACATAGCCATTGATCAGACTAAACTTTGGGGTTTTATAAACATACTGGCTTCGACGCGTTATGTCTTTATACTTAACACTTTAACTGCGGCCTCTAGACGACGACGCAAAGAGTGTTTTCACGACAGAAGTCCCGCGGCATTTATTTAAATATAGGTATTTGTGTTAGTGGAAAATTCACACAGCTAGCCCCACGCTTAGCAGAATACACAAAGTGTTATGGGTATTTGATACACATAATACAATACATAAAACAGATATATATTTTTATATACAAAGAAAATACCCAGATCACCCAAATCAAATATATGCAGATCGTACAAACATTTGTAACTGGAATAAGTGTTTTTTTTTAATTTAACTCCAAATTAACTAAATTAATTCGGTCGCACTGCCTACAGCGCGTCTTGGGGACATCTTTCGTGAAAGCACTATATGACGTAGTAGTTGAATAATACAATACAGTAAGTAATCATTTTAGACATTTCTAAATTTAATAACTTACTCGTAATATGCAGTAAAGTATGTCATTATTTAAAGATCTCAGAATCAATAATTAGAGAAATTAAGATAATACAGAATGCATGTTTGAGCATTTGATAAACATTAGACAATAATTTACGTTTCTAATTACAATGGACATTTTCCAAATAAAGATTATTCGGAACATTTGGATAAAAATACAACAATTCAATTCACAGATAACTACAAGAAGCTCATGTATTGACGCATTTATTTTTATATTTTTAATTATTTTACAATTTTTATTTATAAGTGTTTATTTCAATAGACACAATAACCTACAATAGGCACACATTTATTTTAACCTAAATGATTAAATTCAAGTAGTTTAAAATGGGTTAAGGCAGTGGAGGACTTTTATAAGAGATTAAAACCCACAAAAGAGAACTAGAAACCTCTTCCTTCTTGGCCTCTGTGGCTACATCGAAAAGAGCAAAAAAATAAAAGTTACATAGTAAAATATCCATCATTTAAAAATCGTAGGGACGTTGTCATATCTTACAAACTTTAATTTCATCAAAAAGCAAAATGCTTTAGGACATAATATAATACTGAATTTGTACATAATTTAAAATTTACACCGTGTGATCGAAAACACTACTTTACGCATGTTAATTATAAATCACATGTATAACTAACATCAATGTATATTAATATTCCATACACTAACACATATTAATAATATTTATTATTAAGCTGCAAACACATTTAAGCATCATAAAACATAAAGGCTCCGTGCCCAAGGCAGCTGGCTATGTTAAATTGTGCGCAAATTGTGACATGATTTTTAAACAATTAAGTACAACTTAGTATAAATAAAAATTTGACTAGTGCGATATTTCCTTACACTTAAAATATAGTTTGTACATTGTGAATTGGTAAGATATGGCTAGTGAATTTTTTAATACTTACCTAACTATTAGTTACACAACATAACCCTCACGCAGTCGGGTTATAAGAAATAAATTGTATAATAAGCATAATACCACATATAATATTTATCTAGACCAATAATTTTCTAATTTTAAATATCGACGCTGCACATAATTTCGTCGTTTTGTTTTATATTTAAAAAATAATCTAACTTTTTTGCTAAGTATAGTTGTGCTAAATAAATATAATGCAAAAGGCTCGACACAACCAAAACATCACAACACAAGAAGCATCATACACAAAATCTATGTAGTAGATAGGTCTGATATAAAATGTGTGTAGAAAAATAAAATGATTGAATTAACCCCTAATAATTGTCACTGAGCAATTTCATTATAGTTTTACCGAAACCGCTGTACCGCGCCTGAGGTATGCGAGTAGCGAGACGGGGGGTAAATATCGGCCGCTCCGATCCATCAGTCTGCCGTCAACGCGTACTCTTGATCTTTTATCCTCGCCGCACTTTCCCAAGGAGTGGTACAGCGGTTTCGGTCAAACTATAGTACAGTTACTCAAGTGCTTGCTTATTAATTTATGGCTATCAGAATGGGACTGATGAGCTTTAAAACAGATTTCATCAAATCCATTTACATACCCTCACAATGTAAATAAATGCAACATGTCTTTACTTAATTAAGTTACGTCACTAAGATAGCTATCGAGATATTGCCAAGCATACAGTATTTTATAATAGTCTTGTAACCATTTTACCCAAACTTGTGTCAAAATTGGAGTTCAATGTATATAAAACTTTTAAAACTGTCATGGTTATCAATTAAAACACGTTTAAGTTACCACAACTCGAGTCGTTATTGCTACACTTCTAAAGGGGTATTTACCACGGGAAATACCCTATTAGAAGTGCTTATAATATACCTCTTCACGATCTGGATAATACGAACGCGAGTAGAGGTAATGTATATCATAAAAGTCTGTATACCAAGCTTTATCTCTAACATTTTATTCGCAAGCCAGCTTGCTATCAAACGAGCTCAAAGCTATACCAAAAGCCTGCAGCGCGCACAACGGATATCTGAAATCCATCGTAAAAATATCCTCCGCAACCCTGCCAAATTGCATTACCACATAATCAGGCTCCGAGTCGTGTACAATCTGGAAGTTCTTTACACTTGCCTGGGTTACCCTACCGTGGAAGTTTAGTACATAGGATTGCGTTTCGTCATTCCATACGGGAGTTTTGTTGTGCAGAACGACGATATCGTCGTTGTTCTGAGCCTTCCACCGTTCTAGGAGCGTTTCGCTGTCGTCCTGGGGTGCTATGGTGACGCGGTCGCGGTCCGGAGTCATACCCGGGAGGATGACTGTCATTTTCCTGGGACCTTTGAAGCCGAGGACGTTTGTGTCCTGGAATGAAGGAAATTTGTTGTAAAAGTGGAGTAGTACGTCATCATCAACCTATGTTAGTCGACTGCTGGACGTAGGTCTAATAGGCTCCATAGCGCCCTGTCTTCAGCTTGATGCTTTCAGCATCTACCTTCTCTCTACCTGGTCTTTCGCAGGTCGTCATCCCACCTGGTCGGAGGGCGTCCTACACCAATTTTACCGAGTCGTAGTCTCCACTCGAGAACACGTCCCAGCGGTTGTCGGTTCGGTTCTTCGTGAGATATGGCCGGCCCACTGCCATCTCAGCTTGCAAATTCTAAGAGCTATGTCGATAACTTTGGTTATCGACTATTAATACTCGTTTAACACTTTCAGTGCTGAAATCACACGGTATGTGTTTTCTACAAGTGACTAATATGCGTAAATTATATATATTATTATTTACAGAAAAGTCAGGGCTCATATTCCGAGTCGATAACTTTCTATGGCTATGGAATATTATTTATCACTACAAATAATAGTATAAAAGTCGCTTCCCGCTGTCTGTCTATCCCTATGTATTATTGCTTATATCTTTAAAACTGCAACGGATTTCTTTATTAGATAGAGTGATTCAAGAGGAATGTTTTATAAACCATTGACACAGATTTCCACGCGGGCGAAGCCGTGGGGCATCGAGTACACTTATAGGTTATAGTTATAGCTCTACTTATAGCTGACCTATAAGCACGTGTGGAAGCCTACGACTTCGATTGACCATGCGTATTGATCGACCTTCACTTATAGGGCGATTGACTCATGCTTGAACCAACTAACCTACTTGTGTTTTCCATTGTTTACTAAATATAATGCTTTTTACGACGGATCAATGAATTAGTCATTTCGTACGTGAATCAAGCCACGTAGGCGTAACAAGCTCAAAAATAGGTGTAATAACACCGCAAATATGTTAACTTGCTAAATAGTTAGTATTTCGAGTTGTAGAGTTGAAATAGACATTTACTATTACTATTCATCGTACTAGTTTGTGTGGAGGGCGTTGTAATTCTGCGACACAGTGTTAAACTAGGTAATCCAGATGACATCGCTTTCAAAACTGTTTCTGTTCCATGCCATGTACCAGTCAAAGATTTTTATGATTTTACTATTATACTTCAAACATCAAAGCGCTTTATTTCCTTTATACCTTACAGGACTTCAATCTTTTTATATTATTTATCAACTTACATAAACAACAGCGGCCAGCTCATGCCGTGTCTTGGAGTGGTCGTGCTTCCGCCACGCCTTGCCGTTGTCGTACACAGTAAAGGCTGTCCCCAGTAGGTTAGAACGGAGCTTGCCCGCGAAGGAATCCGCCTGTCGAGTCAGCTCGGTCGGGTCGGTTGAGATCAGGTAGTTGGATGTCGCTGACTTCTTGCGTTTCCGACCTGAGAACAAACAATTAAGTGATTTAATAATAACGGCTTCGTCTACGTGGAAAACGATGTGTCAAATGGTTTATAAGCCTTCCTCTTGAATCACTCTCTCTATTAAAAACTGCAGTAAAATCCGTTGCGTAGTTTTAAAGATCTGAGCATACATAGAGACAGACAGACAGCGGGAAGCGACTTATACTATGTAGTGATACCCTAAAAAATTATTTCGACTTCAACGGGTCTTGAACCCGCAACATTTCCTCAGTACGGAATGCGTAACGAGGTCGAGTGACGAAGGGTTGGAGTCTCTTTTGTTTTACTTAGGGATTTCTAAGCCTATGAAATCCCAAAAAAAATCGACTACTAATAATAAAAATATTAATCTAGGAAATGTATGTATTCTAAATTTTTCCTGAGCCGGCAATCGAATCCGCAACGTCGACAATAAGCACCCAATAAGTGGACGCAGTTCCTTTCTTTCGCCTATAGTGAGATGACCATGATTCACTACATAAAAAATGCAAAACTTACCAGCCAACAAAAAATCTTTCTTCCCAATATCCTTTTCCAAATGCAGGAAGTACGTCGGATAGAATCCCCTATCCATCCCTTTACGGTCGCGTGCTATGCGACATTTATACAGCGTTCCGTGTCTAGCTGGCGTCACCACGAACGTTTCAACTGTGCCTTCGACTGTCCCTTCGATTTCTGCCGTCTGGAAGAAACATGTGTTTTAGGAAATAAAATTATGATAAATATAAAACGTACTTTCGAATAAACATGATTTTATATTGATTAAACGTTCTGAGGCATCAACAGGGTGTTCCTAAAGTTTAGTCCTGTTGTCTGCAAATAAATGATTTGTATTGATTTTAAGTTCTGAAGCTTAGTTATAGTTAAACTGAGATTTTTGTGTTTTTGGCTCCTTTTAGTTGTGACGTTAGATTGTCATTATAATGGGAACAGCTACGCCAGTCGTAAAATGACTTAAAGCTTACGATTCCCGACTTAAAATGTCGTCACGATCCAATAGTAGGTAAGCATCTAGATAGAATACTAGAATATATAAATAGAGGCACGATAACAAATAGCGACGACACAATGATGACAAACCGTCTTTATAATGGGAACACCTAGGCGATAGTCGTCAATCGATAATTTACGGTCACGACACAGTGGGAACGCGCCCTTAGGCAGATGTTCCCTTATCACCATCACATGCCGGTTAAACACACAGAGCACACGCTCACAATAACTCAGCTTCTGCCCAAAGCGGCGGAATTTCTTTCCATTTATGTCCTTGACCAATTTAAGTTTCAGCGAGAAACCTTCATCTCCTTTTAAGGGCTCATCCATTATACACATTAATTTATTTAACCCCACCTGTCACCAAATGATGGTTTAGACTTACCTTGATCCTTACCTTTGTTCACCAATTTCACCCTCAATTATTGTGGAGCGATTTTAATAATAATTACTTTTGCTATTATAACGATAATACTAGCCAAACTCAATGATTAATTATTGTACACGATATAAGCTAGACAAATATCCCGAGAATATTATTACCGAGGGATTATTAGTTTTTGTCCTGCTAAAGCTAATTGCAAACTAATGGGGAACTAAGGGGGTTGCAGGTTTTTCAAATCAATCAAATTAATTATTTCTCTTCCCTACCTCGCTAGGGGAGGTGTCCCGCTTTCGACCCGGGGCCAGCATAGGCGCCACGGCCGCATCAGCACAGATGTCATCCACACTGGCGTCCCTGGCCATGCTGCTTACGGGCACGCTTTCATCATCCTCTTCTCCGCTATGGTCATCACCCACTGTTAGGACCTCTACCTGATTCCCTAGCTCTGCAAATTTTAAATGGATGAGTAAAATTAGATCTAACACAAAAAGTAGTGAGTATTGTCAATTTCAATTCAAGTATTGAAAGGAACCTATTGACAATACTCACTACCTATAATACTACTACCGACAGTACATCTTTATATTATATATGTACTGTCTGTCTTCCAAATAAATATTAATTTAAGGAAGGAAGAGAAGCATTTGATGTCAATTGACTATTAAAAATGCCTAGCTGCAGGATACTTCAGGCTTTTATTAATAATAACTGTGAATTTACTGCTTGCTACTTTATATGCTTGGAATGTTGTATTAATAATAATAGCTGTGAATTTTCTGCTTCTCAAAGGTGTATAGTGAGTATTCTTATTTATCTGTATTATATGTACATACATATATTACAGATACATTTGCAATGTGCAAAAGGGAGACCCAGAATATTTTTTAACTGTATCACTGTGAGAAGAAGTAGAAATCTAAACTTTACTGCATTAATTTGGAAAGTATCTAATGATTGTAATATGATGAAAAACTCTTAAATATGATGACTTAAAACTTTAAAGCTTACCATAGTATTTCATTTTGTAGAAATTAATTTAAAACTGTGCTTCACTAACATGTATATGTATGTGTGTGGTTCTAAAGCAAACTATAATGTATGTAGGAATAATGTTTTGATGAGCATGAATCATACTACAAGGAAAAGGTCAAAAGATGATGAATTTAATATACAGATGACATGACTAACCCCCTAAACCAAAACACAGATGAGTATGGTATCCTTATTGTTATTTATTAAGGATTTATGGAACTAATAATAGTCCTATAAAATATTAAAAATACTTTTGTACTACTGTCCATTGCAATAACGTAAGGTTACTACTCAGAACCTTCGTTCAAAATACAATTAATTTGATTCTGTTCAAGGAACTTTGGTTTTAGCCTGTGGCTTCATTCAAATTGGAACTATGATTTGTGAGATAATAAATAGTATGTCTATGTTTTATTCCACATCTAGAACTACCAAAAATGCAGAATTTTAGTGTAGTTTTGGCATTAGGATGCATCTTAACAGCCATTTCTTAAGACAGCTCTAAGTTATTTACATCAAAACTTTATATACTGGTTATTAAATTTCTTTAGTTCATATTTAGACTGTCGGTTTAGTCAGGTAGATTGCTGAATAACTGATAGTATCAGACACGATTTTTTCCCATGTCTTGTGTAAATCTAATTGGCAACACAATTATCAGGGGTTGGCAATAATTTCCAAAGTGGGCAAGCTTACCATCATAGGTGGACATCTTGTTAGTCTGCAGGGGTATTACTTGGTCCGGATTGACTGGTGACATGAGAAATTGCATCGGGCCATCATAGCCTAACATGGAACGGAAAATTAGCGTAACTAAATATAAAAACATTCAAACCCATGCAAACAAGCTCATCGAGATAAATAAAGAAATGGATGAAGTGGTCATGGGAATGGGACCTTACCGTGGAGCTCTCGCGACCGGCTACCTGATATTGGACGTTTTGCAGAGCCAACCCTCAAATCGTTGGCTTGAACAAGCCCAGAGTTCTGGCGCTTTTGTTTCATCTTTTGCTCCATGAGTTGTCGCTAAAACATACAAAGCAAGTAATGAAAAGGAAGGTGTTACATTAACAAGTAACCCTAGACTAAGTTATTAGACCTACAATTACGCGATCATAGCTATTTTATTGGGGTAGCTTTAGCTTACTTGCTGTTCAATTTTATGATCCCGAATGTGTGTCGAAGCCATGGTGCAGCGCTAGATTGTTGTCAAATTTGTTGTTATGCGCGGCGTATATTATATCACCACCAAAACAACTCGTTTCTCAGATATTTTACCAGATTAATTCGCATTTCGTTCGATGGCTAGATTTTTGTTTACAAAATCATCTTGCCCGTTGCCCAGGAAAATAGTGTTGCCATGCCACTCTTCTTAGTTATTGGGGTTATTTCTTTGGTTCCCACAGTTGCATTGTTGCCAGATCATCGTTTTTTTGGGGACTGATCGACGACGGACGACGCGACGATGAGACGTCAACGAAATAAATTATGAAATAAGGTTGATCGTTTCGTGTTGGCACTCGGTTGAATTCTCAAAGGCGCACACACATGCCAGCGCCAGCTATCCTGACCTAACTGAAGACCAACTCAACAAGCTTGAGCGTCTTTAGAACTATTCCATTAGATTTATATTTGGCCTGCGTAAATTTAATCACATCTCTGTGTACCGTAATAGGCTCAAGTGGTATTCGTCGGAATGCTCATGTTCTCAATCTCCTTTATTCTGTCCTTTTCCTTCCATCATCACCGTCTTATCTAAAAGACCGTTTTGAGTTTCTCCATATGTCCCACTCACGATCCCTTCGCTCGTCTGATACCCTTCAGTCTCTTAAAAATCACAATACACTTCCCAATTCTATGGTGGTCCTTCACGTTGCAGGCCGCCAGACTCTGGAACGCCCTTCCGTTTCTATCCGTCAAGCGAAATCCCTTCCTGTCTTCAAAAGTATGGTTCATCAACACTATCTGACCATTCTTAATAAGTTTTCTTGATTTTTTTTTTTTGTTTTTATTTTCTATGTTATAATGTTAATTGTTCCTGTTTTTTGTGTATTTGTGCTCTTTTTTATATATGTACTTTCTTAATATAAATATTAATATTCTAAATAATTACGCCACCGTCAGCTTTACTACGTATCGATCCTATCCATCCATCGACTAGTCGATGTATCCATCCAAAGGTTTCCTGGAAGAAATCGCTTTTAGCGATAAGGCCGCCGATTGTGCCACTAGATTTAGTTAGTATTAAGATCCTTTATTTTTATTATTTTCTTTGTATTTGATGGTGCAATAAAGCTATATGTTATTGTTTTGGGATATTATTTTTCTTAGAGATTACCCCGAGTCTGCGAGTACTAACGAACAATGAAAAAAAACCTGTCAACCAAATCTTTGTAAGCATTTTGTAAGATTCTGTGTCATGTCTGTGTCGATGACTCCATAACGGAGTATCTGATTAGTGAGTTGTTCGCTGTTTGCAAAAACAAATCGAACTTTCATTCGAAAAATCGATTCACACAATATGTTGTATAACGTTTTTTATATTTGGCTTTGAGAGCTCTCAATGTCATTTTGTAATGTCATATGAATCTGTCTGTCAGTCATTTATTTTCCAAAATGGCTCCTACTCGGAGTATTCTTGGTTTTTTAAACCCAAAAACTTTAAGCACCGTATTTTCTAGTAATTTATCCAAAACACAGTACCGTTTCGCCCACAATAAGTGTAACAATTGTGATCAAATTTTGTCCGGTCCAATTCTTTCTGGAAGTCCACTAGTTAGTAAGAACCGTAAGTTTTACATGCTCTCATTACATCACCGGTATTTGGCTTATTTACAATTATTCTGTGTAACACGACGACACTACGTTCAATTAACTATACCGCAAACTCAGCTCCAAGTTTTCTGCAATGTCTAACAATGTCAATGACATCCTCAAAAAATAACCTAAATCTCTTATCTTCAGTCTTTTTAGGACCAACACACAGATTTATTCATACAAGCAGCAGTCTACACGCTCGGGCGGACTATTACAAAGTTCTAGGAGTGTCCAAGAATGCTTCGGTCAAAGATATCAAAAAAGCCTACTATCAACTTGCAAAAAAGTATCACCCTGATGCTAATAAATCTGACCCTGAGGCATCCAAAAAATTTCAAGAAGTTTCAGAAGCCTATGAGGTAAGTTTCGACACTGAAAGAAATATAAAAATAGATCTCTACACCTAAATAAAATAAATTGCTCTAATTATAAGTATTAATACAATGTGTATTTATCGCATTTATTTACCTATTTTTCCCGACGTTTCAACAGGTTTATACACATAGTAAATACACGCAATAAATACCTGTTGTATTAAAACTTAAAACAGTGTGTTCAGATCGTGTAAGTTTAAAAATATAAATTGCTCTATGTTACCAATATGATGCCATCAATTTTCCTATTTACCCTTTTCTCTTATAGATCCTATCCGATGATAGCAAACGTAAGCAATATGACACTTACGGCACCACATCAGAACAGATGGGCATGGGTGGTGGCCCCTCAGGCACTGATGGCTTCACCCACCAGTGGCAGTACAAGTCCACCATAGACCCTGAAGAACTATTTCGGAAGATATTTGGTGATGCGGGATTCAAAGCTGATACTTTTAGTGACTTTGCTGAGAGTCAGTTTGGGTTTGGAGCTGCTCAAGAGGTAAAAACCTAACCTAATGAAGCCTTATACACCAGCCAAACTTGATGTAGAATGTTTGTAAACAAACAGCACTTGCTTAAGCATTCCACATCATGTTAGGATAGTGTATAGTTATTTGTTGGTATATTTTGCCAATTGTCAAAATGCAGATCCAACTTTCCATTCTTGATGAGATTAACTTATGCACTAACAACTTTTGCAGTTAAAAGGCATTATCGCTTAAACTTTTGATTCATAAATATCTGTGTGGGTGTGGGGGCAAAGGCCAATGATGATGATGCTTTTCACATAAAATCATTTTATCATAAAGTTTTAACTACTTGTAATGTATTTTTATTACTATTATCCAGAGGTCTGGTAATACTGTATATAGTATAATACTGGTCCTCTATGAGGTTTGTAGTGAAAGCAGGTATAGATAGAAAACCACTGCTATTAAATAAATAAATAATGCTGGACAACGCACACAGCATCATCTAGTCCCATACTTAAACCATTGCTTAACTAAGCATAGAAATAAACATTATTATATAGTAAAACTTTTGAAACTTCATAGTTATAAGCACAAAATTCCTACTTACTATAAATGTATACCGGAGGTGTAATATTTAGATTAAGAATTAATTTTAAGATTTATGGTATCTCATTATAAGTGTTTTTTTTTTGTTTTATGAGAAATAAACATTTTTAAATCTAAATTCACTTGTAATGGCATATTTACCATGATTTGAGCCAGTTATTCCGTAATCATGGCTTATGGCATGACATTTGTATTATTTTCCAGGTAATAGTCAACCTTCGATTCACTGAGGCCGCCCGCGGTGTGAACAAAGATATAAATCTTAACGTAGTGGATACCTGTCTTAAATGCAAGGGCTCTCGCTGCGAACCAGGCACTAAAGCTATCAAGTGTACCTACTGTAACGGCTCTGGCATGGAGACCTTCTCTCGAGGTAATGTTATTGAAAATATATTTTATTGGACAGTCTTTCAATCATCATCATCATCGTCAGCCTATAGCAGTCCACTGCTGGACATATGCCTCCCCCAATGAGCGCTATAACGCCCTGTCTTCAGCTTTTACAAATTTAATATTAATTACAAACAAATATCTAGATTGAGATAGAGAAACATTGATTTGTCTCTACACCTGGCGAATACCATTTTTGGGTGTATCATTTTGTGCACCCGAGGATGATACCCGCTGTGTAGCCATCGCCTTTAGATTAACTTCTCAAAGGGCCTCTGTGCTGTTGGCTTCGGCCCCAAGCCTTCCAAAGGACCGGGAGATCATGGTAAATGAGAGACATAATAATAACATGAATGAGTAACCGGCTACCTCCTAGCATAAGTTAAGTTAATGCAGATTGTGTGCTGGCCGACCTTAATTAGTAAGAGGTTTCTTATAAAGACCCAAGGTTTTGAAACAGTTAGTTACTTAAGATCTCAAAAATTGAATAAGAATAAATTAACTAGTATAATTTTGACGATCTCTGTGGCGCGGTGGGCGAAGGTCAGCCTGCGACGCAGGACATTGCAGGTTCGATTCCCCGACACAAATGTTTGTATGATCTGCAGATATTTGTCCCACGTGTTCTGGTCATTTTCTATGTATAATAAAAATTATCTATCTAAGTATATAATGTATTTGTATTAAGTATATCAGTCACCTAGTATAACACAATCTCTGCTTAATTTAGGGCTTGATGACGCTGTGTGTATTGTCCAGCATTATTTATTTATTTATCATTTGACAGGTCCATTTGTGATGAGGTCGACGTGCCGGCACTGCCACGGTACTAAGATGCTGATAAAGTTCCCCTGCATCGAGTGTGAAGGGAAGGGACAGTCTGTAAGTACTTAGATAAAATAAATACCCACCTGATTTTTTTTTCAGATTAGTTATCTAGATAAATCCTAACAGCCTTATCACACTGGCGATCTCAATGATGTGAATGCGTAGCCATCACGCTGCGACGACGACGCAGTGATTTTGAACACTGGCGATCGAGATGCTTATCGCGGCGTCGTCGTCGTCGTCGCCGCGTCGTCGCCGCGTCGTCGCCGCGTCGTCGTCGCGTCTTAGTGTCTGACATCATTTAGGTAGTGGTAGTTGTGAAAATAACAATGAGGATGATAAAAAATATCCCGTCGTATAATGTGTGTGAACGACGAACGACGACACCATAATGTCGTGGAAACAAGGCATCGCCTGACCGAATTAGGCTAGCTCCGCGTTGACAAATCTGGTTAGGAGCATAATTACCAGGAATCGAATTCGGAAACTGCGTCCATCCCTGGTGGACCATCGCCCACTGCGCCACAGAGTTTTTAAATATATATAATTAAATAACAATAATGATAACTATTATTACTATTATTTCCAGGTCCAACGCAAGAAAGTGACCGTCCCGGTGCCAGCTGGAGTGGAGGACGGTCAGACAGTCCGCATGACGGTCGGGAACAACGAGATATTTGTCACGTTCAAGGTGGAGAAGTCCAATTACTTCCGTCGCGACGGTCCTGACGTGCACACTGACTGTACTGTATGTATCTCATCACATTTCACAATAATACTTGTGCGAAAGTTTGCACGCTGCAAAGTGGCAAACCAGACACATATTGCCAAATAAAAGAAGTCAAGTCATCCCTAGGTTGCCTGGGAGAAATCGCTGTCAGCGATAAGGCCGCCTATTGTACTTTTAATGTGTAATGTTTAGATATAAGGTGTTATTTTATAGTTTACAGTGCAATAAAGAGTTCATTCATTCATTCATTCAAGTCAAGTTTGGATAGATGGATGTTTGTAACTTCTTCACGCCAAATCAACTGAACAGATTGAACTGAACCTTACTGATATACCTTAATACCCTTAATACGATCTTCCTCCTCACCTGCATAGCAGTTTGTCCCTGGATAAAGTGCAGTCCCAAAAAAGGATGAAACTAGATAAAAAAAAGTCGACAAAAAAAAAAAAAATTTTATATACTTTTTTGATGAATCCAAATTTTGATTACTCACTTATGACGTTATGACTGACTCTAGTCACTGAAATAAAATTTCTTATCAAATATTGGGTCTATTTCATTAAAATAAAAACCATAATCATATCGAATTTGTGGGAGTGACGATAAAATAACGATTTACTCGCAGTCGAGTGGCTATCGACCACTGGTGTGTTATTTTTATTTGTGTACTAGCGGCCCGTCCCAGCTTTACTTGGCTAGTCATTTTTCACAGGCAATTTAAAAAAAAAATCTCTTTTTTCTCTCCGTAAGAACCATCCTCGTTCTTCAAGGAATATTCTAAAAAAAGAATTAGCGAAATCGGTTCAGCTGCTCTCCAGATTTGAGCTTAGCAACACATTCAGCGATTCATTTTTATATTATAGAAGATATGTGCTCTGCTGAACGAGCCTCCCAAACAAAGATGTTTCCATTTGGATCTTTCGCCATTCTCACGATTTGTTCAAGAATACTATGAAGCTTATTAACCTTTGAAGTTTCTGTGTGCTAATACAGATAATTTTTGAATTCCAGGTTTCTGTTGCACAAGCTTTGCTAGGAGGCTCGGTGAGAATACAGGGCTTGTATGAGGACCACACGTTGCAAGTAAGTAAATGAAGTACTGGGGATTCAATTGATATTGTGGCTCATTTAGTAGCGCGTATCCGTCCTGAGAGGAAGGTTGTTGGTTCAAGTCCCGTCAAGGTCGTAAATTATTGGGATATTATTTAATTTTAAGATTTTTTACCGTAAGTGTGGGTATGCTCTATAAAAACATGGAACGTGCAAGTAGTTAAAAATTACGAAGTATTGTTTTACTTTTAACACCCAATCTTCCTTTTCACGACATCTATGGCGCAGTGGGCTATGGTCCGCTTGAGACGCAGGAGGTTGCGGGTTCGATTCCCGCCTTCTGACAAATGTTTGTAAGATCTGCAGATATTTGTTCCGAATGTTCTGGTCCTTATATATGTAAAATAAAAATATATATTATCTATGTAATGTATTGTATTGAGTATATCAGTTATCTAGTACCCATAACACAAGCTCTGCTTAGACTTTCTGGTAGATGATGCTGTGTGGATTATCCAGCATTATTTTAAAATCAATTTTTTCATATTTATTTCAGATAACTCCCGGCACGTCGTCGCACACTCTGATTCGCCTCTCGCGGAAAGGTATGAAGCGAGTCAGTCTGCAGGGTTACGGCGATCACTATGTTCACATCAAAATACAGGTATTTTGATGTTTATTAACTTGTACATAAACTATACTCCGACGGACATTGGCAGAATTGCGTCAATCCAGACGCAGAGCCATCTAGCAAGAAGTTGAAGTTGTACTATACTTAGATTCAAAAACCTGAATAATTTTTGTATACGAAGTGATTACAAAACACAAGGAATAAGTGGCAAATATTTACGGTATCATGGAAACACAGAAACAAGAAACAACTTTTGGTTTTGAAAGCTTTCAATTTTATTATTACATAAATTGATATCTCGTTCATTTTCGAAATTAATTTAAACGTAAAACAAAAGACAATCGCGTCAGCTTCCAGTAACTGGCCATACCTGCGACGACCTCTGTGGCGCGGTGGGCGAAGGTCTGCCTGCAGGAGGTTGTGGGTGTGATTCCCGCCTCGGAACAATTGTGTGTAAGAGCTGCAGATATTTGTTCCGGGTGTTCTGGTCGTTATCTATGTATAATAAACAATATTTCTATAAGATGACGCTGTGTGGTTTACCCAACATTTTTTATTTTATTTCTCATACTTCCAGGTACCAAAGATATTATCACCGAAGCAGAAAGCCCTTATGTATGCCTACGCAGAGTTGGAGGAAGACACGCCGGGTCAGATCCACGGCGTATCCTACGACAGAGATGGTAAGGGAAACCAATAATAACAAACTAAATTTATGGTTTCTCTGCGATCAAAAATACTATCTAGTTGTCGGGTCGGCGCAAAAAATCCGTCTCCGTAAATAAGAGCGCACTTGTAATAAAGCTCTTATTTTGTTTAGTTCGATTAAAACACAGCTAACGTATCTCGCGAAGAACCGACGGCCGATGGGGTAAACGTGTTCTTGAGTGGAGACCACGACTCGGTAAACGCAGTGTAGGACGCCCTCCGACCAGGTGGGATGACGACCTGCGAAAGACTGCAGGTAGATGCTGGATGCGGCAAGCTGGAGACAGGGCGCTATGGCGCTCATTGGGGGAGGCCTATGTCCAGCAGTGGACTGCTATAGGCTGATGATGATGATGATGACAGCCAACGTAAACACAATACAAATTACTCTTTATTAAACACCAAATAAAAATAGATACACAGGAAAAAAACAAATACAGAATATGTAGTACAATAGGCGTATAGAAACGTGTCACAATGCCGCAAGGTGTATTCGAGAGTTGCACAAACAAAATATTATTTGTTTGTATAAAAATATGACTTATTCTACATTTACTTACCTCGAGTGAGCTCTTATTTACGGACACGGCTTTTAGCTTTGATTATGTACGTGTCCCGAAATCTAGATAGTATTTGTGATCGCAGGGTTTCTTAACACTTTGACTGCGATTTTTTTTCGACGACTGCGATCTTTTTTTTAACCTAAAAAATTCGTGCTGCCGCTCTACATAGCGGTTGTGTTGCGCCGCACATGCGTTTCGTTCGAAAAATATTACGGCTGTGCTGAGTCACACAGATCTGTATTTTCTCAGCCGCTGCGCTAGTGTGGATTTACGCATATTAGTCACTTGTAGAAAACACATACCGTGTGATTTCAGCAGTCAAAGTGTTAATGGCCTATTGAGAACTACGCGGTATCGGTACCCAGAGCGGTAGCGAAAAATTTGTCTGGGTTTTGCGCGTAATCCCGCTGGGCTTTATTTTTGTACATAGGGTATGTGTAAATAGGTATTACCAAATTATTTTGATATCAATTACGATAATGGGGTGGAAAATTCCGAAATTATTTGAACGACATTATGAAATCTGAATGTATATGCGCTCTTGGCTTATAATATAAAAAAAAAAAATTCGGCTTGAAATATAAAAAGCTATATTCGATTTTAGACATCTTCATCAATATCACGTTACCGTCATTTCTAAAATAGAGATTCAGGCCTTAATTTGCAAAGGAATATAATCATGCTAGAAGCTTAAGATCACTCACAGCTGGGATAACAAAGGATAAACACCAAAATTTATTTTACAGAAAAGCAAAAAAGCACCTCTACCGATCCGAAATCGGAGACAAAAGACGATAACCAAAAGATACACTCTTCAAATCGCGACACTGAGTATTCAGGCCCAAAATCCAAAGCGTGGAGTGTCCTAGAGAGCTTTGCTGAGTCATTTAACGATAACAGAAACACGTTTATGTTGGGTTTCGTTATGACCGTAATTGGCATAGTTCTGGTTTTATACCGGGATCCTGATGACAAGTATGGGGTGGCTTCTTATATGGACCGGCCCTTAGAAACAAGGGAACCTGATGTTCCCTTGGGGTATCAGAATACTATTAAAAGAGAGAAGGAAAAAAATCCTCATCTCTATGATGCTTGAGGGAAGAATGATTGGTTGTTATGTGGGTTTATTTATAATTAGGCTCGACCTTTGTATTAGGCGTTAGGATTTAACATTTTCGGCGTAGCACACACTAGGTAAATGATTTCTAAAGACCTGTTAAAAACTAAACTATTAGTCTTAACAGATTTCGTTATCATATTGACTTGAAAGTTTTAGATGGAAACGGGTCGTTTTCATCATTTACAGTAAAATAGTATTCTTATTCAATTTAATAATGTATATTATTATTCAGTTTTCACTCTAATTTATATTGTGATGTAGAACTGTGTCGAATAATGCGTTACAAAAGATTCATTATTTCTATTGTTACTATTGAACGGTTGCTGACCGAGTTTTTCAAAAAGAAGTAAATATTTTCTCTATAGGATAAACTTAGAACATTTCTATTAGAACATAATACTTTAATTTGAAATCGTTTAGGGACACGATTATAATATAGTCTTGATTTGATGATAGATATTTGTTTGCAAGATGAAGTGAATGAAGAAGTATGATTCTGAAATAGGGATATAGTATGATGGTAAAACAATGTAAATGTATTTATGAATATATTCATTTAAATTTCAAAAGTTGTTTCATTTTCACCCTATGTCCTTACACCATCATGCTATATCCCTGCTTTACAGGATGCTGCAAATAAATAAATTCAAAATTTTGTAAATAAGTAAATAATGCTGGACAATTCGCACATCAGCTCTTGCCCCAAGCTAAGCAGAACTTGTGTTATGGGTACCAGATAACTGATATACATAATACAATTATAGACAGAAGTTCTAAACGAATAAGAATAGGGTTAAAACCAAAACGTGGGTCTATTTTGCATGAAATATACTTGATATTGATTTTGATGGCGTAAAATGTAGCCTAAGCAGCGATTAGAAAAACAAATCACCTTATGAAAAACTGAACGGGTCAGTATCTTTGTCGCTACAGTCATACATAATACAGTCACTGCTGTGTGAATTGTCCAGCATTATTATTATAGATCAATTTTTACCAGCAAAGTCATGCTACTGGTTTAATATATTAGGCTACTCGATCACACGTCCAACACCATTGCCGCACAAACGAAAAAATTGCATTTTAATATGGGCTTAAACTCGCATTACGCTATCATTCAGATACATTTTGTGACATACTTCCTTACCGCTTAAGGTCAAACAAGTCGCTCATGTTCCCATGCAAATTTGGAATGGTGCTACATACTAAAAATACAAGCTTCTCAACTTTCGTATTTGAACACAGATTTTAACCCAACTTCGGGTGAAAATAAATAATAATATACGGAGAAAGAAAACTCAAACAAACTTCTATCTATCATATTCCTTTGCTCAAGTCTAAATAACCATGTCTATAGGATTAAAACTTCTGAAACTATCAGGGTTATTAACATTAAAATCATTTAAAACGGGATATTTAAATGTCATGTCCATAGGTATTCTGAATCTTATTTCCATTATTTTAGGTGAAACGGCCTAAATGAGAAGTTACTTTTGTGAGTCGCACAAAAACATGCTTTTTAGTTTAGCATTTCACTGTCCCAAAACATGTTCGGTTTTCGAAAGGGGTGTTTTCCAAAGGTTATTTATTTACAATTTGAAACTCGTGAAATACAAAACGGAAGTTACATTTTGTTTTTCAGGACAACAAATTGAATTAACGCCATTAAGGAAATATTTTGACCACGCTTACCTCACAACTCGGATCACTTCATGGAAAATTAAAAAAAGATTTGATTTATGGATAACACCAAAAAGTTCTGAGTCTTGGAATTTTCAAAAAACTGTAAAGTCTTGGAATATGCCAAAAAATATTGAGAGATGGAAAATGCCAAAAAGTATTGAGGCGTCGAAAACGACGCAAGGTCGGACACAAAAGACACAAAATACGTCGTGGAAAATACGAAAAAGTATTAAATTAAGAGACATCCCAAAAAGGATTCAGTCGTGGAAAAAGTCAAAGGGCATAGAGTCCGCAAAAATAGCAAAAAGTATTGAGGCATGGGAAATTCCGAAAAGGATTCAATCATGGGAAATGCGTAAAAGAATTGAGGCATGGGAAATTCCGAAAAGGATTCAATCATGGGAAATGCGTAAAAGAATTGAGGCATGGGAAATTCCGAAAAGGATTCAATCATGGGAAATGCGTAAAAGTATTGAGGCATGGGAAGTTCCGAAAAGGATTCAATCATGGGAAATGCGTAAAAGTATTGGGGCATGGAAAAAGCCAATAGGTATCGAGTCCTCGAAAATAGTAATACGTATGAAGTCATGGGAAATTCCAAAAAGGATTGAAACATGGCAAATACAAAACAAGTCCTGGATAATGCAAATTAGTATTGTGTCGTGTCAAATACAAAAACAAATTGTATCTTGGAAAATACCTAACCGTTTTAAGTCATGGAATAAATCTACATTAACTTATATAACGCGTAGGTACATCAACTACTTACGATAGTTAAACAGATCATCACATCCTTTATCCAAAATTCTAAAAGGTCGAATGAGTAATTGGAAGCCCCCTTTCGGAATAACGCACATATTTAGGGACTCTTATTTAGTTTGTTGAAGGCTGCTAGTTTGTCGTTGTAGATCGTAAAGCTAAAGCGATATAGGCGTTCGATCATGAAATGTTAATTTACACGACCGAATTCATGATATGTGACACAGTAAATTTGTGTAGATATACCAAATTTTGATGTGTCTACTACATAAGTGGATTCCTTTGTTTCAGCCTTGCACATGTTATAGCATCCACTGTACGATAATCATAATTATATAGATAGCTCTTAAAGTATTAATATTTTACGAGTCGTTGCTATAACAGATAAAATGTTGACCATTTAAACTAGAAGTGTTACTAGAAGTTCATGAGTTAGGAGTTAGTGTTTTTTCCTGGGTCAGTTGGGGGCACCCATAACCAGAGAAGTTACAGGTGCAGTTTCTTTTGAAAATTCATAATATCCTTTTTAGAGAACATTATTTTGGCATCAAAAATATAAATTGTTTTTTCTTATGCTAATCGACTCAGTCTCAGTCTTGTAAGGATCATTTTATTGTACGGCATGAAAAAAAACTGAACAGCGGAAGTTATTGCCTCTAGGTGCCCTAATTACTGCTAATTACCTCTGGGTGCCCTCGTACTGTCCCAGTTTAAAAAAAGACTGTATTGTGTTTCTGTACTCCTTACCACTTAAAATCCACATATGCAATCCACAGGTAAAAAGATTGCGATAGCTGAACCTCATACGATCTTGGACTCGATCAGGGAGGCTCTTTCTGACAAGAAGTCTTTGGAGGGTACCGCTAAACCTTCCTCCGAGAAGTCATCTCCTGAAGACCCTACGGAACCACCAGAAGAGGCAGTCAAAAAGTCTAATAGAAGCAAGGCTTAGGATCTTACAGTTTATGGCATAGGGTATTACTGCGATATATTAATATTCTGAGTCGGTACATATCTGACGGAAAATGTGTCCCGTATTATCGGTCGCGTAATGCCAGAACAGGCAAATATATAATAAAATATTCAACCTTTCACACTCAACCGATGATGCGTTAGTGCGTCGAGCGTACAGCGTCTGTTGCGTTTCTATCAACTCATGTCTGTCGACGTAACTTGTCGCGATATGTGTATTATATTTATATTTCCGTCGAGATATGTACCGACCCTGAAGCTACCGATCGTAATTTAAGTTGTGTATGATATTTTACTATGAATTCATTATTTATGAGAGCGGTTTAACTACGAATGTTTTCATGGAAGAACGTTAAAATGTCATCCCTTAACACGTTTTCTGCCCAGCCTTGCGACGTCCGCTTGCGTCTTGGCCCATGAAAGTGTTAGCGAGTTTCGTAGTTAACCCGTTTACATATTGTTTGAAGATATTTTGTATAATGTTGTTATTGAGAAATTCATTCAATTTAAATCATCTGAGCACTCATGTTGCTGTAAAATTCTTTTAACGCCACTAAAATTACGCTCGTGTGACTTCAGCCTCAGACAGCTATAGATGTAGCAAATTAAACTTCTAAGTTTTTAGACCAAAAAGTAAAGTCGCGCACTTAATTTTTATGATATAATTTATCGAATGTAGTTTCTTACTTATTTTATTTATAAATGGAATTCCCTTGAATAAGTTTGTTCTACTAATTTAAAAGTTGATGTTGCTACACCTAAATATATCCAAATATTATTCCAATTTATAGTTATAAAATTCGTTAGCCATCCGTAAAATATATTAATACCCACCCATCATTATTATCTATATTCAAAAGAATTATGAATGTTACTGTGATAATAATTATGCGACGTGACGTGAGTTCTTTTCAATGAGAAGGCGTAAATTACAGTTCGTAATTCAACCGTAAATTACAGTTCGTAATTCAACCGTAAATTACAGTTTGTAATTCAACCGCAAATTAATATGTTTGGCATAAATATCTTAAAAAAAGGTTATTGCATGTTTAACAATAATCGCTGTAAATAGCCGTTGACTAGTTTGTAGGAAATGGTAGGAAATAATATACCAAATTGAAGCCATGGTTTTATTTCTATTCCTACATTATCCTATCTATATACATAGGTTTATTTCTAGTATCCTATCTATATAGGTTTATTTCTAGTATCCTATCTATATACATAGGTTTATTTCTAGTATCCTATCTATATAGGTTTATATTTAGGATTAGGATTTATTTATAGTATCCTATCTATATACATAGGTTTATTTCTAGTATCCTATCTATATAGGTTTATTTCTAGTATCCTATCTATATACATAGGTTTATTTCTAGTATCCTATCTATATAGGTTTATTTCTAGTATCCTATCTATATACATAGGTGTATTTCTAGTATCCTATCTATATAGGTTTATTTCTAGTATCCTATCATAGGTGACCTACGCAGGAAATGTATAAGTTGATAACATTTTCTGACTGAAATCAAGAAAGTTCGTCGTCGTCTAGCAATTATTAGGTTTAGGAATTATGATGTTTGCTTGTTCGCGCGCCCTGTGATGTGCATCAGCGACGCCGTTCTCTTGAAGTATATATTTTTTACACTACAAAAGATTCGCAGCTGTTTGTTTCCACTGCTGGGCAGCGGAAGACCAGCAGTGGAAACAATTCTGCTGGTAACTGTCTGTCAAACTTGGAGAAGCCTATGTTTCTCCATGTTTGATAGGAGTTCTGGAGTGGGCCGACCATATCTCGCGAAGAAACAACCGCTGGGGTAAACATGTTCTTGAGTGAAAACCGCGACGTGGCGTAACAACGTGTAGGACGCCTGCCAGTTGGGATGACGATTTGCGAAACACTACATACAGATTCTGGATACGACATGCTTAAAACGGCGCTATGGCGCTCATTAGGAGGCCTATATCCAGCTGTGGACTAATATAGCCTGATGATGATTTTGAAGAGACTAGGCAGGTGAAAAGGCGTTCCGACGTTTGTGAATAAAATATGACCGCTTTAAAAGGGTCAGTGAATAGATAATACAATTTAATGTTGAAAAGTGTACTCATTATAGGGTATAAAAAAGCCTGTATTTCTGTGCGACTGAGTTGATGGGTGCGTTGGTGCGCCTGCGCAGGATGGCTAGTACAATCGCCAGCAGCGCCATAGCGCCTTCCACGTAGAAACCATAGATTATGCGAACGTGACTTGGCACCTGGAACGAGAAGAGCTTTAAACAAAACTAACAAACTGCCGAAAAAAAAGACTATTTTATCTATCGGGCACTTCACTACATACCTACTATTCAGTCATGTGCGATCCTTTTCAGAGTAGTGTAACCACGAGTAAAATAAAATACTCGTAGTCACACTGGTGTAGCAAAACGGTGTGACCACGAGTCTGTCATCTAAAAAAATTTGCTAACCAATGTTAGCGGTATTCGGCCTCTGTAATTCGGTAAGATGTTCGGTGTTTATAATATTTGGATCTTATTTATTAATAATTACAAATAGGAATATAATTACAAATACAAACAAAATACCTACCTAGTTATTAATTGCTCTCAAAAGTAGAATTATTAAATTCTTATAATCTAACTGGGAAATTTATTACCTACCTATACTCAAGATTTGAAAACCTGATTTTTTTTTGTATACAAAGGGGAAAGAAGGTATTTGATAGGTATAAAGAAGTCCTTACATTCTCCAAGCCGCCCGTAGTGGTGAACTCCAGAGGGAACATCGCCGTGTCTAGTGGAGTCCTATCTCGAAGCACCCCGAAGGCCAGGGCTCCGCAAGCGTAGTACGACAGTAGTGCGACTGGCATGCAGTGACAGGCGGCTGCGATTCTGAGGCATTGCTGAAGTAGAAGAGAATTACGCTACTTTTCAAAATATTTACTAGGCAATTATTCGGCTGTTATCAGATATTGACACCATTTCCAAAATAGGGCCATTATTCGGCTATTTTTATAAAATTTTGACACCATGGACAAAGTTGGGACAGCACAGGCACTACATAGGTGTCTCCAAAAAATAATATAAATCGGACAACGTACTTACTAAAAGCTTTCTTTTTATTCAAATGTCGCATTTAGGGCATATAATAAATCAAATGGATGGACTCATCCTGCGTTCGCAAAGCTACTGCAACTGATATGGAGCTATGGCGCTACAGATTTCTGCTACGCCTAAGATGTGCTACGAATCTAACTTGCTACGACGAAAGTGCTATAATGCTACGAAGAAGTTACGCATCTGCTCTGCTACGAGGCATGGGGGCGCTACAGATTGCTGGCACAACTACGATAACGCATATTACGCTACTACTTTGCTACGAATCTAAACTGCTACGACGAAAGTGCTACAGTGCTACGACGACGCTACGCATCTGCTCTGCTACGAGGCATGGGGGCGCTACAGATTGCTGGCACAACTACGATAACGCATATTACGCTACTACTTTGCTACGAATCTAAACTGCTACGACGAAAGTGCTACAGTGCTACGACGACGCTACGCATCTGCTCTGCTACGAGGCATGGGGGCGCTACAGATTGCTGGCACAACTACGATAAAGCATATTACGCTACTACTTTGCTACGAATCTAAACTGCTACGACGAAAGTGCTACAGTGCTACGACGACGCTACGCATCTGCTCTGCTACGAGGCATGGGGGCGCTACAGATTGCTGGCACAACTACGATAACGCATATTTCGCTACAAATTTGCTACGAATCTAAACTGCTACGACGAAAGTGCTACAGTGCTACGACGACGCTACGCATCTGCTCTGCTACGAGGCATGGGGGCGCTACAGATTGCTGGCACAACTATGATAACGCATATTACGCTACTACTTTGCTACGAATCTAAACTGCTACGACGAAAGTGCTACAGTGCTATGACGACGCTACGCATCTGCTCTGCTACGAGGCATGGGGGCGCCACAGATTGCTGGCACAAATACGATAACGCATATTACGCTACTACTTTGCTACGAATCTAAACTGCTACGACGAAAGTGCTACAGTGCTACGACGACGCTACGCATCTGCTCTGCTACGAGGCATGGGGGCGCTACAGATTGCTGGCACAACTACGATATAACGCATAATACGATGCTACTTTGCTACGAATCTAAACTACTACGACGAAAGTTTTAAGGTGGGTACAGATTGGTGCAATGCAACATGTAATGCAACATGCAATGCAAGAATTTGAGGTCCACATTGCTGCAATGTATCATGTAATGTAACAGAATTCCCATAGTGTGGACGCCTCGCGCGCACGAACTGCGCCTGGGTCGCGCACGCTCCGAACGTTACAACTCGTGCGCGGCTCGATCCGAGATTTGTCGGTTTTTAGTACGAACACAAAGGGGCGCGCAGTGTGCGCAGGACTCAGCCGTGGACGGTCGTTCGTTTCGTTCGCATGCGCAACGATCATGGCGGTGGAGGGTGCATGGAGTGATGACGAGTCACTTTTATTGATAGAGGAATACAGAACAAGGGAAGTTTTATGGAACCCTCAAAATGAAAACTTTTATAAACAAAATTTAAAGAAAGATGCGTGGGTCTTTGGCGTTTTTTTAAAAGTTGATGAATGATTAACAATGAAGCACTGATAATCGTCAGAGCAAGAAGGCTGTCTTCAGACTCCATGGTTCGTAAGTATATCGACTTAAGTAGAGTGATGTGGGCAAAGAAAAGAACACCAATCTGTACCCACCTTTACAGTGATACGAATGTACAGAACACTGCTACGACGCTACACATCTGCTTTGCTACGAGGCTATGAAGCTACACTGCTACGAATTTTTCGTAGCCAACTTCTACGAAAGCCAGTGTTCGCTCCAGATGTATTCGTACTCTACGATAAAGTGGTAAGTAGTTGGAAAGAATGAAAGTTTGTGTTGTAAACTGTTCTCACTCATTAAGCAGTGAAAAACACTTCTCACTAATTAAACACTGTTAACAAACTAAAAACTTCAAAATAGGTACCTACTACATTAACAAACAAAACACTTTTAAAGTATTTTTAGTTACCATAATCTTCTTTCGGGTGCTATAACATTTAGACGTTTTCGATGCTTCTGAACTTTGATTGCTGTTGGGACTTCCTAAAACAAATAATTATATGATCTACTTTTTCTTTACTAGTTTCTGCCTGCGGGTTCACATGGGTTGTTTATATAAATAAATAAAATAAAATAAAATCTCTTTATTTCGGATATCCATGGATCCATATTTGGTTAGTAAACACACACAAATATAATTATAGAGAATTGTAAATTAAATAATATATAATTTATTAAGTTATAATATAACATAAGCATGTCCCTTTCCCAGAGTGATCCCTATAAGAAAGATATACTTGCCGGGATCACTCTGCGAACAAGACATGCCCACAGCGGGGATGAGTATCTATACGCTATGGTTTTCAGGATGCTGTTTTGGCTGTCCCGTACTCTGCGGATCAGGGATGCAGTTTTTTTGCGGAAGATGGCTTCAAAGCCATCTGTTTGATACTCTTGCAAACATCCCCGATGCACTGCAGAAGCGGGGCTATATGGAAACGCTCAAAGATTTTATATTCCATCCATGTGTACTATTTTATGAGATAAAAACGTAGCCTGTTTGATTATTTTGCTTAAAGCTACATCTATGCCAAATTCCTCATCGATTCGTTCATTGTTTCTGCATGAAGAAGTAACGAACATTCATCCATCCATTCACATTTATAATATAGTTTGTTGATTAGTGTGATACAATAAACTGACAAGTTTGAAACAACACATTGATCAAGGATGATAGGGGTGGGTAAACTTTTCTAAGGGACCACCTACAAGCGCGAGTTTATTGCGACTGCGTTTGTATAAATCGTTCATTATTTATTTAAACTTTATTGCTCTATTAAAGGTACAAAGGGTGGGCTTAATGCCGAGGCATTTTCTACCTGCCAACCAGGAAACACATGTTTTAAATAAAGGGTTGGCGTGCTAACATTACATACAAATATAAGTAGTAGTAACTATGTTTATGACATTTTATAATTTATATATATCATCATCATCATCATCAGCCTATAGCAGTCCACTGCTGGACATAGGCCTCCCCCAATGAGCGCCATAGCGCCCTGTCTTCAGCTTGCCGCATCCAGCATCTACCTGCAGTCTTATATTTATATCTAAAATACATATTATATTATACATATCTATATACCTATCTATATACCTAAGAAAAACAGCTAAAACAATAAATAGTATACAGTTCCAAATATAGCATAAGTATCAAATCAAATCAAAAGAAGAAAAAAATAAAAATAAATAGAAACGTTTAATGAAGAGCTATGATTGTATAACCTCTCATGAAAAGCCTTCGCACCGATTTCTTGAAAGTATCACGTGAATCTGCTTTTCTAATTTTTTTGAATATAATAGAAGAATAATGATTTATTGCCTGAACTTATAACTACTTATAGATACTACAAAATATACTAAAAAAATCACTTATATCTATAATTAATAAGTAGGCATTAAATAACATAATATACAATTCAATTTTTGACGACCGATGTGGCGCGGTGGGCGAAGGTCCGCCTGCGACGCAGGAGGTTGCGGGCTCGATTCCCGCCTCGGAACAATTGTGTGTACGATCTGCAGATATTTGTTCCGGGTGTTCTGGTCGTTTTCTATGTATAATAAAAATTAATATCTATATTTGTAATGTATTGTATTATGTATATCAGTTATCTAGTACCCATAACACAAGCTCTGCTTACCATGGGGCTAGATAATGCTGTGTGAATTGTCCAGCATTATTTATTTATATTTATTTATAATTCACATATTTAAATTAATTAGTGATACTATTTTTAAACCCGCATATATATCTGTGCTTTCATGGAAGCAGGTAGATATCGAAATAATTCATTTATTATCCGTCAATTCCTATTTCATAGCTGTTATACACCAACCGTGATTTTCCTCTTACCGAAGGCGCCTTTAAGTAACGAAATAGTTTTAGTAGATGTCCGGGTTCAGAACACCCTCGTAACCTATGGAAATGTAATCAACCGCTCCAGTGCTATGATAAACGAAGACGGATACCCTAATCAGCCCCTACATTAGGGCTAATTCATCTTTGCAATGAATTGCCGACCCGTATCAAGAAGAAACTTAGATTAACCGAATAAGGGCGCGAGCGTAGAGATTAGCTGTCTATCTAAACTTGCTAGATACAAGCGTAGAGACTACGGCACGTGTTCTTCGAAAATATAAACAAATAAATCAAATAAAATGTTGGACAAGTCACAGCATTATCTTGTCTCTAGATAAGCCGAGATTGTATAAGGTAGTTTTTTTATTATTTTTTATTTAGCCTGTTTCGTCCCACTCTGGGCAAAGGCCTCCAAATCTTTCCACTCAGTGCGATCACGTGCGATCTCCCACCAATTTCCGAGGAAGGCGTTAAGGTAGTCTCGCCAGCGCTTTCTTGGCCGACCTCGCCCGCGGCTTCCTTCCGGGACCCAGGGTGTTGCAGCATTAGCCCACCTCTCGGGGTGCATTCGGCTAATGTGCCCCGCCCACTTCCATTTCAGTGTGGCGGTCTTAACTCCCACATCGACAATACCTGTCAAAGAGCGTCGTATTCCTAACGCGATCGATTCGCCGGAAGCCCAAGATACTACGCTCCATTGCCCTCTGGCAGGTCTTGAGTTTGGATTTTTGTAATTCAGTCAGCGACCATGTTTGCGCACCGTAGGTTAGGACGGGCAAGATGCACATATCGACGAGTTTGCGCTTCAGTGTCACAGGAAGTTTCCCCTTCATGTGCTCTTTCATGGACCAGTAGCTCTTCCAGGCGTTGTCGATTCTACGACCGATCTCTTTGTCCTGCCTGTTATCGAAGTATAAGGTAGTACTCAATAATAAATAATTTTGGATAATCCACACATAGCCCCTAGTATCATAATCAATCATCTATCCCCAAGCTAATCAAAGTTTGTGTTATGGTTACTAGATGACTGATATACATACATAATACAATACATTACATGGATAGATATTTTTTAGTAAAAATAAGACCAGAAAACCCGGAACAAATATCTGCAGATCTTACAAATATTTGTCACGAGGTGGAAATCGATCCCGCAACCTTCTATGTCGCAGGTGGACCTTCGCCCACTGCGCCACAAATTTCGTCGAGTGTCTAATATGTCCTTTTTGTGATTTCAAAATATATTCATTTTCATAAGTTACCTACTCCTAAGGTGTTCAAAATATCTTACTACTCATTGTTTCATATTTAAATGAGCAGTCAGGATGTTCAAAATTATCTGAGCAAACAAAGCTCTTAAAGGTTACTACCTTTAATTTAAATATGAAACAACGAGACAATTAATAAAATGCCAACTCATTGCTAAGATAATTTTGAACATCCCGACTGCTCATATAAATATGAAACAATGAGTAGTAAGTTATTTTGAACACCTTGGGTGCTTACAAGAATATGATGATTCGAACTGCGTATCTATATCAAATTGCTTTCATGTTTTTCAATTCATTTTGACTACGCTAGACGCTCATATCAATTTGACGCTGACTGTACCTACAATACAATACAATACAAATACGCTTTATGGCACATCAAACACAGAAAAGAACAATCAAACAAAGATACAGATGCAAAGCATGAAGAAATCGATAAGGCCGCCCATTGTCGGCCTTATCACTAAGAGCGATTTCTTCCAGGCCACCTTTGGATGTACACATGTTACATGACCCTGCGTTTCTTTTGTATGTAAATAACTACTCGAAAACATTTAAGAAAGTCTGCAACACAGCAAAATGCCTATTTTTGAAGAATAAAATAACAAACTCATCTAATAAAATAAAAGCGACATGGAGACTAATAAATAATGAAACTGGTAAATCAAAGCCACGTAATAGAGAAATAAAGTTAAAAGTTAATAATTCAATTCTTATAAATGAAAAAGATATTGCAGATGCTTTTGATGGATTCTTTGCTGATATCCCTAAAATTGTAACCCGGTCTCTCAATTCCTCTGCTTTAAAGGCAGTTGAATTATTAGAATCATCTGTTGAGAAATGTAAGGAAGTCTTTATCTTTAGTCACGTAAATGGTAATTACAGTGTAAAAACTTTTAAATCTATAAACATCAAAAATACTGAGGATCTCTGGGGCATTTCAACGAAAGTACTAAGTTCAATTATTAAGGAAGTGGCTCCCTGCTTGGCCCATATTTTCAATAATTGTGTAGACGCAGGAGTTTTTCCTGATCTTATGAAATGTAGTAAACTGGTTCCTCTTTACAAATCTGGTAGCCATACTGATCCGGCCAATTACAGGCCAATTTCAATACTTCCTGCAATAAGTAAAATTTTCGAAAAAATTATCCTCACTCAGTTGACTTCACACTTCAACCTTAACAGGCTGTTTCATAAAAATCAGTTTGGCTTCACCAAGGGTAGATCGACAACCGATGCTGGCACAGTTCTATTAAAACATATATTAGATGCCTGGGATAAAGCAAAAAACGCTATTGGAGTATTCTGTGACCTTTCTAAGGCTTTTGATTGCGTGGATCATGGTACACTAATTAGGAAGTTGGAACACTATGGAATTAGTAACAAGGCACTAGACCTTATGCAATCATATTTAGCTGATAGAGTTCAAAAAGTAGATATTGGTAAAGAAAGATCTAGAGGATCAAAACTTGAACTAGGCGTCCCGCAAGGATCAATATTAGGTCCTTTTTTATTTTTAGTATATGTAAATGATCTTCCGTTTTTAGCAAAAGATCTTTGTGATATAGTCTTATTTGCTGATGATACTTCATTGATTTTTAAAGTTGATAGAAATAAATATAACTATGACGATGTAAATAATTCGCTTTCACAAATACTAGATTGGTTCACCGCCAATAATCTACTACTCAATGCTAAAAAGACTAAATGTATAAAATTCATGCTACCGAATGTAAGAGAACTCCCAACAAAAATAATGCTGAAGGATGAGATTGTTCACCTTGTAGACTCTACTGTATTCCTAGGGTTACATATTGATTCTTCTCTTCAATGGAGGTCGCAAATAGAGGCTCTGGCAGGTAGACTTAGTTCTGCAGCTTATGCAGTTCGAACAATTAGATATATTACCAATGAAGACACAGCTAGGTTAGTTTATTTCAGTTACTTCCATAGTATTATGTCTTATGGTATTTTGCTTTGGGGACAGGCAGCTGACATCCAGACCATATTTGTTCTTCAAAAAAGGGCGGTACGCGCTATTTATAAATTGAAGCCACGAGATTCTTTGAGGGAATTATTTAAAAACATTAATATTCTGACTGTAATATCGCAATATATCTATGAAAATCTAATGTATACCCACAAAAATAAGGATAGCCTTATGAAAAAGTGTGATGTTCACAATAGAAATACAAGAAACAAGAACAAGTTACACATCCCATCATTTAGATTACACAAGGTAGGGAAATCATTTATGGGCAATAGCGTGCGCTTCTATAATAAGCTTCCATCTGAAGCAACTGAGCTCCCTATTCGTAAATTTAAAAATTACATAAAAATAAATCTCATCAAGAAGGCTTTCTACTCCATAAATGATTATCTCAATGATGTTAATGCTTGGCCAGATGTCGCTCAGTTTCGCACAGACAATAGTATGTAAGTAATTTGTTATTGTGCATAGCTTTACTTAAATATTGACATGTATCGAATCATATTATATTTAGACTTAAATAGGCAAATAACCATGTATTAGACATATAAGAGATGAACATGCTAGTGGTTTCTTTTTCACTTCTTCCACTAGTGGACAAAAAATTGAAGTGAATAGTAAAATAATTTTATTTGATAATAATTTAATGTATAAAATATGACTTGTCTAAGTGCTTATTTTGTAAGCCTAAAGAAATAAATGATTTTTTACTTTACTTTACTTACTTACTTTACACGTAGCTATAGTATAGGTATATACCTACTTTACTAGCCTTCTGTATCTACGGTGGAATAAATGAAATGAAAAGACACAAGCCCTGAAAATCACAGAGACGTGTAGAAGGGGTTTTAAACATTTCGTAGTCGGTACCTTCGAAATAGCATTATAAGTTGTGGCAAACTAGGTCAAAGCAAAGCGAGTTATCTCTATGTTGGATGGAGTTCTAATCTGCACAGATTCGCGGAACACCGCCGGAACTAATGTTGACTGCGGTTTTGACACTGCTAAGGTTAGGTGTGTAATTAATGTTAATCAGTAGGGGGTTTAAACCGGTGTTTGGCACAATTTTATTTTTTATTTTATTTTTCTTTATTTGGAAGACAGACAGTACATAGACATTATAAAGAGTTACAAAAAGGATTTACATAGACCAGTGAAGTCTCCACTATTAACAAATTTAAACATAAAACTAGTGAACAGATATACAGTTAACAATAGAGTTTTAACATAATTTAAACTAAACTAAGTCAGTTATTGGCGGCAGCATTGGCTGCAATGCTTCTACGAAATGAGACAAGGGTTGAGTTGAAAATATCAATTTCATTGAAATATTTATTATAATTATTGCAAGCTCTGTTCAGAAATATGTTCTGCCTATAATTAGTTCTAGAGGTTGGAGTCCAAAAAGTTTTCTTTTTCCTAGATGAAGCCCGTGGGCAATACAAATAAATATTTTCAAGTAACAACTGGGAATCAATTTGATCACAACAAGCAAAAGCAACCAAATCAGTAATTCCGTGACCACGACAGTGTGTAAATCTGTTGAAACGTCGGGAAAAATAGGTAAACACGATAAATACCCGTTTAAGAGTTGATACTATCTGAAATCAGTTATTTTCAACGATCATATCTTCCACAATTCTGAAGCATTTACTTCGAGATTTTAATATGTTATAGTTCAGGATTGATACTAGACCGCTAGTGTTTCGAAAACACGATTACATGAAATTTTCTCGATAGAAAAAAAATCCAAAGTTCACTCTAAACTGTACTTTAAACCGTCGCTATTCAATAGATACGTGTAAATAAGCCTTGATACTTTATACAGTAAATAATCAGAGTATAAAGCAGACGATGTGTGTTTTAGATTTTCGAAATTACTATTATTTTTACCGTAAAAAAAGAATACCTAAACATTCACGCGCTATCTTCCGTCCGGGCCATAATTCAGTCTAGCTTCGGCCTTCGGACGGGGAGCCTGTGTCGCTGCTCCGCGCTTCGTGTCATCGGACTTTGTATATTTGTAAATATGGGAAATCTTTATAATAAGTGTAGAAAGCGACGACGGAATCATAAAAAAGATGGAAAACACATGAACGACGTTATAAAGTAAGTACCTACCTACCCTACACGTTGAGGTGAGGTGAGGTGAGGATGTGGATTGTGATTTGTGAGTAAGTAAATGTCGGACTCGGAGCCAAACTAATTATTTTTTATTTTATTTTAGAAAACGTCGATTAGAAAGTACAGCTCCTATTGTAAGCGATGATGGCGACAATTATAAAGAAAATAATGTCCCGGTAAATCCGTGTGTACCAAACACCTACCTACCTACCAGTAAGGTAGTAGACCTTACTTGTTTATGGGAAGTATGTGAAATTGTATTTTTTATACTTATAGGTAAATACCTAAACCTAGGTCATACCTAGGTGTAAATACAAGGTATACCCAGTATTTTCACAACACATCATTATCTAGGTAGAAATATATATTAGGGTTCCGTTTGACTATCAATACTATAAAATATTTACACCTAGGTATACCCACCTAATTTGTATCTCCATAATATATGATACGTTACTGATACATGATGGAAGTAACATCGAATGATCTGGACATTTTGGATATCAGAAAAGATCCGTACGAGATTTTTTTTTACCAATTACAAAACATTGAATTGTAAGTAGTAGGTTAGGTACCTACTATAGTTACTAACTATAGTACCTACTGTCTACACTACACCTATAATGTATTATAACTTTCCTAACATTTTTACGAGTTTGTAAATTTTAGGGTTCTGCAATAATTAATTTTGTCATGGTTCCAACCTTACGAACACAAGCTTTTCTACTTTTAGTTCATGACAGTGAAGATATATCACATGGTTCAAAATATAAATGGGTAATAATGGACTTATACGGTTTATACCTTGAACGAGAGTCCTTATTAATTATTCATTATAATTCATTCATATTACTAGAGTGGGCATATTATATTCACAGGTTAGGTACCTATTTTCTTGACATGTATGACTGTTACAGGATGGAAGTAACGTCGTATGATTCGACAAATGGCATAAATCCGGACAAGACAAATCTTTATCAATTACAGAACATAGAATTGTAAGTAAATACTTACATATCTACTGAAATATAAATATACCTAGTGTATATTCTTTCCTAACGTTTTCACGAGTTTGTAAATTTTAGGGTTCTGCAATAATTTAACCTAGAACTATTCGTACCTAATGAACACAAGCTTTTCTACTTTTAGTTCATGAAAGTGAAAATATATCACATGGTTCAAATTTATAAATTGGGTAATAATGGACTTTTTACGGTTGATAGCTTGAACGAGAGTCCTTATTAATTCTTCATTACGATTCATTCATATTACTAGAGTGGGCACATATATTTACATGTTAGGTATCTTACCTACCTACTTTCTTGGCATGTGTAACTGTTACAGGATGGAAGTAACGTCGAATGATTTGACAAATGGCATAAATTCGGATAAGACAAATCTTTATCAATTACAGAACGTAGAATTGTAAGTAAATACTTACATATCTACTGAAATATGATTTGGTATCTAGATTATAATAAGATTGTGTTTTATTTTTCCTTTTTCAGACAAACACACACCTCTCCAGAGTCAAAGTCACTACCCCACCCTACCCAAACCTACCCTACCCTACGCTAACCTACCCTGCGGGATAAAAAGTATCCTATATCCTTCTGCTGGTTCTAAGCTACCTCTCCACCAATTTTCAGAATCTGTTCAGCCGTTCTTGAGTTATAAATAGTGTAACTAACACGACTTTCTTTTATATATATATATACAATACAATAGATATAGATTAGTGTGATAAAATATCATTTCATTTCAGATGAAAGTTGAGATCATCGAAAGGGATGACGAATTTTGGGAACAACTAATGGAACCAAAATTTTTTTTTTTTATTTAACATATATTTTGCCCGAGTTATGCGATCCCAGGCATGTTCGCAATATGAAAATACGAGATATAAGTGAATTGAAATAAATTGAATATAAAGTAATATATATTGTTAATAAAGTTAAACATATTATGTATGTGCAAATATAATCTATACTATATTTTAATTTATTACAATATTTACCTGCACACTACTTGTCATACACATCCTATTTCCACACAATGTTTTTTTTGGCAAAATTCAATTTTACTTAAAAAATTAATATGCGGAACCCTCACTCAATATACTTAGACATAAACTTGTATTCTATTTCATTGCTTATATAGGTTTTGTTGTGTTAGTTTTACCTTATATAGGTAGTAGTACCAATTTTCGTTTATATTAAATCTGTAAACAAAGTGTTATAATAAAAAATCCTATTTACTAGTACCAAAGAATAAATAATAGTACTACGTACCTATTTTTAGGTTGGTAGTAGGCATAAGTATAATTTACATTTCGCAGAACACTATCTTACTACAGAAAATAATATTCGGAACCCTTCAGCGCTATAGCGACTCGCACCTGTCTAGTGTTTGGGTAGAAAATAACGTCTCGGGCGCGGTGGTCTAGTAGCAGTAGTAGGTATGTTGGCAACTACATTGAAAAACAATAAAATAAAATAATGTTTTGTAATTGTAAGTAGGTAGGTACCTACCAATACCCAACTATCATAATATTAGGTAGGTATAGGTACATACAAAGGTACAAAGTTACTAAAAAGCATTACCTACGTATTTGATAATTTCATTTCTTAGTAGGTACCGTATATATAATTAATTACCTACCTTTTAGACAATAATATTGCACCTACCTAACTTCAATAAGATTGTTTCGAACTAGCGTGAACCCAACCCAATATAATTTTGCGCGCGAAGTAATAGCGCGGCGAGTAGGTACGTTGCCACCGGCCGTCCGCCCCGTGGCGCCGCCCGTGCGCCGCGGCGCGGCGGCGTAACAAGCTGAGGCGAAATTTGATTTTCTGCTGAGGTAATGTAGGCCCTTAAATAGTACTTATAATTATGTGTTGTGATCGCGTAAGTAGTAATAATTAATCAATAATCATTTATTTCATAACTTTCATGAAATACACGTCACATTTCGGCTACAGATACGTAGCCATTTTAAACTTACTAAGGTAATGTCAACAAACAATATTCAATTAAATTATACATACTACAATAGAAATACAAAGTTTAGAACAGTTAGTATGTTTCAAAACGTGTGACGTTAAGAGTTAAGAATGATTGGTGAAACCTAACCTAACTTAACATTGTACACCTTGTGAGGTACTGGTTTGATCGATATGATAGATCTGTATCAGTTAGATATTATCTAGTGTGAAACCTGATTCGGTATTCAGTAGTTCAGTTAGCGACGTAAATCGCTAAGCACGAATTGTATTTAACCCCTGAACGACATCACAATACATAAATATCTGACGATGGAAAAAGTCCAAATCAAAACAAGTTTTTAGTACAAAAGTCGCCAACGACAATTTTTCCATAAATTACTGAACACGCTACGTTGTTCGAAAGTTGGATTATTTAACTGTAGTTATAAGATATACTATTTTCATTTTCAATTCTTGGGAAAATAAACGACCTGACTTAGATAAGAAAGAACTGCGATTCTTAAATCCATATTTTAAAGCCCAAAAAGTTGTTAAGTTTCTTACAGAAGTAACTCCGATACACGACCGATAGATTCTAGTCTAACTTTGATAAAAGACTGGCGAACTTCCTAATTACTTGCCATCGCAATAAATTCACAATTAGGAGCCCTACCAGAAAGGTAAGGTTTAAGATATTTATTTCATTCTCAAAAGATTAATAATCACTGGTGAGAAACAAAATAAGCTTATTATTATGTAAGTAGTTCGGTACGAGCTATATTATTAAAATTATGTGGGTAGTTAGCAAAAATACTATACAGAGCAAAGTAAAGGCACACACTATACACAATTTCTGAAATATTAAAGGTCTTGCTTATTACTTGACGCTGTCAGAAGCCTCTGCTAAATCTCCACTACACGGGGTTTGTCAATTTATTTGAAACCGCATCAAAATCCGTTGCGTAGTTTTAAAGATCCAAGAATACATCCGACAGAGAACCAAGGTTATCGACATAGCTCAAAGAATTAGCAAGCTGAAGTGGCAGTGGGCCGGCCATATCTCGCGAAGAACCGACGGCCGCTGGGGCAAACGTGTTCTTGAGTGGAGACCGCGACTCGGCAAACGTAGTGTAGGACGCCCTCCGACCAGGTTGGATGACGACTTGCGAAAGACTGCAGGTAGATGCTGGATGCGGCAAGCTGAAGACAGGGCGCTATGGCGCTCATTGGGGGAGGCCTATGTCCAGCAGTGGACTGATATAGGCTGATGATGAAGAATACATAGGGACAGACAGACAGCTGGAAGCGACTTTGTTTTACACTATGTAGTGATAGTATTATGGCAGGCGATTTATTTGTGATTCATCAAAATATTTTAGAATTCTGAAAACCTGAGTATGTCTAATATAACTACGCAGCTTACATATCAGAATAACACATAGGCTATATTCATAAAGATATATGTATTGTATATTATCTAAAATATCTATCACCACGCGGGTGAAACCGCGGGGCTAGTTATTTATAATTTTTCATTGTTTCTCTACTGTTATCCTTGTATATTCGTCATTATGTATGTGTGTGTGTATTCAATTCACCTTCACTATTCTGTATGTGTGGGTAATAGACCAGTCTATTACCCACACATACAGAATGGTTACAAGCTCTGCTTGCTTTGGTGCTAGATTATGGTATCTAAATTGTTTAGCTTTATTTATTTAGGTATATATTTTATTAATTCATTCTGAATATTGTCAGTATCCGTTCTGTTAATTCAGTAAGTGCGTACTTAGTGGATCGCAACACGACATAAACGCCCTCATTATCTTTAGGGGGCGGCGTGAAGATAATTTTCTTGTGTTAAGGGTATGTTAATGTGTTATCGTTGGTTCTTATTAGCTTGAGTATTTAGGGATCCGTAAAAGTACCGGAGAAAGAATCCCAAATTGTCAATATAGAAGGTCATTCAAGTCAATTTGACGACCTCTGGCGAAGCGGGGCAACGCGGATTCGATTACTGCCTCAGGACAATTGTTTGTAAAGTCTACAGATATTTGTTATGGGTGCTCTGGGTATTTTCTATGTACAATAATATCTATGTAATGTATTAAGTAGGTATATTAAGTATAACTATATAATATAAGTAATAATAAGATAAATTACTTACTTAAGCTAAATTACTTAATGTACCTACTTTATATAATACATTACAATATACATATACCTATATAATACATACATTCTAGCTTCAAAGAGCTAGATGATGCTGTGGGAAATGTCCAGCAATATTTATTTTGTAATGGCTCATTCATACATTAAAATGGTCCTCATGAAAGCTGTGCTTATCGAAATACATACAACCAATGATGTTATATATACGTAGATACGTTGTACCGAGGTCTGCCTAACAAGACGAAAATTAGGTACGTGCCTGAATTGAACTCAGTCCGTCTTGCTCCTGGCCGCGACGCGGACGTACGTTGAAGCGGGATTTTGGAGTATGAAAAATATTAAAATGCCATGTTGCGCGTTTAGAAAGTGCAGTACTTACTATGGGACGGTTGTGAAAAGCAAGAAGGATGTGTCTTTTTATGTCTTCTATTTGTTTTGTACTGTTTAAAATGGAAAATCATAAAATAAATTTAATTTTACTCAAAAATCAATGCCGCGCGGTAGCCGCTTTGCCACCTACACGAACGAGACAAGTAATTCGTGCGTTGCGTTTATGAGTGACAGAGATAAGGCCATTATGCCGTGCGGCGTCTCGTCTGTTCGTACTAAAATCACTGCCGCGCTGTTGCCGCTTTGCCACCAACACGAACGAGACAAGCAATGCGTTACGTTTATGAGTGACAGAGATAATGCCATGCGGCGTTGTATGTTCGAACGTCGACGCTAGGTATGTAGCTATAGTAAAATATCGCAATGTTTTTATTTCTTTACAATGAGTATGACGTCTCTATATGTAAAATCTCTTTGCATACAACAATTTTGTGTTCCATTTTGCGGTTGACACTTCAAAAACAAAGTGTTCGGATAATGCCTACGTTCCATTCCATTCGCGTTTGGTGTCGACAAGTTTCACAGCAGCTGAGTAATATTAATAGGCTATACCTTAAACTAAGTTTAAGTGGTTGTTCGTTTCGTGTTGGCAGTAGATAATTGATTTTTGGCTTAGGTATGCGTTCTTTGCGTTTTGTTTCGTGTATTTAGTTTTCTGAGGGATCATTTTGTACGACCCCCTGGTTGCGCAAACCTCAACTTTTCACACATAGTCACATTAAATAATTTCTAATCGTTTAACCGGAGTTAAAACTCAAAATTGAACATCAAGCACAACATATAATTTTATGTGTCAGGTGAATGATAATATTCAAAATTATAGTCGCAGAGAAATTAAAAAGGCACCTTTTGAATTGAGCGCCCCCGCCAAACGCCAGTTACCGTGGGCTTAAGGTAGAGGCGCTAGTGTGCTCTAGTGTTGGCATTTTTACTCTATGGAGTCTTACTTCTTTCCGTAAGGATATTATTGTTCTGTGATGAAGCAGAAGAACACAGAACAAGCAACAATACAAAAAATGACAATGATTTCCATCAACTACAAGAAAAGTAATCAAGGCTCAAAGTCACTGTTACTTACATCAAAACCACGCAATTTTTATTTCTTTGTTTGTTTATTTATTTCCACCGTAGGTAAACATTTAACACATTCACACGTACACGTTTCTCTCCATACATGCCATATACGAATAATAATAAATCTAAGAACCTACTTGAGTTGTTCGTGGTATTTCTGTTTTCTGCATATGTCTTCTTTAACGGACATCGAAACTTGGTGCACCTTGCCACAAAACACGTGCTTGCGTTCACCACTGGAAATAAAAAAAAGCATAGGTAAGTAAAGACATTAGTTAGGTACCTACTATGATTTTACTTAGTTATTTTACCGCAGTAGTGGTTTAAGTTTTTCTCTATCAAATATTTATTTCGAGCATAATACACCAACAGAAGTGTTCTCGAGTGGAGACCACGACTCGGTTAACGTAGTGTAGGACGCCCTCCGGCCAGGTGGGATGACGACCCGCGAAAGACTGCAGGCAGATGCTGGATGCGTCAAGCTGAAGACAGGGCCCTATGGCGCTCAAAAGGAGATTACAACGTAGTGCGTACGTAGTGTTAATGTAAATTCAATGCAAGCAATAAAGCCTTAATTAAAGTATCAAAATACTCCTCTGGTCTCCTGTGGTGCATTATGTATGTAGGCTTTCAACGTTTAATGATAGGGCATTTGGCGCAAAAAGTGAAAAAGCGACAGTTTTTAAGTAATCACTTGTTTACTAAAATAAAGAAGCTTTTCAAAACTTTCGAGATCTAGAGAGATGCTATGTGCAGAGGTGTGGGTTCAAATCCTGTTTTTTTAATTAATTATTGTGTAGGTATGATGTTTACACTTACTGAGATAAAAATGACAGGGTACGGCGATGAACGCGTACAACAAAGCAGAGCTTCTTCCCCATATCGTTTGCGGAACGGGTGCACCAAACCCTGCAAAGTTGATTTCAGTATGATTTATTCAATATAATACCTCGTATAGGCTGCGTAAATAAAGAATGCTGGACAATTCACACAGCATTATCTAGCCCCAAGTTGACGACCACTGTGGCGCGGTGGGCAGAGGTCTGCCTGCGACGCAGGAGGTTGCATGTTCGATATCCGCCTCCGGACAAATGTCTGTACGATCTGCAGATATTTGTTCAAGGTGTTCTGGTCGTTCTTTCTATGTATATTAAAAAAATATCTATCTATGTTATGTAGGTATTGTATTATGTACATCAGTTATCTAGTACCCACAAGCTCTGCTTAGCTTAGGACTAGATGATGCTGTGTCAATTGTCCAGTATTATTTATTTATTATTTATTCTATTTAACCATCGTCCACCGTCCGGCCAGGTGGGATGACGACCTACGAAGAACTGCAGGCAGATGCTGGATACGTCAAGCTGAAGACAGGGCGCTATGGCGCTCATTAGGGGACGCCTATGTCTAGTGGACTGCTATAGGCTGATGATGATCGTTCGTTCAAGGGGCCATGGATGAGATGAGATGTTACCTAAAGCGGTCATCACATAAACCGTGAAGAGAAAGGTTCCGGGAAGGTCCCAGAAGAACCCAGGGTGCAGTCGGACGCCGTGGCCCACCGCTAGGATCGTTAGCTGCCTCTCTTCTTGGATGCGCCTCTGTATCGCCTCTCGCCACTTGACGGAGAGGGGAGTTATCTGGAAGAAAAAACTTATTGGTAGGGGAGGATTAGGATTTTATATATAGAGATGCGAAATTGTCATTGTTGATAGCTACCTGTTTGTAACATCTTATTAACACAATAAATGTGTATGCAAATAAATGATTTTTATCTTTGACTTTGTTTATCATTTTAATAATATCTAAAAAATTATTTGACAAATTATTAGGGTGCGTGTGGTTCCTTTATTTTATTACTAGCTGCGAACCCGCGTGGTGATAGATATTTTGGATAATATACAATATATCTTTATAAATTGTAGCCTATGTGTTATTCTGATGTATAAGCTATATTATTGTAAAGTTTCATTAAAATTCATTCAGTAGTTTTTATGTGAAAGAGTAACAAACATCCATCCATCCATACTTACAAACTTTCGCGTTTATAATATTAGTAGGATAAATTAGCAGTTAATTTTGTTATTATTAAAACAAAACACTTTTACCTAAAACTAATAAATTAGAACCCTACCTAAATTATAAATAGGAAGGAAATAATTCACCCTGATATTCAGAAAATTTGGATTATAATTAAATATTTTTAGATTTTATAGTGCAAAGAAAAATTCTAAGAATTTACATACTCCTAAAACGGTAATGGATTAGTCTATTGGTGTAAATATTACATTGTTTCTAATATTTAATATTTTTATTGTGATAGGACAAAGACAATTGACGAGCGATGTGGCGCGGTGGGCGAAGGTCCGCCTGCGACGCATTAGGTTGCGGGTTCGATTCCCGCCTCGGAACAATTGTGTGTACGATCTGCAGATATTTGTTCCAGGTGTTCGGGTCGTTTTCTATGTATAATAAAAATATCTATATATGTAATGTACCTATTGTATTATGTATATCAGTTATCTAGTACCCATAACACAAGCTCTGCTTACCATGGGGCTAGATAATGCTGTGTGAATTGTCCAGCATTATTAATTTATTTATTTTATTTAATTTTAAATTTAATTATCGCTCATAGCGTTAATTGTTTTTTTCCTGCCTCGTGTAACTGTTTTTATTTGGTGTGCAATAAAGAGAAACTTTTCACTATTGCCTTACAATACAATAGTAAGTAAGTAAGTAAATCATTTATTTGACACATAAAACACACACATACAATTTATCAGCTTAATCACAAAAGTACAAAATTAAAACAAAACATGATTATCAAAAGTAATTACAAAGAAATGCGTGTGTGTAGCAGTGCCAAAAAGGTAAATAGCTCAGTGATAATATTGCTCTATGAGCAAACACTGATTTTCAGCTATCACCTTCAAGGTGACGAGACAAGGCGAGCCCAGCGACACACGTCTGTCAGTAAATATACCTACCTACCTACTGTCTACAACGATAACCAAGAGTTAAATATAACAAGACATCTATTACACTACATATGCACCACAAATAACGATAACCTATTTAACCTACGAACTACAAATGCAACCTAAGATGGGTGGAACTCTCCTTTGAAGACACCAATCTCATCAGAGTTTGGGCAACATTGGGAAGCCCTCCACACACAATACAATTAGTATTGTATTGTAAGGCAATACAATACAATACAATTAAATTAGTATTGTATTGTAAGGCAATAGTGAAAAGTGTCACTCACAACTGCAGCGCCTATCCCTTCTTTACCATAGGTGAAGTAAGGTAAGATTCTATACTAATATTATAAAGAGGAAAGGTTTGATTTTTTGTTTATTTGTTTGTAATGAATAGGCTCCGAAACTACTGGACCGATTTGTAAAATCCTTTCACCGTTGGGAAGCTACACAATCCCCGGTGAACATAGGATATATTATATTTTCAAAAAAGTTAGGGATCCGTACTAAAACCGTGCGAAGCCGTAAAGGTCTGCTAGTTATCTACATACACGAAGACGACATGTCTTGTGTACAGTTTGCGTATCGACCAGGGTAACCCAAATGTTTGTTTACGGCACAGATGACGTCATAAGGTCAAGTAGCCCTAGGGCTGCACTCGACAACACCTGCCTAATGGTGCGGTACAACTAGCTAGTTACACTTGCTGGCAAAAGATTGCTGTTTTGTATAGTGTTTGTATATTTTTACATGGAACAGAAAGAGCAACAAACTGACGTCTAAAAAAATACAGCATTATTTCGTCTTAAGCTAATCAGAGCTTGTGTTATGGATGCTAGCTGATTTAGTAATTACAATACATTCCATAAATACATATTATATTATATATTTATATTTTATAATAATAGTGTCGTTAGTTAGTAATTATAACTGTAACAAATTAGATTATATCTTAGCTAAAAGTAAAAAAAATGTTATTCTTTTAAAATACTACAAAAAAAAAATGAAAACCTCCAGAACACCCTGAATAACTATCTGCAGATCATACAAACAAAAGGAAAAAAGCACTTTGAGTTAGAGTTTTCTAAGACTAGATGTTCATTGAATTACTAAATTAAAATAAATTAACGCATTCATAAATAATTTTAATAACTGCCACACAGGCAGATACAATATTATTTATAAAAAGTTCAAGGACTTCCTGACATATTTTCGATAGATGGTCGTAGGTAGTATATCCGTAATACGTATTGCATTTTAATATAAAATGTTGTATTGTAGTTGTCTATTTGTAGATTGTTTAAATTTTAACCTACTAGCATAATTAAATATTTATTCATGTTTTTTTACAGAGGACTTTCTGTACTATAAACACCATAATCTGAATTGACAACGACTAATGAGTTTGTCCGGCAGTGTACCACACACTCAGCCCCAGCTAATGGTCTAGAATGCGAATGCCTACGCAACTCGAGCACGCTCCCACTTCCACATCACGACCCTCTTATTGGCCAGCTCGTTAGCCTATTTAGCCTATATTTACCTTAAATAGTGCAGTGGTACGTATGGACTCAACTATTTAGTTACCCTTCGAAATTAATTATTAAATATTCTTTGTTAGTATTATGTTTACTCGTAAGTTGGTACTTTAAGATTTAAGATAAACCTCTTTTATACCTAAGTTAAGACACCGAGAACCAAAGTTATCGACATAACTCTAAGAATTAGCAAGCTGAAGTGGCAGTGGGCCGGCCATATCTCGCGAAGAACCGACGGCCGCTGGGGCAAACGTGCTCTTGAGTGGAGACCACGACTCGGTAAACGTGTAGGACAACCAGGTGGGATGACGACCTACGAAAGCCCGCAGGAAGATGCTGGATGCGGCAAGTAGAAGACAGGCCGGTATGGGGCTCATTGGGGGAGGTCCAGCAGTAGACTAACATAGGTTTATGATGATGATGATAAGTAAAGACATAAGTGTTTTGATTAATAAACTCATTTTTATTTTATTTATTTATTTACCTATATTTCCCTGCCTTTTATTACTCCTGTTCAGCTGTTACAGTGAAAAGGTACCAAGTTGACAGAGTGAATTCGCATTTGTAATTATAGTAGGCACTCACCTTAACCTGCATTCTAGTAAGAAATTATTAATTTTCTTGAGTAGGAAGGTATATTTCATTAAATAAATAAATAATGCTGGACAATCCACACAGCATTATCTAGCTCCATGGTAAGCAAAGCTTGTGTTATGGGTACTAGATAACTGATATACATAATACAATACATTACAGAGATATTTTTTATTATACATAGAAAACGACCAGAACACCCGGAACTAATATCTGCAGATCGTACACACAATAATTCCGAGGCGGGAATCAACCCGCAACCTCCTGCGTCGCAGACGGACCTTCGCCCACCGCGCCACATCGGTCGTCATTTCGAAGGTATATTTCAGGCTAGGCTAATAAATTCAAATTATAAAACCATTTCTTTAAAGCTGATTTATGGAAGGCGTTTGAATATTCATGCCATGGGTATTAAACCATTTGCATTGATGGCTTTTTAAAACCCCCATTTTTTACCGTATATAATTCTCTTTGCAAATAAGAAATAAGGCTCTATGAGGCAGGTTTTTTTGATTTTGCTTATTTTCTGGCTCTTTATGTTGGTATTAATTATTTTCCGAATTTTGGCATCTATATCCTGTATGGCAAAAAAAAACTTTTTTACTTTGTGTTGAAAAACCGAAATACATTCGGCTTTGCGAACTTTGATCTTACTAATTACTACTTAATAAGTAATAGAGACTAAAAACTTACGCATACAACACAAAACTCTAGTGTAATAATAATAAAATACTGCATCGATATTAATACACAACCAATCGATATTAATTATTGTGACAACCGATGTGGCGCGGTGGGCGAAGGTCCGCCTGCAACGCAGGAGGTTGCGGGTTCGATTCCCGCCTCGGAACAATTGTGTGTACGATCTGCAGATATTTGTTCCGGGTTTTCTGGTCGTTTTCTATGTATAATAAAAAATATCTATATATGTAATTTATTGTATTATGTATATCAGTTATCTAGTACCCATAACACAAGCTCTGCTTACCATGGGGCTAGATAATGCTGTGTGAATTGTCCAGCATTATTTATTTTATTTTATAATAAATGACACAGAGTACAATTGGCGGCCTTATAGCTTATTTACTTAGCTTTATGTTAAAAACGATTAAAAACGTAGTACGTAACGTACGATTTAAAAAAGTAATAAAGCTGCAGCTAAAAAAATTAACATTTAAGAAGATGCGATTTACCCTCAAAACATCTCTCCCTATCTTCAAAAAACTGGTGCATTAGCATTATTTATCCTTATGTAAAGTAAAGTAGAAGTAAAAAATCATTTATTTCTTTAGGCTTACAAAATAAGCACTTAGACAAGTCATATTTTATATATAAATTATTATCAAATAAAATTATTTTACTGTTCACTTCAATTTTTTGTCCACTAGTGGAAGAAGTGAAAAAGAAACCACTAGCATGTTCATCTCTTATATGTCTAATACATGGTTATTTGCCTATTTAAGTCTAAATATAGTATGATTCGATACATGTCAATATTTAAGTAAAGCTATGCACAATAACAAATTACTTACATACTATTGTCTGTGCGAAACTGAGCGACATCTGGCCAAGCATTAACATCATTATCATCATTATATTATGAAACATTGATAGTGCTATCTAATGTCTATGTAAGTCTATTATAATGTTTGTAATGTAGGTATTATGGATGTAGTGTAAGTTTTTGTTTTCTTTATTTTAATCTACATATTTATTAAAGTACCACGTCTATTTTGTTCCTTCATGTCCAGTCTATCCAAAGAATGAATGAATAAATAAATAAATAATGCTGGACAATTCACACAGCATTATCTAGACCCATGGTAAGCAGAGCTTGTATTATGGGTACTAGATAACTGATATACATAATACTATACCATTACATAGATAGTTTTTTTTTATTTTTTTTTATTATACGTAGAAAACGACCAGAGCACCCGGAACAAATATCTGCAGATCGTACATACAATTGTTCCGAGGCGGAAATTGAACCCGCAACCTTTAGCGTCGCAGGCGGACCTTCGCCCACCGCGCCACATCGGTCGTCAAATGAATGAATGAACTCTTTATTGTACTTAAAACTATAAAATAACACCTTATATCTAAACATTATATATTAAAAGTACAATAGGCGGCCTTATCGCTGACAGCGATTTCTCCCAGGCAACCTAGGGATGGAGAAAAGATATAAGCAAAAGGTTGCCTGGAAGAGATCGCTCTCAGCGATAAGGCCGCCCTTTATACTTGCTTTTTTCTATTCCTGTATTGTTTTCTGTTTTGTGTGAAAACACTTTATTATACATAAAGTGTTTTCTATCTATCTATAAGTGTTGTGTAATGTATAATTTATAATGCAATCCTGTTTACCATTTTGATGTCAACATCACGCTCCTGACGATCGTGACACGATCCCTCTGATCTTCACTGAAAATCAGCGCTGGGTGGACACATTAGCGCGCACCCAGCACAATGCTGAGTGAAGGCCATATTTGCCATGAACACTGCTACGCACAATAATTTGTAATATAGGTAGTAATCATTTGCGTAGTTTAAGTTTGTTGTGTATGGTAGTTTTAAGGTAAATAATAGTAGATTGTTTTACAAGGGACTAAACCATCCCATTATATACGAGGTTGTTATACTCCCGAGCGTAGCGAGGGAGGATGACAAGATGAGTTATAATGGGTGGTTTTGGCCCGAGTAAAACACTCTAGTTTTCACTTCGATTGCGAGAAAATAAAACAATTCAAAATTAGACAATTTTCGTAAAAGTTTGTGATTTGGAATGAAGAAAATTCTAGAGATTTAGCGCCAATACCATCTTTTTTTTTAAATCTCTATTTAACCCGCAACGAAACAGTTCGTATTCTACCGTGAAGGGAAGAATCAACCTTCATAAAACATCACCAAGACGGTTCTATTTTCAAAAAAAAGATTGACGGAGCACCAAGAAGTCGAGTTTTTATGTAAGAGAACGAATGCTTTGTACGGGCTGATGATTTTAGACAAAAATTAAAAAGAAAAAATACTTTTTAGCCCGAGGTATTAAACTCGAGTTTTAGGCCCGCTAAGCTACACTATTATGATACACTTTTTGAGCAAGAGAAGTGAAAAAATATTTTCTTTCTTTCTTTATCTATCCCATATGTCTTTATGTACCCATAATACAAGCTCTGCTTACTCAGCTACCATGGGGCTAGATAACGCTGTGTGAATTGTCCAGCATTTTTTTTTCTATCTATCTATCTATCTAACATTTGAAAATAACATGCAATTTCCATTCAAACTGCGTATGAAAGTGCAGATATATCACAATGGGCTACAATTTTTCATCCAATTATTTAAATTCCGGTTGGTTTGCGATATTGTTTGGTATTCCGCTCACGGGCGCGTGTGATTTACGTGGTTGTTCAATTGAAGTATTATTTGAAGACCGATGTGGCGCGGTGAGCGAAGGTCCGCCTGCGACGCAGGAGGTTGCGGGTTTGATTCCCGCCTCGGAACAATTGTGTGTACGATCTGCAGATATTTGTTCCGGGTGTTCTGGTCGTTTTCTATGTATAATAAAAAATATCTATCTATGAAATGTATTGTTTTATGTAAATCAGTTATCTAACCATAACGCAAGCTCTGCTTACCATGGGGCTAGATAATGCTGTGTGAATTGTCCTGCATTATTTATTTATTTATTTATATATAGTTAGGTACTTGGTTATTTCTAGTTCGACACAAACACCGAGGGAACTCTAAGAAAATGAAAATGTTTACTACTTTTTGTGGTTTAAAAAACCATAAAAAGGGTGTTTAGAAGGCAATGAAGTCACATTACGAGTCGATTATCTTTTTTAGTTTACAAAAAACATAAGGAACAAAGTTTATACGGTAGTGACCAATTCCAAGAGGGAAAAATAAGATTGCACCTGTCGCCCTTTCTCCAAGAAACCCCAAAATTAGGCAAAATAGGAAATCCGAACATATTTGCGAACACAAGATTTTTCCCACCGGCGCTACTAAATTCCTAACATTCCTCCGCAAGAATTTCGGAAATTCAGTCCATCCGAAGCCTGTGACAAGCCCCTTTGTCATGCAAAATTTTAGACGAGATTTTTCAGAAACCATATTTCCTGCGAAATTGAGTTTTGTTTGTGATAACATGCTATTTTGCATTTTTGCTTTGAACAACAAAGGACCTTTCTTCCTTACTTAAAAAGAAGTAGTTCAATCCAGTTACTTTTACGTGTAACTAGTTTCTGCCTGCGGTTTCCCACGAGTCGTTGAAGGTTAACTCTATCCCATGGGAACTGATTTATAGGATAAAAAGCTGACCTTCATCATTCCAGGCTTAGAACTACCTGTATATACATTTTCAACCTGATTCATCATCAGCCTATAGCAGTCCACTGCTGGACATAGGCCTCCCCCAATGAGCGCCATAGCGCCCTGTCTTCAGCTTGCCGCATCCAGCATATACCTGCAGTCTTTCGCAGGTCGTCATCCCACCTGGTCGGAGGGTGTTCTACACTACGTTTACCGAAGTCGTGGTCTCCACTCAAGAACACGTTTGCCCCAGCGGCCGTTGGTTCTTCGCGAGATAATGGCCGGCCCACTGCTACTTCAGCTTGCTAATTCAACCTGACTAGTTCAGTAGTTTTGGCGTGAGAGGTAAGAAACATCCAAACATCCAAACTTTCGCATTTATAATATTACTGTAGATAATATGATTTTGTAGCTGAAATTAGTTCTTTCGAAAGCTTTTGTGAGAAATGAAATTAGTTTCGTGGAAAAGCTTTTAACTTTTATGAAAGCATGCTCCCGTTTCAATTTTAAGTAACAATTTCGTAACTCATTGAACTTAATAATTTCTGATAAAGGTTATCTTCCTAATTTGTTGTGTACGGTAGGAGATAATGATAATGAACGTAAAATAAACTAAATGGCGAATATAATTTAAGCGATAAGTTTACAGATAAATTCAGCTGAGTTAATTGTAGATGAAGCGATGAAATTCAAACGGCATTTTGTTAACTCAAGTTAAAAAAAGTAATAAAATGTTTTGTTTTACTACAAAACAAACGGTGTACAGAAGTAGCATTACATTTTTTTTGACAAAGGTGATACCTACTGGGATTTTCAGGTGCCATTCCAGCGAAAAGCACCTTTCTTTCGCTTTGAACACTTTAGTTCCTCTGGTCAAGATTGAGTATTTGCCATCTTTTAAGGCGCTTTATGTGGCTTTGTCCTGTAGTAGGCTTCTTGGTAGAGTGTTGCTGTGGTTGTTCAGTCTTACTTTGTACTTTTTGCTGTAGTTGTTGACTTCCTCTCTTATAGTTGGCATTTCCAGGTATTCATGTATTTCTGAGTTTCTCACAAATCAGTGTGCGCTGGAAACTGTCCGTAGAGCGATGTTTTGGAATGAAATGAAATGAAATGAAAAGTTTATTTCTTTAAGCTTACAAATAAGCACTTAGACAGGTCATATTTTATACTATTAAATTATTTTATAGTTCACTTCAATTTTTTGTCCACCAGTGGAAGAAGTGAGAAGAAACCACAAGTATGTTCATAACTTATGTGTCTAGTACATTTGATTTGCTTATTTGTAAGTTGGTAGATTTTGAGTTGGAGCAAAACTCGTTCCAAGCTTTTTTATCTTCTAAGTAATCTGATATTTTATGATAAGCTTTTTTACAAAGAATATGTTTCACACTTTTTTTAAATTTATTTATTGATAATTTTTGCAACTCACTTGGAGTTTTGTTGTAGAAGCGTATACATTGCCCTTTAAAAGATACATTTATCTTGTGTAGCCTAGTTGTGGGCACAGCGAGTTTATTCTTATTTCTAGTATTTACATTATGTATATCACTTTTTTTAGTGAACCGATTGATATTTTTATGAGTGTACAACAAGTTTTCATAAATATATTGACACGGTACTGTCATTATGTTTATTTCTTTGAATATTTCACGTAGGGATTCTCTGAGACCCATATTATAGATCGCACGAACAGCCCTCTTCTACAACACAAATACTGTGTTTATATCTGCAGCGTTCCCCCACAGTAGTATGCCATAAGACATAATACTGTGGAAGTAGCTGAAATAGACTAGTCTAGAAGTATCAACGTCTGTAAGATGACGGATTTTTTTAACTGCATATGCTGCAGAACTAAGTCTCTTCGATAGCTTATCTATGTGTGGGCCCCATTGAAGTTTACTATCTAAGGTTATTCCTAAAAATACGGTATTGTCTACAATTTCTAACGTTTCTCCTTTTACGTTTATATCAGCCTTAACTTGTTTTACATTAGGTAGAATAAATCTTATACATTTTGTTTTGGTTTCATTAAGCAAAAGATTATTAATACTAAACCAATGGACTACCTTTGAGATTGCAGTATTTACATCGTCGAAATTTGTATTTTGTCGTTTCATTTTAAAAATTAATGAAGTATCATCAGCAAACAATACAATCTCATGATCATTCTTTACAAGATGAGGCAGGTCATTAATATAAACTAAAAATAGGAAAGGACCCAAGATAGAGCCCTGCGGTACACCCATTGTAACAACAGACCCTTTAGATCGTTTCCCATTAATGTCAACTCTTTGTATCCTATCACTCAAGTAAGATGTAAGAAGATCCAAAGAGCTGTCCCTAATTCCATAATGATGTAGTTTCCTGATTAATGTTTCGTGATGAACGCAATCGAATGCTTTTGACAAGTCGCAAAAAACGCCTAAAGCATCTTGCGACTTCTCCCAAGCATCAAAAATATGCGATACCAACTCTACACCGGCATCAGTAGTTGACCTGCCACGAAGACCCAAATTGCTTACAATGTAGCAGGTCATTGCTATTGAAATGTCTAAGCAATTGGTGTAAAATAAGTTTTTCAAAAACTTTACTGAATGTAGGCAGTACTGATATTGGTCTAAAGTTAGTGGGGTCAGACTTACTACCCGATTTAAACAATGGGATTATTTTACTATGTTTCATTAGATCAGGAAATACACCACAATCAATGGATTCATTAAATATAAAAGCTAGATCTGGTGCAATGGTATCAATTAAAGGTTTAATAATTCTAACGGAAATGCCCCACAGATCTGCAGTTTTTTTAATATTTAAAAGTTTAAAGGTTTTTTTTATATCGTTTTCATTAACATGGGTGAAATTAAATTTACTATCGCATTTAGGTACATTTTCTTTAAGTAATGATTCGGCTATTACTTGAGAAGAGTTCAGACATTTTGTAGTACAGATTGGAATGTCAGTAAAAAAAATTTCAAATTCTTGTGCTACCTCAACATCATCGATCGCTTGAGTATCTCTAGGTTGGAGTTACTTGCTGATCCCCAGAGTTCTATACCGTATGTCCAGATCGGTTTTATTATAGCCTTGTAGACAAGAAGCTTGTTGTAAAGAGAGAGTCGTGATTTTCGGCCTAATAGCCAGGCTAAGTTCCTAAATTGTATGTTCGCTTTTGTTCTTTTGGCCTTAATATGGTTTGCCCATGTCAGTCGTCTATCTAGGTGCTACTGGAAGAAATTTTAAGAAAATATTTTTAGCAAGAATCCCCCTTGGCTATAACTTGTATGGATGGATGTTTGATACTTGACCACAGATTACTGAATACTTCTTTACGACAAAACTATTCAACGGATCAGGTTGGAATTTTGCACATAGCTCTAAGCATGGAAACAAACCTACTTTTTATCCCAAAACAGTTCCCATGGGATAGTAACCATTAATACAATATATTGTAATAAATAACAATACGATAAGCAATAAATAATACACTAACATTTAAACGGTTACTTAAACACAACGCGTGCGAAGCCGCGGGCCAAAACTGGTAATATTATAATGCCCAAGATGTTGTTTGAATTGAAACAATCATAGTTTGATTGTGCGATATTAATTATTAGTTGACTAAACTAAGTAATGTAATTATTAATTCTGACGCCTCTGTCAGTGTGTATCCCGTTAATATTCATTAAATTTTGGAAATACTACTCGACATAGAATAGAATAGAATAGAAAAAACATTTATTTAGACACTGGTACAAAATACAGGCATAGAAGTAAACAAACAAAGAAGAAGTTTATCATGGGGGTAGACGACACGAATAGGTGATATTAGGACTAAAATAAGACTACCTCCATGACCCTGCGCCGAAATAGTGGTTGGCTCAGCGTGTGCTGAACATTATTATATTCAGCGCTGTTTTTCAGCCAAAGACCTTAATTACTAGTTGAAGTCACGGACGACAATTCGGTGACAACAAAGAGAAAAATATTTGATACAAATAAACAAAAGTAGAACAATAGGAGAGTATAATATGTATATTATGTCTAGTAAACAGAGATATAAAATAATAATAATAATAATAAACGAGATAAATTAGAATGTAATATAACAATAATAGGTGCGTGTAATATAATAATAAAGAATATAGAACATAGGACTAACATAGGACTAAATAAATAAAATAAAATAAAATAAAAAGTTTCTTTATTCAGACATAAATTGTCCACACATTTAAAAATTACAAAAATAAAATACAATTAAAGAAAGAAAGAATAAGACCATAATTAAAATAAGATTGTTACAGTTATTATTTGCAGTCATTCACCAGACTCCCACCCAACCATGGAGTCTAATGAGTGAGGACTCTGTTGAAAGACTGCATGATGGGCGAGGCAAACTTGCTGCCCACAACCTGCAGGATGGAGTTGGTACTGCCCCATGTTCTGCGCAGTAGCGAGGCTGTTTTCTTGCGGATGATGGCGTGAAAGCCATCAACCTGAACGAACGTTATAATGCTGGCATAGCTTTGTCCAAGTTTAGCAAGGTATTTACCTTACTAAATTTATGACGAGATCGTAGGTAAAGCTTAGACAGGAATTCGAATCACTTCATCACTTAGTAGACTTACTCGTATATGTATCTTTTTCCCCATCCAAAGGGAGAAATCGCTATCAGCGACAAGGCCGCCTATTGTACTGTTTGTTAATATTTAGATAAAAGGTTTTTATTTTGTTATTTTTTTAGTGCAATAAAAATAAATTCGTTCATTAATTCATTCGAAAACCGTGACGTGTTGATTCAGATAGTAGGTATGTAAAACTATGTTAAAGGAGCACTATTTGTCCTGCTGTCACTAATGCATAACTGAGTCCCTATGTATATAAGTATATATATGATATGTATGTAGTATATTTCCATGTAAGTATTATAAGTATTTTATTTTATAATATATGTATAACCTGCAAGCACACAGATCCCCTGGTACTGTCCACGATCCTATCCATCCATGGTTGTCTGGTAGAGATCGCTCTTGAGCGATAAGACCGCCAATTGTATCTAGTTTTTTTAAGTTTTTATTTTACATTGTCATTTAATACTTAGTGTGCAATAAAGAATTATCTATCTATCTATGTACTGTGAATTCCATCGATTTCAATTCCGGGTGCAAATATGAATACTGTGGCTGATATTTTCATATAAAACACTCTCGATGTAAGCTTTCATCAGCTTTTCATACAAATAGAAAATAAATCAAAATAGGTTTATACGTTTGAAAACTATACCACAAAAAGCAAAAAAATACAAGGTTATACATAGATAGATAGATATATAGACAATACTTTTATTGCACACTTAAAAATAAAACAAACAAGGTAAACAATAATAATACAAGATATGTGACAATTTGGCGGTCTTATCGCTCAAAAGCGATCTCTACCAGACAACCGTGGATGGATAGGATCGTTGGATTGAAAAAGAGGATCTGTGTGCGTTACTATATAGTTAATTACAACATGAAATTTAATACATAGCTGTGATACAGTTACAGGAAAATTGACTATCCATATTTTTTTAGATAAATCTTCACCACCATTCATAGATATTCAAAAATTATACAGTTAGCAAACAAAATGCATTTTATATAAAGACTTTTTTAATGGCATTCTGTTTCATATAGGTATTGATCAAAAACTTGTATGGGATCAACTGAGGTTTTTTTTATTTTGTAACTAATAATAATTATTTAATCGTGTAAATAATGTAACTAATATTAAGTATTATGTTTGTAATTTATAATTGTTCATTAAATTGTGTGTATATGTAGTGGCAAATAAATATGTCTATGTCTATGTCTAGGTTAGAGTACCAAAAAGTCAGAAATTGCCAAAAACTTTTACCATACAGTCTCCTAAAACTTTTTTCTGTAGCTACACCGGTTAAGGTCCTTTAGCCCCATCTAAAAAATCCACCTGTACCTATAAGCTATGCGTTAAATTTACCACACCCGTTATTTTGTGTCGGTGTATAAACATAAGATAACATTGTATTCCATTAGTATAGCAAAAATAAACCTTATTAGGATTACTTAAGTACGATCCATCAATCACTTAGCTTTTATGAAATTTAACCGTAGACAGTCTTTTATCTGGGCCCGCGGGAAAATCACGGAGACTCGTTATTTGTAAAAGTTTTGACCTTAGCAGCCAAAGCAAATTATACCTCGGTAGGTAGATAATATACCTACAATCTACATAGTTAATAAATTATTATACAATACAATATGATACAAAAATACTGTAGTACACCAAATACATTACATTCGACAAGTACAATGAAGGACCTTATCGCTTAAAAGCGATCTCCTCCAAAGCGGCAACCTTTGGATGGAAAGAATTTTGTGAATTTAAGAAAGGCAGGGTGTGTACAATATGTAAGCTTATTATCTTAAGTACATAAACATAAAGTTCTTATTTTAGAAACATAATTGGAGGTGTTAATAACAAAAGATGTAGCGATGCGACCCGCAGAAGTAAAATACTGTGTCGCAGGACGCAACGGCCTCCGGCGTTAGAGTCACATGGGTTTCAACAAAGTGAAGGTACATACAGAAGTACTATATACAAATTAATATTAGATTTGTCTTATCTAACTTCTTTTTCGACTTATGTTGTTCTGTATTTTTGTGTGTTTTCCTTTTTCTGTTATTGTGTGTTGTTGCTGTATGGCTATCAATAAATTATTTTATTATTTTTATTTAACAAAGTTATATGCTCGTAATTAACAAGCGGCGCCCCACGGCTTCACCTGCGTGGAAATCGATGTGTCAAATGGTTTAAAAACCTTCAAAAAAAGTTTAGTTTTATAGATCTAAGCATGCATAGGGACAGACAGACAGCGAGAAGCGACTTTGTTTACTATGTAGTGATATTGCCGTCCATAGTAAATACTTTTTTCACTTTTTCACATTACGATGAAAAAGTTGAACTAACTGCAGACTTCTGCAAAGAGTCCAGAGAGAGAGAGGTAGCCTATGTGTAAGTTATAGGACTGAGCTGTTTTTTCATGGTCATTTCTGCTCTGCAAGATCTTTACATGCGAGGACACATAAATGGTTATAAGTTTTTATTTAAGTTTATCTGTTAATAGTGTAAAACTTGTATATACTAATAAGAGGAAAGGTTTGATTTTGTATTTTTTTGTTTGTAATGAATAGGCTCCGAAACTACTGGACCGATTTGAAAAATTATTTCACCGTTGGGAAGCTACACTATCTGAAACACAGAACAAACAACCGTGAACATAGGCTATATTATATTTTCAAAAAAGTTAGGGATCCGTACTAAAACCGTGCGAAGCCGGGAAGGTCCGCTAGTTTTCCAAATAAAGCAGAATAAAATAAAATAAATAAGTTAAACAAAAGTAATACTTGTTATGTAAAATCTCTGACGATAAAATACAAGCCGAAGACGTTTAACATTATTTTCTTTACCTTAGCTGGGAAAAGAGCTGGCGTGATGAAATCCCCAGGATTGATGGTCCTAATGCTCCGTAATTTGTAAGACTTTGCATGTATGTGGTAATATGAACAGATTGCGAAGTTGAAGAATCGATGTTGGAGTATTGGAGGTTGTTTACTTTGAAAAAGTTATACAGTTCAGAGCAGAGTTTTTATGTGAAAAAGTTTAAAGATTTTTGTGTTTTTTTCTCAGGAATCTATGATATATGTATATGCGTTGTTCCGCGTTACGCGTGGTTCAACATATAGCTGAGTTTGACCCTTTTTGGCCAGCAGGCTAGCACGGTAGCCATCTATTATTATTATAGTTTTGTTTCTCTGTTTTATTACTTTTCCCTTATTTTATTTAAAAAAAATTGTGTACTGTGTTTTACCGCTTTAAATTTATTTTTATTTTTTATTTTTTTATTACAATTCACATAGCATTATCTAGCCCCATGGTAAGCAGAGCTTGTGTTATGGGTACTAGATAACTGATATACATAATACAATATATTACATACTTACATAGATAGATATTTTTTATTATACATAGAAAAACAACCAGAACACCCGGAACAAATATCTGCAGATCGTACACATAATTGTTCCAGGGCGGGAATCGAACCCGCAACCTCCTGCGTCGCAGGCGGACCTTCGCCCACCGCGCCACATGGGTCGTCAAGTAAATGTTACATATCATAATACCTACAGTACAAAACACCGCTTTTCACATCAAAACGCAGTGTACTGTACATTTGATGAAATGTTTACTACTGTCCACTGTATTCGAAACCCGGCCTAAATACCCACCACAATAAGGCCGAGATACCTTTGGCAACCGCAACAATTTGCAATATCGTCTCTCCAATCACGCCATAACTCAAAGGAATCAACATCACAATTGCAATTATGCAGTGAATTCCACGGTAAATGGACCATCGATGTAACGGACTGATAGGTACAGGGAAATTCCAGGCTTAATGTTAGGATGTTGAAGTTAGATTTTCATTGGCAAAGGTAAGCTGAAAATCACTGTTTTGTGGCAAATGGTTAATGTTGAGAATGTTTTCCTAATCAACGTTCCTTTCCATGTATTTTCTGTGCCATGCCATCTTGTTTTAGTGAATTATGATGAGGTACTAGTTTCGGCCCGCGGCTTCGCACGCGTTGCTTCTATGGAAACGTTCCTTAATGATGAATTCTCATAATTTTGAAAGTCCAAAATGTATAATTTCCCAGAACGTTATTTTTATAATAGTATTTTTTTTTACGACGACCTTTGTGGCGCGGTGGGTGATGGTCCGCCTGCGACGCAGAAGGTTGCGGGTTCGATTCCCGCCTCGGGAGAATTGTGTGTATGATCTGTAGATATTTATTCCGGGTGTTCTGGTCGTTTTCTATGTATAATAAAAAAAACTTTCTATGTAATGTATCTATATCAGTTATCTAGTACCCATAACACAAGCTCTGCTTAGCTTGGAGCTAGATGTTGATATCTAGCATTATTTATTTATTTGTACACACATAATCAAAATCTGATCCCAACAGCACAGTCTACAAAGCCCCTGTTTAAATGCGTCCGTTCCCATTTATATATACAACTGCTATTACCCGACTTCCCTCGAGAGCTGATAAAGCTCTGGCGGGTTGCCAGGCGTGAACTGCCAAAATCGGTTAAATGTAAAACCCAGTACATTGTGCGATGTAAGATATCGCGCCAAAAATACTTCGTAAGTTTTCAATCGAAATGTTTTCGTGCGAAAGCTACCAGGTAAATATATAATCATGCAATTTTAGTTTATTGAATTTGTTTACTCGATTTGTTACTTGAATTGAGACAGAGAGAGAGAGAGAGAGAGAGAAAAACCAATTAGCTATTTTAGATATCTCAATAAATCTAAAGGTTGTACATTATAACAGTGATTGTTCTTAGCAATAAAGTAACATATTCACTTTATTTATATTTTTGCACTTTGTTCTTTGTATTTCACCACCTATACGGGTGTAACGGAAGAGATTACATTTTAACAAATAAAGTTACAATCAGAAAATAGAAACAAATTAGAACTAGTATTTACTATTGAAAAAATTAAGCGAATTTCTGACTGAAAACAATATACAAGTAGCTCAAGCGATCAATATCAATACCTGTCGGAAGCGTCCCCAAGACGCTGGCTGTATTGCCCCGCTGTATGGCAATGCTGATGAACGCGTCAGCATTGCCATACATACATAGTGCCATACGTGTGTATCTGGCCTAACGACGCCAGATACTCACCAGCTCTCGGATCATGCGTCGCTTGTTTTATTTTAAAAAACCCGTAGAACGTCGGTAATCTATACCTAGGGTATATCTATATCTAGTATAGACCTAGGGTCTCGACTCCAAGGGAAAAACAAATTAAGCACTGTTGTAATCAATTCAATTATTTTTCAATTAAAATAAATATTTTTTAAACTTTATATATATAATATTAGTCTGGTACAATACTAGTATAAATTTAATCCTAGAATGCACAAAACATAAAAAAACGTTTTAGAAGGATTGCGCATGGATTGCGCTTATCAAAACTTACGTAGGTATTTTTATAATTACTTAAAAATAAGTAAATTTTGTTTTATTATAAGGTTTCATTATAAGGAATTCATTGTTTTATTATAAGGAATTCATTCTTATAAAACATACAAACAGCATTATTAGCTCAGGGCGCTATGGCGCTCATTGGGGGAGGCCTATGTCCAGCAGTGGACTGCTGATAGGCTGATGATGATGATGATGCAAGCTTTTGAGGAGCAATTGCATTTAGTAACATAACCATTTTTCAACTGCTGTGATCAAACCGAATGATAAAGATATATTATATGTAGGTAGAGAAAATATGAAGATTAATCTCCAACGTTATTAGTTTTTCCAGCAATATTAAAAGGTTTCTGGGCAAACTTTGATTAATTTGAACGTAAACTTCTCAATCAAACTTGGGCCGGACTTGAATAAAAACTTTGTAATAGCCTTGATCCAAATGACAAATCGTATAAGTAAAAGCCCCTACCACGATGACTTACAAAGTTTCAAGTACACGGTGAAGCTGGAATAATACTGGGCCCACACGCCACGCAACGTACGCGACGAAATTAACGAAACTTTACGCGCGCTTATCAACTTTCTGTGAGGGCTACTTAGTACCATATACAATACTACTTACATTTTGTACCTTTTCACTTTTTTTTATATTTTGTCGATGTTACGTGTTTTTTAATAGGTACCTAAGTAGGTACTTTGTAGTCTAATATAATTAGCCTTGTTTGTGTGTTGTGTTAGTGTTTAATAAATAATTTTCTTTCTTTATTTCTTTCTAAACTTCGGATGGCGGGAGGAATGGCTGGCCCCTTGTCGCACAATGTCACACTTCGTCGACCTCCTCCCTGCCCCCCTGGTACGATGGCCCCTTATCGGCTTTATGGATGGCCCCTTAACGTACAGATCCCTGTCCCCCTGGTACGATAGCCCCTTATCGGCTCTATGGATGGCCCCTTAACGTACAGATCCCTGTCCCCCTGGTACGATAGCCCCTTATCGTCTTTATGGATGGCCCCTTAACGTACAGATCCCTGTCCCCCTGGTACAATAGCCCCTTATCGGCTTTATGGATGGCCCTTAACGTACAGATCCCTGCCCCCCTGGTACGATAGCCCCTTATCGGCTTTATGGATGGCCCCTTAACGTACAGATCCCTGTCCCCCTGGTACGATAGCCCCTTATCGGCTCTATGGATGGCCCCTTAACGTACAGATCCCTGTCCCCCTGGTACGATAGCCCCTTATCGTCTTTATGGATGGCCCCTTAACGTACAGATCCCTGTCCCCCTGGTACAATAGCCCCTTATCGGCTTTATGGATGGCCCTTAACGTACAGATCCCTGCCCCCCTGGTACGATAGCCCCTTATCGGCTTTATGGATGGCCCCTTAACGTACAGATCCCTTTCCCCCTGGTACGATGGCCCCTTATCGGCTTTATGGATGGCCTTTTATCGTACTGATAAATAAACCTAGCGGTTTCGAGACCCTGGATGCCAGGTATAAAATCTTAATTATTTTTTGGAAAATAATAAAAAATATATCAAGCTGACCTTGACCTGTTTGTTAATTTTATTTGAATACAAGTATTTTTGGTCCTCGTTATGTACTGTAGGTACATAACAGGTTAAACTAATAACTTACATATTATTACGATGATGTCTGGTATATTTAGTGAACCGACGGCCGCTGGGGGTTTGCCCCAGCAAGTGTTCTTGAGTGGAGACCACGACTCGGTAAACGTAGTGTAGGACACCCTCCGACCAGGTGGGATGTCGACCTGCGAAAGACTGCAGGTAGATGCTGGATGCGTCAAGCTGAAGACAGGGCGCTCATTGGGGGAGGCCTATGTCCAGCAGTGGACTAATATAGGCTGATGATGATGATGATGATGATATTTAGTTAATACCGTTTCGTACAGCTAATATTTACTTATCTGTTAATTTTAAAAGCGCATTTCCGAGCCAAAATAAATAATAAGCATCGAAAATATTGGTAGGGGCGGAAGTAAAGTACACTCAGCAACGCAATTACCTACATCTCAATCCGTAGGCAATTTCGAAATTTCATGGATCGTGTATTTGGGTTTCGGATCACTCATTCGGGACAAAATTAATGTGTTCGTCAAATTTTCCTCTACATTTTTAGGGTGAAATCAGAGGAAATTAAGGAATTGGAAAAAATGCGAGGCCCTTTAATATATTTAATCTTCTTTATGTTTCGACATGTTTTATTTAGTATATCTGATGTATCGATTTTGCTGCAAATGTATATTTTTCACATAACCTATTTTTTACTACTCTCTCTTAAAATGATTCCCGCTTCTCAGTAAAAATGTACGAAACGTTGGAGACGGGGATAGTTCTCTAGGGTAGATAAGACAAAATTTACATCGCATCGTCATACATTGCGTACAATATTCAAGTAGAAAGAATTAACTTCGAATAATTTACGCGTTCGTTGACTAAAATTTTTGTTAAATAACGAAAATTTACGTCACTTTGACGTAATTTTTCTCCATTCTCACTTAGACCATAATTCCCCATTGCTTTGCTGGTCTATCAAGAAAACCGAATCCCGTCGACCCACAGGGACTGGGCATTGAATGGGTCAATCAACCTAACGAGAGTAATCCTATAATAAATTTAGTACCTTTATTACATTTATCTTTTCTATACTAATATTATAAAAACTCAAACCTTTCCTAGGTTTGAGTTTTTGTTTGTTTGTAATGAATAGGCTCCGAAACTACTGGACCGATTTGAAAACTTCTTTCACCGATGGGAAGCTACACTATCCCCGGTGAACATATGCTATATTATATTTTCAAAAAAGTTAGGGATCCGTACTAATAATAATAATAATTAGCCCGCAGGGCAGCTTGTGGCGAGCTGTTGGTGAGTAGCGACACCACGGGTACCGAGTGCTCCCGGGGAAGTTCCTGGTTCTCGTCTCCGCTTGCGGAGTGGCATCCCAAGAGAACCAGATCCCCACCTCTTGCTTGCCTTCATTGGCCGGTCTGAGTGGAGTCGCGAGAGATGCATCTTAGGATGTAGACTCGGGGGTGGAAGTGTCTAATGGCGTAATAGCGAGGAAACCCGCTCACGAGCAGTCTTCGTGATGGTGAAATCGGGGCCGCACCTCTCGACACCCTCAGTCGTTTGCGCCGATGTTGTTCCTCTCCGGTAATTTACTCCGGCTTTTTAAGGAACCCATCCAGCATTCGGCAAGCCACCGTCTGCCACTCTTCTTAACATTATGATTGACTTGTTTATGGCAGACGTCCGCAATCTCCCCTATAACCCGATTACCCAGTCCATCCATCCATCACAATAGCCTGGTTTTATTTCTTTCATTTTTTTTGCAATAGTCTCTACACCTGGTGGATACCATCTTTGGGTGTATCATATTGTGCACCCGAGGATGATACCCGCTATGTGTAGCCATCGCCTTTAGATTAACTTCTCAAAGGGCCTCTGTGCTGTTGGCTTCGGCCCCACGCAAGCCTTCCAAAGGACCGGGTCACTTTATGGCCCGAGATCATGGTAAATGAGAGACATAATAATTAAATTCATTTATTCAGATAATAATAATCCATGGTGTTAGTTTGCTTATAACTAGATGTTAGTACTTATAATTAACTACAGATTTTGTCCTTTGGACCAATTGGTGCATTAAACAGTTAAATTTTCCAGCAATCGCGGTTAGAATGCTGTTGCCACTCCCGCGGGTTCTGCTGAGTAGTGAAGCTAACTTTTTCCGCCAGATGGCATCGAAGGTGTCGGTGCGTGCCTGGGCGAACATGTCCGACTAAAACCGTGCGAAACCGGGAAGATCCGCTAGTTACCTATATACATATATATAAAACAAAGTCGGGGACCGATTCTCATGACTTTGGTTTGTTGTATTTGTTTCCGTCCGAATCCGAATAGAATAGATATTAAAAAGTTTAGAAAATTGACGAAAAAATAATATAAAAGAAAAATCATTTGAAAGTAGTTTGACCAGTTACGAAATGAAAGTTAATGTTCATTTCGTAACTAGTCAAACATTGACTGCTAGGCGGTAAGAAGTTTGCCGGGTCAGTTGGTACTAGATAATAATTCTGTTAACTTGCGGCCAGACAAGACCATAAAAACACCCCTTCAAAACTAAAAACAAATGACGCTTGGCAGCCTTTTTTCCACCAAAGTTTCCTCATAGAATTTGTCTGTAAGTAAAAAACTTTACCAAGCTGTCATCTATATAAGTTCAACCCACTTTCCCAGGCCTCCCCCGAGACCCATCCAATACCTGGTCCCTACTAAGGATATTCAAATTTCATTTTCAGAATGTATGCAAATTGCCATGCTGTACAAGTACGTAATACTCGTATGTTTCAATCTTTTGAGAGTTGAGGAGTTTTTAACCGACAGGCATTAAGGTGCTTTTCACAGGCGAACTATGGCGTATGTTCTAGTTGTATGTATCTAGTTTTTATACATTTAAGGCATACGCCTTAATTGTATAAAAACTAGAGACATTTAATTTAATTTTTATTTTAACACTATCTCAATGCTTTGAGTAGTTTTGGCGTAGAGGTTACAACATCAATTAAATTTAATTCAATGCGTTTATTTCAGACAACAATAACCATAAAACGACATCTAATCATACATTTCTATTCATGCAAATATGTATATATTTTTAACCGAATATTATGCAATCACACATCGTTTATTTTGTCAGTGTTTCGTTCTTCTGGTCGCCTCAAAGGGTAATACTGAAAATCAGTGTTTTGCTCTTAGAGCAAAGCTTTTTGCCTTTTTAACGGGCAGTTTTTAAATCTCTTCTTTTTTAATTGTATATATGTACTTATTGTTTATTAATAGGTACTATAACTCATTGTTCTTTAATTTATCTGTGTTATTTTATGATGTCCCTTTCCTATTGTGACCTTTGTAACATGTGCTGCAATTGTCAAATAAATATGTTATCTATCTATCTAACCGAATTCTAACATTCATTAATCCAACGTGTTGCTCCAGCGTGTCGATATAGCAGCACATAATTTAGTCTTAATTATTATTTAGTTTATTGTAAGATAATTTGTATACTTTTGAACTTAATTTTGTATAATTTTATTTGTGACCCTAATCTAATTAAATTTTAATCCCATTCTTATTTATTCAATGTATTAATGTTTTATTATTTATTATGATTTAATTAATGTTATAATGTTTAATTGAATGTATGCTATGGATGGACAATTAATGTTCTATGTATGGCTGTACTTTTTTATGGATGTTCGTCGATTTCTCCGTTAATTATGGATCAATTTTAAAAACTCTCTATTGTATAGAGAATGATCTCAAGGTGGTCAAATTTAATACATAGTTAATGATGCCCAGAAGGCAGATTAAATTTAATTCCTAAGATATTCATTAGTATTTCGCAGTATTAAAACAGTTTAAACATTAAGAAAATCGAAGTCGGTTTTTAATTTTTTTCAAAACAAATGGATTATATAATTTTTAATTATTAGACGCTATGCAGTCCGAGCAACTTTAATTTAAGAAAACGGTAACATTTTTTTATTATGCAAACAGCTATTTCGCAAATAGCTGTTTACATAATATAAAAATGTTGCCAGTTGTCGCAATAATTTGTTTGTCTGCATAGTCGATGCTTATGAATAAAAAAAAACACCTTTGCAAGTACACCTTTACTTGGCAGGTTAACTAGATGCAAACCTCATTAAAACCCGTATTTTTTCGCAGAACGAGTTTAAAATGCAATCCCCGGAGAGAGGTTATTCCCGGGTTATTACGGCACCTTCAAAGTATTTACATGATAATACGGGCTCACTCTGAGATAACTAGCGCTGCATCATACGGGATCAAGTCATTGGAAAGCGTAGAAGGAGCGTTGTTGTCGAGAATGCAATGCATGTTTTTCGGAGAGACGACCTCTGTAGCCCGGTGGGCGAAGGCCCGCCTGCGACGCCCGAGGTTGCGGGTTCGATTCCCGCCTCAGAACAATTGTGTGTACGATCAGCAGATATTTGTTCCGGGTATTCTGGTCTGGTTATCTATGTATAATAAAAAAATATCTATCTATTGTATTAAGTATATCAGTCATCTAGTACCTATATTACAAGCTCTGCTTACCATGGGGCTAGATAATGCTGTGTGGATGTTTCAGCATTATTTATTTATTTATAATAGGTATATACTGTAAAATCAAGTTTGCAATTTGAAAGACCTATGCCAAATTCGTGGTGCTCGAAAAACTTAGTCATTTTTAGTTTTTGGCTTATAACTTCTAAAAAATACATTCTATGGCCAAGTCAAAATTATTGAACACACTTTTAAAGAAATTAGAGACAATTTTAGGACCTCTGTAATGTCTTATAGATCTCGAGATACAACTCGTTCGTTGAGCTACCTGTATAGATTGTTAGTCTGCAGTTACTTCAATTGACAAAAAATTGAAGTGAACTATAAAATAATTTAATTGATAATAATGAATAGTATAAAATATGACCTGTCTAAGTGCTTATTTGTAAGCTTATATAATAAAAACATTTCATTTTCATTTTCATTCAGTGTTTCAATCGTAAATACTTGTTCTAATGTTTACTATTTGATTGTAACTTTCTTTGTTAATAAAGTATTAATAACCTGTATTATAATTCTATAATGGACCTACATTCTACAGGAAATTTACTCACAAAGTTATTCTTTAATAATATTTTGTACTTTATAGGATAATTTCTAACAAAATCCCAAAAAATCTGAACCGTGCAATTTTTTTGCGACTTATAACGTTTTTGATGACTGGTTTAATGTGGTGTCTATGCGTTACGAGTACGAGACAACTCGTGCAGAGAAAGCAATGCAGTTCAACGACGTGCGAAGTTGCACGGAGTGCAGTGTGCAGATTATTAGCTTAGTTTTTGTAAATGAGATGCTTTTAGCTGACACCTGCGGAAGTAACTGCTATAATTTATGATGATAAAAACAACAACTTTTCAACTTTCGCAATTTGTTTACATGTTAAAATAAGTACTTTGGGGAAAATAAAACAAAAGGTACCTACGTAATAAATTGATAAATAATGTACGTATGTAAAGTGGACTTCAATGTAATGTAGATATCGATTTAACATTGATTAATTGACCACTCTGTGATAAGATTGTATCGGGGGGGCGCGTAACTAATAAATAAATAATTAACTATTTCATTAATTCTCTAACTGTATCGTTTAACAGTTATTCAGTTGGATTTATGTACCCGGGTGACACGTACGAACGTACCTACTTCGAATAAATTCTTTAACTTTTTTGGTTCTCGTTTGCTTACATAACTTTACTGTACCTGTTTACTGTAAAAAATCGCTTTGATTTAATTTCTATAAGACTGTATGAGAGACGGTATATTTTCAATCACAAACTTTATTTACGCGACGTATACAGGACTCATATGAAAAGTAAAATATGTCAAATTAGAACGAATGAAATAAGAAGAATCTTATATTGGCTCAATTTAATTTAATTTTCTATTCAATTATTTTATGGATTCACAGTTATATAAAAATAAATTAATGTAACAAACTAATAGGGCGTTCTATTTTCTCGAGTAGGGTATGGCATGTCAGCAACAAATGTGGACAACATAATATTTTCAAATGAGATCGAATAGTAAATGAACATTTTTGGCTTCGTTGGCTCCTTTGTTTGGGTCCACAATGACTCTATTGAATCGGAATACCCTGTAGACATATGATTGGCATTTTAATTAACCTTTTGATAAGTCGTGCACGAGGTATGATTGCGAATATTTCGCTTGTATAATTTATTTAATTTATGTACGGCTTACGACTCGCGAAGGATATACCTACCTACCCATACTTATTTTTTCGCCGTAAGAGCACAAGGCATACTCGGATACTCGAATACGTCAATCACTACATAGTATAAAACAAAGTCGCTTCTTGCTGTCTGTCTGCCCCTATGTATGCTTAGATCTTTGAACCTACGCAACGGTTTTAGATGCGGTTTTTTTTAATATATTTATAGACACATAGATTTCCACGCGGGCGAAACGGCGGGGTGCAGCTAGTTTACAAAGTAGGGTGCAAAACAAAGTGTAGGACGCCCCACATGCGAAAAAATATAGGGAAATGCTGGATGCGTCAAGCTGAAGACAGGGTGCTGTGGTGCTCATTAGGGGAGGCCTATGTCCAGCTGTGAACTTACATAGGCTGATGAAGATGATGATGAGATCCTTAAGGTAAATTGGGTTTTTTCCCTCATTGATGTAAGTTTTTGAGACACAATAGGGATTCGTATGTCCAGGAAAATTTCAGTAAGCTCTACCTCTGGCTTTACTAAACCTAATTTTAGAACTGACCTGCCTTAACTCCGTTGCAAGGTCGATAACGAGCTGGTTTTGTTCCTTATTAAAGTCCTCGGCCACTTTCAGTTCATACGGTTCTGAAACCGCACAAATTATATACATTACTTATCTATTCTAATGCCTATTCATATCATTTATTTGATCGAAAGACTGCAGGTAGATGCTGGATGCGGCAAGCTGAAGACAGGGCGCTATGGCGCTCATTGGGGGAGGCCTATGTCCAGTAGTGGACTGCTATAGGCTGATGATGATGATGATGATACAGGTAATTGTTCTTAGGTGTAGTATCTTAGTGAAATGAAATGAAATTAATTAATTTGTTATAAGACTTACAAAGAACATAATAAACTTAAACTAAGAGGAAACGTGTAAGTGTGTTAGTCCAGTAACAAAATGGCTTTGCCTCAGCATGAGTTGGATGACTAGCATGCTAGCAACCAACGCTGGTCATCCGGCAAAGCAACTTGTTGGCGTTACGGACTGACTACTCACTACCGCTATACAAACAAACAAAAACACGCTAATATAAAGAAAATCATCTAGAATACAAATAATAATAGTATTTTTGTATTGTATTGTATAATAGGATGTGAAAAATAAAAAATAATGTGTTGAGTGGGTACACAATGCATAAAAACCCTGTCAGGGCATTACAATGTTTGGGTTCGTTCTTTTTAGATTAGTTACTTCATATTTATAGAATTCATTAATATAGACATGTCATTTTTAAGTATTGGTAGTATACAAAGCTGAAGGGGCTCGTATTACACCAGCTTGCTTATTCATTGATCTATGATTGAGTAATTTTATATTCTTATCTTATCTTACCCTCAAAAGAATTGATTACAAACACCCATATAAGAGTCCAGAGTACGAGGACACTCATCAAGCCGATCTGACAGGCGATGCAGCGGAACACGGTGCATGTTATGGACTCATCGTCTTTATGAGGCAGTGGGTACACTCGCAGCCATGTGTCTGAAACCTGATAACAAACTAAAAATAAAATAATGCTGGGCTGGACAATTCACACAGCATTATCTAGCCCCATGGTAAGCAGAGCTTGTGTTATGGGCAGATAACTGATATACATAATACAATATATTGCATAGATAGATATTTTTTACTAGCTGCGCCCCGCGGCTTCGCTTGTGGAAATTTCTGCGCAATTTTACCATGTTTTCTCACCGTTTAAACCTTCCCTGGACTACGACAAACATTTGAAAACCAAAATCAGCAAAATCGGCCCAGCCGCTCTCGAGTTTTAGCGAGACTAACGAACAGCAATTGATTTTTATATATTTTTTATTATACATAGGAAACGGGCAGAACACCCGGAACAAATATCTGCAGATCGTACACACAATTGTTCTGAGGCGGGAATCGAACCCGCAACCTCCTGCGTCGCAGGCGGACCTTCGCCCACCGCGCCACATCGCATCGGTCGTCTGATAGATGGTACAGTCAATGATAGAATCCCTGAAGACTGTCAATCTTCCAAAAGACTTCTTATTACAGCTTAAAACTACATATGTATATCTAAAGTGTGAAAAAGAGTTTCCCATTAAAAGCACAATGATTTTTACATTTATAAATAAACTAGGTGCGCCCCGCGGCTTCGTCCGCGTGGAAATCTATGTGTCAAATAGTTTATAAACCTTCCTATTGAATCACTAGGTGTCTATTAAAAACCACATCAAAACCCGTTGCGTAGTTTTAAAGATCTAAGCATACATAGGGACAGGCAGACAACGGGAAGCAACTTTGTTTTATATATTATGTAGTGATTATAAATGTGAAAATTTGAATGTTTAGAGTTGTTTATGGATGGATGTTTGTTACTTCTTCACGCCAAAATTGCTGAGCGGATCGGGCTAAAATTTTGTATAGATGAAGCGATAAACCTGGACTCAAACATAGGCTACTTTTTATAACACATGGGATATAAATAACCTGTAAATTTTACCATAAAAACAGCGCGTGCGAAGCCGCGGGCAGAAACTAGCAGTAATAAAACAGCAAATGTATAAACTTACGTTGTGTACAAACTCCTCTGATTGTACAAGTTTATCTTGTTTCCTGCCATTTCCACCGTTATAGTTAGAATTATCCATTATTTTCCCTCGCGCTTTATCTCTAAAATTATAAACATTACTGATCACAGCTTTAGGGCATAACACATCACAAGATCCAGGCAAAAAGGGATCCTGTTCTCTTCTACTAAAGTTTATATTCGCTGTCGCATCATTTATTTCATGGTTCACGTGGAAATCGTGGCCATTTAGATTGTAGGTCTGTGTTACTAGTACATGCCTCGTGTTTGGTTTCTTATACAAAGGTTTTACTAGGTTGCTCTTGAATTTGGTTTTTAGCAGTTTGTTTTTCATAGCTTGAGTGTTTTGTCTAAGTTTTAGATTGTAACTGGTTCATATAACAGAAATTTGTTCAGTGTTCGCGTACATTTTCGGTAGCGTGTTCGAAGTTGAACAGCTGCGGGTACTTGAACTCGATTGCTCATCAACGGGGGAAGTTTGGACAAGTTTACGAAAGGGGATATCAGGAACTGGTGAAAAGTTTGGAAGTTGCTCGGTTTTGTTGGTGTTCGTGCAGATTCAATCATTGTTATAGCGGAAATATTCTTTATTGCGATTGGGATATGTTTTTGCACCCCGCTTTGCATTTGTGAGAGTATATGTCTATACATATACAGTCGTGGTCAACTAATTAGGGACAATCTCTAGTTAAGCCAAATTGTGAAATTTTTTTTCAACGAGTCTTAAAAATATTCCATATCTTTTACATGTAAATATAATTAGTCATTGATGTGCCCGATTATACAAACAATAACAACTTCTTAAACATTAAACCTCTTTACAGTATAGCTGATAGATTATCATAGTGCTATTTGTTCAAATAATGCTGGCTGGCCATTTAATTAGGGACACTGAGATATTGCGTTCTATTTTCAAAATTTGAATCTCAATACTTTTTTACTTCTTCTCTTATTGTTTCGTGGTAGTTTTGGCGGCAATCCCGATTTTTATTTTAAGTTTTGAAAAATAGGTATTTTGAAGAAAAATGGGCAAAAATAAAAGTTGCGATCCAACACTACGAAAAATTATCATGAAGTTTGTTGTCGAGCATGGTTGGCCATACCGAAGGATAGCAGAACATTTAAATTGTTCAAAAACTATTGTATACAATGCAGTGCAACATATCAGACGCAACATAACACAGCTTTAAATGTGCCCAGAACAAAAAGATCGATAAAAATAACTCCGCAAGAAGATAGAATGATAACCAGGTTAGCTAAGAAAGATCCGTTTCTAGGCTCTTTTTTAATTAAACACGAAGTGTTTGGGACAGACGAAAGAGCTGGTGTCTCAGCGAGGACCGTTCGACGACGTCTGGTAGAAGCAGGGTTGTTCAGAAGAGTGGCTCGCAAAGTACCGTTGTTGAAGAAAGAACATAGAAATGCTCGTTTGGCGTTTGCACGTAAATATGGACATTGGACCTACGCCCAATAGCAACATGTATTATTCTCTGACGAGACCAAGGTTAATTTGATTTTTTCAGATGGAAGGCAATACGTACGGCGTCCAGTAAAAGCGAAAATGAATCCAAGATTCACAAAAAAACAAGGTGAAACATGGCGGTGGAAACATTAAAATGTGGGGTTCATTTTCTGGACGTGGAGTGGGACCTGTGAGGAAAGTTCAGGGTAACTTAGACCAACATCAATACAAGGCAATATTGGAGGAAACGATGCTTCCCTATGCTGAGGAGCATCTCCCTATTATATGGACGTTTCAGCATGATAACGACCCGAAACATACCGCCCGTTCAGTCAAGTCGTTTCTTACCAGTCAGTCAGTATCGGTGCTAGATTGACCAGCAAATAGCCCGGACCTTAACCCAATCGAGCACCTTTGGCACGAAATACAGAAAAAAGTTGCCACTTATCGTACCACAACTTTAGATGAAGTTAATGAAGCTTTTTGTGAGGCATGGGCAAACATTCCTGTCGAAACATGCCAGAAACTGATAATGTCTATGCCACATCGGTGTCAAGCGGTAATTACTAACAAAGGTTTTGCTACTGGGTACAGATTTTACACGTAATAAAATGGAGCTGTTAAAGATATTATAATACTGCAGATTATTAGTTTTGTTTAACTCTATTTTTCATTATAGTTTACTGTCCTTAATTAAATGTCCAGCTACAGAATTATACCTTAAAATTGAATACATGTTCAACCTTTGATATTAAATACTTTTTTCTATTTATTTATTCATTTATTTACAGCCATTTATAGCATAATAATCGGACCAAATTATGCAAATAATAGGTGCTGAGAAATCAATAGGGTTTTATATTTATATGTACATAACTGGTACCAAAACTCCTAGCATTTTTTGCTAGTTACCTACGGAACCGTCGCCAATACGTCTCCGTTCGGAATTATGTGTCGGAGACCTATTTCACACGCTCTGGTGTTAGCCAGGGAAGTACGCTAGGCCCGACTCTATTTCTACTAATGATAAACGATCTACCATCTGTTGTCATCTCCTCTGAGAGTCTCCTGTTCGCAGATGACCTAAAACTCTTTACGGCTGTGCGTGAAACAGACGACTGTTTGGCGCACCAGCATGACATTGATCTTGTCGCTGAATGGAGTGAAGCCAATCATCTCTCTTTTAACACCTCCAAATGCAAAACTATGACCTTTACACGTCGTCGCAATCCCATTGTGCACAGCTACTCTTTGTCGGGAGTTCCTCTTGAGCGAGTTCAGACCATACGAGACCTTGGCCTCGTGATGGATCCAAAGCTCAACTTCAATATTCATATACAGGCTATATGCAAGCAGGCGTGCAAAATTCTAGGATTCGTAATGCGTGTAACCTGGGATTTTCCCGATTTACGAGCAGCGTTGATGTTGTACAATGCTTTTGTACGTAGTCGTCTGGAGTTTGGAGCGATAGTTTGGGATCCTCACGAGGACAAATACAGAATGATGGTCGAGAGAGTCCAAAGAAAGTTTGCACGATATTTGTATAAACGCATGTACGGGTACTATCCATACCTCTATCCATCCTTGTTCGTCTCCGGCATGGTCGGTCTGGATACTTTACACTTTAGGCGGAAGCTCCTCCTTCTTATCCATTATATCATGGTACTGCGTGGTAGAGTTGACAACCCAGCAGCTCTACAGCATATGGGCCTTGCGGTCCCTAGACGGCACATGGTGGGCGCAGTCGGAGCTGTCGGCCCGCGGCGTCGGCCTCCGCTGTTTGCGATACCTCCCGGTTACCGAACGCATGCTGGGGAGAGCGCTCCCACCCCCAGAGTACTAAACCTCCTAAACGAGTTTGTCGCCGCAACAGACGCCGACGTATTCTTTGATAGCATCGCCAAATTACACCGTTTGATGCTCTCATTTCTAAATTGTACCCTTTGACCTGTTTTTTTTTTTTTTGTTTTTATTTTTGACATGCACATAATGTATTTTGAATTTAATTTTTAATTTGATTGATTAGTATGAATTTTATTAGATATATTTAGAATCTATCAATTGTTATTGTAGTGTATTGCGTTAATGACTTTAATTTGATTGTTTAATGTTAAAAATTGACTTAACTACCTATTTTTAGTTTATAAAATATAATGTTTGACGTTTTGGTATTTAAATAACTGTAAGTCAAATCTAAATAAATGAATAAATAAATAAATAAATATTGCTCTTCACTATCTTGAAAGTCCCTAATTAGTTGACCACGACTGTATATATCTGCAGTGACTACATTTTTTTTGTTTTGGATAATGTACTTGCGGTCAAGATTTGGAATGTGACTGTGATTGTGATTTGTGTGTGTGTTTGGTGTAGGGCTCTTCGTAAACGATAAGAAATTCTTCGTTCATAGTTTCTTATAAATACATACTAAAACCCGGTCTTAATTAGTACCTATCCAAAGAGGATAGGAGAGAGAGGAGAGGAGAGATTTGTTAGCTTCCGGCGTACGGAAAGGCAACAAAATCGCGTCCGGCCGCTCTGGGGCGCTGGGTTTCGTCGCCTTGCATTTCTATGCGTTAAGGGTCCGGCGACCCTCGCTTGCAAAAATCGTTCCGAATATCGCTGTCCCTGTTTAACCCTTGCGCCGCGCCACATGCGTGCGCGATAGCAATATTAGCCGTTCAAAATTTGGTTTGTTCCGTAATACCAAAAATTATGACTGAAAACTTTTTGTATTCTTAACAAAGTATTGTTATTCTGTAACTAGACAATATAAGCTATGTTTCTTAATAAATAAAACGTAAGATATTGATGTTTTTAATACGAAACAAATGCCAAGAAAACATGTCCATTTTCGCATAAAAATGTGCAAAATGAGATTGGCTTTCATTTCATTTTAGGTAAGTATTTTGATAAACAAACTATTTGGGAACCTAGATAAATACTATTTTAATACAAATAATGTAATATTATAGTGGGAATATGCTTGAATTAAAAATAATTTTGGTATTACGTTTGTATGAAGAATTCGTCCCTCCGGAGGCCCCTTAAGCGGTCATATTGGCATGAAATAAAGTTTATAAATTTTAGGACACCAGTTTGATACATTCTCGTCGTCGATGTCGATTATAGCCAATGAGTTATATAATGTATATCTCACATATGTTTATATATGTACGAGTATCTCTACCAAACATGACCCTAATAAAACAGATGATATGTAGATATAGGATATCTGAGAAAATCCTAGCTAGATATGTTAAGAATATATTTTTTGCCTTTGATTTTATAAACCTATGGGACTATTATTTGTACTACTACTATTATTTTTCTTAACTTTTTATATGTCCTATTGACTTAAACGAATTTCAAAGTCTTCCTAAATATTACCAGCCATCTATGCAAATTATCAGGAATTTTCCAAGTAGGCCAGAAATGCGGTCATATCGATCTCGCTACTGCGCATGCCTGATCTGCCAGCGCGCGCAACCTCGCTGTCAGAATAACATTGTACGGCATGTAAATAAAAACTTGTTTTCCTATATTTAACAATCTCCTCAAAATAAGTGTAAAATCTACGATAAATCCTCATTATTTGAGGTCGTAGTGAGTGATTGCAATGTGAAAAATTCATGTGTGAGTTGTGATTGGTTGTGATATGATGGCTTTGTTTTCTTGTGCAATGTTTGGGAAATCAAAGACACATACAGAGACTTGGAGTTGAATTAACACGAAATTCTGGTCAAGCACGATAAAAGACACGAACCATATTAGCTAAAGGTTGAATTTCAGACGAGATGAACAAAATTGACAAATATCGTAAAGAATGAACTTTGAAAATGTCGATGTGCCTACGAATATGTGGTGCTTACTCATTCAGGTTATCACGAAGGCACTCGACTCTGCTCCTCATCGCTTCCTTCATCATCACAGCCATTATCATCCTCCAGTTATACTCGTACAGGCATCGAGGGCACCCACACATCCAAACAAGGGTCGGTGACTTCGAATACCGGCCGGGCAGTTTCCTACAAGGCCGCGAGCCTGGAAATACAAACTACTGCGAATTCAACTACGGTCTACCTTTCGAACTTAAATGGGGAAATTTTACTATATTTTCCTCACCGGAGACGGGCAGCAAAGGTCCGTATAGAGTCGTATACAACGCTATTAGAGGCAAAGCTTTCGCAAACTTTAGCAAGTTCGATGCGGTGACATACGCTACCCAGGCGACCCCAGAGTTTCTGTACCACATTCTAGAAATTGCTAGGTTTTGGGACGGCCCTATCAGCCTAGCGGTTTTCGTTCCGGACTATGATTTGGATATAACCATGCAGATATTGACGCAACTTTGCCATTGCTATCCCGGAATGGCTAAAGTTTCCGTGCATTTATTCTACCCCAAAAAGTATCCGCCAATATTCGTAACGAAAGAAGACATAATTGCCACTACCGAGACTCCTACAACGACTGCTAACATTAGCGCGGAAGAAATCATGCAGAGGAAACTAGACAGATATAGAAACTTGAACAACAAAACGAGAGCCACATACATTCAATGGGCGAGACAGAGGAAGATAGAAGTTATGACAAGGCGAATGCCAAGAGATTATCTGCGGAACCCTCATTTGAAATTTCTGGATTGTTCCGGGTTAGAGTCACAAGGAGTTTCAACGTTCAGACGCGAAAAGCACATGATATATCCCGTAAATGTTGGAAGGAACATCGCAAGGAATGCGTCCAATACCAATTACTTTCTCGTGTCAGATATAGAGATGGTGCCAAGCGATGGCTTAGCTCCTAAGTTCCTGGCAATGGTCAGAAAACTCATGGGGGATAAGAAGAGAAATGAGGGCTGTGTGTTTGCTAAGACCGTGTTCGTTGTGCCGCTGTTTGAAGTGGAAAGGGGAGAGGAGATTCCAAGAGATAAGGAGACGTAAGTAATTACCAAACATTGCATTGGTTAATTGGAATTACTAATACTAATTGTCTGATATGTTTTGATTAATTTAGAAATTTAATGATGAAGGTATTCGTTTTAAAACCGGGAATACACACACATGCCTGTACGTACATGAATCGGAACTGTAGCGTGCATATTAGTTAATGGTTAATACAGGCATGTGTATTCCCAGCTTAAAAGACCCGAAATAGGCGCACAAATGAATTTAGATAAATTAAACCTTGTCTCTTCAGATATTGCGATCGTTACGCTCCTGCTTAGGTACTTATAAAAATACAAAGGACCTAGGTTCGGAAAAAAATATCTGCAAATCGTTCACAAATTGTCCACAATAAATCCTTTGATGCCTTTGTATAATAGGTACTAGGTACTAGGTACGGGCTGGGCTGCACAGAATAAAAAAATCCTTTGACGCAAAACCTCTTGCTTTGTTCGTTGAAGTGTAGGTGTATTCCTATGGATTCTGTGAGACTATTTTCGCAGCAGATATAGCACCTTTGTGTAGGACAATATGAAATCTGGTCTTTGTGCTTTGAGAGCGACGACAGGTGTACGCCATCCGTCCTCCTTTGTAGTTAGTTATTTTGCAACAATGCTAGAAACTTGTGTAAAATGACATTGAAATATTTTATTTGTCTATTCTCAACTTATATCGTACAAATATTTTAAATTTTCTTTTATTATTTAAAGCTTTATTCTTTTTTGTACTATTAGGTAAAAATCTTACTGCTTTTCAAAATTTACCGCTCATATTATTATTGTAACTACGCCTCCGATCCATGACGATGAAATTTCCATGAACTGGATTGTGGCAAACCAGACACCGTCATTTTACACGCAAAAATTACTTCAATACAATGATTATAGCATTTTTGGTCGCGTAACTTTTACTTACATACATATATGTATAATATGGGTATGACTTAGGCTCAACTCACACCAAAAGAGCGTCGAAGCGCAGCGCAGTTTCAGTGTCATATGAATTTTAACTTTATTTTCATTACAATAAAACTTATTATCGCATGAGAAACTCGAACGAGTCGAATTCGCTGGAATTCCCGCGGCGCCGCGGGCATCCGCGCGACTCGTTCGATAATAAGTTTTATTGTAATGAAAATAAAGTTAAAATTCATATGACACTGAAACTGCGCTGCGCTTCGACGCTCTTTTGGTGTGAGTTGAGCCTTAAATATTTGTTGGGATTTTGCAAAATCAAAAAAGTCAAGTCGTAGTTGTATATATATTTTTTCACTTATCTGCTTGATGGTATAAATAAATAATGCTGGACAATTCACACAGCATTATCTAGCCCCATAGTAAGCAGAGCTTGTGTTATGGGTACTAGATAACTGATATACATAATACTATATATTACATAGATAGATATTTTTTATTATACATAGAAAACGACCAGAACACCCGGAACAAATATCTGCAGATCGTACACACAATTGTTCCGAGGCTGGAATCGAACCCGCAACCTCATGTGTCGCAGGCGGACCTTCGCCCACCGCGCCACATCGGTCGTCAAATGTGGTATGTATAGTGGTAATGTTCTCGTAGCCTTTCGGCCATGGGAGCCAGTTTCAAAGGAATCTCCGTTGCCGTTTACAAAATGCTACACGGCGTTAATAAAATCGATGATATAAAATACAGTTTAAAAGCAACCCCTTTCTCGACACATAAAACGAAATGGGGGACGTCGTAAACTCAATTTTATAGTAAAGAATGTTCTTTAGGTACCTAGTGGGAAAGTACCAGCAGTTTTGATCGCTCGATTTGGTACAGAGATGGCGATATCGTGCAATCGACTGATAAAATTGGGATCGTATCAATTCTATTGCCTTGTTACCGAAATTTACTGCGAATATCTCGGTTTTTTAGAATAGAAAGTATCTAGGTTAAGGACTGGTTTTATTTGCATTTGCTTTCCCACTATTTGGCAAAGAGTATCTCGGAGAATGTTCTAACGGCGGTACCCCGAGCCGTATCTCGTATCAAAAATTTCATTGGGGATTCTGTAATACCTATTGTAAGATTTTTTTATGTCTCTGAAATGGTTTTATTTTGAGATGCGAAAATAGAGTTTGGTGGCCACCAAGGGCAACTTCGTATCTTTGCAAAATATTATTGTAAACCTTACAAAATAAAACTTTTACATATAGAGACATTAAAAAAGCTTACAATAGGTATCACAATCTCTCCAATGAATAAAAAAAAAAAAAAAAAAAAAATTCCTTTGATAAAATAGGTGGTGGCGCTAGTGTGCCTTGGGGAACCGCCATAATGGGTTTCAATACAACAAATTATAACTTTCTTATGTAGTTATGTGGTATTTTATGAGAGTGAATAAATAGAGAGTGCGCCTGTGTTTGTGCACACACTTGTGCAATATAATATGTCCTACGCACAAGTTAAGTGTCCGTTAAGACTGGCCACCGCGCACCGTGGCCGTAATTCGGTTAGGAGGTCATAATTTATTTTTATTTTTCTTTCATTATCATTTTTATAATCATTATCATTTTCATTATCTTGTAGGTTGGTCAGTTTAGTTGCCGCCAACCGCGCAATGTACTTCCACCAGAAGCTCTGCTCGCATTGCCAGCGGTTCCCTGGTCTCCAATCTTGGCTTATGAGGACCTCTCCTGGAATTGTTGAGGTAAGTTTTTCAGTTTGATTATCGCTAGTTTTATTTTAACGGGTATTTATCGCGTTCATATGTGTAAACCTGTTGAAACGTCGCCGCGTCGTCGCGAAAAATAGGTAAATAAACGCGAAAAATACCAAATTATGTATGTGTTCTGATCGCGTAAGTTTAAAAATATTTAACGCAAGTTTGTTCTCGCGAGTTCGCACCTATTCTATTTATGTATGACCATCACGTATTTTAATGTTTTGCCTACAAAGAAAAATCGAAAGCCACTATTATACTGCATAAGGAAATATAGTCTCGGGTTAAAGCTTCGTAGGTACTTATTTGAACGAAATTGCACGGTTAATTCGTGGTCAAAACCTAAAGCCAGGCTATGAATACAAAATAGCATGCATTTGCATTAGGGCTCTTTGCCTGTCATGCGGATTCCCATTCGCGTGCGGACCTGCTGCGCGTGCGGCCACCTATAACATACCTGTAATTTCTTTAAGGGCTTTCCTATAATGCGGGCCACACGCACGCGGAACGCTGATTGGCTGAAGCAATTATATGTTTGCGCCTATAATTTTCAACCCGCTTACCAGGAAAAGAAAAACAAAAAATTACTACATCATAAACAGAACTAAAGTTAATACAGAATTGGTATGCTTTAAGTCTCACGATAGGGCTGGTCCACCAGTTCAAAGTCGCTCAGCGAGCTATGGAAAGAGCTATGCTCGGAGTTTCTCTGAAGGATAGGATTCGTAACGAATACACCCGACAGAGAACCAAGGTTATCGACATAGCTCAAAGAATTAGCAAGCTGAAGTGGCAGTGGGCCGGCCATATCTCGCGAAGAACCGACGGCCGATGGGGCAAACGTGTTCTTGAGTGGAGACCACGACTCGGTAAACGTAGTGTAGGACGCCCTCCGACCAGGTGGGATGACGACTTGTGAAAGACTGCAGGTAGATGCTGGATGCGGCAAGCTTAAGACAGGGCGCTATGTCGCTCATTGGGGGAGGCCTATGTCCAGCAGTGGACTGATATAGGCTGATGATGATGATGATGATGATGGTTTAAGTAGAGAATAAAAAGCCTTTTATTATAAGTTAGTTATTTTCTTAGATTTTCCTACAAAATAGCCAAGTTTCATTACGATTATTTCAGTATTTCCAGCGCTTGTGGTTGTTACCACAAGCGAATAGGTAAAAAATGTAGTTAAAAACATCTTTACATCTTTTTTATGCTAATATTGCGTGTGTTACAGAAATGGCTCAATAACAGACTAGCCTTTGCTTGCGGCTTCACTCTGTTGGTATATGGATAATTTATCTTAATGCACTAATGGAACTATTAATAAAACTAATAATATATAATTTAGTTTAGTTTAAGATACCATTATCAGTTTATAAAAAAAAATTACGACTGTTAAAATAAAAACGTATTCCGAAGATTACCGCGGATCGATCCCGACAATCGAAATATTAGCGAGCAGGGCAAGCCGCAATTAAAATTGTGACATATGGTCCCTGTCCGTTTGGGTACCTACGTGGGCTTTGAGCTTTGGTATAAACCAGGTGGTAGGTAGCCAAACGGACTTCTCTCTTTTTCTAAAATGCGGCGCAACACAACCGCTGTGTAGAGCACACAGCGGTTGTGTTGCGCCGCACATGCGTTTCGTTCGAAAAATATTACAGCTGTGCTGAGTCAAAAAGATCTGTATTTTCTCAGCCGCTGCGCTAGTGTGGATTTACGCATATTAGTCACTTGTAGAAAACACATACCTTGTGATTTCAGCAGTCATAGTGTTAATAACGGGATATTTACTATGATTTGCTTATTGAGTTTTTCAATATTTTGCCACAGTTAATAAATATTATGCCTACCATATATTACAATAATAAATCCAGGATAGGAAAGGAAAAATACAGATAACGATAACTAATAGCGATTTCTTCCAGGCAACATTTGGATGGCATTACTTATGTTTTGAAACAGACAAAGTTCAAACTAGTAAGTTTTATTGTTCTTGCGGGGAACACTGATAACTTTTTAAAATGATAATAGTCTAGTTATCCGCTATAACATCATGTTTCTGCCAGTAAAAGTCCGGTCGAAATTAGTCCAGCCATTTCGGAGATTAGCTGGAACAAATATAAAGACAACATTTTAAATGTGTGTTTTTGTCACAGAGCTGTATATACCTACTTTCGAACGCATTAACTATTAAATAAATATAACCTTCCCCTGTTCCCCTAATTCGGCTCTTGGGACCACGAGTCATAGCCGCCACGTAACCGTGTTTTTGAGTCTGTAAACGTAGTGTTGGGCGCCCTCCGACCAGGTGGGATGACGAAAGACTGCAGGGAGATGCTGGATGCATCAAGCTGAAAACAGGGCGCTGTGGCGCTCATGGGGAAGGCCTAAGTCCCGCAATGGGCTGATGATGAACCGCCCTGGGGTAGCAACGCTATACTATGCTCTATTATTGGACAGATAAGTAGTCGGCACTGGACTTCCGCCCTACGTGACTAGGTCCCGGAAACTCAACAACTCGACAAAATGTCACGGAAACTAAATAACATTCGAGAAAAAGGAGGAAAGTTGGATCTCATTGGATCTCCTTAGTATTCAAATAATTATTTGACTGACTAATATTATAGAGCAGAAACTTTAAAGAGGCTTGTAAAAAATGTGTGTTATTGCGTAATCAAGAACTTCCGCTACCTTCCACTACTTTAGACGCAATTTTCATAGTTCATTCATAAAAAAAATATTTATTATACTAAACTCATCGCCTCTCAAGGAACTGGAACTCTTGAATTCTCTAGACTAAAGAGACAATCTCAAACCTAGCTGAAAGATTCTCAGACAAAAGCCTAGAGGTGACTCACTGGAGTCAACTCTACTAACAACACAAAAAGCGGATCATATCAGAGAGCAGATTGGATTATTGTTTACATAAACAGATCGCCAAGAAGCAGTATAGAAAAAGAAAAAAAAATTATATTAAAATTAAAAGCAAGACATGGATTGTACGGCGTGATCAAAAGATAACGACAGACAAGGTTAGGGACGCACCGAGTGTAGATAATTTCAAATTAAAATTAAAAAACTGGCTCATAGAGAAGGCGTTCTATACGTACGACGAGTTTTTAAACTATTAATATAGAATAATCTTATTTTGAATTTTTACTATAATTAGATATTATAATTTTATATTACAAATAATTCATTTATAAAGTGTGACATATAATTTGACAAATTATGAATAAAATGTTTATCTGTTTATCTGATCCGGATTTATCAACTTATTTTTCCAAAAAGATCCGGATTTATCAACTTAAGTTTATCAAGGCTTCGCCTGCGTGGTGCGCAGGAAGGTTTATTTACCATTTGACACATAGGTTATGTGTCAAATGGTAAATAAACCTTCCTCTTGAAACACTCTTTTTTAAATCTATGAAAAAAGACTGCATCAAAATCCGTTCATCATCATAAGACTATATTAGTCCACTGCTGGACATAGGCCTCCCCCAATGAGCGCCATATCACCCTGTCTTCAGCTTGACGCATCCATCATCTACATGTCTTTCGCAGGTCGTCCGACCAGGTGGGATGACGACCAGGTGGGACCTGGTCGTCATCCCACCTGGTCGGAGGGCAAAATCCGTTGCGTAGTTTTAAAGATCTAATCATACTTAAGGACAGACAGACAGCGAGAGGCGACTTTGTTTTATACTATGTAGTGATTATATAATATTTATAGATACAAACAGCAGTCGCACAAGTACATGCAAACCAAGCGGATCCTGTGTAATACTACCTGACACACGTCAGGAAAACGTGCACGTTTTGCACCATGCATGTTGCGTGGTAGGCGACGGGCGTGACCTACTTGTGTTGGATGTTCTGTTGTTTGCTAGAGACTTGCGTGGGTTTGCGCAGCGCTTGGAATTTACCCGACGTTCATATGCAAAGAATATCTGAACCTACTCAGGAATATGTGAATGTTTTTGTTATTATTGTGGTAACAAAAAAATCACATATTACTCCTCTCGCAATCAGGGTTAACTCTAAGAAATATAACGCAGGTACAGCGCCTCTATCGTACTGAAAGGGAACTACGCAAATCGTTTTTACTACGCAAATTGTCCTGTTGGTTTCTGTGGGAAAAATCTTACTACTGAATTTTAGGCCTAATATTATCTTCAACCGATTGACCTGATATTTGGCATACTGAAGTATGTTTGATGACAATGTAATGTCATGGTGCCAACAACCTGGTTTCTGAAAGGACGTAACCCCGTTGACTTTCATTTAATTTTTTTTAGGTTCGTTGGATTTGTCTTTTTTCACATACTAATCTGGTTCTGGGTGATATAAAAGCTTGTTTTATGAAAAGTATTGAGTGGTCAGAATATTGAATATAATTTAATAGAAATACATTTATATATACAAACATAAAAATACATGGAATACCTATGGACCTAACGTTGTTATAAAAAAGCCCTAACTCAGCATAACGTTGTCTAAGCTCCGTAAGAGACCTAGCTAACGCTAGTCTTCCGTTTGATATGGTTTTCTGTTATCAAATTTCAAAAAACAATATCATACCAGTACTAGATGTCATCTAAATTAATATCGTCGATAGATGTACTAGATAAATGAACATATAAATAGTTAATAACTTATACCGTTAATTACTCGTCTTCCATAACCCATATGCATAGCATTCACGTCAGCAAGTCAATCAAACGGGGCTTCCGTCCCTTCCGTCGCTTGACTAGACAAGTGTTCACTGGAAAACTAAACGTTTAGGTTCGACGAATACGTAAGTCTCGTGACTATAGGCTTAGAGCCGGCGGCTAAACCTTTGTCATTTTATAACAGCTGAGAGTTTGTCAGTGTATGCCACAAAAGTAGGTAGAAACGATCACCGATTATGTAGGTTTTCGCAGATATAGGTTTGCAAAGTTGCTGAATTTGCACCAAATATTCGTTATAATACCTATTTTTTTTATATTGTTTGGGATAGTATTAGAAATCAAGAACTTCAACTACCTGGCTTTAGACGCACTTGTCATAGGCCAAAGGCATCGTGCCTTTGAAAACCTGTGTAAAGCGAAAATTATACTATTAAACTAATTAAAAGAGAGGGATCTTTATCACGTAATTAGAAACCTACACTGTTTGGAGTGATAATGTGGGATATGATTGGTTTAGTCGTGATAAACTGGGACATATCCCTTTTCTCTCGTATATTTTAGGTCGGAAAAGAATCCAGGGGCAGCGGTTGAAGGTTACCTACCTAACCCAGTCACCATAACTATGGTCCTCGCCCCGTACATTTTGTATGGCACAGATATTGTGACCGGGATTATTAATTAATGAGATACAGAGGAACCAATAGCGTGCCCAATGGTTCATATAAAGATATTCACAGCTATTGCGTTGCCAGTTTTTTCTCTAACTTGCCTGGACGCTCTAGCGCGGGTCCCAATACACCTATCATTTTCGCACTCCGCTAACGTTTATGTAAGTCCCATGTCTACTTGTGCTAGATTGACGCGCCTTACCGCCGCCTCAATTCAGCCACGTAACCGTGAAAGCTGCTTCAATCTACTTGTACACTGACTCTCAACATTTTGTGAAGGCCTAGAATTCTTATTAACTAACAAAACTACAATCACAGTATAGAAAAATTGGAACAAGTAATTACTATTTAAATAATTGAGCCGACTGCTTTTTATTAATTAATATCATATATTTGATCAAACATAATCTCAAATACGATTGGTCTAAGATCTTATTTTGTAAGCCTAAGAAAGCAAAATTGGTAATTTCTGATTTATCTTGAAGTTTGTAAGAACAACGCTCAACTTGTCTTCTTGATAAAATAAATCCTATGGCGTCTTGAATGACCCTTCTATCAAAAATCAAAGCTTCCCTAATTTTATTTATTGGGTTATAAACTAAATTATATTATATACAAATATTATTAAGACAATCACATAAATCTAACGAAATTGTTAACACCTGATTTAATCTTTACTCAGGTATCTAAAGATAAATACGGTGGCAAAATTTAACCCTAATAAACTTAATCCTCCCTGGCCATTACAGCTCGTAATTTTAAGGGAAGATTGGATATCCCTGGTAGCTATTGCCACCCCCATCTCGTTTTAACGATGTGGTTCTCTGCTTATTGACAGGGTTAACATAGAGTCTAATAATGAAACGTTTGGGAGAGACTAGAGACTCATAACCATTATGTCTTCTGTGTTATATTGAGGAGCTATAAATTTGACTGCAAGTTCTTTATTTGCACGTGTTTAATGTGTCAACTAGCGTAAGGAATATTTTTATGAAACGCAGAAGTATGAAATTTTATAGCTATGATTTTTTTTTATGTGACACGCTTCGCAATGATTGTGAAACGTGCCATCCTTCCCAATATGACGACCACGACCACTCTGTGAAGAGTGTAGCGACTAGGAAGAAGAAAAATATTTGTTCGTTAGAATACTAATACGGTCTTTGGTTAAAAAAAACAGCACTAAGCGAGATATGTGCAGTAACCTAGTGACGTTACTGCACATATGAGCCGAATGCTGAGTACAGCATTCGGCTTTCTATAATTTCATTGTATAGCGTTCACTTTTATATTATTTTATTTTGTTTTGTTTGGAAGACAAACAGTTTTATATACTTAATATATAAACTGAATATAATAACATTTATGCGTCCTCGCATTTAGATCTTGTAGTTCGCCAGCTATATCCGCAAATTTCACTCAATTCAGACTTTTTACTCATTCTGTTTTAGTTTGCGTTGCACACTCTGCGTTGAACAGTTTGAGACTCGCAGCCGCGACAGCTTCTAATACACTTAGGTACTCTCTGGTTGCCGTAGTTGCTTCGCCTACACTTAATTGCCAACTAATTATTGCCGAGTAGGGTGCCGTCTGTGTTGCCAACTGTATAAAAGATGAAAAGCGAGGTAAACTTTATTCACGCTCTGCTAATTAACTTCGGTTTGCAATGCAATAAGTCAACGTGAGTTGTAATTACTTTGTTTCCTCTTCTGCAGAAAAACGTTGAATAGAATAACACGTGTTGACCTTTTGAGGAAATATGAGTATGTGATTTAAGGTGAACATTACAATACAATACAATACAAAAATACTTTATAGTACACCAGATACAGAGCATTATGAAAGATATTACATGTGACAAGTACAATGGGCGGCCTTATCGCTTAGAAGCGATAAGGATAAGCGAGATTACCCTCATAAATCATGTTCTGTAACATGATTTATAGAATACTGTAACCTGTAACTAGATGGTGCTACTAGACAAATTAGCAGTAACATAGCTTTGAGGATTCTGACGCCTCCAAAAACCCATAATAAATCCAGTATATAATATTATCAGCTGGACATAGGCCTCCCTCCTATGGTAGCATCTGCCACCATAGATCAAATTAAAAGGCGCTTAAAAAGCGTCTGCAGACTTCGGTGACTTACAAACCTAAGTTATTGTAAGGGTAGATCTCATCTGCCTACTTCTCTCAGCGTTGTAAAGCACATTCTACTCTGTTGGAGTTTTAGTGTCCGAATATTTGTAGCAAAAAATATTTAAAATAATAATGCTGGCCAACGGAGTTCATAATCTTTATTCACAATAATAGAATTATGAACTCAGTTGTAGTAGAAATTCTCACCCTTATAAATTAGTACTTGTTACTACCCCGCTCCTCTACAATACATAATAATATGGAATTTGTGAATTAATAATAACACTCAGATGATATCATATCAATAATTAATAACCATTTAGCTTGGAGCTTGATGATGTTGTGTGATTTTTTAACTACCTACCTACCTTTTTAATACCTACAAAACCTAATACGGAAATACCTCAAAAATCCTACGGCAATACCTAAATATTATATACTACGGCAGTACCTAATAACTATCAACTACGCCAGTACTTACATAAAATGAATAATTCGGCCGAAATGTATTAAAAAACCAGACGCTGGCAACACTGGCGCCGACTTTACTAGGACACTTTGCCCTATTATTACATTGACACCGCTAGCTCTGACGCCACTTAATTTGCATCTGAATAAGATTACGTAGGAAATTGTCTAGGAAAATAATTAGAGCGCATACACTTCACATTATTATTGAACTACTAGATCCCTCCGCGACTTCGCACGCGTTGTTTCTATTGAAAACGTTCTCTAATCGAACGAAAACGCATAATTTCGTACGAGCTTAAATGCTTTTTCACTTTGAAATGATGATAGCAGGTACCTAGTATTTTAACTCTACTTGGCACTGAAATCTGGTTTCTCACATGGTTTATACGTGAAAATATATATTACCCATCCACGGTTGTCTGGTAGAGATCGCTCTTGAGCGATAGGACCGCTAAATTGTCACTTATTTTGTATTTTTTTATCATGTCTGTATTATTTTTAAGTGTGTCTATGCATTATCTATCATTAAAACTATTGTCTATGTATCTATCGATTAAAAGTCTAATTCGTTCGAAAACGGCTTTTTGTGCGTGATACGTCGAGTTGATGAAAGATGAAAAAAACTAAAGCAGGCTTCCAGTTTCGACAAATTTGTAACAGCAGCGTAGTTAATTGTATGTAAAACAAAAAAGAAACTCACGCCAGCTTTCAAAAACTTACCTATAATTTATGAAAAATGAACCAGCAGTTTCAATATCATTTTCATTTTCTTTAAATATATTCCCTTCATAACCGTTAAATAAACCGTTTAAATAATGTCGCTTCAGCGCCTAATCTATTCAAGCCAAGAAGCTCGAACAAAATCGCCCTCAACAATCCCTAATGCTTTTATCGACGTAACTCAAAGAAAAAGGGTAAATAAATCTTGTGAGTTATGACAGTTTTCAGAATAGTTTGATGTATGTTGGGAAGTTGACGGTTTCTTTGGGAATTGCGAACGAAACACGTCCGCAAGTGCGGGGTTAATGTGATCAGCGAACTTGAAGACTCGAGGATGTATGCTAAAGGGGCGAAGTTCTGTGTACTTATGGCCCGAATTCGTATAACGTTTTGTCCCACCAATGTTTTTTATCTCAGAAAGGAAGATAGGGATAGGATCTATTCGTGTATTCCCGTTGTCCCCGTACGCCATGTTCCCGTCTAACGGGGACAGCGGTACCTTCATTAAATATTTAAAATTACTTCCCGTTGTCCCCGTACCCTGTCCCCGTAGATCTATTTGTTGCTATCTCAGAACGTGAACTCGTCATTTTTAATATTTTAGATTAAGATGGAAACAACAGCTAGTGAAACATAAATATACATTATATAAAACAAAGGCGTAGACCACCATCGTTTCTACTAATTAAAGTTTTACTAAAGCTTAACAATTTTCACTAATAGGACTTCGTCATCAATCTATGTAGATATGTATGTACTAGAATCGCATTATGTGCTGGATTTATATGAACATAAAAGACAAATTAAGTGGCAGTGGGCCGGCCATATATCGCGAAGAACCGACGGCCGCTGGGGCAAACGTGTTCTTGAGTGGAGACCACGACTCGGTAAACGTAGTGTAGGACACCCTCCGACCAGGTGGGATGACGACCTGGGAAAGACTGCAGGTAGATGCTGGATGCGTCAAGCTGAAGACAGGGCGCTATAACGCTTATTAGGGGAGGCCTATGTCCAGCAGTGGACTAATATAGGCTGATAATGATGATGATTAATCTTCATAATTTATGGTACCCTAAAATATTCCAATCTCCGCAGCCGATGCTGATTGCCAGACGGGAGTACCCGTACCACAGATGGGAGCCGCTATACTTCGGCACGCATAAAGAGCCCTGGTACAGTGAAACACTGTCCTGGGAGGGACGTCAGGACAAAATGACACAGGTGAGATAATAACGCCCAAATACTCGTAAAGCACGTCTCGAGTAGAATGGAGGTGGTTCTATGGAAGGTTCGCAGGTGAAATCTGCGATGTTTTGCATAATTGTCGCAGTAAATTCACACGTGCTCTTCGGATTTGTAAATGGTCCTGAATCAAACTGAGTGCCATGTTTTATTCGTGTGCTTTCTTTCTCAATTATTATTTTTATTTTTTTTTAACATCGCCAATATTAACTCTGGATGTTCCCTCGACGCCATATATCACAAAAATTTAATAAAACGTAGGAAAAATTAACAATAACTTAAAATACAAAAATACCGCGTCAGCGATGACGCTGGGTCATGTTGACCCGTATTGCCGGAACACACGTGTATTTGTGCCGGGTGTTCTGGTCATTTTCTATGTATAATAAAAAATATCTATCTAAATAATGTATTGCATTATGTTTATCAGTCATCCATTATCAAAAACGCAAGCATTGCTTAGCTCGAGGCATTATTTTTTGTTTAGTTTAGGTAATGGTATATGATTATGGAATAATTCATGAACCAGAAAGTTTTTTTTTTTGAATTTTATTTACCAACTTAAAGTTTGTTACATAAAAAAGCTTAAAAATAACACGAAGGAAATCACAAAGGTTTGTATAGATGTGTTATTAGCTGAGAGTCAGCTGAATAAAATCTCATAAGTTTGACAAAAAAGTTATTCAATTTCAGGCAATAAGATTATAAATTGCAGTTAGGTAAGTAAATTGATCAGTAACTGAATCAAACCCCCTGATAATGATGTAGGTTCGATAAGAAGTACGATCTAAGTTTATATTTTATGTTATTAGGTGTTATATTGTGGAGTAGTTACATTGGAAGTTTATTTATTAACCATTAGTTGCGTTTGAGTATTCGGTGGTTATTGCTGTAACGAATTTATGACATCGCAGGTCCGTCAGAAACGCAGGAGGTAGCGATATACATTTCCATTACAAATGTTTGTAAAACCTGCATAGGTGTTTAAAGAATCAAAGTCAAAGTCAATAGCGTTTATTTCTTTAGGCTTACAAAATAAGCACTTAGACAGGTCAAATTTTATACTATTCATTATTATCAAATAACACTATTTGAATTTTAATGTTCACTTCAATTTTTTGTTCAGTAGTAGAAGAAGTGAAAAAGAAACCACTAGTATGTTCATATATCTTATGTGTCTAATACATTTGATTTGCTAATCTAAATATAATGCGATTTTAGATACATGTCAATATTTATTTAAAGCTAAGCATAATATTGAATTTCTTACATACTATTGTCGGTGCGGAACTGAGCGGCATCTGGCCAAGCATTTACATCATTGATTATCTTTTAAAGGGCAATGTATACGCTTCTACAACAAAACTCCAAGTGAGTTGCAAAAATTATCAATAAATAAATTTAAAACAATTGTGAAACATATTCTTTGTAAAATGGCTTATTACAAAATATCAGATTATCTAGAAGATAAAAAAGCTTGGAACGAGTTTTGCTCCAACTCAAAATCTAACAACTTACAGACAAGCAAATCAGACTAGACACATAAGTTATGAACATACTAGTGGTTCCTTCTCACTTCTTTCACTGGCGGACAAAAAATTGAAGTGAACATCAAAATAATGTTATTATATAATAATTAATAGTATAAAATATGACCTGTCTAAGTGCTTATTTGTAAGACTAAAGAAATAAACTTTCATTTCATTTCATTACACTTAATACTGGTATAATTTGGAATATTTCTTCCACCCATAACTAGGGTGGGAGTATTCTATGTAGGTACCTACGATGAAAATTTCTATTTATTAATATATGTATAAAGTATATCAGGGCCTTAATTTAACTAAATAAATCGCTTCACCGTAACAGTGGTGTCATCTCTGGATGACACATTTTGCTAAATTACGTACAAAGTAAATATTACCTACAAGAGATTTACCATAGCACCATGGGCCTTTTTTTTATTATCTTTGGGTGGCTTGGGTGTCACAGCGGCCATGATAGGCCTATTGTGATCGCCACTTATACGTTCAGCCCCGAAGCCGTATCGTTCATAGTTCGCCACTAATACTTGCAGCTGCTAGGAACTGCAGGATTTTCTTCGGGGTGATGTCTCGTAGCTCGTCTGGGCTATGCAGATGCTTGCCCAGATGGATGCTGCGTTTGTGCATTAGTGCTCCATGGACCTTGGGCCTTGGTTTTGTGAAAAAATAAAAAGTTATTCAGAAGTTTTTTATTATTAATAAAACTTTTGAAACTATCATGGTTATCAACACTAAAGTCATTTAAAACGGGATATTTACCATGATTTGATTTTTGAGTTATCCAATATTTCGGCACAGTTTCATGCGCCATGATCACGGAATAACTGAAGGCACTACGACTAAGTGGTAGTGGTAACGTTCGTAGCAAAAGACGAAAAATGAGGGGAGATCGGTATGTCTGCCCATGAAAACTTACTCGTAGTCGTAGTGCTTTTATTTTATTATTATTTTAATTTATTCTTTTTTTTCATAGATGCTGGAAATGTGTTTACAAAACTACAAATTTATGATACTTGACGGCGGTTTTCTCTGTCATGCTAATGAAAAGCCAAACCTAGCCTGGACCTACGATGATATCGAACTTGTTTTTCGTGCTTTAAAAAGAGGTTCTTTTGGCCATCGCGTGTTAACTTGGTATATTAGTTACAGATATGGGAAACATAATGACAGAGATTGGTTTGTGTGCAATCAGTATAATAAAAACTATAAAGGAATTGTTTTGCAATACAATAGTTCAAATTCTATTTGAATTAGATTTTTTGCTTCTGGAGAGTTAAAAACCTATGATTTACTTTATTCTTAATGTTAGTTTTTGATGTCACCCATGAATCAATTTACCATGCGTGTTATTTGACAAAAATAATGTACATAAAGGTGTTGATAGAGATTTTTGTAACACGTTTTCAAGTTTGGTGTTTTTTTATTTATATCTATTTTACTTTTGTTTGCTTGTTTTTTTCCGGCGTTATGATGATCGAAAATATAATGTAGAAGTTTGAAGAGGTTTTAAAAAAACATGTAGTATTTTTTATTTGTTTATTAAATAATTTTTACTTCTGTTTTCTTCATTATTTCTCGCATCATGTTTGAAAATAATATGTAGGATATCAAAATTAAATTGGCATTTAAACTAAAACGTTTTGTAGCGCTAAAAATAATAACCGTTTAGTAGATATCCCGTTATGACCTACGGAGCTGAGACGTGGACACTCACGATAGGGCTGGTCCACCAGTTCAAAGTCGCTCAGCGAGCTATGGAAAGAGCTATGCTCGGAGTATCTCTGAAGGATAGGATTCGCAACGAATACATCCGACAGAGAACCAAGGTTATCGACATAGCTCAAAGAATTAGCAAGCTGAAGTGGCAGTGGGCCGGCCATATCTCGCGAAGAACCGACGGCCGATGGGGCAAACGTGTTCTTGAGTGGAGACCACGACTCGGTAAACGTAGTGTAGGACGCCCTCCGACCAGGTGGGATGACGACCTGCGAAAGACTGCAGGTAGATGCTGGATGCGGCAAGCTGAAGACAGGGCGCTATGGCGCTCATTGGGGGAGGCCTATGTTCAGCAGTGGACTGCTATAGGCTGATGATGATGATGATGAGTAAATATCCTTATCTTGATACCAGAAGAAAATAAAGATATCTTGTAGGTAGAAAGTCAGGCGAAATGGGCAGTTGTCCTTTATTGAAATGGCTCTAGACTGGCAAAAAGCCCGAGGGAGCCAAAGGGACGTAGTATTTGATGAAAATTGGCTTTTTATTAAAATGATATTGCAAAGCCTTCGCCTAAAATAAATATAGGCCCAGGACAGTAAGATATTTGATAACGTCTCACTTTACCTTTAAGTTAGATAAATGTTTAAAAGTTGGCACAAGAGCCTGTCTCTTGTTTTTCATAACCGAACCGTGTTCATAGATCATCATCATCATCATCAGCCTATAGCAATCCACTGCTGGACATAGGCCTCCCCCAATGAGCGCCATAGCGCCCTGTCTTCAGCTTGCCGCATCCAGCATCTACCTGCAGTCTTTCGCAGGTCGTCATCCCACCTGGTCGGAGGGCGTCCTACACTACGTTTACCGAGTCGTGGTCTCCACTCAAGAACACGTTTGCCCCAGCGGCCGTCGGTTCTTCGCGAGATATGGCCGGCCCACTGCCACTTCAGCTTGCTAATTCTTTGAGCTATGTCGATAACCTCATAGATACTCTTTTTTTATTTACTTATTTTTTTTCCTTTCACTGTACTTCTGTCCTAAAGCGAATCATTTATAAAAAGATTCTGTCGTAACCAGAATCTGACTTTAAACGAACAAGTGCAATTATTCACGTTGACGTCACAAATACAGGGGATGCAATCTTAAGGTCGAACGAGTCGCTCATCTTCCTATACAAATGTGGAAGGGTAAACTACTACCCATCTAAAAATTGTATGTATTGTATGGTCCTTTGTAAATGGTATACCAAAAAGTCGAGCCTTTATGTAGGAGGATGAATGTTCTGTACTGGGCTGATGATATCAGACAACAATTTAGGGAATCCGCCCTTACCATTATATCCTGATGAAGTCCGTCATAAAGGAATAAATAAATAAAATAAATAAATAATGCTGGACAATTCACACAGCATTATCTAGCCCCATGGTAAGCAGAGCTTGTGTTATGGATACTAGATAACTGATATACATAATACTATATATTACATAGATAGATATTTTTTATTATACATAGAAAACGACCAGAACACCCGGAACAAATATCTGCAGATCGTACACACAATTGTTCCGAGGCGGGAATCGAACCCGCAACCTCCTGCGTCGCAGGCGGACCTTCGCCAACCGCGCCACATCGGTCGTCAAAAAAATAAAACGTTAGTATTTTTTACCCAAACTAGGTTCATAGTTAACCCGCTTCACTACATAGTATAAAACAAAGTCGCTCTCCGCTGTCTGTCTGTCCGTATGTATGCTTAAAAACCGCTTAAAAATCGAAAAAAAATATTTTAAAGCGGTTTTTGTTTGATCGAGTGATTCAAGCGGAAGGTTTATAAACACATAGATTTCCATGCGGGCGAAGCCGCGGGGTACAGCTAGTACATAATAAATTGAGCATAAAGGTTTAATAAGTAAAGTACATAAGTTACTGATGGCTCATCAGTAGATTTATCAGTACATAATGAGTGGTAAATCATGAGTCAATATGTGTTGTACTTTATATTGATTTTATCTTCTGTTTTGTGGTAACCATTTTAATCTTAATATGAACCAGAGATAAATGTATCGGATAAACTACCCACAGCTACATTAAGGTTGTCGCATATATTAAGGTTGTACATATATCTACTCGTAATCGGATAATCAAATTCGAGTAATATAGTCTGATGATGATGATGATGCTGATATGAGTTGTTTTTTTTTTTTTTTTTTTTTTTTTTTTTTCCTTTGGTGTGGCTTTCATGTCACGGCGGCCATGATAGGCCTATTGTGATCGCCACTTTTACATTTTCAGCCCCGAAGCCGTGGCGTTTATAGTTCGCCACTAACCCTTGCAGCTGCCAGGAACTGTAGGATTTTCTTCGGGGTGATGTCTTTCAGCTCGTCCGGGCTATGCAAATGCTTGCCCAGGTGGATGCTGCGTTTGTGCATCAGTGCTCCACACTCACTTAGCAGATGGAGGGGCGTTTCATCCGCCTCCTCACAAAATCTGCAGGATTGTGTGTCGCTTAGCCCTAGTTTGAACATGTGCTTGTTAAGGCGACAGTGTCCGGTTAGGGCTCTTGTCATGATGCGAAGGTTACCTCTGCTTAGCGCTAGGATTCGGTTGGTATACCGACTATCGAAGGCTTTTATCAGAGATTTTGAATGATCCATGCCCGAGGAGCTTCTCCAGAGCTTATGTGATTCCTCGAGACAGGATCCCAGGAGTGTTCTGTGTGCCAAGCTTTTAGGTATGCCACAGAACGGCTCGGGTCCCATATGAGTTGTTAGTTTTTTTTATAACAATCAAATACATAATATATAATTTAATGGCTAAGATAAATTTCTCTTGCCGAGAAGGTGAGGCCGATCCGTTTCCGAGTTGTCCTTATGTGCGACAACCTTTAACTTGCTCTACATTCTAAAATATCTAGCCACTATTTCAGGCTGCAGAGCGCTTTAAGCGATCCATAAATTCTTGCGCGACGGTTTTGGAAGCGTTGCAGCATTTCCCGAATTGAAATGCTTCTCAGACCAGTCGGGAATACTGACCTTTATCAAATGAAGAATGAAAATATGTAGATGAAACTTAAATATAATAAATAATAACCAAACAATAGCGCAATAACTACTTAAATAATAGCGCCTATTGATTAACTGCTGGATAAATAAATAAATAAATAATGCTGGACAATTCACACAGCATTATCTAGCCCCATGGTAAGCAGAGCTTGTGTTGTGGGTACTAGATAACTGATATACATAATACAATTACATAGATAGATATTTTTTATTTTACATAGAAAACGACCAGAACACCCGAAACAAATATCTGCAGATCGTACACACATTTGTAAGGAAATGTTTGACACCGAAAATCTAACTAATATTATAAATGTGAAAGTTTGCTTAGATGGATGGATGTTTGTTACTTCTTCACGCCAAAACTACTCAACGGATCGGGGTGAAATTGTACAAAGATGTAGTTATCGGCCTGGTTTAAGACATGGGTTACGTTTTATCCCATAAATCAGTTCCCATGGGAAATAAAGAAGAGAATATAATGGAAAACACTTTATTATACCACACAAAACAAAATTAAAAACTTTTTATAAATTTCTTTTAAACATTCCTATAGAAACAACACGTGCGAAACCGCGGACGGAAACGAATTCAACCACAACATAACAACCTTAAATATCATTCATTTCATATGATGATTCGAACTGCGTATATCAAATTATATGCAGCTGCTTATATATATATATAAGACTAGCGGACCTTCCCGGCTTCGCACGGTTTTAGTACGGATCCCTAACTTTTTTGAAAACATAATATAGCCTATGTTCACCGGGGATAGTGTAGCTTCACAACGGTGAAAGAATTTTTTAAATCGGTCCAGTAGTTTCGGAGCCTATTCAGTACAAACAAACAAATAGTCAAATCTTTCCTCTTTATAATATTAGTATATACAATATATCAATTTGACGCTGACTGTACATAGCAATTCAACTTAACAGATATTTTCCTTGTAGATGCTAGAACTCTGCCTCCAAGAGTACCGAATGGTGGTGCTGGATGGTGGATTCCTCTGCCACGCTGCGGGGGCCAAGAGTGCCACCCGGCACTCCAGAGCTGAAAGAATCAACGCACAACGCTACATGAAGATCATAGGCGCTTTCAAGAAGAAGTACCCTGAGAGGCCGCTATGTAAAGTCAATTGGAAGTGCTAACTGACTAACGCCACAGAGCTTTGAGTTCGCTGTATCGATAGAACGGTGTTGTGGAATCGCGGCTATCTCTTCTCGGGAAGCTGATGTAAAAGTCTAGTATAGGAACAATAGCTATATTGTATATAATTATAATTCTAATATGATGTTAGTGAGTGCGGTTTAAATGGCTGCTGGCGATGTACTGACCTGTGTAGGCGCCTGGTACGCGTTTGCAGCACGGGTAACCTACTTAGGTCTAACTGCTGATGCCTTCTTTCCCCGTAATGACGAACGGTCGCTGTGTAACACGTAACATAAGGTCTCGTAACGTTGGTCTGTACGCACTTTAAGGTATTCATCTACAATGCTGATATGTAACAAGGTATTCCAAACGAATGGTGTTGAAGATCGTGCGTTGAGGAAACGTCGCGCAAAGCTATAGCGGGCTGCTCCACGAGCGCGACTTAGCAGCACATTCGCATGATTATTCTACGTCCAGGCCCTAGAACCTATCATTTCTAGAACAGCTCTTTGAAATTAAACAGGCTAATCTTATGGCCGTACCCGAGGCACCTACTTTATCAAATTATTACGTTGAACAAAGGAAATATCAAAAATTTCATTTCAAGCTATAGTCACCACAGAATGCCCAATGAAATGCGTAATGTGCGCAGAGATTGTTGTCTAGAATGGAAGGTAGAATGGAAAAAAAATCTATCGCATCGTCAAACATTGCGTAAACTGTTGAGGTTGAAGGAATTCGTTTCAAAATTTTTACGCATTTGATACTGATGTGACGTTAGTCTACCCTAGACAACAGTGCATGGCTTACAGTATATATACATTATATATACAAATATATATATATTTAGAATAGAAATAGAAAATCTTTATTTGTGCTTCATATAAAATAATACAACTTAAGAACTAATAGTTATAAAGAAAACAAATTAGGAACGAATAAAATAATTAAAATACGAGAACACAGAAAGGCTACCGGCTCAGCATTAAATGCTACATTGACATAGGCCAGTGCAGATCTGGTTTTCAGCGGCGCCAGGGTGTACATTATACATATAATATAAAATATACAAAAAACTTTTCATTAAATATGACAAGGAATAGTTGTAAGCAAAGGTTCTTGTAGTCTTTGGTGTAAGGTCGGGTCAGGTTGTGCAAAAAATAAACATAAAAACACATAAATGAATTAATTAGGTAATAGTTTATTCGCGGATAGTATAAGAAATATATAGTTTTATTATAATCACTATACGCGCTATAATGCAAAGGGTGCCTGGAATAAATTGCTTCTAGACAATAAGGCCGCCCAATGCCCATTGTACTTTTATGTTTCATGTTAATAAGTTTTTTGTTTAATTTTGTGGTGTAAAATAATGTGCTATGTATTGTATAATAACGTCCTGCTTGTCATATGGCAAGTCTCTGTTGGGATTGGCCACCGTGGCCGAATTTCGGCTAGGAATACATCCTAATTAGGATAATCAACGTTAATATCACCGAATAATAGTAAGATGCTGAGGGACCCCTATTCAAAGGCGCTCGATCAGTTAAAATCAATAGACTATTCAACGCCAGAAGTCCTTTGAACCAATTTAATTAAGTGTTAATCAATAGTTTAAACCTTCGAGCTGTTGACGGTCCCTATCTGTGCATCATAAAGCTAGTTAGAAATAAACAAGTAATACCGTTTTAGATGATATCTGCCGAGATGAGGCAGGTGTTAATTCAGATATCGCAAAAACTAAACTAAAAATGACACTTAAATGGCTATTTAAAAGATTATGTCCTTTTTTTTCTATCGTTATGAAGAGACGACACCATTTTTAAATAATAATAAATAAAATAAAAATAAAAAAAAATTATTTATTTCAAACATTTACACTCATATTAGAAAATAAACGAGAGAAACTTAAAAACTAAAAGGATTGCTGGGAAGGTGGCGCTCACAACAGTGCCTGGTGTACGGGCAGTCCACCCTCCCAGCTATCATTGCGAGAACGGTATTGGAGGTGGCCCGCAACCTGCGCACCAGGGAGGCGGCGCGCTTGCGCATGGTGGTATGAAAACAGTCGACTCGCGCCGCCGCAAACATCCCCGAGGCGCTGCAGTAGTTAAGTCTTGTCAAAATTGTTTAGTTAAGTTTGGCGACATATTAAATGAAACTATTGTAATGTATTTAATTATATTCTAGGAGATTTTAGTTCACAGTTTTATAAACGCAGACAGAGTGATATTATCCGTTTTCGTTGTAATCGTCTGTAAAGACTAAAAAAGTTGAAGGCAATGAAAGGCGTTTATCATAAAAAAAATATTTCATGAATTGACAAATGATTGAATACCTTTATTTTTAACACTTTGAGTGCTGAAAACGCACGATATGAGTTTTCTACAAGTGACTAATCTGCGAAAATCCACACTAGCGCAGCGGCTAAGAAAATACAGATCTTTGTGACTCAGCAGAGCTGTAATATTTTTCGAACGAAACGCATGTGCGGCGCAACACAACCGCTGTGTAGAGCGGCAGCACGAATTTTTTAGGTAAAAAAAAGTTCGCAGTCGTCGAAAAAAAACCGCAGTCAAAGTGTAAATGATTTCAAATCAATCACGAGGCCTAAGAAAACTGCTAAAATTGTATATTTTTTTAAGATTAAGTTTTAAGAAGTGTCAACCCCATTTGACTTTAATTAAACCTCACTTATTTCGGGTTTATTTCTAACAATACTTAGATTGAAGAGGCTTCAAACTATTTACCAGGATGTATGTCGCTGTATACGGACGGGTAAAGGGACTTAATTGATTTCTAGATAAGTCGTATATAGCTTTTGAATAATGTAATATACTTTATTGGTTGTAATAAATATATTCGTAAATATATAAAGTAAGTAAATAACTCATAATAAATCGTTCACTAGCACAAATTGCCATCCTACTTAATATTATAAACGCAAAAGATTGTTAGTATGGATGGATGGATGTTTGTTACTCTTGCACGGAAAAACTACTGAATGGATTTTATAAAACTTTACTTAAGTTACTTACCATTCGTTACTAAGGTTACTTACCATTCGTTACTTATGTTACTTACCATTCATTACTTAAGTTACTTACCATTCGTTACTTAAGTTACTTACCATTCGTTACTTAAGTTACTTACCATTCGTTACTTAAGTTACTTACCATTCGTTACTTAAGTTACTTACCATTCGTTACTTAAGTTACTTACCATTCGTTACTTAAGTTACTTACCACTCGTTACTTAAGTTACTTACCATTCGTTACTTAAGTTACTTACCATTCGATACTTAAATTACTTACCATTCGTTAATTAAGTTACTTACCATTCGTTACTTAAGTTACTTACCATTCGTTACTTATGTTACTTACCATTCATTACTTAAGTTACTTACCATTCGTTACTTAAGTTACTTACCATTCGTTACATAAGTTACTTACCATTCGATACTTAAATTACTTACCATTCGTTACTTAAGTTACTTACCATTCGTTACTTAAGTTACTTACCATTCGTTACTTAAGTTACTTACCATTCGTTACTTAAGTTACTTACCATTCGTTACTTAAGTTCCTACAGTAAGATAGTAAAAATGAGAGAAATAATGTCTTACTATAAAATATTTCATGTTTTAAATTGAAAGACACTACAGGGTGGCACGAAACATGTATATTAAGCCGAAAACTGGTGATTTTGGACCCCGCGGGGGTCAACTATTTAGTTCTACTATTATTTTTATAGTGAAAAATAATTAATATTAATTTTTTGTGTATTAAAAAAATCTTTCTTTCACAATCACCACCTTTCGGCTTAGTACACATGTTACGTGGTACCCTGTATATCACACATTATATTTTTGAGTTGCGTTGGTATAGCTTTGTTTTAATATTTTTAAGATATTAAATGTTATTTCATTGTAAATGTCATGTAAAAATCGACCTTATCTGTCGTTCTAATAAAAATTTTACAAATAAAGACTTGATGTTTCAATTTTTATCTCAAATCCACCATCTACTGCGTCGAGCCTCTACAAGTGTTGACCATCTACGGCGTAGGGCATCTACGCGTGTAGACCAGCTACGGCGTAGAGTCTCTAAAAGACGTGTAGACTAGATACGGCGCGGCGTAGAGCCTCTACGAGTGTAGACCAGCTATGGCGTAGGGCCTCTACGAGTGTATACCATCTACGCCGTATATCTTATACAATAACAAAAAGTATTTATTTTCAAAAAATGGTTTCTAAAGGTTAACAGAGTACCTACTTATCTAAAACTAATTACGATTATCTCTATAACATTTAAGTTTACCTTTAGGTAAAGTACTCTATCCTAAAACCTTAGTGCTGAAAATGCATCGACTCCTCGCTCCAACTAAGTTAAACTTGTGTTTAGACGCGAGGGCTACTCTGCCTCACAGACACCGGGAGTGCGACTAAAGTAAAATGGAAGGTATATACATATATAGGTATACGAGTGAAGACCAGCTACGGCGTAGAGTCTCTACGATAGTAGACCACCTATGGCGTAGAGCCTCTACGACTGTAGACCACCTTCGGCGTAGAGCCTCTACGAGTGTAGACCATCTACGACTAGAGCCTCAACGAGTGTATACTATCTACGGCTAGAGCTTCTACGCGTGTAAGCTACGGCGTAGACTTTACGCCGTAGAGCCTCTACGAGTGTAAACTAGCTGTGGCGTAGACTCTACGCCGTAGAGCCTCTACGAGTGTAAACTATCTGTGGCGTAGACTCTACGCCGTAGAGCCTCTACGAGTGTAAACTAGCTGTGGCGTAGACTCTACGCCGTAGAGCCTCTACGAGTGTAAACTAGCTGTGGCGTAGACTCTACGCCGTAGAGCCTCTACGAGTGTAAACTAGCTGTGGCGTAGACTCTACGCCGTAGAGCCTCTACGAGTGTAAACTAGCTGTGGCGTAGACTCTACGCCGTAGAGCCTCTACGAGTGTAAACTAGCTGTGGCGTAGACTCTACGCCGTAGAGCCTCTACGAGTGTAAACTAGCTGTGGCGTAGACTCTACGCCGTAGAGCCTCTACACAGTAAATACATTTGCAAGTTAAACTGAGATAACCTTATACTCGATGCCATTCCTTATGTACGTAGGTTATATAAAGTATGCTACGTACAAAGGGACCTTATTGAAGTCAAACAGTCCCTTATTGGACCTCGCACAAACACGCGAACTATAAATAATGAGAATTGAGTGCATTGTTCACTGAAACATGCTTGTTCAGTGAAAACTATATATTAGCTGACCCCACGAACTTCCATACCGCTTAAATTTAATTAAATTCGTTTATTGATTCTCACAATTACATCCATTTTATGTTTAGTATAGGTAGTTAAAAATCACATCACGGTCAAATTACATTTTTCACATTAGCACTTACAATTTTATTTATATAAATAAAATTGTAAGTGCTAATGTGAAATAAATAATATAAAGTGTATAATAAATTTGTTTAGCACAAGGGTTGATTAGACTTCAAATCCAGTGCCTTTGCAGGCTACTGCAATGTCTGTCCACCAGAACCCTTAGCAAGCTATTGGTGCTGCCCAGCATCCTGTTTCTGACGGGTGTTATTTTGTGACGAATTACAGCGTAGAAGTCCTTAGTGTGTGCATCAGCAAACAAGCCTGACGCACTACAGTGCCTGGGCAGCCCCACCATTACCCTAAACCATACATGGCCATACAGTCATACGTCTTAACAGTCAAGTGTGACAGTTAATTGCGGCGTTCATAATTCGCCACTAAACTTTGCAGCTGCTATGGACTGTAGGGTTTTTTTCGGGGTGATGAGTCTTCACTCGTCTGGGCCGTGCAGATTCTTGCGCAGGTGAATTCTCGATATCTGACGAACGACGACGTTTGTAGCGCGGTGGGCGAAGGTCCGTCTGCGCCGCAGGAGGTTGCGGGTTCAAATCCCGCCTGCAGATATTTGTTCCGGGTGTTCTGGTCGTTATCTACATATGTTTAATACAAAAATATATATCTATGTAATCTATCGTATTAAGTATATCAGTCATTTAGTACCCATTACACAAGCTCTGCTTACCATGGGGCTAGATGATGCTGTGTGGATTGTTCAGCATTATTTATTTATCTGTCTTATTGTCATTAGAAATTGGTACCTACCACGCTATTTCCTTCTTTAGCTTGAAGTTGCGGGTAGTTTCTATCGAACTGTTCCGTTCCTAACACAAGGTTTAGTGGACAGCCTTCTTTGTTGTTTTAGAGCTTATTTGAACTATTCGTGTGTGGGAGTTTTGTGACGGTTCTTTTGTATTGTTTACTAGCTTCCGGCCCCGGCGTTCGGTTCAGTTTCTATAAGCATGTTTCTTGGTTAATGTTTTGGAGGCTATGTCAATGACAATGAAATGTTTATTACGGCATCGCCAACAAAACACATAATAAAACATTTGTATAGAAACACGATGAAAATATTATACTATAGAATGTGTACTAATAACAGGTTTGCACAACATTCGCGATAAGTTATTATAATTAAATAAATAATAAATAGATTTCCTTTATTTCGGACTACTATGTATATACATTACTAACAAATTATATATATCTATAATTTGTTAGTAATGATCTTATAATAAATGTTAGTAATTCTTACGTACTAAAATTAAATTAAATTGAAAAGAAAATAAAATTAAAATTAATTATTATAAATTAAATAAATTAGAAAAAATTAAAACAAATCAAATTATATCATCATTAAAATTAAAATTAATAAAATTATTTTTCTTATAAATGTCTGCCATATAGGCGAATCAATCCTGCCCGCTACAGTTTGTAGGATGCTGTTGGGGCTGTCCCTCACTCTGCGCACCAGGGAAGCCGTCTTTTTCCGAAGGATGGCGGCAAAGCCATCCGTCTGATACTCGGCAAACATCCCTGATGCACTGCAGAAACGAGGCAGTCCAAACAATTACTGTTTATTTCTACTTACGATTGAATTCAAATTAAAAACATAGCATTCTTACTAGGTACTATCAATAATAACAGAGTAAGTAGTTTTTTTTTATTTTTTTTTTTTTTATTTAAACGCACAAAACATAAAATAATCACAAAATATACAGAATTTGAATAATAAAGGGTTTAGAACTTGATCATTTCACAAATTATGTGCATACTGAGAATCATAAGAACAAAACGTGTAGAGCAAAACGTAGGATAGAAAAGCTTGAAATAGAGAGAAGAAAAAAAAACAATAAACCGGATAGGTACCTAAATCTAAATATAAGTAAACTTACATATGTGTTCATGCACCCACGTACAATTACACATCATTATAAGCTTAGGATCAGGAAACTTAATCTAATTTAAGTTATTATTTACGGACTCAAATGACAGCGATTCCTACTCTAGGCTGGCTCTGTATTATGGGAACTAACATTATTAACTGGTTATGAGTCATCATCATCATCAGCCTATAGCAGTTTACTGCTGGACGTGGCGGTTGCGGCGTAAAACCCTTGTTACATAGCGTTAGCAATATCAACATGTAATAGCTGCGCCGCGTATGTGAACAAGCTTCGATAATGATCCATATAATATGGAATATCGTGCATGTTCACTACGAATAATAAGTTTAGCTTTAACTTATTCACGATACTCCACCTCCTACCACGATATCTGCTTCTCGGCACGCCGCGTCTACGTCTAAAACGCGCCGTATGTTTTCCGGTGGCAAATAGATATACTCAAATATAGAAAAAGGCCCGTTGACTCGTCCGGTGATTTTGCCGTATCATTATCAAGCTTCAACGGTTTCTTAACCGTACGGCGCGGCGTGCTAACAGGCGGGCTAGGGGTCCTTATTTACGACACGTTTTCTTAACGTCACGGCGACCTCACCATGTCATGTCGTGAATAAGAGCTATTATATATATAGGCCTCCTCATCAATTTCGATGACGGCGGATTTTTTCTATCATGAGCTCTAATATGGCTCGCTAGACCGAACTTGGTCTAGCGTAGCCCTCCTACACGTATGGCTACGCTAGACCAAGTTCGGTTAGAGCCATATTAGCCTATATCGCTTACGGATCAACTCATCGGACCAACTCTACTGCCATGCGTGCCGTAGGATATTCAAGAGCAAGTAATCAAACTACCTTTGTTCTCATTATATCGTAATTGTTCAGAGCCTGTACCATTATAGCTTAGGGCTCGTGTTTGCCAACTACCAAACGTATAAAGGGCAAATTTAATATTGGAACCGATACATAAGGGTTTTATTTGAATTGCTTAGAACAAAAGGATGTTATCCGCTTGGGAAATATTACGTGCCCACTGGCTTATTGATACAAAAGGAAGGTAATACTATAGGTATAATACATTATCATACTGGTCTAGGCAGAGTAACAGCGCCTTCTGTTCATAACAGTTGGCATTATGCTGAGCCTGGACCCATTTGCTACTGCAGCAGACATTATTCACCTCCTTACTTGTTTTTGTTACTTAGTTTCTTTCGATGTATTTATTATTGTGTAACTAATATTAAGTATGTTTTTAGTCTAAAATTGTTCATTTATATTGTGTGTATATGTAGCGGCAAACAAATGATATGTCTATGTCTAAGGCCACAGAAGATGAAGAGCAGGATTCTTAAGCGATACGTTCATTAATGTATCATTTTTATTTTCATTTTATTATTTACTAGCTACATCCCGCGGCTTTCGCGTCGGCGTGGAAATTTGAAAAATAGCAATTTTATTTAAAAGAAATTGATGTAAGAATATTCTACGAATGATTAGAAAACATAAAAAAAAATATGATTGAAATCGGTAAGTTCTCAAGTTATAGCGTGACCAGGATAAAAAGGGGTTAATTTTTTTATACATATCCTACTAATATTATAAACGCGAAAGTTTGTAAGTATGGATGGATGGATGGATGGATGTTTGTTACTCTTTCACGTAAACACTACTTAATGGGTTTTAATGAAACTTTACAATAATATAGCTCCTACATCAGAATAACACATAGGCTACAATTTATTATATCTATTAATAAATATATATTGTAAATTATCCTACATATCTATCACCACGCGGGTGAAACAGCGGGGCGCAGCTAGTCTTCTATAATATAAAAATGAATCGCTGAATGTGTTACTAAGCGCAAATCTCGAGAGCAGCAGAACCGATTTCGCTTATTATTTTTTTAGAATATCTTGTTCGTACGGAGAGAAAAAAGAGAAAAATATTTAAAATTTATCACCCGGGCCAAGGCGGGACGGGCCGTTAGTACATAATATAAATTTGGTATGTTCGATGTACACTTAAGAAAAATGGTTGTTCGCTAAATAGTACCTACTTACACCGCCGGTATTTGCATACTTACTTTAGGTTTTCCTCCACCTTCATCATTCGTACCGCTGGGGTTTGGAACACGCTCCCTGCTGCTGTTTTTCCGGTCAATTACAACCTGGATCTCTTCAACAGAAGAGTGAATAGGTGTTCTAGACCTTCGTGATACATCGGCCACATCTTCACTTTTCACCAGGTAAGATTGCGGTCAAACGAAGGTCTACTGACTGTAAAATAATTTATGTTTTGCTGTGTTTCTGTAGTGCTGTTTAGGTGTGCGTCAAGATAACAGACTTAATCTTGACGCCCTCTATGGCACGGTAGGCGAAGGTCTGCCTGCGACGCAAGAGGTTGCGGGTTCGATTCCCGCCTCGGAACAAATGTTTGTATGATCTACAGACATTTGTTCAGGGCGTTCTGGTCGTTTTCTATGTATAATAAAAATATCTATCTATGTATTCTATTGTATTATGTATATCAGTTAACTAGTACCAATAACACAAGCTCTGCTTAGCTTGGGGCTAGATAATATTGTGTGAAATGTCCAGCATTATTTATTTATTTATTTATGTTTCTAGGTAGTACCTATCTAGCTAGTTAAGTACAGTTTCCATGAAAATAGAAAGTTCCTACCAGAGTTCATGTCCTTTTAATGAGGGAACCAAGCAGACGACAGCTTCCTACTGTAGGTATATATATACATATACCTACTATATGCAATATGCTTCCTACTATATATTATAATATATAATACACCTAAAGTAGGATATATAATTTGAGGAAAGAGAAGACAAAATATTCATAGATTTTTTATTAATAAAGGTTATTAAAAGTCAAAAATCGCAATTACAAAAATCATTACCCTTTAGTACTGGTGGTGCCTTACTTCTTGTGGTAAGCTGAAACAAATAAACATTGTTTTACTTGTTTATTATTGGAGCGAAAAACAAGAGAGATAAAGAATATAAAATTAACATTTATATTACTTGAATATCTACTAACTACATACTGTTAGGTAGTTTGTAATGAATGAATTTTTAGATATACAAAACTAAAATAACGATAGTTTGGATGTTTGAATGTGTGGATCGAAAAACTACTGAACGGGTCGAGCTGAATTTGCATACAGGTTGTTCAAGGAACAACCGTTCGAAGCCGTGAGCAGAAATAAATATAATAAATAAATAATAATAATAATTGAATAAATATTTTCAATATATAGACCAGCAATGTTATCCAGAAATCATAAGCGATGCAGTGGAATTTGTGGCAAAAGAGTTGACCCCTTTCATTTCAGCTCCTGGATATCTGGGAGCTTCTATTTATCGGACAGGTTGACGCACGTAATGGGACCAGCTACCTACAATAAGCTCCCAGACAAGGTTAGGGACGCACCGAGTTTAGATAATTTCAAACTAAAACTAAAAAACTGGCTCATAGAGAAGGCGTTCTATACCTACGACGAGATTTTAAACTACACTACAATAATCTTATTTTTGATGTTATACTATAATTAGATATTATTTTATATTAGAAATTAATGATTTATAAAGTGTGACATATAATTTGACAAATTACGAATAAAATGTTTATCTGTTTATAGGAGGATGGTATCAAGGAGAGCAGTAAAGGTGTTATAATAAAATTTAAACACCGTTACTGCGATTGCAATCTGCCTGCCAAGGGTGGTGATTATGGCAAAAACTTCTTGTTTATGGAAAGCACGTCCAACTGTGGTCATACTATGAGTGCAAATCAAATCAAATCGTTTATTTGCAAGAATAAAAAATTATACAATATCAGATCTTATAACTAATTTAGTACATGTATTCAGATTGCATGCAGGCGTGCAAATGTTATGCGAGTCATATTATTATAATTATATATTAAATTAATTATATTACTCATTATAAGTAACAATTTAAATCTCTAGATATTCGTTCACAGTATAAAAACATGTTTCAAGTAGCCATCCTCTTAACTTTTTCCTAAATATATTTCCATTTAATTCTTTTAGTTCTTCCGGTAATTTATTGTAAATAGTTATGCACATGTTATACACATTTCTTTTATAAATATCTTCATGGCATTGGTGTTTATAGAGTGCATTTTGAAACTTCGGCCTTTTGTGCTGATATGAGCAAAGCCGCGGTTAGAAGCTAGTATGTCAGTCAATAAAAAGGCGATCTAATTGAAAGTTATAAAGTTTACTGATGCATACTAAAGGCCTTCGATACAGCCTCGCTTATAAAATATATCAGGTAGTTCACGACCAATCTGCATACTACAAAGCTCGGGTCTAACTTTATGGACGGAGGTTCTCAACATTTCACGCGATTATTTACGAACTTCGAGGCACGTGCCGTCGTCGTAGGCGAAACAAAGAGACTGTATTTACGTACTCAACGCTTTTTTAATTTCCCGTTTACGATTGTTCTACGTTAAGTGGCGTAGAATCACACTACAAGTAATATTGTTGAATTAGAAATATTGGCAAAAAAACATCCGAACGGATGGAATATTATGTTAATATTTCCCGTTTTTCCTTAATGCCAAAACGACATAAAAAAATTGTTTTTAGAGCTAGTGGGAAACAAATTGGAGCTAGTATTTACAATTGAAACGATTGAGGCAATTACAGATTTTTTTTGACAGGCAAACAGTTTACAGTTTGCTCAACTGATCTATTCTATTCCGAAAATTGCGTTTTGATCCGTAATCTTTGAAAAAAGTTGGATCGCTTTCGATGTGCCTGAAATGTGGCTAAATGTTGCCACTTTTCAGGCGTTTTTACGCCCCTATGGAATGACGACCGCGATAAAATGTTAATTCAAATAAACACCCTTTGAGAAACGCTGACCTACTTGGTTAAACCTATTTGAAAGTCTCACAATTTCTGTAACGGGTGAGTTTCAAGACTTGTTATTAAATTACGGTGACAAGAATCAAGACGGGTCTCAGACGGGTAGACGTTTATTATATGAACGGTGTAATTTTATTAGATTTTTCGTTGAAAAGAAAGATCAGTGGTGTGCTGAGAGTGGTAAAGATAGCTACATATGTATATGGAAGTGGTACGATTTATTACGATGAATATAACATAAATTATTAAATTACTAGTTTTTGTCTGCGGCTTCGCTTCATAATATTGTTTGCCATTTGCGGTAAATTATTTTCTGTTAGTTGTATTCTTTAGAAATACCAATACAATACAAGAACGAAGACAAATTAAAAATCTCAAAACAACTGAATCTTACAATCAACCTTAACATGAGTTGGTCACACAATTTTTTTGTTTCTATGTCTATTCAAAGTGCAGCTGTGGAAATATCGAGATGCCTACTAGGGCTTTATTCTCTATTGACTTTCGAAGCGTGTTACACACCTACGACAAGCCCGCGGGCGTGGAATCTGTTAATACCGTATTCCCTATGTCATTAAGTCATTCCCCGCCGCGACGCGATTTGGCCACGGTTTGAACCGTCAAAGAAACGCGCTAGCTTCTAGCGTGTTTTTGGCACAGATTGGTGTGGTTACGCATAGTTACTATGGCTCGTTTGTTTTGGTTTTGATCGAGCATCTTTTGAGGTTATGTTATGTATAAATAAAATAATAAAGATGTGATAAACATTAACGAAAGGGTAAGTAATGCATCACAATAAACCCCCTTTCTTTTCTTAGGCACTACCGCTTGGCACTACTAGTAGAGTCAAGGGAAATTTTACTTTCCCGTGACACTACTGGTAGTGCTACGGGTAAAAGTTAATTTCCAGTGACACTACACTGTAGCCAGTAGTTTCACGGGAAATATGATTTCCCGTGGCACGAGTGGGTCGTTTTACCCGCATAACGAGGCATTGATTATTCAATGTCTCATTTGATTAATTAAGAGTGCGTTTTTTTTTTATTCATTGTATGTTTTGGCTGAATGTCTTCTTCTTTTTCCATCACACTTTCTAACTATATAGTTAGTCAGCAGGGGAACAACTGACTTGTTCGCTAAACGCAGTATAAAAAACCTACGAACTTACTTGGGCTGAATCAAATGAAAGGGCATCTTCCTAACCGCCTCTTCAGCTATATCCAGTGGAAAGGCGAACTCCACCATGTTCTCGTTCAAGCAGTCATTGTAGGTCGATGCCAGTTGGCACCGGTCTGACATCCCATCAATGCTGTCGACGCAGAGACGCGATACGCTGTTCAGTTTTCTGACGACTCGGGAATTCTTGCCATTTACCAAGCTGGAGAGGTGGACGAGAAGTTCTCGGTTTATCTGAATGGAAAAATAGTATTATAATTTCTAGGGTTCTTAACCAAAGTATGCTAAAGACTTACTGACTGGTTAGGGAGGCCCTAAATCTAACAGCCCTGCCTCATTAAGAGGCCATGGTGACGTCGCCGGCTACGTATCCAAGCAGTTAATATTGAAATGTATGTTACCTAACTCACTTGGCGACGGTGTAGCAACGTCGCCAATTTGGAAGCGTAGCCACAAGCGACAGCTCCCTACGTGGCTTCTGGCTACTCTGGCGGCCTGGCGACGTTGCAACTATAATGTACACCTCTCTCACTCAGTCGCCAGTCAGCCGCCATTTTGGACGCTCGCTTAAATATTTATTTGTGCGGCTTCGGTCGGATATAAAGGGATGCACCCATAGTTTCCTTTTTTTCTTCTTTACTTTTTCCATTTTTCTGCGACGTACATAACAAAGAAGTTGAATTTCTTCTACGTCCATTCCTGACGACGTAATCGAACTGACTGTCGAGACGCCATGGCCACTCGACATGGCGACCTTCGGTTGCCAGAGGTAGCCAGACTTGCGCCGCCGGCGACATGGCCATGGCGGCCTATTAAGGCAGAGCTCTAAGGCTAATTATTTCTAATTATTTCCACTAAATTATACGCTTAATCATAACAATGAAGAACTTTCTCTGTAATGCGAGCCGTCATACATTGGTCAAACATGTTGTATCATGCATAAATTACTTGCCATCTTTGTTTTACACGTGTTTTTTGTAAATAAATTATCCTTATCCTTTTCTTTTATGGTATCATCTCAAAATGAACCACATTTTCCTTTGATGAAACAAACTGTAGATGGAGGACGCGTTAAAAACGGTTTTTAAAGTGTCGACCGACGACGGTTGCAACTAATCTATTTCGACCTCTGTGGCACGGCGAATGTCCGCCTGCAACACAGGACGTTGCGGCTTCGATTCTCGCCCACAGATCGTATAAATGTTTTTACGATCTGCAGGTATTTGTTCCAGGTGGTCTGGTAGCTTTTCTATGTATAATAGCATCAGTCTATGTTAGTCCACTGCTGGACCTAGGCCTCCCCTAATGAGCTCCAGAGCGCCCTCAGCTTGACGCACCCAGCATTTGCAGTCGCGAGATTAGCCGGCCCACTGCCAATTCAGCTCGCTAATTCTTAGAGGTCGAGAACTTTGGTTGAAAATTACGCCGCTACAAAATGTATTAACAAATGTAATAGCATAAAAAACAAGACTAGAAGCTTGTAATAAAATAATAATAAGCGATGGAAGAGATTACAAACTGCTTCAATAAATACGAGAGGGTATATGAGAGGCCATTTCAGATAACATAATTGCTATACCAGGAAATCTTTCTACTACACATGTTCCGTGATTCTGAGGAAAATTACTTAAATATAAAACAATTTTTAAAAGCTGGCGCGATCCCCTTTTGTTTTTCGTATACTGGAGGTTTAGATTTTTGACGTCAGCGTGGATTATTTATCACATACTTATAACTCTTTTTAGGGTTGTTTAAATTTTCTAGAATAAGATTAGTCTTAAGTTTTTCGTGCAAAAAGTATAAATAAATAAATAAATAAATAAATAAATAAATAAATAAATAAATAAATAAATAAATAAATAAATAAATAAATAAATAAATAAATAAATAAATAAATAAATAAATAAATAAATAAATAAATAAATAAATAAATAAATAAATAAATAAATAAATAAATAAATAAATAAATAAATAAATAAATAAATAAATAAATAAATAAATAAATAAATAAATAAATAAATAAATAAATAAATAAATAAATAAATAAATAAATAAATAAATAAATAAATAAAATAAATACATACATAAACACATAAATAAATAAATAAATACATAAATAAATAAAATACTTTAACGACTTCCGTGGCGCGGTAGGCGAAGGTCCGCTTGCGACACAGGAGGTAGTTAGGGTTCGATTCCTGCCTCGGGGAAAAGGTTGTACGATTAACAGATAATTGTTCCGGGTGTTCTGGTCGTTTTTCTACGTATAATAAAAAATATATATCTATGTAATGTATTGTATTATGTATATCAGTAATTATCTAGTACCCAAACACAAGCTCTGCTTAGGTTAGGACTAGATAATGCTGTGTGAATTGTCCAGCATTATTTATTCATTTATATTTATAAATTTTATAAAGAAACGGAAGATAATCGTGCCAACTTTTAAAAATGTATCGGTATCCATGGAAATACGAACCACGTAAGATAATAAATTAGTTAAAAAGATCAGACATGGCAAAATTAACTTGTAAATGAAATTAACGTTCATTCATTAATATTGTTTGTGGATGTTTTGTGTATTTCTGTGTATAACAAAAAAACTATGCATGTTTGTATTGTATTATGGATATAATAAAATGAAGGCAGACCGCTGTGTTCCTACCTTCCTACTGTTACTTTATTTTATTAGTTTAGGTTGTTTTTTCTACTATAGTTTTTTTCTTTTGTATTTGTTTGTAAGTACATTATACTAATATAAGTGTAAGCGGTTTTTTTTCGACAACTGCGATTTTTTTTTAACCTAAAAAATTCGTGCTGCCGCTCTACACAGCGGTTGTGTTGCGCCGCACATGCGTTTCGTTCGAAAAATATTACGGCTGTGCTGAGTCACACAGATCTGTATTTTCTCAGTCGCTGCGCTAGTGTGGATTTACGCATATTAGTCACTTGTCACACATACCGTGTGATTTCAGCAGTAAAAGTGTTAAGCACACTTTATAAGTAGGTACTAAGTAGAAACTTTGTAAATATTTTTCATTAAGTGAACGTTATATACTATGTTCTTTGAGAAAATAAAGAATCTTTAAACCGATATCAGTCATGTAGTACCCATAACACAAGCTCTGCTTACCATAGGGCTAATTATAGCTGTGTGGAATGTCCAGCATTATTTATTACAGTTTTGTACAGTTCCGGACATATTGTTTTATATAGAAGTGTGATTATACTTATTGTGCGCAAAATTTCAGCCCCATCTGTTCAGTCGTTTTGGCTGTGTCAAGTCACACCTTAGCAAACTTTCGCCATTTTAATTCATCATCATCATCAGCCTATATTAATCCACTGCTTGACATACGCCTACCCCAATGAGCGCCATAGCGCCCTGTCTTCAGCTTTACGCATCCAGCATCTACCTGCAGTCTTTCGCAGGTCGTCATCCCACCTGGTCAGAGGGCGTCTTACGCTACGTTTACCGAGTCGTGGTCTCCACTCAAGAACACGTTTGCTCCAGCGGCCGCGACCGCGAGATATAGCCGGCCCACTGCCACTTCAGCTTGCTAAGTCTCAGAGCTATGTCGATAACTTTGGTTCTCTGTATTCGTTACGAATCCTTCAGAGACACTCCGAGCATAGCTCGTTCCATAGCTCGCTGAGCGACTTTGAACTGATGGACCAGCCCTATCGTGAGTGTCCACGTCTCAGCTCAGTAGGCCATTACTAATAATTTATAGTAGGCTAAATAAATAAAGGCGAATCCTTCACGATTGAAAAAGCTTCCTCCATTTTTTCTAACATCGAATACTTTTCACTGCAATATTGTCGAGAACACGAGCAATTGCACCCACAAGAGCATAGAAAATTGCTTTCTATTTGCAGAACTGCGAGGTCATATCCATCATAGGAAGGGGCTATCAAATATTTACTGTGATTTGTTTGATTTTCTCTGACCTTTTGCCGAGTGATATCACCTGATGACGGTTTTATTTGAACAGAACCTAGACGTTTTGTTCAAATAAATCGTCTTTAATGGGTAAGGTTGTAACGAAAATTGCTTTGAGTTATATAAAACTCGTTTGGCAGAGTGTTTTTTGTGATTTCTTATTATTTACTTGGGCTGGTGACGTAATTGAGGACAGTTGTAAGCTATGAAGAAAGTTTGAGCAGAAGTTTGGCTGACGCAGTTATTTCGAGTTCTAGTATTTTTAACTAAAGAAAAACAAAAGAGGAGGTAGTTATATGTTGGGTTGTTGGTATTTTTTTTATGATATGGGAAACGTCCCATATCTTCGAAAATACCGCTCCATTTTGGGGACGGAATTTGAAAGCAGGTAATAGACTAAGAAACAAATGTAGAAGTGGGAGGATTTTTGACGTAACTACTGGGGTAGGTGAAGTATTTACTGCCCTTAGCTAGAATTCCGACAAAAGCATTTACGTTTCGAACACTCTCTGTTAGGAGGTAAGTTCAAAAGCACCGTACCTTTCCATGGTTAATGATATCGCTCTGCTCCAACATGCAAGCAGCGAAGCATTGTCCAGTACGAGCGGTGGGCGAGGAATTAGTGAAGTAAGCTCGCACATCCTTGGGCGTGGCACGCACTTTGATGACGCAGGACTGGGCCATGCGGACGAGCGCGTCCAGGTGGCCTTGGACCTAGGGGGGCATAAATAAAAATAAGATATAAATAAATATTTATTTATTTTATTTTGTTTATGTAACGTACAAAACACATCACAATCACATTAAATTATGAGGTTACATAAAGTTTGATCAGAACTTGATTGCAACATAAACACATGTACATGCTGCTATAATATACATATGATCGAGTAGGTAGAGTTATTACTATCTAATGACAGGTTATTAAGTAAAACAAGACAGAAAAAAAGAAAAATAAGGTAACAGACAATTAGAATTACGGTTGCTTAAATTAGATTACATGCTATATAATATAAATATGTAATTTGTAATAATGTGAATTCCACAATCAGTAGGTATTGTATTGTGTTATTAAAACAAGACAGAAAAAAAGGTAACAAACAATTAGAACTACATTGTTTAAATTAGATTACATGCTATTAAACATTATTGCAAAATTGTAAATTCCACTCGCTTACAAGTGAGTAGAATCCACAATCAGTATTATTATTAAATAATAAATAATGCTGGACAATTCGAACAGCATTATCTAGACACATGGTAAGCAGAGCTTGTGTTATGGGTACTAGATAACTAATATACATAATAGAATACATTACATAGATAGATATTTTTTATTATACATAGAAAACAACCAGAACACCCGGAACAAATATCTGCAGATCGTACACACAATTGTTCCGAGGCGGGAATCGATATACAAAGTACAATATATTACATATTATATATATTTTATCAAAACTGTGTTTTAGAAACTGGCTCCTACCTAAAACACAGTTTGTTCTGAGGCCTACGGACTCATTACTGCCTGTAAAACTATGAAACAATTGAATGAAGGTAGATCGGTATGTCTGCTAGTGAAAACGTACTCGCAGTGCCTTCAGTTATTCCGTAATCATGCGCATGAAACTGTGCCGAAATATTGGAAAACTCAAAATCAAATCATGGTTAATATCCCGTTATAAAAGACGTGTGTTAATGACCATGATAATTTTAGAAGTTTTATTATGAAACAATTTTTATTGTTTTACCATATTTGTAGCAAAACATACAGTGAAGATAGAGTTGAATTTAAGAATATATGATACAACATATACTGTTCTGGATACTGATTTACCTTAGGATCGCTGAAGTCGACCAAGGTGCCTGTATGGGTTCTTCCGGCAGTGTTGGCGGCGGCGGTGGCCAGACTCGGTAATAGCACAAACACGAGGAAACTCTTTCTGAAAATGTAAGCAACATGTATAAATAAATAAATAATGGTGTGTGGATTGTCTGCTTACCATGGGGTAAGCAGAGCTTATTTTATGGGTACTATATAACTGATATACACCGTACAATATATTACATAGATATATATTTTATTGTGTATAGAAAACTACCAGAACACCCAGACCAAATATCTGCAGATCGTACACACAATGGGTCCGTGGCGGGAATCGAACCTGCAACCTCCTGCGTCGCAGGCGGACCTTCGCGCACGGCGCCACATCTGTCGTCAACGAAAGAATATCATATAGTATAGAACAAAGTCACTTACTGCTGTCTGTCTGTCCCTATGTATACTTAGATCTTCCTTGAACGGATTTTGATGCGGTTTGTAATAGAGTGATTCAAGAGGAAGGTTTATACGTATATATATCGAAAATCGTGCGAAGTCGGAGCGGGTAGCTAGTTGACAATAATTCAATAAACTCTGTGGCGCAGCCGCCGGGAAGGTCCGCCCACGACGCATGAGGTTGCGGGTTCGATCCCCGCTTTGCGAACAATATTTGTACGATCTGCAGATATATAATTTATTTCGGGGTTTCTGGGTGTTTTCTTTATATTATAAAAAATATATAAAACGTAATTCAGACAAGTTTGATCCGAAGCCAGTGGGATGAATGCGGAGTAACTCAACTTCAACTTCTTGCTGAGATGGCTCTGCGTCTGGATTGACGCAATTATGTTAATGTCCGTCTCATAGATTGTAATAAAATTATACCTCTATACACTTGTCAGTTCATTTTAATGTTGATATTATTGTTCTGTGATTTTAATAAGGTGGTACTAGCGAACAAACTTCAAACGCCTATCTACGTCTTGTTAATGTCAACTAGCTGTCACGTTTACGACTGCAGTCCTTGGACGAAATAAATTACCAGCCGAGTGGTAATTTCTTTCGTCCAAGGACTTAATTATTTAGCTACCACATTTTAATGTTTTGTTTAGCCCTAAGTTTATCTATTGTGTCCTTGATTGTGTGTATGTGTCGTCATCATAGGTTCACGTTTACTTTGACAAAGTTGCGTCCCTTTCTGTTAGCGCGCGAATCATTATTTTGTAAGCTTCGGGAAATGAAACAAAATTACGCGATAAAAACCCGTTTTAATCTCGACCATTGCCAATATTGACACTAAAAATATTGGAACAAAAATCGCGTAAAATGCCAATGTAAAGCGTACCGTACTTTTGTACCGTGGGCGGTAATGAAATACCACAGGGACAGCCAATATATTTGCGGTTGGAAAATGTTGCCATATTTTTTTCAACAATACTCATTAATTCCCTTTCCCCAATGGGATTTTACCAATAATTTTATTGCGATGGAATGTGAATACCATAAAACATGACTTTTTTGTACGACAGAGGCAACCATACAAGCATATTATTAAAACAGTTTCAACAACGGTATGGTGTTGTTGAAACTTCGACCAGGTGGGATGACGACCTGCGAAAGACAGCAGGTAGATGCTGGATGTGGCAAGCTGAAGACAGGGCGCTATGGTGCTCATTGGGGGAGGCCTTTGTCCAGCAGTGGACTGCTATATGATGATGATGATGGTGTTGTTTGGCTGCATGATAAGTTATTGTTATATGTTATGCTGTACATGTTATGTTGGTGGACAGCGGATTTATATTAGCTTTTTAAAAGAAAGACCACGTCAAACAACACGTTCATTTATTATTTTATTTGATTTAAAAAAAACCTATAAACCTACTTCCAAATCCTTATTTTTAACACTGTTTTTTATGTTTTTCGGGACATTTCTCCCTCAAGAATATTTTTTTTCTGATCTCATAAATTATCCTCGACATCTTACCGAAAGAATTTTCCAAATCAGTCCGTAATTTAAAAAAAATCATACCTACAGCTGATCATAGAACCTCCTTTTGTTATTTGTCGGATAAAGTGTCAAAAATCCAGCCAAGTGTGGTTTGCATCCGATACCGAAATCTAAAGTAACTTGGATTAGCTTAGCTCGCATAGCTGAAGCAATTTTTCATCCTACATAGCTTAACTAAGGTTATTTGCATTTGTAGTTGAAACAAACACAATAATAAAAAACTTCGTTAACTATGTGAGTTCAGCCAAATCTATTCTCGTTTCTAGAATCCAAGATATTTTATGTCAACAAAGGCAATATCAAATAATAAAAACTTCACAAAAACTGATAATGACAAAGAATAAGGCAATAGCAAGGTAATAAATAAATAAATAATGCTGGACAATTCACACAGCATTATCTAGCCCCATGGTAAGCAGAGCTTGTGTTATGGGTACTATATAACCGATATACATAAAACTATATATTACATAGATAGATATTTTTTATTATACATAGAAAACAACCAGAACACCCGGAACAAATATCTGTAGATCGTACACACAATTGTTCCGAGGCGGGAATCGAACCCGCAACCTCCTGCGTCGCAGGCGGACCTTCGCCCACCGCGCCACATCGGTCGTCCAACGGTAATCATTAAGAACATAAACAAAAATTCAATTCGAGCTAGAAAACGGACGATAGAGGAATGTAGTGATCAATGAAAGCTTTTAAAACCACATTTTTTTTAAACTTCTGCAATATTATGTTCTAGTGTCATGCAATATGTTCAGTTCTTTGATTTTTTAAACTCTTGGTTTACAAAAAATATCTATTGATTCTAGAGTCATGATTAACTGCTTCAGTTGCAACTGCATGATCAGCTACGCTGACAGACTGACGAGTTAGCTTGTTGCTTCAAGCTACACGTGTGTATCTTGGCCCTTAGATAAGATATAATCCATCGCTCAAGTAAATAGCAATATACATACAAAAAAACTACGTACAGTTCTGTACGTTTATCCATTTTCCAAGCGCCAACACAAACTACACGAAAAGAAAATCAACCGTATTTTCCGTTACCACAGTAAATCAACTGAGTCGTAAACTTTTCACTATCAACTCTAAACTAAAGGACGAATCGAAGTAACTTTCAATTTCTACTTGTAGGAACACTATGGGTCAGGCTTCTTTCGGAACTAGGACGGTAAGAGGTGGTAAGAGGTTTTTTAAAAGGTAAAATGCATTGTCGACTACAATAGTCTTTGTTGCGTCAGAATGTTCTTTTGTTGTGTCTCAGTGCCAGGTGCAAAATGGGGGAGCTACTATGGTTTCAAGTCGATAGCGAGTTCATAAATTGACACTGAGAAAATAATGGCTTTTTAGGATTCAAGCGCTATACAGCAAAAAAGACCACTCGTTTAGTATGTGACGGTCGTTCTTAGAACAAAAATTACGTAAAGGAAATGAAATGAAATGTTTATTTAAAGTAATTCCAAAAACAATAATTTTTCTAAATTAAAAAAAGTAGTAGTACTTATTAAATCTATGGATACATTTATTTATTGATAAAATATTTAAAATGCCTTTACAGTTGGACACCAAAGCGACAAAGAAATAATAAAAAAACCTTAAACATAAAATACACTAACTAAAAACTAACATTCATAAGATGCGCCAACACGCTACTAACTACCACTTAATATTAACTTTAAAATAAACCTATTTACATATTTCTATGTGTCGTATCCAAAAAATTTAAAGCCGCATCCCTGAATTTTGGCAAGGACATATAGAATATGTCAACATCCTCCTTTGCACATAAAGTATTACATTGATTGATTTGGCTAGCCTTAGATATCTACGCTAGGCTTATAAAGCCTGTCTTATAGACATCTATGCCATCCCTCATTACAGTGGCACTGGTTTTATGAAAGGTATTGGAACATTTATTGTATATCTCGGGCCATAAAGTGACCCGGTCCTTTGGAAGGCTTGCGTGGGGCCGAAGCCAACAGCACAGAGTCCCTTTGAGAAGTTAATCTAGAGGCGATGGCAACACGTAGCGTATCATCCTCGGTTGCACAATATGATACATCCAAAGATGGTATCCGCGAGGTGTAGAGACTAGAAAGAAAAATGAAAGAAATAAAACCAGGCTATTGTGATGGATGGATGGACTGGGTAATCGCGTTATAGGGGAGATTGCGGACGTCTGCCATATTATTATTATTATTTTTTTGTGTCACTTACCCCCATGATAAACTTTTTTATTTGCCGTTTGTTATTCTATGACTCTATTTTGTACCTGCGTCTAAATAAATGTTTTTTCTATTCTATTCTATTTAGAATTCCTGCATTACCTACAAAATAATTCTTATTTTTACATACATTTGAAATTACTATTTAAAATCATTATATTAAAAGGTTATGCGTCATCATCATTAGAATACCTCCTCCAATGCTGGACATACGCCACTGTCTGCAGTCTTTCGCAGGTAGTCATCCCACTTGACCGGAGAGTGTCCTACCATACGTTTGAAGAATGTCGCGGTCTACCCCCAGTGATTGATATTGTTTACGTTTGAAAAAGATATTCCTCTAATTCTTGCGGCAAAGGGTTAACTCAACCCAAACATTTCCCAGTACATGAACTTCTTGATTATTTTCTAGTTAACTGTTATAACAAAAAAACTTAAATTAAAGAAATTGCGCATTTTGTAGCTTAAAAATATGATTATCACAACACATCGAGTTGCTATCGAGTTGATTTGAATTATGATATTCAAATGGTACTGATCTGTTGCGCAATATTCGTAAGAAGCACAAATTCAATGGTGAATATTTTCAATTCTGTCGACTGAAGGTAAAGGTATATGTACAATAATACCGGTACGACAAAGTCAAATGCGTGATATAAATAAGCGAAAATCTGTGTTAACTACGGTGATTTTTCCCTCCGGTTACAGAAGTTGAATTAATAAAATATGAAATTAGAAAAAAGTAGAATTTGCAGCATGTAGAATTTTAAATACTGAACTTGCAGAAAGTTGACTTCCTTTAATGTTGGGTTTGCAAAAAGTTCAATTCGCAGAAGGTTGAATTCCTTAAATCTTGTCATGTTGAATGTTGTTGTAGATTTCTACTTCAAAAGCAAAACTTGTAGTAAAGATCGCGAAGTCCTCTTAAAACTTTATTTCTTTCACTAACTCATGTTACTATAGAACTCATATTACAGAAGAAAATAAATGTTTTCAAAAACTCGTAGCTTGTTCTAAAGATAACATTCATATCACAGATTCCTTTCCAACCCGTAATTTCACTCGAGATTGAACATCCATTCGCAATCCTCCAAAGAAATTAATCAAAGTGCAATTTCATAGAAATGCGATTGATCCAAGTCCTACGGGAGATGTTACATGCACGGAATAGATATAGTGCGCAGTAGAGAAAAATACTAAATAACAGCACGGAGTCAGGTAGATAGACTTATTACAGTTTTCCCCCTTAACAAATCCCCCTTGATGGGGAAAACCGGAATCCAATAAAAATCAATACCAGTTTTCCTCTTCGTCATTTTTTCTAATTCTATTTTCCCCCTTAGGGAAGATTTCAGGGGGGATAACTGTAATGATTATTTTTCTATTCCAGTTTTCCCCCTTAGGCGGGATTTCACTGGGTATGGACTGGATTTTTTGCAATACAGTTTCCCCCCTTAGGCGAGATTTCTGGGGAGAAAACTGGAATCACCCGGAAGATGGAGATGCTACGCCCCGTGCCTCGGAAAGCAGGTTACGCTGAGGGTGAGCCTGACCCCTCCCCAGTCGTGTTAGTTGGCCGTCCCATCAGATTTGACTGAGAGCTACGTTCACAGGTGAATATCGCGAAGAGTTTATGATAAGTTTTGTAGTCTCCTCAGCTAGTACCTACATTTGTGTTCACTTGTTTTTTATTTGTTTGTCTGTGTTACGTATTTTCTAGTAGGTACTAAGTAGTCTTCAGTTTATTGTGGTATAATAAAGTGTTTTCTATATTATCTATGCGACTGTCTATTTTTATGGTTACGGTACCGATAGATTCTAAACCTTTTCACCTTACCTTCTGCGTAAATAATCCATAATGTGAAAAAGGACGATAATTTCTTAGAACTTTTGTTCTCTTAACTCTAAGGGTGCGTTTTAGGTTGGAGACAGAAGCGGACGCTAGAGCGGCTAATGCAGAAATGCAGGAGCGGATATAAGACAAGTTTTAAAGGATATCGCGCATGTCAGACAAAAGTTTTAAAGTTTTTACTGAAGTTCAGTGGCGAAGCTAGGTGGACAAGGGCCCCGGTGCATAGAGAAGGAATCGGGCCCTCGCCGCCCCTCTTTACAGTTTCCACGTAGCAATGAATATGACCCCCGTAACCCCCCCTGGGACCGCGCATGTTAGAGGGCCCCTTGAGCTCTAGGGCCCTGGTGCACTGCACCGCCCAGCCCTACACTTCTTCCACTAGTGGACAAAAAATTGAAGTGAACAGTAAAATAATTTTATTCGATAATAATTTATATATAAAATATGACTTGTCTAAGTGCTTATTTTGTAAGCCTAAAGAAATAAATGTTTTTTTACTTTACATACTTTAATTTACTTTACAATAGCTACACCACTGCTAAAGTTTGAGAAAATCTCTCGCTCGCTACCGCCGTTTACCTAGAACACACCTTTATTTGAAGAATTTTAGTGCAATATGGAACTTTAGAGTCAGCCATTTGTAAAATGAGTTTAGACCAATTGGTGAAGTAACTTAAGTGCTCAATAACGGGCACCAGGCGTTGCGAACTTTGCAATAAGCACTTTACAAGATTATTATACTGCAAAATACATTCTGTGCCACTTAAATAATGTGCAATCAACTTTTGAACAGGCTAGCACCGTCCCTAGGTGTCGTAGGTTAATATTAAATGGACGCCTTGTTTGGCCCTGGAGGTTGCGAGTTCAATTCCTGCCTCAGAACACATTTTTGTACGATTTGCAGATATTTGTTCTTTGTGGTTTCTATCACTACATAGTATAAAACAAAATCGCTTCCTGCTGTCTGTCTATTAGATCTTTTAGATCTAAGCAAAACATAGGGATAGACTACGCAATGGATTTTGATGTAGCTAGTAGATATTTAATAAAAGACGTATTTCTTGGTATGTAATGTATCGACTCGGTAAACGTAGTGTAAAACGCTCTCTGACCAAAGTGGGCTAATGACCTGCGAAACACTGCATAATATCAACAAATATCTGTCTGTATAATATCAACTGAATATTTAATTCAATTTCATTCTCTGTTTACTTCAAAAAATTGTTTTGCAAGTAGCTTCAATATTTCTATGAAATTTCAGTAAAAACAAATAAATAAACGCGTGGACGTGGCGTAGACTGTATAAATGACACACCATTCCGCATTATGTTATTAGCTGTGAAGGTTTTCAGTATGAATAAGGTTCGTTAGAGGTAGTGAAGTCTAGTTTCTCGTTTTATTTGAAACCTTTTTGAAATAACTACTTCCTGCTTCGTGAGTAAAATTTACTTCATCATCATCATCAGCCTATAGCAGTCCAATGCTGGATCAAATGAATGATCCAATGAAGGCCTCCCCCAATGAGCGCCATAGCGCCCTGTCTTCAGCTTGCCGCATCCAGCATCTACCTGCAGACTTTCTTTATTAAAATTTACTTACATATATCCGAATTACTAATTATTAGATTCTATCTTTGACACTTTGTGGGTTGCCATTTTTTGGTGAAAAATAATCACACGTGTGTGATAATGTTATAAATGCGAAAGTTTGGATGTTAGATTTTTGAAGCGAGTAAACAGTAAAATCTTCAAAACATAAATACCAAATTAATTCTTCTAAATAAACTCCTAGGGAAATAAACCTTGGTTTTTAAAGACCCTAAAACGCCTTCAATTCCGCTTAATTTGTTTGAGTTTTATCCGCGGCGTTGCTTGTAAATAATGAAAACACTAAGCTACGACGTTATTGCTCGTTAATGAAGCCGGTTTAAGATGAGCTGTCACTCGATTGCTTGTTTAATGAGAGACCAACGATAGAAAGTTATTGTTATCGACATAGCTCTGAGAATTAGCAAGCTGAAGTGGCAGTGGGCCGGCCATATCTCGCGAAGAACCGACGGCTTCTGGGGCAAACGTGTTCTTGAGTGGAGACCACGACTCGGTAAACGTAGTGTAGGACGCCCTCCAACCAGGTGGGATGACGACCTGCGAAAGACTGCAGGTAGATGCTGGATGCGTCAAGCCGAAGACAGGGCGCTATGGCGCTCATTGGGGGAGGCCTATGTCCAGCAGTGGACTAATATAGGCTGATGATGATGATGATGATGATGATAGAAAGTAGGATTTTTTCTTCTTGACCAGAAGGAAAAACTCCATGCACCAGAAATACCGATTTATTTTGACATCCTCAAGTTTAATTATTTATCTTTAAAACAATTAAGGAAAAAATTAGGTATCAAGCTTTACTCATCTATATTTAACAAAAAAGGAGCATCCTGCAGCTGACCTCATGCGCAGTGGAATCGCTGCTCACTCGTGATTGGCAACAAATCGTAATATCGTAATTGCTAGTTTATTTTATGTGTTCTTAAAATATCATTATCATCATCAGCCTATATCAGTCCACTGCTGGACATAGGCATCCCCCAATGAGCACCCTGTCTTCGGCTTGACGCATCCAGCATCTACCTGCAGTCTTTCGCAGGTCGTCATCCCACCTGGTCTGAGGGCGTCATACACTACGTTTACCTTTTTTTAAATGTTTGTACTGAACCTCTACGTTACTACTTCAACCACCTTGACAAGTAAAACGACGTGGCGGCACTTACATCCTAACGATTAGAGAAAACACGCTACAAATTCCCCAAACCCGGAAAAGGTTATATAAAACCAGCCCTTTTCCCTTATGAAAAATATCAAAGGTCTCGTTATCTTGGATCCACCGGTAATGGCTGTTTATTACATCCCGTATTCCCCGTGTGGTTTAGGCAAATTTTAAAAAATGCCGGTTCCCCGTAATGTTATGCTTTCTTTCTTATGTTGGCAATACAATTTGGGAAGATTTATTATATAAGATGATTTTGTGAAGGTAATCTTAAGCAATGCAGCTAGCGTCTTGGGGACGCTTCCGACTGGTAGGTATTGATATAAATCAATTGTTGTAGGTACTTGTAGATTATTTGCGACAGTCAGTTAGCTCAATAATTGTTTCAATTGTAAATACTAGTTCTTATTTATTTCTATTATCTGATGGGAATAATTATTCCCATCAGACATTATCACTACATGAGCAGTCGTTTATATAATAAAATTAACAAAATAATAAACATCTACCCACTCACAATTTTTAAATGTAAGTGTATATGCACTGATTGGCTTTTATCAATCTCCTACGAGGATACTGAAGAAATTTTAAAATATCAAAAATGACTGAGTGAAATCCTACATATACCCCTTCTCTTTCACACTCATACACCCACACTCACAGCGGTAACTCCTGTTGCCCGGACTCTCATGAGACCGGTGTCCTCAGGAGCGCCACACTCTCCTACTCACACCACACACACACACCCTACCACACCACACAAACACACAACACACCCTAACACACCACACACCCTCACATACCACACATACACACTACACACATATTTCTCTTTTTTTATTTCTTTAAAGAAACATACCTATTTATTTTGTTTACGGAGGAAGGCGCTGACTCCGCTACACAGTTTCTTAACTTTTGCGGTAGTCAGCCCACAACTGCACCCTATACTATAAGTCTCTTGTTTCTAATAAAGATTTTGTATTTGTATTCGTGACCATAATATTGTAAATACGCGATGCTATCGAATAAAAACTTTTCTAATAAACGCGTTTATTATTACATTTTTGTTAGCTTGCGGAGGACGAATTCCCCATACAAACGTAATACCAAAATTATTTCTAATTAAAGCATATTTCCACTATAATATTTCATGATTTATATTTGAATAGTATTTTTCTAGGTTCCTGGATAGTTTTTTTTTCAATTTACATACCTAAAATTCAATGAAACTTGTCCATTTTCGCATAAAAATGTGCAAAGGACATTTTTATGCGAAAATGGACAAGTTTTCTTCCTATTATTTCGTATTAAAAACAACAATATCTTACGCGTTGTTTATTAAGGAACATAGCTTATTTTGTATAGTAACAGAATAACAATACTATGTGAAGAATACAAAAAGATTTCAGTCATAATTTTTGGTATTACGGAATCCAACCAAATTCATACCAAATTTTTAACGGCTAATATTGTTATCGCGCACGCATGGGGCGCAGCGCAAGGGTTAAACTGGGACAGCGATATTCGGAGCAATTTTTGCAAGCGCCTCGAATTGAAGTTGGGAGCGAGAGTCGCCGGATCCCCAAAAAGAGGTTGGTTGTTGTCGTTATGCCTGTAGGTCGGAGAAGACTGTGATAACTTTGAATCATGAATGACCAAAGACTAAAACGAAGAAAGCAAAAGACCGTGACTAAACTTTTTTTATATATTTTTGTATCCCTTAACGATTGCTGTATGTAAACTTAATGATAATGTAGAAAGGGTTTCTCTAACACAAGTATCTTTATTCGTAATCTTGTTTACGTACTTAAACGTTAACAAGAAGAGATATATATATACGATTGATAGCGGAAAGATTGGTTTGAATGTGGCACCAAATGTCGTGTAATTTATACTTTATGTTTTTTCGCCGGCATGTAGGTATTTGGTAAGTATCAACAAATAAAATCATCCAGCAGCGGTGGGATGACGATTTTATTTGATGAAACTTACCAAATACATGTACCGTAAGTAAGTAATAAAATCATCCAGTAGTGGAATGACGATCTGCGAATGACTGCATCAAGCTGAAGACAGGGCGCTATGGCGCTCATTAGGGGAGGTCGGGAGGCTTATATCCAGTAGTCGACAAACATACGCTGATGATTATGATGATGATCAAATACAATTGATAATGAGAAATTTGTTTATAATTTAACCAATTTACTCAAAATAACTATGACCTTTAAAAACGATTGCAATCAAGAGATCAAAATCATCCAAATCGTGCTCATTTTATACCTACCTTCCATTTCTCATTCGCATTTCCATCAGACACAAACAAACACGTCGAAATGATTTGGAAAATACTGCTTCGGCTGATAATAGTGCTGTCAATCTCTTCTCTTCTATTCTCTATGGTGTTCTGCCAAGAGGAGACGACTGCTGCGCCGACGACGCCTCAAGAAGATGAAGAACCAGAGGAGGAGAAAAAAGGCTGTTCCATCTGGTGTTGGATACAGAAGATCGCAATGTTCGTTATATCTCAGCTTTTGAGTGGTTAATACATTTCTTAATTGCCGCTACTAAAGAATCCTATTAAAGTGATAATGACAGTTTTGTTAAGGAATTACGCTGGTTAAAATGTATTTCTTAATTCTTATACAGGCAGATGGGATAAAGACGTTTTTTGCCAGTTAAAACATTGTGTTTTTTTATTTATCTTCTATGTAATCTAAAAAGGTTCTATTCGACGAAGGTTATGGACGTTATAAAGAGGTTGGTTAATAAATAGGGCAACCTCTTTCGTTTAAATTCGTGACGTTCAGTTGACGTCTTTTTGACGTGATGATGATAATGTTGATGATTTTATCGCCCTCAGTACACATGTGCTGGTATTTATCGGCATATTCTAAGTAAATAACGTTTTAAAGACCAAGCTGAAAGTTTTTCAGGAAATTTAATGAAATAATTCGGCAGGAAATCACCAAATCACCCTCATAGGTAGGTACCTAACTAAGCTCTAGTCTAGGATTTATACTTTTAAAGTACCTATGTAGGTATAAGCATTATAAGTACTTTTGTTTTTACGAACAGGCTTTTACAAAACCGTTATTTTTACTTTTTACGTCTACCGTTTTTTTTATTCATGTAAAATAATATAATAAAACAGCATCGCTTTACCTAAATACGTTGTTACTCTGAACATTTCAGAATTCAATAAACGCGTAACATTATCCAAAATACAGTAATTTGTTCTTTCAATAAAGTAATTTTGTCACATCTTTTCATCTCAGCTTGAATTATCGTTACACGAAAATCAACAAAGCAAAAATGTGCTTTCTAAATATATATTACGAGTAAGTAGGTTTTGTTTACTCCTTGTACTTATAGATTATGCAAACTAGATGTAGACTATTTATAAACAAACCGCCCATACTATGCCTTAAATTCACTCTGTAGCCGCGTCATTCTATACGATTTTTACATTGTAGATTTGGGATTTTACCTTATGATATTGCTTACAATTATACCAGAAGCTTGGCGCCACGCGAGTGAGTTTTGGTTATTTGTGTCGTGGTTTTTTTTTTACAAACATTCTTCATCGAGTTTGGCTAGTGTAAAGGTCTCGGCAAGGTTTTAGATCCCTCACTTGTGAATGCACTAGGTTGTATCTACCTTATTTATATACGAGTATAACTATAAGTTATTTTAAAACATCAGTTTGTTTAAAGTTCAGTCCTCCTGTCTATAAATAATGTAAATAAATTATTTCTGACGACTACTGAAAACTCTATTTGAACTAATAAAATATTTCGAGAGTTTCTTCTTAAGTAAACGGAGTAAAAGTAGTGGGAGCACGTTTCTTAAATATCTTCGGAGTTTTGTTTGTTTTATTTGGTTGTTTACGTAACCTTTGTGGATAACGGGGCTGGTTCACTTCTAGAATTACGTTTATTTAAGTTTAATAGTTTATAGTTAATTTATAAGTGATACTGTTTGTTAACCCTAAGAAAGAAAAAAAATAAAAAACATAAAAAAAAACCTTACCATGCTACAGCGAAAGTAATTTCACTTGTAATTAGTGACATTACTCTCGCGTGTAATTGTAAAAAAATTGTAAAAAACATCCGACGCTCGCCTCCAATCTAGCCACCGTGCGCATATCCGCACAGCATCGTTCGACGCTAAAAAACATCTCTTCTCGTCTCCGCTTACATCTCCACACATCTACGCTTTAGTGGACTCTAGGCCTATGTCCCACAAAAAACCCTCGCGGAATAACTTCTCCATCACAAAAAATACAAAAAAACTTGTGAATCATAAAGAAAAGACAAAGGGCATATTGGTTGCTGTACAGGCTTTGCCATTCCACTATATCCTGTTCGAGTGACAACCCGGGACAATCACAATGGTCTAGGACCTTACGTAGGTAGACACAAACCGGTGTATTTCGGACAAGTCAACACTGCCGTATTCACAAGTGAATCTTGCATGACGGGTCTATTGTGCGCAGAACAATGCTGTACCTGTGTTGCGAGTATATACGGATCATGTAATAAGGCTTTGTTGTTGGTGGGTCGAATTTTCAGTTGATATAGACTTTGATTTTTGTGATGCCTTGCAAAATTTTCTTGATTTCAACCTCAGTTGGCCTGACAGGAGTTTTTGTTTTTGATCAGTAATAGAGATCGATTTACATGTTGTAAAATGTTCATTTATTTGCTAACGAGTTTCTGGTAATATTCTGTGAATTGGAACGAAAATGTCTCAAAACTCAAGTCAACTTTGCTTGTTTGTCCCAGCCATTGATTTGTTTCCTTGACTACATTATTCTCTTCCATTCTCTCTACTAAACTTTGAATATTATTACATTACAAAATGTGGTTAACATTTCACTACACAGAGTTATCTTAATCTATATCGGCAAGGTTAACCAACCACATTATTAAGATAATAATACATAACCTCAAAGGTACGACACGTAGGTAATAATCTGATTATTACGCATAGAGACACAGAGATAATAACTAAGCTCTGGGTTACTCATCCTTAATACCTATTAATGTATTTTAAAGGAAATTGGACGACCTGTGTGGCGTAGCGAGCGAAGGTCACGAGGAGGCGGTTTTGATTTCGCCCCATGATAGATGATTGTACGATCTGCAGATATTTGTTCCGGGTGTTCTAAGGGTTTTCCAAGTTTAATAAAAATATATTTTCAAAATAATATGAACGCAGGGTTTTTAATCGGAATCGACGACAATCTAATGATTCAGCCATCGATCCTACCTTAGCAAACACAAAAACCTACTCTGCCTATTGAAATTGATGAGCTCGCTTGATTTAACGTTTCTAGCCTGGGTTTGAAGATTTTTTACATATTTTTTAACATCAGCTTCATCGCAGCACATAATAAAAGTGTATATTAGGATAGTGATCACTTATACAAATAAAAATGGCCCATAGAATATTGTCTTTATGACAATATTCCATCGCGTCAGGTTTTTGAGATATTCACAGATTGAAAATTTGTTTTGCTCTAATGTTTTTTTTTTTCATAAGTGAATATCTAAGAAACCTGACAGGTATTACAGGACGGTGCCTCTAATAAAATACATAATTATATAATAAATTTGATAGTGATTTTAAATAACAGTGCCGACTCGTAGCCGATGTTAGGGCCAAAATCTAAAAACCCTTTAAAAAAAAATATTAATAACTTTTCCGGTAATTTTATTCCTTGTAGATCGCAAAAAAAACATAAAATAATTTGATTCTCGCGACAACACGAAACGATCGACCTTTATGTTAGAATTAAGGTTAAAATTTAAACCTCCTTCAAAGAATTTCCTAGAATACCTAACTGCGAGCAAAACCACGGCCATGAACTGTATAATATATTTTATCCGATTAATGGAGGGATCAAAGTAAGAATTAATTACGCTGAATATTAATTACGAGGTTGTGAATAAATATGATCTAATTTTGTCTCTTTCAAATAAGGTATTAGGATAATTTAATATGATTTTCGGGTTGCTTTCATAAATAATTATACAGATAATTTCTAACTTTGCCTGTGTTATTGGCGGGTAACGCGAGCGGGGACGGATTTTATACAGTTTTTAACGAATACGGAGTAGGTCGTTGTCAGAGCAAAATGTTATCTGTAGAAAAACGTTCATAATGTGATTAGTCGTGAGAGCAAAACGTCCTCAATTGAAAAAATGCTTTCTTTACAAAGCGAAACTACATTTCTCCACCCTGAGGTGAAGTCCTACTGAAGTGATACTAAAGTATGTCAAGGCGTAATAATCGACCCTCCAACTCAGCCCATAGATGTTATGTGGAAATCGTAAGAGTCGAATAAGTTAACTTACCAAAAGGAGGGTACCAATATAGAATGTACAAAAATTAAAATAGATATGCCCTGTTACTTTATAATAGTTATCTTTTGAACCCTTGTTTCCAGACTTACCAAATATATTTTCTACTAAGAGTTTGGATCATTCATCATCATCATCAGCCTATATTAGTCCACTGCTGGACATAGGTCTACCCCAATGAGCACCATAGCGCCCTGTCTTCAGATTGCCGCATCCAGCATCTATCTGCAGTCTTTCGCAGGTCGTCATCCCACCTGGTCGGAGGGCGTCCTACACTACGTTTACCGAGTCGTGGTCTCCACTCAAGAACACGTTTGCCCCAGCGGCCGTCGGTTCTTCACGAGATATGGCCGGCCCACTTCAGCTTGCTAATTCTTAGAGCTATGTCGATAACTTTGGTTCTCTGTCGGATATATTCGTTTGGATCATTCGCTAAGATTAAAATAACTCTTTAACTTGCTTTAAGAATGTCCTGGTGAAAAATACAGACTTGTAAACAGTGCCTAATGATGCGGTTACAATATGGATACTTGGGTATGAATAAAACACATATATCTTTGTGATCACTTTATTTTAATATTGTCTATATTTCAATCATCCAGCATTTGCCAGTTTGTTAAATATCCAAACTGGCAAATGCTGGAACTCGTCTCAAAATGTAGATAGACAGTATTAATTCACAGAAAAAATTACTTGTTTTAAATATCTGAACTCGGATATTGATTGAGTAGTAATCTACTCAAGCCTTTTTTTTTACTTCTAGATTATGAAGCTTTATTCACTATTTTATTTTTACATTGTTTTAAATAACTTTTCTGACAGCACTGTTAGCTTTATATTGACTCATGTTTGATGTTAACAATACAATACAATACATTTTTTTTTATTGTACACCATAATCAAATCAATCATTATAAAAATACATTATATGCGATGAGTACAATGGGCGGCCTTATCGCTTAGAAGCGATCTCTTCCAGGCAACCTTTGGATGGAAATAATTATAAGAATGAAAAGGCAGGGAGTGTGTGTGTTAACAGTTAAATTAGATGTTTACAAGTATTTTGCAGGCACTGTAAAATTTAAATTCGCAATTAAATATGATAATAATATAATCTACATTATATCTTGAAGTTTCTTACTACTTTTTCTTTCTCAACAGTATTCTATACAGATGCGTGCAGTCGTTGAAAACCTTGGCCTTTTTGCAGACATCTTGTTTGTGCTGAGTGGCCTCCGCGCTTTCAATGCAGGTGCCTCCGAAGTCGCTGCCAATGGTTCGCACCTCGTTCTGACGTGCTATCAGGACTCTTTTTCTGGAATGTACGAGAAAAAATATAATCCTACTAATATTATAAACGCGAAAGTTTGTGAGGATGTATGTAAGTATGTTTGTTGCTCTTTCACGCAAAAACTACTGAATGGATTTTGATAAGACTTCACAATAATATAGCTTACATATCAGAATAACACATAGGCTACAATTCATAAGGTAATATTATAATATTATCCAAAATATCTATCACGACGCGGTTGAAACCGCGGGGCGCAACATATATAAAAAGGTGATTACTGTCTTCAAGGTCATCTTGAGACATCGCCTTAGTAGTAGTCTCAAGAGTCGATGTGGCCGGCAACAGGACCACCATCTAGATCAGAGGTTCCCAGACCTTTTTTTCTCATAGACCACTTTCAAAATTTTGCTGGTTTCGGTGGACCCCCTGCAGCTACATTCAAGGGCGGATCCAGCTTTGGTGCCAGGGGGGGTCACATAGTCGTGATCAAGTCACAAGAAGTTATAATTTAATTTTTATAATCATACATAAAAGTAAAAAGTAGGTATTTTATTAATGTATGTATAGTCTGGCAAAAACGGAACGGCGAACCCTGAAAATATAGGATGTAAGGACTTGGTATTGATAGATAATGGGTAGATTAAGCGGCAGGCGATCCGCGTTAATTTTGGACTTTGGTGAGGTCGGTTTAGCAAGAACGACGAGGAAGCTACAACGGCGGAGGAACGACGGAGATAAGCGCAGCATTTCGAGATTTTTTGGCGATACAAAAGAAATGTCACAAAAGATATAACGGCGAGCGGAGCGAGCCGCCGAAATTTTTGTTACTTTTCTCAAACTAGTATTCTTCTTGTACGAAAAAATTAATATAAAGGAGCGGAGCAAGAGCTGAAAATGCAAGACTATTTTCCAAGTTTTCGTGTTTGGCAAAATTATCTTAATGTGAGCACTTGACCACCCAAGAAACAGAAGAAATTGTCGGCGAGCGGAGCGAGCCGCAATTTTTTTGTGGTTTTCGTTAAAATTTTGTGTTTTTTTTTTAAGTTTTTCGCTTTTTTCTATAGCCAGAAGGAACAATTGTTATTGGTTTGTGGAACTAATCGCGAAAAAATTGTTGTCTCCTTAGATTTTTATGTGCCCTCAAAGGGCACAAAAAAATCTGATTTTGCGCTATTTGTTGTCGTAATTGAGTTGATAAGATGGGACTGTAGCAAAATAGGTGCCGTTGCTTTTGCAGAACTGATACGCAACAAAACAAAACGCCCAAAACACGAGTAATATCGGCGAGCGGAGCGAGCCCCGATTTTTTCTTACCGCAGTGTATACGCGGTTAACCATATTGTTAAGTTGCATGTTAGGTAGAATAGAGTCTAAAATTAAAATTTATTTAATGTTTCGGGCATTTTCTAGTGATTTTATACCTAAACTAAGATTAGGGGAGTAAAATCCCCCTCGACCACCCCCTGGGACCGCGCATGGGTCCAGGGTTACCAAACCTAAAAAATATTTACCCCTAAACATAAGTGAGTGTCACACGAAATGTGACATCAGATGAAAGGAGGCGGTGGCGCGGTAAAATTCAAATTTTCGATGCGTTCGTTCCCGAATAATGCGTTTGCCATCATACAAAATATTAATTTATAATAAATTGATTAAATATTGAAGGTTTACATAAAATCTATATTGTGACAAAAAAAATATCCTTACTTAAAATCATTACCTATGTTTAACAATTTTAAATAGTGGTCCACGGTGGACTCAGCCCAGGGGGGGGTCATGACTCCCATGACCCACCCCCTGGATCCGCCCTTGGCTACATTTCTACCATATTCCCAAAATTCGACAAAAAATATGAAGTTTAGATCTAACTATGGGAATTGCGTTGCGGCAGAATTCCAACCACGAATTAATAGTTTTCGAAAAAAGTGAGAATTGATTGGTTAATTAATTAATTGATTGCGCTGTAAGTTGATGTCAAAAAAGTAAAGTTGGCCAAAGGCAAAAGTAACAGTCGCCGAGCTTCCTAAAATATTATCTGCCTGCATTGATAGGTGAAGTCAAGCCAAGATTTTAGTTCTTCACTATCGATAGCAAATACATTTTCGTGGACCCCCGCTTACGAATTGTGAACCCCCAATTTTTTGTCACGCCAACGTAGACCCCCGTCGAGTCTCCCGTGGACCCCTGGGGGTCCACCTGGACCACTTTGGGAACTACTGATCTAGATGGTGGTTAAACGAAGATCTAATCACTTTAAAAATAACTGTACTACTATAACCAGTCATGGGTCATGGGTAGTAGTTCAAAACTCCCAAAAAACATGTCAGGTATACCTGACATGTTTTTTGGGAGTTTTGAAAAAAGGTACTTTCATAGATTTCTTATTACTAATTTTTTTATCGATGGGGGAGTAGTATATGTATATTATTTTATCCAAAACCCGGTATTAGGCGCCATTTATTTTATATGATATATGTAAATAGACCGGCAATTATACGAGGTGGCAAAGTTGATAGAGCCACAACGAGAACTTTTAATGTACCCATTTTCAAAACTCCCGTTCTCAAAACTACGTTTCTGGAACCAAGTGGCTATATATAATATAAATACTTTTTATTGATAGGTAACTATTTAGATTGTTGAGTACCTATTACCTATTTATATATATTACGTTTTATGGTAATTATGTTTATTCTATATTTCCACCTCTCCTAAATTATCCCAAACTAATTGAATTGTAGATTCTACCCAACTTTGTATATTGTTAGAGAATCAACAAAATTCCATTACAAAATGGTTTCAAACTTAATGAAGGAGATAATTTAATTCTGATCCTTGAATTAGGAGGTGGTAATCCGTTCAAATTAATTTTATTCCTGCTTGAAAGCTGTGACGAAGGTTGTAAGGCTTTTGCGGTATGCGAAAATACTCAGATAATGTAAAATTTTTAGAGTAGGCTCTGGTGAGCTCGCTTTCGCGAGACAAAAACGAGCGAACGCTAGGGCGGCGGTAAGGCGAGAAGGGGAAGCAAGAGCCGCGAAATGGCCGGCCCGCGCGCAATTTCATTGGTTTCTATTTATAAATTGTTTATTTGCTCTAAAATAATACTTTTTCGCAATAAAACTTAAACTATAATCGTCTTAATTATAGTTATTATATTATAATTATATTATTATTTATTTGGAAACACGTAGTCCAAATTTCATTAAAATATGTTGAAAGACTAGCAAATGCTGCTTTTTTATTAGAAGAAACTCTTTAAAAATGAAGATTTTAGAATAAACTTTGAGCTGTGTGAACCTAGCAACCGACTTTGAGACATTCATGTTTTTTTGGTCCTATTCGATTGTACCGGGTCTGTACCCGATTGTACCGGCAAAATTTTCATTTGTAACCTAAGGGTGTAAAAGTTATGGGTATTATTATATTTGCCATATTTTTCTTTCGATACAAGTTTAGTCAATTGTGTTTCGACTTCCATAACTTACTAACTAGAATCCTAATCCTTTTATGCTCATCAAAAGATTTGAAAAAAACTTTTTTTGCATTTAAATTGATTTTCCGTGCAGTAAAAATGTGCAAAAATGTGCTGAGATTAAGCCGCGGCCGCCAGGGCGGCGGCGAAAAATACGATAAAGAATTAATTTATAAAAATAAAAATCGTCAACTATAGTATTGGATACTAATATTATAAAAGCAAGCCAATGAAATTTGATAGGGAGGCAAACGCTATCGATATACTTTTTATCGCGGAAAAGAGAGAGCGAAGTCGCGGGAGGCAGCCAGTATTCTATCTTCTCAACTCTCGTTAAACTCTTTCATAGAAGCCTTCTAGTAAGAAACGAGTACCTACCTATAAGCTTCCAAATTGATAACCCCATTCGAGTTCATGATCCCGAACTTCTTGAGCACACAGAAGATGATGCAGCTCTCGTCTGACTCCTGGATCTCTATGTGTTTGACCCGAGGGAACATCTCGTTGAGACACTGCTCTGCGACCATGTCGCTCGACTTGTCGTGGGCGTACATTACTGAGATCCGGGCTTGGCTGCTGGCTACTATGAGAAGAAGGACGCCGAGAGCTGGAAAATAATGTAAATAAATAAATAATATATCTATATAAATAAATATAAATCTACACAGTATCATCTAGTCCTAGGCTTAGCAGGGCTAGTGTAATGGGTACTGGATGATATTCGTATAGTACCCGGGCCACCCGGAACATATTTGCAAATCGTACAAACATTTGTCCCATGAACGTAGCAACCAAACCCGTAACAGCTTGTATATTGTAAATACTATTATAATAAGTACTTTGTACTTGAATAATTTTTTTATAAGTTTTTTGAAATTACAATATAATACAAAAATAAGTTATTGTGCACCAGATACAGATCATTATAAAAAAGACATTACATTCGACAAGTACAATGGGCGGCCATATCACTTAGAAGCGATGTCTTCCCATGTCTCCTCCCATCTACTCCCAATGATTAAAACCACTGATGTCCCAATAACAAATTAGAAAAAAGACGCAAGGTAAAAATTAAACTACGCTGAGAGCAGAAAATATTTCCTTATTGGGTCATAATTTAATAGAAAAAATCTTCTGCATGGAATTAAAAGGTGCCTTCGCAAGTTCTTTATTAATAAATCTAAGAATTTTCTTATAAAATCTTATGAAAAGCTATTTTTAACAGGTGTGTACTGTGCGTGCAACATGATGTGCCGGTCGATGAATAGCAAATCCGGCAAACTCATAGCTAAAGCTCTTTTCAGGGTGTACGATTTTCTTGTACAGATGATTTCAATTCGATTTGCATTTAGGCTGGCCTCAGACATCGTTATGCGGGAAAGGGTTAATTAGATGTATCAGAAAATGTAGTATGCAATGAAATGATAGATTTTTTTTCAAAAAATTGTTAGTTAAAGACCTAACTTGTATACCTTTTTTATTTTTAGTGGCCATTGTATCAAATAAATAAATAATGCTGGACAATTCACACAGCATTAACTATACCCATGCTAAGCAGAGCTTGTGTTATGGGTACTAGATAACTGATATACATAATATAATATATTACATAGATAGTTTTTTTTATTATACATTTAAAACGACCAGTACACCCGAAACAAATATCTTACACAATTGTACACACAATTGTTCAGAGGCGGGAATCGAACCAGCAACCTCCTGCGTCGCAGGCGGACCTTCGCCCATCGCGCCACATCGATCATCGGTCGTTGTATTATTGCCTTCCGTTCTAACATATAAGCGCATAGCGATTATGCTGCCAATTTTTTTTAAGTTTTTCAGCAAACTTGTTTAGATATACGAGTAAGTTATCAAAACTTATGGTACTTAAATAAATACATAAATGATCTCTATTATTATTATTAAATAGAGGTAGTCATTTCATCATAAATTGTCACCACTGTGGCGGAGACGGCGAAGGTTCGCCTGGGACACCGGAGGTCGCGGGTTCAGTTCCCACCTCGGGACAGTTGGTTGTTATATGCAGATTCTCCTGCTAGACGCTTTTTACCTTGATATAAAAGGTTGTGGAAGTACTAAATTCTAGTACTATTCTGAATAAAGCTGGCCTATGACCAGCAGTGGACTAACATAGGCTGATGGTGAACGTATAGAAGATAGTACGTAGTATAAAAGATGAATTATTATATGTTCCTTATAAATTTACTAAAAGGTGCTTTCTAGAACGCCAGACACTTTTGACAGTTCCTACGCCATGCCAAACACTTTGAAATTCTACAGTAGGTGCGAGGTAGGGTACACTTTATGTAAAGTTCTTTTGTATTTTCTTAGGAATAGTACTAGAAATAAGAAAGACTTTTTGCATAGTGGCTTTCCCTTGCCAGGCGTTCGTATCCTTGAAAAAAGTAAGTGCACTTTCGTCATAGTATAAAAACTGAATTTATTAAATGTCACTTGAAAAAGTTACTAAAGGTGTTTTCTAGAACGCCAGACACTTTCGATAGTTCCTACGCCCTGCCTCCTTAAAATCCATAGTCCACATCCATCATCGCCATAGGTGCGGGGTTAAAGTGTAAATCTCTTTTTTGTATTTTCTTCGGAATAGTACCAGAAATCTAGTCTTTCCTTCGCCAGAGATTGCGCATAGTGGCTCTCCCCTGCCAGGCGCTTTTGATCAAAAGTAAGCGAACTATGGTACATTAGAAAAACCGAATTTTGTATATGTATATAGTAATTAGCAATCGTAATTTTTTTTTAAGTTTTTCCTGTACATAGTTTTCTATTTAAAGTGCAATAAAGAATTTTCTATCTTTCTAGCTTAGGGAAGTACCAAAAAGGGTTTTCTTGAAGGCCAGGCACTTTCGCTAGTTCCTACGCCTAAAGCAGTTCAAAGTAAGCTGAGTTTGTTTCTAACATAGTACTCATTCGGAGCTAACTCTGTAAAGCTATTACGGAACTCACCAGAAACCTATTTCACGCTTGTTTCACTAAGTTCTAAAGCTTATGAAGCCTTCTTATAAGACACAAAAAGCAAATCAAAATCATTCAATTTGTCGTCTTATTCTCAGCAAGCGATGGCCTGAGGTATCTCGGTTTTTGGAATGAAAAGTAGCTTTTGTTATTCCAAGACCGTGTGTGCAATATTTCAGCCCGAAATTTTGGCTCTTTCCTCGGCCAAATATCTTCACAACATTTACTTTTGTCTGTATACTCGTAGGTATATATTAATTTTAGTGGGAAGACAACATGGAAGACAAGATTGCAATAACATTTTGTTAACTTGCGTGAACTTGATGACATATTGTAATATTTAGTTTATTAGCCTAATTTGACAACACGGACATAGTGAGAAGGCTTAAAAGGACAAAACCCTTTGAGTTAGTGTAGTGATAATAATAGTGTATGTGCAGAAGTGCTATTTTAAAGAACACATGAACAAAGTATCTTCACCTTAAGTATAGAGACATTAAGAAAAGTGCCAATGGACACGTTCTTAGTAATATGTTGATATAAAAATAAGTTAAAACTAAATTACCCATTAGCCAATTCTATGGCTAGATTGTAATTATACTGTATATTAACATTTATTTAAAATGTGTATACTAGACAATAAAAAAAATAGCCTAATTTTTCGTACATTTCACCAGGTTTCCCACTTGAAAATAGTCACCCCGTGGACCATCAGGTTCAGACGCTGCTGAAACGTCGGATGGAGTAGCTAAATAAACGCGATAAGCACCAGTGAATTTTATAATGCTGTAAATTACTCTTTCGCTTCTGCTGCCCAGCGAAAACACTCAGATACACCTAAATATTTATCCTAACGAAAAAACACCTGTCTATCTCATTAGTAAATATAATAAATGCGAAAGGTTGGATAGATGGATGGATTGGATACCTATGTATAGGCCTCATCATCGATATCGATGACGGCGACCCTAAACATCACAGATTTTGCTACACGTATACTATAACCCCTCGGATACCTATGTAGGTACACAAATATGTAACATAATGTTTGTTCCTCTTTCACGCCACACTACTGAATGGATTGGACTAAAAATTTTGATAGATGTAATGAGCTGTGTGGATGCCATATACATTCCAGGCTCGACCTGGAATATATAGACTACTTTTATCCCCTAAATCAGTTCCCATGTTAAAGAAAAATATAACCCAAAAACCTTTCCATTGTCATCCATACAACAATAATAATCATTGATATTAAAAATCCATAAATGTATTTAAATCCCGATAACAATGCGTGTAAAGCCACGGACAAAAACTAGTTAATTATAATTTAGAATAAACATAACAAGATAACCTACCGGGAAATGAGTGGAAGTAGTTTTTGTTCTTGAAATTTATATATCATAAACAACAGCGGCCACCGTAACAACAAACCTTTGTTGCTCTACCGTTATCCGGGATAACCTCCCAACTAAAATAATAGGAAAATCCTTTTTGCTTTGATATGCAGAGTAGGCATACGTGCTCATTATACCTTAATCCTTTTATGTAAGCTTATTCGCTTTTGATAAAAATGCTGATAGGGTTTCTAAAGGGATCAATGCCTAATAATGAAAGATAATACGGAGGATATTGATTTTATTGCGTACAAAGGTAAAAAATTTTAAGCCCTGATACACGCCTGTGTTAATTAACAAATAGCTCAGGATTTCACTGATATTTACCATAATTCACATTTCCCATTTTAACTATTAACCTAGCTTGTCAAATAAATGTGTTATCTATCTAGCTTCATTATCGTTGGATAGCGAAGGCGAGAGAGGAGACTTCACGTCCATCGTCAAACGTTCCAAACCGTAAATAAACCGCTTCCGCTATAGCCACCGACAACGTATTCTAGAATCAAAAGCTCGCAAGTGTAATAATTAATTATGACCACTCTTCAGGTTCCGAGTAAGAGATCGCGTACAACTGCGTGCAGTCATTGAACACCTTCGCCTTCCGACAAACGTCGTGGTCCAAATTCATGTCGTTGATGTTCGAAGCGCAGGTTTCCCCCACATCAGAGATCAAGATCCTAGGGTCGTATCTGTGAATTGCTTGGACCCTCTTGTAGTAGTTCTTTATGTTTATGTATCCTTCGTTCGTCATGATACCGAACTTTTTCAGCACGCAGTGTATGATGCAAGGGATGTCGTTACGGTCTATCCGTAGCGGGTATTTGTAGAGGTTTCGTGGGTACATTTCTGTTAAACACTCGTTCTTGACCTTGTCGCTCTTCTGGTCGCGTGCGTAGAGTATAGATATTGAAGGCTCGGAGTCCATTGTATTCGAAAAGAAGTTTGTTCGATAACTGCTCACTGTCAGCAAAAGTGTCGAGAGGATGACTATCTCTGAAATTGTCCATAAAAAGATATTGGCGATTTGCAAAATATTGAGCCACTAACTTTGAATGGATCGTTTGGTATTTCAAAGCTCAACATTTATTTTAGAGCTTTTGATATTAATCGAATTGCTTTTATTATTTTCGTTAGAGTTACAATGCTGTAAATGATAAATGTCCCAGAAAATATGAATCACTATGATGAGCACATCAATTTCACCCATTTTTTACAAAGAGAACTCCACTTTTATCATGTAGATCCAAATCGCATTAAGGCATACAATCCTCTCTCATAACTTCCCTTTACTTCCCTGCTTTGAATCCACCCCCGAAAATGTTATACAGGATTATTTCAACCGGAAATTCTTGCTAAAGAATTATGAATTATGTCGTAATTTCTTTTAACTGTTCGTACATTTACAATGAAAATAATCAAACATTAAACTGTGCAAAATATTGGAAAACTAAAAATCAAATGTTAAATATCCTGTTATAAGTCACTTTTGCTATAATCTAACAAATGAATACCAACATATCGGTACTGCAATGTTAGTATTCATTTATTTGATTATTTATCTTCGGTTTATTCTAGTGAATTAAAATAATTGAGGGAGGTTTTAATAGAAAACAATCAACTTCAATGATTTTAATTCACTAGAAGAAACCGAAGATAATCAAACAAATTAATACCAACATAGCAGTACTTATATGTTGGTATTCATTCAATTTTGTAAATGTACGAACAGTTGAATTTTGTACGCATTATTAAAATGGCTGGAATGGGTTTTAACCCCATTCCAGCCATCGCCCCTGTATCATCGCTGCGCACGCTGTGCACGGCCACGCGGCGCATTTTAGCTGCGTGGGTTCGTTTTTTTGACAATCCCGTATTCGTGCGTAGCGTGTGCATGGGTTGCAGTGGACGTTATCTCATATATATTCTAGGAAAGTGTTGACGCTTGGTTGTGGTGGGAAATAAGCAATATCGAAAAAGTGACAGAAATACCGCAAAAATGGGAAAAAAAGGAATTTATTTAGAAAACATGAATCGTCACTATTTGTACCTGACATGTTTGATGGATGATCAAGTCAGATAAAATAAAATGAATTGTCTGCCAGTTTCTTTTTCGCGGGAATGTTAGAATTTTTCTTATCTTTGAAACTCAGTTCATAAATATAGAACCAAAATGTTGCGTTTGTTTTAATATTTATCTGATAGTCATTCATTATTAGCAGCTTAATTAGGTAGAAAACTTAAAATGTATAGTTTTTTTTACGGTTTGCCTCCCTGATTAATTTAGCTATTCTCCATAAGACTAAACCGACTTTTTTTTTTTTTTTTTAAACTGACTTTTTTTCTACTTTTTTAGTTATCACAAAAATTCTCAGCAAATTCTCAATTTCTACTATGCACATTCATTGCAAAGAAAAAGTATATTTTAATGAGTTAATCCTATTAACTTTAGTTGGTTAGCGATTTGATGTCTTATAATGATAAAAAAACATATATGGTTGGCGATCCACCTTAAGCTAATGCTGAATTCAGTAGGTAAATTATTTGAGTATTTTTATCCCTTTTCTGAAGTCTTAACGAAGTGATGTTTTGTTACTGTTCGGGGCTTAAGTGCCTCCATATAAACAACATTTGATGTCGCTCTTTTATATATTACTAGCCCCGCGGCTTCGCTCGCGTGGAAATACGCGCAATATTACCATGTTTTCTCACCGTTTAAACTTCCCTGGACTACGACACAAATATTTAAAAACCAAAATCGGCCCAGCCGTTCTCGAGTTTTAGCGAGACTAACGAACAGCAATTGATTTTTGCACATAAAGATTACATGACTTTGAAAAAAGGCGGAGGTTCTATGTTGGACTGTATGTTTTTGTGGTATTTTAAGGTTAATTGGTACTTACTTTCCATTTTCACCCTATTAAGATTTACACCGATATTTTCAAAAAAGTCCTTTTATTAATTAGGACATCGTTTCGTACCCCGCGAGAGTTGGGAATTTACTAAAGCTTTGTTGAAGTATTCGGCTATGTTGTTAGTAGGATTTAACCGCTGTTTATATAGTAACGAAAAACAATCGGCTATTGTGGCAGCGATAAGAAAAAGGTTTATTTTTGGCCACAAACTCGAATACCACAAGTCGGTAATTTGCTCCGGAAGTTGCCAGCTATTGTGTAGTCAGGTGTTGCTATTACATGGCATTTTATTGCGTAAACCTCTTATGCAACCAAACTACTTGCAGTTTTGTATCCATTTTACTTAGCCGTCGTACACTAGAGAGCATACACGCGTCGCACATAGGTCGTACACGCGTCGCACATAGTCGCACACTTTCAGGTTAGGGCGTGTTCCCACTGTGTCGAGTCGAGACGACAGAAAGTCGTGCAGTTTAAAGAACTTAACCATCGGGAATAACATGGAATTTTATGGGAACACCTCACTCAGTATATACGAGTATCTATACAATAGCTTAATCATTCAAACAAAACACTTATACAGAAAAATCCACGATCATACATAAAAAAACGTACATACCTACAGCGGAACATAGAACCTCCTCCTCTTTTCAAAGTCGGGAGTAAAGGTAGCGTAATTATTCAACAGCGTCAATCTACATGAACTGCAAGGCCACGCTATTAGGCACATAACGTAACGCTCGTTATAAGCGTTATTGCGCGCATTTCAGCGTGAATTAGGGGAGGCTTCAGCCCAGCGGTGGACTAATTTAGGCTGATAATGAGGTGGCGAAGTCTCTGTCTGGTTGTTACAGTGGCGTTCATCGTTAACTGACAGGAGGGCCTGGCAAGTTTCAAGTTTACGAGACATGATTATTAAAATTGTTGTTTGTATAAAAAGCAGCCTGCACTTTTAAACTTACAGTAATAATATACCTATTAGTTTTAAAATAGTTCTGTAATAATATTAAATTGAGCTCATATTATACAGGGAGTCAGCTAAGAATGAGAGTCTCTGTACCTTTAGCAAGACACACTCATACTTCACCGATATTGTTCAGTCCTTTAAGCCTTTGACAGTCGGAATAGCCAGAAGCGACGACCTAAAGGGACTCTGACTTCAATGAAAAGGGATTTAGAGCAATACCACCAATTTCTCTTTTATGATTGTACCCGCAGGCTGTTTTTGTTTGACAAACCTCTCATTATCCCTGAGTGCTTTATAGTAAGTTTTTAAAAGACTTTAAGAAAAGGAGTAAGTGCTCTTTGGTGGGCGTTACAGAATATACAGGGTTTTATTTTCTCATTAATGAACTGTATACCATGCAGCAAGACTACCACGCTATTTAGCACATAACGTAACGACGTTATCAGCGTTATTGCGTGCATTTTAGCGTAAATAACGCCTTTTCACGCGTTATTCATGCTAACATTGCGTGAAAAGGCGTAATTCGTAGGTAGTAAAAATCAAGACAAAACACAATCTATAGCATACGTATGTTGGTACATCTGTGTCTTTTCTTAAGGACTTGAAACCACTGCCTACAAAGATAGATAGAATAGAATAGATAGAATATACTTTATTGCACAAAAAGTTGTACATAGACGAGCATAATGCTAGATAGCATTCTCTACCTGCTAACCTTTGGGTAGTGTGGACAACAGTTTGGTAGGTAGTGCCATATAATAGAGATAATAAAATATAAGATATATATAAAGATAGTGAGAAGAGAAGTAGATAAAATATAAAGATAGTGGTTTGTAGACTTGAAAATATGTACAGTGCGTTAACAAGTCTTTATTTACTAAAAAATAACAGCCAAATAACTGAAACAAATTAGAACTAGGACTTACAGTTGAAAAACTTGAGCTTATTGAAAACAATCTAGTGGTAGCTCGACTAATATCCAATCGAAAGCGTCCCCTAGATGCTGTCTGAATTCCTAAGCTGTATGGCAATGCTGATGCGCTGCGCAAGATACTCTATACATCATCAGCTCCCGTCGCTTGTACCAAACGCTTAGATATATTTTTGAACACTTGAAGAGGCCTGGTACCCCACGGACCGGTGTGAATTCTTATTTAGTTTCAATCATCATCTTTAAGTAACTCTTGCACGATAAATAGTCCTACTTTTCTGATCCAACACCAAATATTACAAGTCCTAGGAGTCATTTCAGTGGTTGTTTTGGTCTTAGGAGTCGTAGTGTTTATAGATTTAGTAGTTAAATGAGTCACTTTATTTGTCCCTTTTGTTGTTATTTGCATGTGCATATCGTAATAATAATCGTAGCTAGGTATATAACATGCTGCGCCGCTCGCGTTTTCGATAGAACAGCGTAGAATCCAAATCAAAAACACGATTTTCATTGTCATAAGTTTCATTGCCCCTTATGTATTTTTTTGCTGTATCTATTTGTATCCGACCATGGAACGATCTTAGTTTCACATAAGAATGTTCTCTTTTGAAAACATCCCAACTTTAAATCCCATCATAATCTTGAGCAGAACATCATAATTCCAGGGATTCTCACCTGAAAAATACAAACAGTTATTCTCAAGTGAATACAATCCCATAAAAATAAAAAGGCGTTGTTGCGCTTAAGGCATATTTTTTTGGGATTGTGTGACAGGGATTGTGTGTGTAACAAAATGATTAAATTATTAGTATGAAATTTTACTTGACTATGTGCATATTTTGTAAGCAATAATAAAGCTTTTGTAATCAGAAATCTTTAATATTTTTATGATAAGCTATTCCAAAAACACGAATTATAAAGGCTACAAAAGCAACATCACAGAATGGGTATTTTTACTAGTCTTTTTGTTCGGACCTTTACTATTTATTATACCTATATATTTTATTTTTTTATATATACACGCTGCGTCCCAAATACGTAGTTCAAAAGACGCTGTAGTAATATTTAGCTTTTTCACGTAAGATGCCATTCGAATGTATAAAAATTGTTAAACACATTTCTAAAACAAAATGTACTCACAATGTGCTTTAATAAAAATATTTCTTGTTCACGTTCCGAGGAGCCCTCACTGTTTTTATTGAATGAAATGTAAATTAACTGTCCGCCCACGTCGGACGAACTGCGTTATTCATAAAATAGATTTTGCAGAGTTCTAAAGTTGAATAGCTATCTAATTTTTATTCTAGATGCAGGAAACTGCGGACAAGTTCTTTAAAGAATACAAACAAGGGCTTCTTGCTATTAACAAGTACTTTTAACTTTCCTTCTAGTTTATTCAGTCATACCTTTGCTATAAAATGAAAGAAGAAGATATTGAAGGCTATAAAAGATGTAGGAGAATTAGGGTTTTGGACAGCTGTCAGAGATTCGGCCCATTTCGGTAAATTACGTCACTTTGTCATTGAATGCGTACATATATTATTTGAAAATGATGTACGGAACAAATGACGATGTGATGTAATTATTATCTATTCTATCATACCAGAACAATCCCCGTGCTTGCCAACCTGCATACAGAGTGTGTATTCGGTCATTTTCGATTTTTGACAACTATTTTAGAACATTGGCCATTCAATCTGGCAAAAATCCGTTTCGATTGCCCAGAACAACGCATATAAGCCTAGGGTTATTTTGTGTTTTAAGTTATTGTGTGGTGTTAAGGTAAATAAAATGTATTTCCTTTCACAAAAGAGACATAAGTAAAGAAAATAATCACAAAAGGGTCAGCCACTTAGATAATGTCTCTTCCTGGTTACAAATAAATAAATATTCTTATTTATAAAGTTAGTAAGAAGTAGTTATTAGTTTTAAGTACTCTGTTAACCGGTACAAAACATTTTTGGAAATAAATACTTTTTTTGTTATAAAAAAACCCACCCTATTTTGATCCACAGCTCAAGCAGTGTTCATTACCGTGAAGTAAAGGCCATCTGAGTCAACTTTAATCTAGGTTAAAAGTTTATTCATAACAATGCGAGTCATTGCAATTATTTTTGTTTGCAAGACTGAAAATTCAATCTGTACGTTGGATTCCCTTAGATATTACTTATCACAGTCATCACTGAGTTCTTGGTTTATTTTTAAAAATCCTATTCCAATTTTCAATAAAGGTCTTTCGCAAGACTTGTCAACGTTTTGCTTTTATATTTTGCGATTGAATCTGATGTTTTTTAGTGTACAAGGTTCATAATATTGAAGGTTATTTTGTTTTGTTATTTTTAGATAGATATCACTGCGACCGGAAACAATAATGATTGGGTCATAATAAATTATAATAGCCTTAATAGTTATCATTACAAATGTCTATCAAGGTTAGTATGACCTCTGTGGTGCGGTAGGCGAAGGCCTGCCTGCGATGCAGGAGGTTGTGGTTTCAATTCCCAACTCTGGACAAATGGGTGTACGATTTGCAGATATTTGTTCAGTCGTTTAGTATCATAAAAAATATCTATCTACATATATTGTATTATGTATATCAGTTATCTAGTATCCATAACAAAGGCTCTGCTTAGCTTTGGGCTAGATAATTCTGTGTGAATTGTCCAGCATTATTTAATAGAAAGTGGATGCTGTATTATTTACTGTTAGAATACATCTACTGTACTTAGTTTTCTTGTCTACACTTAAATTAAAAACTAAACTAAAATGCAGGTCTCGTCTTTGAAACAATTTAGTGTTCTTTAACTAATTAGCCAGCGAAGTATTGTTCTCCTCATACAAATTAGTTACTTAAGTTAAATGAAATTTAATGTTCAAAGTGTTTTACGTTAACCTTTTGCGCATTTTTTCTCTATTTTGTAACATGGTACAAAAAAAAGTCGTTTCCCGCTGTCTGTATGTCCCTATCTATGCTTAGATCTTTAAAACTACGCAACGGATTTTGATGCCGTTTTTTTTATAACATAGAGTGATTCAAGAGAAAAGTTTATAAACCACATAGATTTCCACGCGGGCGAAGCCACAGGGCGCAGCTAGTATAATCATGAGTAGAAGATTTTTGTTGCACTAACCTTTTTTATTTTTTTATTAATAATGTATATTGTTCTTCTCTTCATCCATACCGCAATGCTTGAAAACTGGAAAGAGCTATGCTCGGAGTTTCTCTGAAGGATAGGATTCGCAACGAACCAAAGGTATCGACATAGCTCTGAGAATTAGCAAGCTGAAGTGGCAGAGGGCCGGCCATATCTTGCGAAGAACCGGCGGCCGCTGGGGCAAACGTGTTCTTGAGTGGAGACCACGACTCGGTTAAACTAGTGTAGGACGCCATCCGACCAGGTGGGATGACGACCTGCGAAAGACTGCAGGTAGATGCTGGATGCGTCAAGCTGAAGACAGGGCGCTATAGCGCTCATTGGGGGAGGCCTATGTCCAGCAGTGGACTGATATAGGCTGATGATGATGATGATGATGTATATTGCTAGGAACATAATACCACAACTACAATATTTCGAAAGATCTGTATGATCTGTTTATGTGTAAGAAATTATTTCTTAGGTTAAGAATAGATAATATTGTAACTGTTAATATAAAAACAAAATAAATGAATACGCTTTTAACCGACATCGAAAAAAAGGATCCTATGTTCCATTCTATGGAACAATTTTAATGATTTTGTTGGTTGTGTATATCCCTTCTTAACCTATAGATAATATTATAACTGTTAAGCTAAAAACAAAATAAATGAATACGCTTTTAACCGACATCGAAAAAAAGGAGGTCCTATGTTCCATTCTATGGACCAATTTTAATGATTTTGTTGGTTGTGTATATCCCGGGGTGGTCCCATAGCTTTTTTATCCAAAAGCTGCCAGTTTTTCAATTCACTTCCTCAATAGTTTATTCGTTCAATAACTACTTGAACTTTCGATAACCTTTACGATATAATTATATATATTTTTAACACATTTCGTATGCCTGTTCGGTATGTCACGTCACCTGTACGGGCTCTAACGGAAGACCAGCGCTGGCTAAGTCTCTTACGGAGCTTAGCCAGAATTATGCTGAGTTAGATCCTTTTTGTAACAACTCTCTACATCTGTAACAAAAGCCACCTATTCTATAAGTGTGTCTTTTGTTAATTTTGACGACCGATGTGGCGCGGTGGGCGAAGGTCCGCCTGCGACGCAGAAGGTTGCGGGTTCGATTCCCGCCTCGGAACAATTGTGTGTACGATCTGCAGATATTTGTTCCGGGTGTTCTGGTCGTTTTCTATGTATAATAAAAATATCTATCTATGTAATATATTGTATTATGTATATCAGTTATCTAGTACCCATAACACAAGCTCTGCTTACCATGGGGCTAGATAATGCTGTGTGAATTGTCCAGCATTATTTATTTATTATTTATTTAAGTTGTCATGAATACATATGTCATAGAATAGTAGTCGTCGGTAGTTGTCAAGTAGTAGTCAACCAGTCATCAAGAAGTGAAACCAGCAAATCGGCGCCAAGAGCCTTTCAAGAATAAGCGCCTAGTAATACAGTCCACCAGTCTTTTGATCAAGGAACGTGGAGGAGAACCCTGCCGTAGGAACGACACAGTAGGAGCTAGGACCCCCACAATTGTTGTCTTTCTAGTATATTCTATAACAACTTAGCGCATGGGCTTTGTCGGCGCAAACAAACAGGGATGTTTGCTTTACTCAGCCCCAATAAGCCGTTATAAAGGTTATAATTACACAGCATCAGTTATTGTAATGTATATGGTAAATACCACAAATTCCCGCAAAGGGCCCTGAGCCTTTGAACTTCGGTTGCGGCACGTGCGTATGCCCTAATGCTGTATGGGATTAATTTCTATTTTACTGTGAGTATTACATTTTTTCCGGGTGAATTATGTCTACAAACAATGTAGACATAATTCACGTAGGCTGCCATTCCAGTGGATCAACAATAATATGAGAGCAGGCGAATATACATCTATGGTTGCTCCTATTTCTGCTAAGGCGCAGTGTGGGGGATTTTTATCGTCATCATCAGATGATGATGACGATGGAAGGGCTTGGGACGAGTTTTGCTCCAACTCAAAAACTAACAATCTAATAAGGTATAGATTTCTTGTTCTTTACTATACCTCAAAATTATTTTTTAGATTGATTTTTAATTAGATTGAAGCGAAAATAATCAAAGTGATTTTTTTTCCTAGTTTTACTTATGTTATTTGAAATTTGTGATGTGTTCAACAGTCCTGTAAGGACTATAGAAAAAATAAATATAGGAAATATATCATTTTGATGCAAGCATCAAAAGGAAGTTTGCGCACACATGTGCACTTCATGTCCTGCGCACACAACTAGTATCCGTCTAGACTGGCCGCCGCCGCGCCGTGGCCAAAAATTCGCCTACGCGGACATTATACGTGTAGGATGTTGTAACGACCACCAGAGCAGTGCGGCCTAGTATGCTGCAACCTTTAGGCACCTGCCTACTCTACCACGCAGTCTTCTAAAGATACCTCACTATTATAGCAAATTAACAGAGTTATCAAACGCTCCTTTGCACCCGTATTAGGTATTCAAATTACATGCTTCACAGATTTTCACTTTATATGATAATCTTACTTATGTTTCGTATGCAAGAAAATACTTTGAATTTTTTATCAGACTAGACGCGCGTAGTATGAATATTAAAAAAAATATTGAGCGTAATGAAAATGCCTACGCATTGTCAAATATTATTGTAATATAATTGTACTGGATATCGTTCATATGTATATTTAAGATACATATTATGTACGAGAATAAGAAAAAAAATATTTATTTGGCCAAAAAAAAAACAGGCTACACAATTAAAGCAATAAACACACATAAAAAAACACAGTACACAGTATAAAAAAACAATAATACATTTATTTAAATATCGAAACATGAATTAAATAGAAACGATTTACAAACTGAACAGAAAAATTCCAAATCTCAAATATAATCTAATTTTCAAACATCACTGATTCAGTTCATTGACTCAATTTTCTATCCACATCGAAAAATATGACCGGCCAAACGGGCCTAGAGATGTATCCTTAATGGTGGTTCGTAGCAGAAAAGAGGTCTGCTACGGTTGAGCGTGCCTTTCGATATCTGAGGGCTTTATTTCGTTTCGTATGATAATAGTAAGGTTTAAATAAATAATCACTCTAATATTATAAATGCGAAGGTTTGGATGTTTGTTACCTCTTCACGCCGAAACTACTGAATGGTTCGGGCTTTTGCATGCTACATGCATGCAAAAGCCCGAACCATTGTTGCCTAGTATGGAATAAAAAAAGATGCTAGAGATAAAAAGTATTTTTATCTCGTAAATCTGTTCCTATGGGATTGAAATAACCTTAAAATATGAATAAATGTTTTGTCTAATGTTTCTTCTGAAGCCGCTGGCAGAAACTAGTGATAAATGCGAAAGTTGGGATGTTTAGATGGATGGATGGATGCTTGTTACTTCTTCACGCCAAAACTACTGAACGTCCAACACGTTTAGTCATTTTGGCGTGAATTAGCAGTAATTTTGCATAGATGTCTAGACCTCAGAAAAGGATAGATCCATAGATTCTTAATATTAAACTGAATAACGTTAGAACGTTTCCATAGAAACAATGCGTGCAAAGCTGTGGGCAGAAACTAGTTGAAATAAATTGAGTTCCAAACAATCCAGAATTCCTAGAATAGCCCAAAAGCTACAGTTCAAACTTTATAGTTAACGGAATGCCAAAGTAACTTCATGAGTTCGTCTGAATACTTAAAATTTCTACGAATCAAGTTTTGGATTGGATTCAATAAAAAATCAAGGGGATTTTAATTGATTTCAAAAAGACGGTTTTATTTCTGTGGGACGATTATATCCTCTTCTTAAATTCATATAATTATTTCCATCCAAAGGTTGCCTGGAAGAGATCGCTTCTAAGCGATAAAGCCGCCCATTGTACCTGTCGCATGTAATGTATTTTTGTAATGATTAATTTGATTATGGTGTACAATAAAGAATTTTTGTATTGTATTGTATTGTATATCCAAATGATTGTTATCTTGCTTTTGTATAGATAATAAATAAATAATGCTGGACAATCCACACAACTATGTATATCTAGCCCCAAGCTAAGCCGAGCTGTCGTTATGGGTAACTATACATAACACAATACAAGTACATTACATAGATAGATATTTTTTATTATACATAGGAAACGACCAGAACACCCGAAACAAATATCTGTAGATCATACACATATTTGACCCGAGGCAGGATCGAACCCGCGACTTTATGCGTCGCAGGCGGACCTTCGCCCACCGCGCCACAGAGGTCGTCGAGTTATGTATATACATTACATAGAAATGTTGACACATAAAATAATATAGTCTCGATTCTACTATTTCACGAGCAAAATATGTAATTATTTAGGAATGTGGAAAATGGAATGAAGATTTTTTCGAAAATAACCTAATGAGTTATTTCCGAAACAATCAATTTATTAGGTATTTCTTATTAAATATTGTTTATATATTTTGGACATCGTTTAAAAGCATAGCAGTTGTTCTGAAGCTTTGGTCTCTTGATTGAGACGGACGCAATACGCTGCGGTATGCGACACAACGTCGACCGTCTCGGCCGAAAAGCGTTCATATGATTTTCACACTGCAACTTGATAACGAGTCGACGACCGACGACGCCGCGCCGCGCTGTGCGTAGTAGGTATCCGCTCCCCACTTCACCGCGCTTGCCCCTCACCGCTGACGAATATTTCGGCGAAACAAAAAACTACTCTAGACGTTTTTCGTACGATGTGTCCGCCACCGCATACTGCAGCGTACTGCGTTGTGATCAAGAGACCAAGGCTTAATGAAGCTATTGAAGTTGATACATTTTTTTTTTGTAATTTTGTGTTTTCTAACCTTTGTTGTCTGGAATAAAGAATTTGAATTGAATTGAATTAATGCATTTACGTTTTGATAAGAAACTGCCTTGTTGTGCCGCTGTCTCGAGAAAATAATATTTCACGTTCCGTAAATTGCAAATTCCATTTGAAGTTGATCGTCGTGATTGGAATTCCATACTCCAAAGTCGATAATTTGATGCCACAGAGTGTTGGAAAAGTTTTCGGCGGCATATTTTATGAAATACTAAGCCTAAATTATTTGTACACCTTAAGCTTGTCGCACACCCGAGAAGCAGCGCTGCGGCACAGCACAAAAATGAGCTTTCAAACAATGGGCTCTAACTAACATTTAGATGTATTTTATATTGACGTCATCAGATGATAGAAGACTCGCGGACCACTCGTTGAAGCTTATAAGAAGCCATTTTGTCACGGTAAAATTTGTTTAAGTTCATTTACGAGTAGGTACGAGTTTTTAAGTCCATATTTTTGAATGCACTTTTTGTATCTATATATGGAAATCGGTCCAGCCGTTCTCGAGTTATAAGTATTCGAAAAAACCCGATTTAGCCGTTCTCGAGTTATAAGTATTCGAAAAAACCCGATTTAGCCGTTCTCGAGTTATAAGTATTCGAACAAACCCGATTTAGCCGTTCTCGAGTTATAAGTATTCGAACAAACCCGATTTAGCCGTTCTCGAGTTATAAGTATTCGAAAAAACCCGATTTAGCCGTTCTCGAGTTATAACTATTCGAACAAACCCGATTTAGCCGTTCTCGAGTTATAAGTATTCGAACAAACCCGATTTAGCCGTTCTCGAGTTATAAGTATTCGAAAAAACCCAATTTAGCCGTTTTCGAGTTATAAGTATTCGAACAAACCCGTTTTTGTTTTATATCTGGTGGGAATTTTTCAAACTGAGGTTCTTCCCAAGAAAAACGGAATAAATTCTAACCACTCCTTCGCACACCGAAATAAATAAATACGCGTAGCTACCGAATTGAGGTTTCATGATATTAATAAATTATTCATGGCGCGTCTCGAAGGTACAATTATAGGGGAGATCGAATGATGGCGCTCGAATTAAGTTAGAGGTATGATTCTATTAATGCGATCATTGTGGTGGCTGCTTTGCTTTGTTAGACATCATCATCATCAACAAAAGCATGATACTAAGAGGCTGCTAATACCTAAGCAACCATGCAAAAGTACTTTCAGACTGCTTGCATACTTGGATAAGAAATAATTGTTTGCAGTCTTTTGTGAACATAATTATTAAATCAGAGCGAAAATAATTTGCCAAAATCTCATTTGTTCATAAAATATATCTCAATACTTAGGTATATTGCAAACATGTTGTACTTAAAGATAACTGAAATCGAATACAATAAATCCTCGGCAAAAAGCAACTTAGGCCTCGTTCTATACTTGTTACGTAAGTTACGTCGCGTCGCGTCGAATCAAAATAATAAATGAGCCTGATCAATCATTCGAATGTCTCGGTGTCTTCTCGAGAGATCTGAGAACCGAATAGTCTAGCCAAAAGATAAATTACCGCAATATTTTGTACAACATCCCCCATTTAATTTGTTCTTGTAATTTGCTCTCTGTTAGAAAGTGACATATGTCTAAATAAACCTGCGGGCGGAAGCTCTTCCAAATTTATTGTATGTTGTGAATATAATTGAGAAATAGGTTTATTATGTTTCTCATTCTCATGATGGCTACACAGCCGCAGTGGGGCATAGGGATAAAATGTTTGTACACTGCACATATTTGTTCCAGGTCGCTCGTTATCGGTTCTTCGTGAGATATGGCCGGCCCACCGCCACTTCAGCTTGCTAATTCTTTGAGCTATGTCGATAAATTTGGTTCTCTGTCGGATGTATTCGTTACGAATCCTATCCTTAAAGAAACTCCGAGCATAGCTATTTCCAGCACGCTGAGCGATTTCCTAGGACGACCGATGTAGCGCAGTGGGCGAAGGTCCGGCTGCGACGCAGGAGGTTGCGGGTTCGATTCCCGCCTCGAAACAATTGTGTGTACAATCTGCAGATATTTGTTCCGGGTGTTCTGGTCATTTTCTATGTATAATAAAAAATATCTATCTATGTAATATATTGTATTATGTATCTAATCAGTTATCTAGTACCCATAACACAAGCTATTAGCTTGGGGCAAGATAATGCTGTGTAAATTGTCCAGCATTATTTATTTTCAAGTGGTGGACCAGCCCATACTGTAGTCTAGGCAGTGTTAGACATAATATTGTTGGCGGAAACAAGTTGATTGATATCTTAAAACCAACAAAACCATTTTTCCTGATAAGAAATGAGTTCATTTATCAACCCATCAACAGTTTATCGCGCTCTTACAAACCTTATGACGTCATAATATGAAATTAGTTAATATCGAACACATGCTCTAGTAGTAAATGCACTTTATGCTGCCGAGTGATGCCAATAAGGTTTAGGATCCTCCCTCCTCTCACCTCAAATAAACGTAACTTCTAGCAAAGCACATGATGTACCTTTACTACTGTGCGTCGGAGAACAAAAAAAGACTTAAGTCGTACACTTTTTACTCCAATCGGCATCTAAAGAATAGAATAGAATAAACGCCGAAGACTTAGGCTACTTAGATTTAAAGAACTTTATTTTCTCATAAAAACATTACAGTTCACTTAAAATGAGATAAACTTAAACAGTAATATGTGTACTAAATATAAGTTAAGTATGTATAACTCCTGGGCTCTGAGGCTTAACCTAGATTAGTTATCATAACTAATTATATTATATGTATATTAGTGGTAATTTATAATTATGTACATAAGTAGTTAGATTATTCTATTGAGTAGACATGTGCTTTCAACATATTTTTATACATATTAATGCTATCACATTCATACTTGCGATCCCGAAAGCAAGAACTAACCTCCTGAGCAAGTCCCCGTTCACGCGGGCCCTTCGTCCTATTAATACTTCATGTGCAGAGGAATTTGACATATTCTATATGTCCTTGCCAAAATTCAACGATGCGGTTTTAAAAATTTTATATTGGATAGGACACATAGAAATATGTAAATAGGTTAATTTTAAGTTTAATATTAACTGGTAGTTAGTAGCGTGTTGGCGCATCTTATGAATGTTTGTTTTTAGTTAGTGTATTTTATGTTTACGTTTTTTTTTATTTCTTTGTCGATTTGGTGTCCAACTGTAAAGGCATTGTAAATATTTTATCAATAAATAAATAAAAGTTTATTTGTAACTCAATACACAAAAACATAAAATAAACATAATTAAAAAATAAAGGACAAAACAGATTTTTAATTGAGTCAACGGACTCTATCTCAGCTCAGAGTTAATTGTAAGCATGTTACAACCAACGCTGGTTAGACTGCCCCGAATTTTAATAAAAAGGCCAGTTAGCAGTGAATGGTTCATTGATTTATAAAATACTACAAAAAATATTCTACTAAATAAAAAACGAACAAAAAACTTTGCCAGTCCATTCCTTTATTTACGAAACTTACCAGTCTTACCACACTACAGTGGGTTTGAAAGTAGATATTTTATTCAGGTGTTTGTTGTTTCTACATATATCGGTAAATCCTTTTTAGGATCGCTGTTCGAAAACACTTACTTATTCAGTGTCTAATGTTGTTTCATGATGATTTATAGTTTGTTTTATTTGAGACAAGGATCTGCCACTCACGCGTGTTTTGGAATCAAAAATTGAACGAACGAATTGAATGAATGACTTGAATGAACTAATTGAATGAATGAACTTTATTTGTTATAAGAATTACACAGATTATAATAAACTTAAACTAAGAGGAACTATGTAAGTGTTTAAGTCAAGTAACAAAATGGCTCTGCCTCAGCATGAGTTGGATGACTAGCAAGTTAGCAACCAGCGCTGGTTTTCCGTCAAAGCAGCTTGTTGGCTTTACGGACTGACTACTCACTACCGCTATAAAAACAACTGTACTTGAATCAGAGTATGCCTATAAGTAATTCTATTTTCGTTATGTCTCGATGCTCTTACTTAGCGTTTTACAATTTGCAGTAGGAGCATCAAGTCATGGGTATCCCGGTGCTCCTGTCAGTATTTCATCATCATCATCATCAGCCTATAGCAGTCCACAGCTGGACATAGGCCTCCCCCAATAAGCGCCTATTAATATCATTATATTCCTAGGAGTAGGTATTAAGGAGAAGCAAGAGGAAGAAACGGATTTAAAACATAAGATTGGATTTAATATCACCAAATACTTCACATTAACGCATTCACTGCTAAACCTTCGCAAGCTTTGAACATGTTAATGCTAGCAGTCACTGAAGTTTTTGATGAAATCTGCTCTGAGTGCATCATCATGATGTATCGTTCCTTTTAGCTGTCATCAGCATGTAACCCCACAGGTAATCAATCAACGTCCTAATGGAGTTCGCGGAACTTTGGCTTTTAGGGGCCCGCAGTTAGTTTAGATAAACCTCAAAAATATTGGTGAAATAACGACAAAATTTACCTATAGTTTTAGGGAATTTTGACAGTTTTCAATGACAGAGAGCTTTTACTCGCGATGGGCCTTTATATTGAATTTTTTGAAAACTGTCAATGTTACTTTCTTAGTTATTTTATTTATTTAATAAATTTTCTAGTGGGGTAATTCTGCAACACCCTGGGTCCCGGAAGGAAGCCGCGAGCGAGGTCGGCCAAGAAAGCGCTGGCGAGACGACCTTTACGCCTCCCTCGGAGATTGGTGGGAGATCGCGCTTGACCGCACTGAGTGGAAAGATTTGCGGGAGGCCTTTGCCCAGCAGTGGGACGAATCAGGTAAAATAAAAAAATAAAAAAAACTTACATTTAATGTATATCATTTAGAAAATAGATGAAAGTATTATACATACCTGTCTCTAGTACTTTTTTACCAGATGTGCACCGACGCCAGCTAATTACGTCATCTACACGCTGTTGCCATAATCAGAAAGAGCGTGTTAATTATTTAGTCTTGTTATATTTTATGTATGCTAATTTTAAGGTGTATATTACTATGGACTATAGAATAAGTTAAATAAGATCTCTTACTTTTCTATCACAATGAGCGCCATAGCGCCCTGTCTTCAGCTAGACGCATCCAGCATCTACCTGCAGTCTTTCGCAGGTCGTCATCCCACCTGGTCGGAGGGCGTCCTACAATACGTTTACCGAGTCGTGGTCTCCACTCAAGAACACGTTTGCCCCAGCGGCCGTCGGTTCTTCGCGAGATATGGCCGGCCCACCTCCACTTCAGCTTGCTAATTCTCAGAGCTATATCGATAACTTTGGTTCTCTGTCGGATGTATTCGTTGCGAATCCTATCCTTCAGAGAAACTCCGAGCATAACTCTCCATAGCTCGCTGAGCGCTTTTCTATGGTCGGAAACAATTTTTTTTTTCTATAGTTTTAAAGTTTGGTGACCACAACGTCCAGTCGACAATCAATATACGCCATTCTGTCTCTAGCGAGATTGAACTCGCACTTAAGCTCTGTTCATATTATTATAATATTATTCATACTTACTGTGCTCTTATGCTAAGGATTTTTATCTATACTACACTCGAGAGCATAAAAATCGTACACACCCTACATTTTTATTTCGAACCTATTTTTGTTTAATTAAAGTTTAATTTTGAATGCAATATTGTGACAAATTATTATAAATGAATTTATTTTAATTTTTTAAGAAGGCATGTCTGTCTGCTTTTTTTTGCACAATGCCCTATGGTGTTTCCTTTGTCATAAGTTAGTATGTGTAATAATAAAAATTTAATTTATCTTTTAAAATACATAGTATTTAACGACATCAAGTGTAACATTGTGTACCTACGGTGGAAATAAATAAACTGATAAACTGACAAACTGTTAGCTTCCTACAGTCCCATAATATCTAGCCTTAACCTTCGAAACCTTTACAGTAGCAACATAACAATAGAATGACCCTAATTAGCTCGTTTTATGTAAATCTGTTTGTGGGATTTCGAGCAGGTATAAAAGGGTGTATTACAACATTTTTCAAGGTTTGCTACGCTCGAGGATTAAATTATTGTAGTTCTTGGCAGAGGCCAGAGCTTAGAAATCACCTTACGTATCACCGCAAAAAAAAACATAAATAATCTAACACAACACAACATTTTCACGGTCATATTTATTACTTCTGGCTATCGAGAGCTTGACCCGGTTAGGCCCCTTTGCCCACCGCGTTAAAATACCAACAATTTTCGCCAATAGTATTTCAAACATCTGAAAATGATGAAAGAAATCGCTCTTAGCGATAAGGCCGCCCATTGTGTATCTGTATCTTTATTTGTTTGTTCTTTAGTGTTTTTTCTGTGTTTGATGTGCAATAAAGCGTATTTGTTTTGTATTGTATGATGATATAGCAAAACTAAAACAAAAACTGTCCGAAGTGCCTGGAGTTTATCTATATATGTATATAAAAGAAAGTCGTGTTTGTTACAACACTTATAACTCGAGAACGGCTGGACCGATTTAGCTGAAAATTGGTGGAGAGGTAGCTTAGAACCAGGAGTCTAACATAGGATACTTTTTATCATTTAAACAATTTGACACATAGATTTCCACGGGGGCGAAGCCGCGGGGAGCAGCTAGTTATTATATATATATTATTGTAATCAGTAATCAGTAATATTTATTCACTTAAGACATGGTACATAATACATTGGTGGAATAATACAGTAGAGCTGCATATCTGCAGCCCGAATACAGGCACGTGAATATAAAAATCAATAAAATTAAATTAAATGTCAGTCAATCAAATTAAATTAAGTGCCTACGGCCGATGGGGCAAACGTGTTCTTGAGTGGAGACCACGACTCGGTAAACGTAGTGTAGGACGCCCTCCAACCAGGTGGGATGACGACCTGCGAAAGACTGCAGGTAGATGCTGGATGCGGCAAGCTGAAGACAGGGCGCTATGGCGCTCATTGGGGGAGGCCTATGTCCAGCAGTGGACTGCTATAGGCTGATGATGATGATGATGATGAAATGTCAGTAATAAAATAAAATAAACGCAAATTAATTGAAATATTGGAGGGTTTTATCTCGTCTATTGGAAGCCTTCAGAAGTAATTTATTGGTTTTGTGCAGTCCGGGCTACGCTGCAGAAAATGAATAACATTTTAAAGTGAATCTGGATGAGGCATGAGGCTGAATAGCTCGGGGAAATGGGGAAATCAATTTAGATTTCAGTATATTCTACTTGCGTGCCAAGAATAGACTATTGTATATCAACGAAGTGAACTTACATAAACGTTGGAACACTTGTGAGCTGTAATATGTCCCACATGGCCTGTCGGCCGCTATGGCCGAAATTCCGCTAGCAGGATAATAATTTACGAATGATAATTTACAATAATTAACGATTTGGAGATTGTGATTTGGATTTGGAGTTATCTGTAATCTTATGCTCTGTACATAAATAATTTGAATTTGAATAATTTACTGTATTTTTTTCTGGATATCTGGACTTTTTGTCAATAAACCTCCTTTGCATCTATTCAATCCGGCAAGGGAAATCTGGGCAAAAAGAAATAAGCACTGACCGACATTATATGTGACGCAGTATAAAGACTCTGATGCCATAACTACCTTCATAAGTACGACACATCTTAGGGACAATTCACACGTACCACAACCACACCACATCGCAACGTCAAAATGTAGTCAAGCAGTGGCACGTGTGAATAGTGTCGCTGCAGCTTTTAGTAGTTGCGTTGTGTTGTCCGACAATGTCCTCTCCTCCGTAGACCGAGACACGTTCTTGGTGACCCCGTTGACCCACTCACTGACGCTAACCCGGAAGTGACGGCAACAACTCAGCTTCCGCACACTACACACCCGACCAATAACCGACCCCGCCGGATGAGGGGTCGCAGAATTCGCCGTTTCCGCCCTCAGGTGCACTCGTGCACCTAAGGCGTTACCTCCCTACCCTCTTGTAGCATCTGGCAACAGCCCAAGCCGAGGCTCTCACCTAAGTGGTGGCCCTTGTGCGTGTTGCCCCAACCTAATTATTACCGGCGAGGCGCCCTCTGCGCCCGCCAAAAGTCCGGTAACGCTGTCATGGCCATCTGAGGTCAACAGCATAATAGTCCATTCGAAAAAAAATAAAAAAATCCGACAATGTCAATGTGGGTGCGTTGTCGCCAGTTATTGCGATGTGGTTACGTCGTGTGCAGACACAGTTCAAAGTTCAACACCGGCGAGGAAACACGCGTTGACTGAACAAACTCGAATTCGAAGAGGAAACATTGTTATTGCTATCCTTGCTATGGCTTTTATTTACGTGACCTAATGACAGTGAATAGAATAGAATAGAATAGAAAAAGCATTTATTACTTAGACACAGCTTTAGACACAGGTACAAAATACAGGCATAGAATAAACAAACAAAGACGTTTATCATGGGGGTAAACGACACAAATAGGTGATATTAAGACGACCTCCATGACCCTGCGCCGAAATAGGGGTTGGCTCAGCGTGTGCTGGACATTATTTTATTCAGCGCTGTTTTTCAGCCAAAGACCTTAATTACTAGTTGAAGTCACGGACGACAATTCAGTGCTTCGACGCACTGTTATTGCGTCGCTGGTGGTTGCGATGTCGTCGGTATCACATAAGCGGTCGATAACGACTGCAAAATGTGTCACGTGTGAATAGTCCTATTTATTTTCAATTCAAAATATACGCCCGACCACGTGGTGTGGTTGTGGTCGTGGTGTGGTTGTGGTACGTTTGAATTGTCCCTTAAGGTGGGTAGGTACTGACCGGTGTCAAGGGCGTGATGTGATGTGCCATTCGCAGCGAGCATAATTACGTCGTGTGCTAAAATCCGTTGCGCGTGCTTTCTTTCCCCATGTACGTACTAATTGCTGGAAGGCTCGCTGTGTCCACGTTACATTACGCCCACTTGGTTCGCCCCGTAACAACGGTCCAGATTAGACAAGAAATCCCCTTCGCAGAGGGAACCGGCAGGATTATTGCAATAAGCCTACCCAAGTACTGAGTGGGCGAAGCAGCAAAATTTGTTACTTTCTTTTGAAAAATTGAATTATGTGAAGTCAGTTTTTCAAAATAAAGTAACAAATTGTATTTCTACTTGCGCATTTATTAGGTTTGCTTCAATATTGTGCACCACATTGCTACCACTTACAAGTAAGAAAAATAAAATAAAACTCCAGACGAAGACGGGAATGTTGATGTCCTACGTAAACATTAGATATGCTCCAAGCTACATCGCTGAACATTCAAAAAAATATGGACAAGTCACACAGCATGATCTACCCAAACTTATCTTATAATAATTCATTGGGTCTAAACTTTAATAACAAAGAAGATTCAAATAAATATTAGAAAGAAATTAGAAAAAGTATTTACAATTGAAATATAACTGCAAACAATCTTGAGGTAGGTACTTCAATTGATTCATATCAACACCAATCGGTGGACGCTGGCTGCATTGTCCCGCGCTGTAGAATAGAATAGAATAGAATAGAAAAAACATTTATTTAGACACAGGTACAAAATACAGGCACAGAATAAACAAACAAAGAAGTTTATCATGGGGGTAAACGACACAAATAGGTGATATTAGGACTAAAATAAGACTACCTCCATGACCCTGCGCCGAAATAGGGGTTGGCTCAGCGTGTGCTGAACATTATTATATTCAGCGCTGTTTTTCAGCCAAAGACCTTAATTACTAGTTGAAGTCACGGACGACAATTCGGTGACAACAAAGAGAAAAATATTTGATACAAATAAACAAAAGTAGATTATAGGAGAGTATAATATGTATATGTCTAGTAAACAGACGATATAAAAAAGTTAATAATAATAATAAACGAGAGAATAAAAATGTAATATAACAATAATAGGTGCGTGTAATATAATAATAAAGAATGAAGTTTCACAACAATTACAGAAGGTATGTACGTAAAGTAAAAAAAAAATTAAAAGAAAAAATAATAGTAATACTGTATGGCAATGCTGATGCGCTGCGCCAGGATTTGATATTCAAATCATCGGTCCCTTCATTTCATCTCATCTTACTATTGCTACTTAATAGTGGCATTTTGAAAAAAAAGATTAAGAAAAACCATGTTAGTTTCAAAAGATTTAATCAAATTATGTTATCTCATCGCTTTCGCCAACACCGTATAACGTAGAACGCGTAGCTGTCGTAGCTCCTTGCTACGTGAGTGCTTCGAACTACGAAGTAATTTACTACGTGTCTTTTACGAAAGTCTCTTTGACATTGAGTGGTTGGCTTAAAGTTTAAAAGTAAATTTGTACGTTTTCTTGTTTTTCTCTCTTGCCCTTCGTTATTGATGGGATTTTCGTAAGGAAAAGTTTATGCATTGAAGTGTTTTGCTCTGAATTATAAAATACTTACCATAAAATTCTTACCTACTTAAAAAAGCTAGACCGGCTACAACTAAGAATCTTACTAAGTTTCCATCATCGTCATCATCAGCCTAGTACCGATTTAGAATGTACAAAAATTAAAATAGATATGCCCTGTTACTTTATAATAGTTATCTTTTGAACCCTTGATTCCAGACTTACCAAATATATTTTCTACTAAGAGTTTGGATCATTCATCATCATCAGCCTATAGCAGTCCACTGCTGGACATAGACCTCTCCCAATGAGCGCCATAGCGCTCTGTCTTAAGCTTGCCGTATCCAGCTTCTACCTGCAGTCTTTAGCAGGTCGTCATCCCACCTGGTCGGAGGGCGTTCTACACTACGTGTACCGAGTCGTGGTCTCCAATCAAGAACACGTTTGCCCCAGCGGCCGTCGGTTCTTCGAAAATGGTACAAAAAAGAAACATTGTTCAGAATTAAGATGGAATTTATGCAATGATTGCTTGTATCCGTAATACAGTGGGAGAGAGGTTTCATAGAAAGACTAAAGAGTGACTTTGAGACTTACTTTGACGGACCGAAGCGAAGTAGCCATAGTAGGTATTATTTGTATGAACGCTCGCGCACTGCGTCCGAATTGAATCCGAGCTGCTTACAAAGAGAGAGGTATGTACGTAACCAATATCCGAATTCGGTCCGAGTTTTCTAGATCCATATTTTCACGGGTTCGGATCGGATACCTATTTGTTTTTTTATGCGATGTTGAAATGTTTGTTTAGTAACCGAGTTCGAAAAAAGAATTAAGTTATATATTCGGTTGTATGTACAATGTTTTTCATGTATGTTCGTCGGTTTCTCCGTTCAATTATGGAAATTGGAAATTTTTCGCTTCTATTTTTAGTGTAGTTTTTAGTATAGGTAGATAATGGTCCCGAGGTCTAAAAATGGGATAAATATTTGTACCGTAAAACTTAAAAACAGTGTAGAATTAATGGATTCGACGTCAGATTTAGTACTACAGTTACATTTCTAAAAAATTTAAACATTAGTGATTATTTTGCTGTTATCTTGTTCTATTTTCGGTACTATTACTTTTTGTAAAGTTTTCTTTCATAAAAGCTTTAATTAACATAATATATCTTGAATTCTAGAACCAAATTACAAAAGTATATTATGCTAATCGTTCCATGAATTTAAATGACCCTTATATTCTTTCGAATAAAGCTCACAATTCAACTTATCAACGACGCAGTCTCAAATGTCTTACGGTATTCACTTTATTTGTTTTTCGCTCAAAGAAGAGGAAGAAACGAGGATGCTCCTCGACACGTTCCTAAATTCTTTTATTAGATTCCTTGCTCCTTGTCACCGCGCAAACGTTAGCATGGAATCTAAAGGTCAAAGCATATACATACATATAACATTATGGTCTATGAAAACTTTCTTTCTTCGACTTCAAATATTTAATATATAATATTAACGTATATACAAGTATTTATAATTTCGTATATGTTTTGTATTGTATATAAAACATTATCTAGTCTATAATACGCCACCTTCTATATATATACAGTACGTGCAAACATGTCTATCCAAAATCCTAAGGTTGCCTGGAAGAAATCGCTCATAATAAATAATGCTGGACGATTCACACAGCATTATCTAGCCCCATGGTAAGCAGTGCTTGTGTTATGGATACTAGATAACTGATATACATAATACAATATAATATAATAAAATAAATTTTGATGAAATATTGTATTATGTATATCAGTTATCTAGTACCCATAACACAAGCTCTGCTTACCATGGGGCTAGATAATGCTGTGTGAATTGTCCAGCAATATATATATATATATATAATTCACACAGCATTATCTAGCCCCATGGTAAGCAGAGCTTGTGTTTATGGGTACTAGATAACTGATATACATAATACAATATTTCATTGTCCAGCAATATATATATATATATATATAATTCACACAGCATTATCTAGCCCCATGGTAAGCAGAGCTTGTGTTTATGGGTACTAGATAACTGATATACATAATACAATATATTACATAGATAGAAATTTTTTATACATAGAAAACGACCAGAACACCCGGAACAAATATCTGCAGATCGTACACACAATTGTTCCGAGGCAGGAATCGAACCCGCAACCTCCTGCGTCGCAGGCGGACCTTCGCCCACCGCGCCACATCGGTCGTCGTCATAGCGATCTTTGTCTGGTATATCTTTGTCTGTTTATTATTTACTGTTTGTTTTCTCTGTCATGTTCAATAAAAGGTAGGTATTTGTACGAGTTCCCGTTCCATATAGGGAAATGACGTGTATTAACAGGACAAGAATTATTAAATTATTATTGACCACGTAACTTGTTTTTATCCTGCTGATTATAAATTAGTACTAGCTGTGCCCGTGACTTCGCGTAGAATGCATTTTTTTAAATATTATCTCTATATTATCTCTTTCTTTGTAAATAAAACTAGTCTAAGTTACCCGCTATAACAACAGTGAAGTCCGACCAAATCGGCCCAGCCTTTCGGTAATTAACTGATACAAAACGACGCGACATACATAGAATTAGCCACGGAGGTATCTGTACCTCCGTGGAAATAGCCGTAATTTTTCGTTGCTCCAACTGTTGGAATGGTAAACATTAACCTTAAGTCAACAGTCAACGTCTAAGTCAGTTTGAGAAATGTCACTTGTCAGTGACATTAGCTTAGGCTACTGTTGTCTCGGTCTTTATAGGCTCTCACTATTGCTCTATAATGGCCGTTCTGTGTACAACCAATACAATAAACTTTATCCGATTTCATCTAATAAACTCGTTGATTTCGTTCATAACCCATCACCAACACACGACAAGCGTGAGACACCTGTCTTGCTTTTACATGAACGCATTACAATAGGTTAAAGCAAGACAGATAAAGTATACACGTAATCTTGCGTGACCTGAGAGACCACCCCGGCCCAAAAAGCGCCTAAGAACAGTTGAGGGAAATTTGATGGCGGTGATAAAACGGCTCCTGCAATATTGAGTAGTGTACTTTATTGCACACTAGCTGCCCCTCGCAGCTTCGCTCGCGTGTAAATCTATGTGTCAAATAGTTTATAAACCTTCCACTTGAATCACTCTATCTATTAAAAAAATCGCATCAATTCATTGAGTACTTTTAAAGATCTACGAGTAAGCAAACATAGGGGCAGACAGACAGCGGGAATCGACTTTGTTTTATACTATGTACTGATTTATCTATATCTACTCTAACATTTTAAAGAGGAAAGGTTTGATTTTTTGTTTGTTTGTATTGAATAGGCTCCGAAACTACTGGACCGATTTGAAAAATTCCGTCACTGTTGGGAAGCTACACTATCCCCGGTGAACATAGGCTATATTATATTTTCAAAAAAGTTAGTTATCCGTTCTAAAACCGTGCGAAGTCTGGAAGGTACGCTAGTCGTTAGTAAACATGGTGTCCATTTATACATAGACTTTGATACCTATTAGTAATGTTTTCCTTGTCGGTTATGTGCAAAATGTCACTTGAAGTCATCTTGAAGACATCATTTGAAAAACAAAGTTTAAGTGAAGATGTTTAAATTGTTTTTAATTATATTGTTTTTCAAGTCGACATGGAGTAAGTAAAAATGTCTAACTGAAATAATAACTAAATAGTATGATATATAAATGTACTAGTGGATACTTTTTCACTTCTTCCACTTGTGGACAAAAATTTGAAGTGAACAGAAAATCAAAAACACCTTAATTTTTATTTAAAAATAATTCATAGTATGTAAATTTGACTTGTCTGAGTGCTTATTTTGTAAAACTAAAGAAATAAAGTAATTTGAATTTTGAATATAATAAAAGTTTACAAATGTTTACTAATAAGAGAAATCAAAATCAAAAAATCAGGTTAAGATAATGTGTTTTCAAATTTCAGATACACGTACATATTATCAAGTATTTTAATTGTAAAATACTATGTATTTCTTACTTATTTATATTATTTGATTTTAATTTTCTTTGTTAGTAAACTTATTATCTAGTCTAGTAGAAAAACAACCTAGAAGAGATTCCCCCACCGAGCCACAGAGGTCGTCAATTATGATCATGAATCTTAGTTATCTTTCTTCTAAGGTACCTTAGCCTTACCTAGTTTACTTGCTGATTTGATGAACTTGCTATTATAACTACCTTTTTTTAGGTCATTTGAATATTGTCTTCGGTAATAAAAATACGGTACATTACCTACCTTCACGCAATGACAGTAACCTAAAAAGTGTGTCATATTTTGAGGGCGAACTGATATACGCTAGTTGTGTGGTGAATGTGGAATTTGATAAATCGACTTTCCGGTTTAAAAAACATGGTGAGAATTTAATTTAGCTTTAAATTTATTTATTTGCAATATATTTTATTTCAAGTGTGAACCGCAAGTTTCAGATAAACTGATTTATGAATCTAAAGTGACAAATTACAACTCATATAAAAGTGATAATAGTGTTGTAATGCAAATAAAAATGTTACCTGAATACGATATTTCTGTTCTGGAATGTACTGACGGGCTGAATAAATTGTCAGTTCTAATACTTTTGGATTATTCAACTCCGGGTAAGTCATACTAAGAACCATTATCTCGATCCACTCGAGCATGACTCGATAAACGTATATTATCTTTAGTCGATACCTCGACCCCTATTCAACCTCTACTCAACTCAACCTCCAAACACGTTTCGGTCACAGAACAATAAATAAATAAATAAATAAATAATGCTGGACAATTCACACAGCATTATCTAGCCCCATGGTAAGCAGAGCTTGTGTTATGGGTACTAGATAACTGATATACATAATACACAATATATTACATAGATATCTATTTTTTATTATACATAGAAAACGACCAGAACACCCGGAACAAATATCTGCAGATCGTGCACACAATTGTTCCGAGGCGGGAATCGAACCCGCAACATCCTGCGTCGCAGGCGGACTTTCGTCCACCGCGCCACATCGGTCGTCAAATATAATAATAGTTTCGGTTTACTTGATCGTAAAAAATCCCTTCACTCGAACTAACCTTACAAAATAATGCTCGGGACAATATGATATTGAGTAGATTGTCCAGCATTATTAGATAAGATAAAGGCAATCAAGGGTGTTTGAGTGTACAGCGAATTTGAGGGACCATTTCATACACCTTTGCTGCCTCATATAACCTATGTAGACCCAAAATTCATAACTGCTGATGATTCCAACCCGTGCAGGGGTCATAAATGGTACACAGAGAAATTCTGAGGTATAGCTAAAATTTTATTAAGCACTATTTTTAAGATTATTTGTATAATTATAAGTGAATATTTTTATTTTTATGAGAAATATACATCCTATAACCGAATTCTAAGGTTTTATAAAGCAACAAAGGCAGGCTCTTGGTTAATTTTAAATAGTTCTGTTTCGACAACTAACGTTTATGTTTTTTATAGATTTCGCTCTAAATGTCAATGGAATTTGGTTCCCTAAGCTTCCGTATAATTTGAGTGGACATATTTATTATAAGAATTCCAACAATGAGGATGTTACAATAAGGGTTCACACGAAGGACATCATAACGGAGGACGTGGAAAATAGAGGTATCAAAATTTCGACATTTGTGGCGCGGTGGGCTAAGGTCCGCCTGCGACCTCCTGCGTCGCTGCGGGTTCGTTTCCCGCTTTGGGACAAATGTTTGTATAATATGCAGATATTTGTTCTGGTCATTTTTTTTCTATTTAATCAGCCGGTAACACCCGCTGCTGAGTATAGGCTTCTTCCTTATCTCTGTACCCCTGGCGGTCCCGTGCCAGTCGGATCCACAGCTTCCCTACAGCCCCCACAATGTCGTCTGACCATCGGGCAGGTGGTCTGCCTCGATGCCGCCGCATATCCCTAAGCCCCCATTCGGTGATTGCTTTTGATATATATCTATGTAATGTATTGTATTTATGTATATCAGTAATCCAGTACCATCTAGTAGCTCTGAGACAGGCCGAAGACAGAGTGGTGTGGAAGCGGTTCATCAGCGTCACCGTGAAAGCTTTCCAGGACGGGCACGACCTTCAGCAATGAAAACAACGACAAAAAAGAAGAACAAGAATCCAGTACCCATAACAGAAGCTCTGCTTAGCTTGGGGCTAGATAATGCTGTGTGAATTGTCCAGCATAATGCTGGACGGATATTTATTTAATTTATATTTTCAGTAGATTCTTTCAAACAAGATTTTTCTGATGATGACATAACTAAAGAAATATTGTCGAGCCGATACGCAAATACCTTTTTTGAAAAAAAACACGTACATACAAAATTGACAAGGATAACAATTGACTGTGGAACATTATGTTTTGGTAAGTTACATGTTTTTTTAAGTAAAGAAAGAAATAATATTATTATTTATAAGATATAATATTAACTGCATAAATAATGCAAATAATTTATATAAACCTACATCATGCAACTACATAAATGGAACCTAGGATTCTTCCCTGATAATAATATCTACACTTACTCTCATTATCATCATCATCAGCATATAGCAGTCACAGCTGGACATAGGCCTCCCCCATAGCACCCTGTCTTGCCGCATCCAGTATCTACCTGCAGTCTTTCTCAGGGCGCCATCCCACCTGGTCGGAGGGCGTCCTACACTACGTTTACCGAGTCGTGGACTCCACTCAAGAACACGTTTGCCCCAGCGGCCGTCTCGGTTCGGTCGGTTCGTTATGGCCGGCCCACTGCCACTTCAGCTTGCTAATTCCTTCTACACTTACATATTATTTTTACTACTATTTTTTTCAGATCCGTATTTTGTCAACCTGGATCCTAGTAAGGTATTGGCCAAGTATATTTCGAACACAGCTCGGAACACCAGTGTTGTAAAATATGAGTTGGACTTGGACGAAGTGGCGTGGCTTGGTTGCACTTCTGCTTCGGGAAAAGGGAATATATCCTTTGTTGAAGGCAAAGAAATCTTATTAACACATAATAAAACAAGCGGTAAGCAGTAACATAAATTAAATAAAATAAAAATAAAATATTATTCCTTAACCTTAAATAACATTGATCAATCATGCTTATGAAAATTTGTTAAATCTAATGTAAGTATGTCAAATATTATAGAAAATGTCAGTATGTAGATTTCATGATTAATGTTTATTAGTTTATTAAATAATGTATTTGAAAAATTGTTTATTTTGATTGAATTTAATGCATATATTTAATAAGTAGTTAGGACCCCTCTCGGGTAAAGGCCTCCTCCAGTTCTGTCCAGTGTTTGCGGTCTTCTGCGACGCTTGTCCAATTTTGTGTATTTATGTACATATTTTTTTATTTCATCTGACCATCTTGCTAGGGGTCTACCAATTCTTCTTTTGCCCTTAGGACCTTTCCAGCAAAGCAGTAACATACATACATTTTATTTATAACTAGCTGCGCCCCGCGGCTTCGCCCCCGTGGAAATCCATAAAAATTTGTAAAAAGGTTTAAATGATAAAAAGTCCTGTATACGTCTCCTGGTTCTAAGCTACCTCCCCACCGATTTTCAGCCAAATCGGTTCAGCCATTCACTAACACGACTTTCTTTTATATACATATACAGACTTTCTTTTATGTATATAAGATATATTTTTTGAGACGTAGGTACACCAATGTTTTGGACTTGATAATCGGTATACCAACCGAATCCTAGCGCTAAGCAGTGGCAACCTTCGCATCATGACAAGAGCCTTAACTGGACACTGTCGCCTTAACAACCACATGTTCAAACTAGGGCTAAGCGACACACAATCCTGCAGATTATGCGAGGAGGTGGATGAAACGCCCCTCCATCTGCTAGGTGAGTGTGGAGCACTGATGCACAAACGCAGCATCCATCTGGGCAAGCATTTGCATAGCCCAGACCAGTGGATATCAACTAAGCATGAAATGCCACAGCACAAGTACCCTGGGACTAATAACATTTATGAGAGGACGCTATATGTAAGACAGAGCAACAAAATTTATGCTCAAAGTCTCGACATGACACTCAAATGTCCCTGTAACAATGTCAAAAATGAGAATGACAACCCTGCCGGACGGTACCTAGATCGTAAAAACAACAACCTTCATTTTACATGTTTTCCGCCTCGATTGCATAATTTGGTTGGGACCGTGAAAAAAAAATTATATTTACCTCAATTATATAACCTAGAATTTTTTCACTGTTTTGACTGTAGATACCAAATTGGCATTTTAATTACTCAACCAAAATCCTTCCTTAAGTATTGGGTGCAATTGTATAATTTTAGTGTATGACTGTCTGTCAGGTAAATGGTGAATATTCAACAAAATGTTGAATAATTACCATTCGTCTGATAAATAATTATGGTCGCAGAGAAATTAAAAAAGCACCTTAGAAAGATTGAATTGAGCGCCTATTTAATTTGAAGCTCCCGCCAAACGCAAGTTACCGTGGGCTTAAGGTAGAGGCGCTAGTGTGCTCTAGTGTTGGCATTTTTACTCTATGAAGTCTTACTTCTTTCCGTCAGGATATTATTGTTCTGTGGCCCAGACGAGCTGCGAGACATCACCCCGAAGAAAATCCTACAGTTCCTAGCAGCTGCAAGGGTTAGTGGCCACTAATGGCTGGAATACTCCAGCCACCCAAAGATAATAAAAAAATAATAATAACAATACGTTTAGGACAATAACCAGTCGTAATAATTGTAAGGGGAAGCACTCACTACCAAACCACAAGTTATTCTTAAAATAACTAATATTAGCAATGAAAATAAGTGTCATGTTCTTTTCACGCAATAAAGTTTTTTTTTATATGCAAAATAACAAACAATGTCCTATTGTTTCGTTTATGGGTGGACTTTTGCTAGGCTCAAGGAGTGCGCATATTTATCCAATACCGCTACCACCCAACAAAAAAATGTGCATTCAAATTTGGGCTTAAGCTCGTTATCTTTAAGTACATTTTATAGCGCATTGTGATTGATGCAATGTTATGGTAACATCGAGACGGTCTGATGATGCAGGCAAAAGGTGGCCAAAGGAACTCCATAACGAAACGACTTAGCCCCATCGAATTTGGGTTCCTTGGATTTGTCTTCACTGCATAGTATAAACAAAGTCACATCCCGCTGTCTGTCTGTCCCTATGTATGCTTAGATCTTTAAAACTAGGCAACGGATTTTGATGCGGTTTTTTTAATAGAGTAATTCAAGAGGAAGGTTTACAAACCATTTGACACATACATTTCTACGCGGGCGATGCCGCGGGGCACAGCTAGTCTCATTATAAAAGCATCTTTTATAAAACGTTTTTATAATAAAAAAAAATGTTTCTTTATTCTTTATTTCAAAAACATAAAATAATTATTAATTATTTATCCATTTTAGCTATGGTAAAAGTAGGTACCGGAAGATTTCGTTGTGAGTCATCAGAAGATGGACGAGTTACTACAACGATTTTAGATGTCACCAGAAACAATAGAAATAAAACGACGATCAAAAACCATCATGGAAGGGTCAAAGGTAAAATAAAAGAAACAATTGTGTCCAATAAGATGACCGGTGGAATGACGACCTGCGAAGGACTGCTGGCAGATGCTGGATGCGTCAAGCTGAAGACAGGGCGCTGTGGCGCTCATTGGGGGAGGCCTATGTCCAACAGTGGACTAACATAGGTTGATGATGATGATGAAGACGACCTCAGTAGCGCAGACGGTGGGCGAAGGTCCTAACCCAATTGAAAAGTCCGCCTGCTACGCAGGAGGTTGCGGGTTCAATTGCCGCCTCGGAACAATTTGTGCTTGGAAAATATCAGCAAATCGTACGATCTGCAGATCTTTGTTCTGGGTGTTCCGGTCGTTCGCTTTATACTATAAAAAAATATCTATCTATAATGTAATCTATTTTATTAAGTACTAGCTGCGCCCCGCGGCTTCGCCCCCGTGGAAATCTATGTGTCAAATTGTTTAAATGATAAAAAGTATTCTATGTCTCGCCGTAAAAACCATCCTTGAACTTCAACGAACATTTAAAAAAAAAATTTGGCCAAATTGGTCCAGGCGTTGTTGAGTTATGCGCTTACCAACACATTTTGCGATTCATTTTTATATTATAGATATCAGTCATCTAGTATCCATAACACAGCTCTGCTTAGCTTGGGGCTCCATGATGCTCTGTAGATTGTCTAGCATTATAAAAAAAATGTAAGATACAGTAGGTACCGATATCTTTCCAAATCGTTACTAATAAATTATTATTTTTACCTATATTCTAGCCTCCTAAAATTATAAGAAATAACCGCTGGGGGTAAACATGTTCTTGAGTGGAGACCACGACTCGGTAAACGTAGTGTAGGACGCCCTCAGGCCAAATGGGATGACAACCTGTGAAAGACTGCAGGGACATGCTGGATGAGTCAAGCTGAAGACGCTATGACGCTCATTAGGTATCCAGCAAATGGACTAAAACAGGTGATGATGATGATGAATGCATGAGCTGTCCTGGGTGCCTACTATCATATTCTGATTTGTTTTCAGATAAGACCACAAGTATATCCACGGACAAGAGGCTAAAATTATCAAAGAGTCGAAGTAAAACATTTGGCCGATACACGTACGGTAGGTTTTAATTTTCCTATGTTTTGGCAAATCTAACTAAATCTATACCTACATATAAAAATGAACCCCTATTTCTTCTGGCCACGGTATAACTTGAGAACGGCTTTATCAATTTCATTCATCTATTTTATGAATGTTTTCTAATACATCGTGAAGGTTCTTACATAATAAGTGATATTCTTCGATTGCTCTCAGATAAGAGTGGTGCTTCATAAAGTTTTTATTGTTAAGGTATTGTTACGTAGGGTTTTTAATTTGTAAAATAAGTATAATAATGGCAAATTTTAAGCAAAAATTTTTATTTTTCTTATATTATGTTTTTAAGTTGCTATTCATTTATTATATTCTTCTTGGCCTCTATAATGGCACTTTTGGTGATGTCGTCCTTATTTGTCTTAATAATAATAATGTAAATCCGTTTATTGGCTGTTAGTGATATTTATAAGATAAGTTAATTTATATTTAAGAGCTGTGGATTTTGTTCATAAATAAAAAATAAAAAATTGCTATTTTTCAAATTTCCACGCGGGAGAAGCCGTTGGGCGCAGATAGTTTTCTATAAAATGTGATATTTATTGCATATCTACTTTAAGTTGAGAAATAAATACAGAAATACAATTTATTGGTAAAACCACTTTACATGTACAATTTTCGTATACAATACATTTTGTTAAAATCTTATATATAAAAATCAATTACTGTTCGTTAGTCTCGCTAAAACTCGAGAGCGGCTCGACCCATTTGGGTGATTTTGGTTTCGAAATGTTTGTCTTAGTCCAGGGAAGGTTTAAACGGTGAGAAGATATGGAAAAATTGCGCAAAAATTTCCAAGCGGGCGAAGCCGCGTGGCACAGCTAGATGAAAATAAAAATAAATCATATTAGAATAATAAATTAAAATAAAGTCAAGTTAACAATCTTTACATATCTTTACTTGCAGATTTGACAGATATTTTGATCGCCGTATTTGCGACCATGATAACTACCTCAGTCGTGACTACCATCATATACACGGGTAAGTCATCAAATCTATTCCCATTTTTAGAGGGATTTCGGAAACATTTTGAGTGATTTAAAAAAAAAAACGTTTAAATTGTATATCTCAGAACCTTGAGACATTCAGTATACCAGATAAATGCAGCTCCCTACCTCCCTCGAATCGCCGAAATATTAATCAGTCCCAATACCAAACACACTTTCAATTGGGTTAGAAGCTTTAAGACTACATCTTAGTTTGACTAGATAGCAGATATTTGTTCCGGGTGTTCTGGTCGTTATCTATGTATAATAAAAAATATAAATCTACGTAATGTATTATATTAAGTACTATCAGTGATCTAGTAGGTACCCATAACACACGCTCTGCTTAGCTTACGGGTAGATAATGCTGTGTGAATTGTCCAGTATTATTTTTAATTGTTTTATTCTTTTCTGTATATTTTTCAGTCTGTTTGAAGCGTCGGCGGTCGAACAAACCAACGGTGGACGAAACTCATACAACTCCTTCCAACATCGAGCCTGTCTACGAAACGGTCGGCAACGGCACTGCTAATGAACCTGGTAAATGTCTTATAGCTGTCAAGAAATCACATTACACTTCACTAGATCATTTAGATTACACAAGGTAGGGAAATCATTTATGGGCAATAGCGTGCGCTTCTATAATAAGCTTCCATCTGAAGCAACTGAGCTGCCTATTCGTAAATTTAAAAATTACATAAAACTAAATCTCATCAAGAAGGCTTTCTACTCCATAAATGATTATCTCAATGATGTTAATGCTTGGCCAGATATCGCTCAGTTTCGCACCGACAATAGTATGTAAGTAATTTGTTATTGTGCATAGCTTTACTTAAATATTGACATGTATCGAATCATACTATCATCATCATCATCATCATCATCAGCCTATATTAGTCTACTGCTGGACATAGGCCTCCCCCAATGAGCGCCATAGCGCCCTGTCTTCGGCTTGACGCATCCAGCATCTACCTGCAGTCTTTCGCAGGTCGTCATCCCACCTGGTCGGAGGGCGTCCTACACTACGTTTACCGAGTCGTGGTGTCCACTCAAGAACACGTTTGCCCCAGCGGCCGTCGGTTCTTCGCGAGATATGGCCGGCCCACTGCCACTTCAGCTTGCTAATTCTCAGAGCTATGTCGATAACTTTAGTTCTCTGTCGGATGTATTCGTTGCGAATCCTATCCTTCAGAGATACTCCGAGCATAGCTCTTTCGATAGCTCGCTGAGCGACTTTGAACTGGTGGACCAGCCCTATCGTCAGTGTCCACGTCTCAGCTCCGTAGGTCATAACGGGTAGGACGCACTGGTTGAAAACTTTCGTTTTCAAGCATTGCGGTATGGATGAAGAGAAGACTCGACGTAGTTTCCCAAACGCTGCCCAGCCCAGCTGGATCCTCCTTTTGGCCTCCTTCTCGAAATTGTTTTTACCTAACTGCAGAATCTGCCCGAGGTATGTGTATTCGGAAACGATTTCGAGAAGATGACCATGTACGACCACCGGCCTTGGATAAATGTGTCCATTGATCATGACTTTGGTTTTATCCAAATTCATACCAAGACCGATGCATCGGGAGGCTGAAGCAGGCCGTCCAGCATCTGGTTCAGCTCCTCTAGCGACTCCGCCAATAGGACTATGTCATCAGCGAATCGTAGGTGTGAGATGTAGTTGCCGTTTATGTTTATGCCCTTACCTTTCCAGTCCAGAGTCTTAAACAAATCTTCCAACGCGCTTGTGAACAGTTTCGGGGATATGACATCCCCCTGTCTCACTCCTCTGCGCAGTTGGATAGGTTTAGACTGCTGGCCCTGTACTTGGACACTCATAGTGGCGGCTTCGTAGAGACATCTCAGAACCTCGATATAACGATAGTCCACTTGGCATCGCTGTAAGGATTCCAGAACAGCCCAGGTCTCGACAGAGTCAAAGGCCTTCTCATAGTCCACAAAAGCCAGACACAGGGGCTGATTATACTCTTCGGACTTCTGTATAATCTGTCTCACTGTGTGTATGTGGTCTATGGTGCCATATCCACCGCGAAATCCGGCCTGTTCTGGTGGCTGAAACTCGTCGAGTCTCCTAGCGAGACGGTTCGTGACTACTCGTGAGAACAGCTTATAGACGTGGCTCAAGAGTGAAATGGGTCTGTAGTTTTAAGAAGGGTTTTATCGCCCTTCTTAAAAAAGAGCACCACCAAACTCCCGCTCCACGCCTTTGGAGTTCTCCCACTGTTAAGAACGGCGTTGAAGAGGTTCTGTAGCTCCTGTATAACAGGAGCTCCTCCAGCTTTCAAGAGCTCGGATGTTATACCGTCTTCACCGGGGGCTTTTCCATTTATAAGCTGCCTTAGAGCTAACACGATCTCGTTTTGACTGATGTCAGGTAGTTCGTCGGTGTAGTGGCGTGTCAGGGTGGCTCTGGAATCATGGTTGTCTCGTCGGGAACGAGGGGCATGAGCAGCGTATAGACGGCCATAGAAATCCTCTATCTCGGCTGAGATCTCTGGCTTCGACAATACGGTCCTTCCGTCGTGCGTTTTAAGCTTTGTCAGGTGGCTCCTGCCAAGCTGCTGAGTGAATACTTTGGACCCCCGGTTTCGCTCTATTGCCTCTTCAATGAGGCGCGTGTTGGAGCTCCGGAGATCGTGCCGTACCATCTTCGCAATTCGCTTGTTCAGGTCTGACCTCTCTGACAAAGTCGCTTGGGTGGTCTCCCGTCTTTTTGTCATCAGCCCAAGAGTCTCATCCGAGAGTTTGGACTTCTTGCCAGGACGCTGCTTTCGACAGAATTTGATGCCCTCGTCCCTCAACGTTTCAACCAGATTGTGTAGGGTCTCGTCAGCGTCATCAGTTGGTTCCAAGGCAACAAATCGATCCCCGAGAAGCTGCTGAAACTTCTCGGTGCCCGCCATGATTTGGATTAGGTCAGGTCGGAGCGTGGTCTTCATCAGACAAGACAGGTTTCTTTCAAGCTTAATGTTGATATTCAGAGAGCCTCGAAGGAGTCGGTGATCAGATCCGGTATTGAACCTGTTGATCACTGAGACGTATAAGATATGTGCTTGCTATCCGTCATGATGAAGTCGATCTCATTTTTAGTCACAGTGTCTGGCTTTGCCATGTCCACTTCCTTTGAGGCTGTTTCTTAAAGAAGGAGTTCATTAAGAACAGCCCCTCTTTCTCAAGGAAATTGACAAGCATTTGCCCCCTGTGATTTCTAACTCCATAACCATGCGGGCCTAATCGGGATTCGTTGCCAGTCTGGATTCCCGCCTTGCCGTTAAAGTCCCCCATAACAACGTTGAAGTGGGCCTTAGTGGTGTTGTGTAAGGCTTTGGATATGTCTTCGTACATATCCTCCACTTCATCATCCGAGTGTGCCGAGGTCGGTGCGTAGACCTGGATGACCTTCATGCTGTACCGTTTGGACAGCCGAAGGATCAGGTACGCTACCCTGGTCGACACATTGGAGATTTCTTGGACGTTGTTAGAGAGGGCCTTATTGACGAGGAAACCTACGCCACCCTGGGATGTTTTATCACCCTCGCGAAAGTAGAGAAGATGGCCCGAGTCTGGGGTTAAGGTGTCCTCCCTTTCTCTACGGACTTCACATAACCCCAGAACATGCCATTTGATGTTCTCTAACTCCACTTCCAACTGCGCTAGATGATGGTCAAGCCTAAGAGTGCGTCCGTTAAACGTAGCCAGGGTCAATTTATGTAGGGTGTGGTAGCCTAATGTAGCCCGGGGATTCCTAGCACCCCCTGCCCCGCCGTTACCGTGGCCGCTACCATGGCCAGGAATAGCGAGGCGGCCGGGAACTGGGGGCCACATTCTGTTGGCGTATCGATCCATGGGGGGGTTGATGCCCATAATCCCCACGCTGGGCATGCGGGTTGGGGATCGCAGTATAGGGAGTGTGCGGCAAGGGACGCTGCTGCCCGCCCCCCGGTGTATGTCCCTTAGTCGCCTCCTACGACACCCACGGGAAGAGTTGGGTTGGTGCTATTCTTTCTAGGCCGACACCACACAGCAATCATACTATATTTAGACTTAAATAGGCAAATAACCATGTATTAGACATATAAGAGATGAACATGCTAGTAGTTTCTTTTTCACTTCTTCCACTAGTGGACAAAAAATTGAAGTGAACAGTAAAATAATTTTATTTGATAATAATTTAACTACATAGTATAAAACAAAGTCGCTTACACTTCACTACATAGTATAAAACAAAGTCGCTTCCCGCTGTCTGCCTGTCCTTATGTATGCTTAGATCTTTAAAATTACGCAACGATTTTGATGCGGTTTTCTTTAATATATAGAGAGATTCAAGAGAAAGGATTATAAACTATCTGACAAATACATATATGTATTTCAAAAGCCGCAGGGCGTAGCTAGTATGATATAACATACTAGCTACGCCCTGTGGCTTTTGATAATTTTGCACATCGACCTTTGGAAAGAGACAGTCAAAGACAAGAGTCTATGGAAACTCTTGTCTTTGACTGTCTCTTTCCAAAGGTCCATGTGCAAAATTTTTCGCCGGATACTGTAAGTCGTATCTACTTCTCACAGCGGCCATGATAGGCCTATCGTGACCACCAGCATGTATTCTATTAGTATGATGCCAAACGAGCGTTAATTTTTGAGTTGAAAGATGCGTAATTTTGGTCGCGTAATTTCTGCTGCATTTGGTTTCATAGAAAAGTCCTGTTTGATCCACACGGCGACGCAAAATGAGTTATCTGCTGACTCACACGCATAGTTCCAACCAGTTGCGCCCATCTAGCAGCCCAACAGATTTTTTGCTGGACGGAATTTATGCGACCGAAAATACGTGACTCACAACTCAAAAAATTACGCTCGTTTGACTGCACCCTACTTATTTAACTGGTGGAGTCATTTAGCGCCCGGCAAGCACCATCCTATCAAATTTTGAAGCGTAATCCAAAAAAAAAAATCTAAATCCTTTTTGTCTAATTTCAGGTGAAGTCGATAGAGCTCAGAGGGAGCCACATCCGTTGCCGCCGGAAGAATGCGAAGGTAACTGAGATCTAAACAACTAAATCAATATGAAATGCATCTAAATGTTACGAGTTAAAGCCGAAATTTTTATGCACATGTTTGTACTGTGTGGTAGCGGTGCACCTCTAATCTGCGACAACCTTTTTTATCTTATCGTCTTATCATCATCATCATCATCAGCCTATATTAGTCCACTGCTGGATATAGGCCTCCCCCAATGAGCGCCATAGCGCCGTCTTCAGCTTGGCGCATCCAGCATCTACCTGCAGTCTTTCGCAGGTCGTCATCCCACCTGGTCGGAGGGCTATCATCTTATAGCGTTACGAATTATACAATAAATAAATAAATAGTGCTGGACAATCCACACAGCATCATCTAACCCCAAGCTAAGCAGAGCTTGTGTTATGGGTACCTACTAGATAACTGATAGTACTTAATATAAAACATTACGTAGATTGGTATTTTTTATTATACATAGATAACGACCTGAACACCCGGAACAAATATCTGCAGATCGTACACACAATTGTACCGAGGCGGGAATAGAGCCCGCAACCTCCTGCGTCGCAGGAGGACCTTCGCCCTCCGCGCCACAGAGGTCGTCATTGTATTTGTATTTTAATTTTTCAGAAAACAAGAAATACGTGCATTATGATACGCCGTACGAGTGGCGGATATTCAGAAATCCATTTCGACGAGTGTAGCGTAAGATTCTTAATAATACTGTAGTCTAAAAGTAAATAACAGTAAAATTGTAAAATATAAAACTAACAAAAAACAGGCTAAGAGTTTACCCCATAGGGTCTAGAGTCACTTCCTTTTGGATTAGTACATTTAGTACATTTCAGATTAGTACACCTTTATTAGAACCTCCACATTACCAATCAGCATCAGCTCAATATGTTTAATTTTTCTTTTCAGCGACGCGAAATGTGAGGTTTAGTAAAACTCAAAATTAATGAAGACATTACTATACGGAACCCTAAATTGTACCAACATTGCAGTCGATAATTTAAAATGTCGAAATAATCATCGAACATTTTTTAGTTAATGGAAATGTTCATTTGTTTGTTAAAGCGGAATCTCGAAAATTACATAAAATTACGAATTTTAAAATGTTTAATTTATTATAATATATTATTTACTAAATATAATATATATTAGTACAAACTGTTATAAGTGTGCCTCATTATAAATGTACTGTATAGTTCGTAAGAAAAAATAAATTTCACCCACTTAAAAATGTCTTTTATGACGAAAATGGAACGAATACCCAAAAAAGTACAGAATTATAAATTGTATTCTCGTCACCTTGATATTATTTGAAAAGTTTAGTATTTTGATCAAAACACCTTTTGGTGTGTTCTCTTTTTGATATCTAGATTATTTTAAAAAATACTCTAGGGCTCGTATATTAAATTCATGGGAGTCGTTTGGGTCGCTCACTTTACTCTATATAACTGAACGATGCCCGAATGCACAAGGGATGAGATAGATAGATAGATAGAAAACATACTTAGAACAGAGGAGAGAATATATAATATATATATATATTTATATATATTTTTATTTATATTAAAACTGAAGTTATTTATTAGGTTTATTGAGCTATTGTTATTTTAATTTATGTATGTATATTTTAATCTCATACCATATGTATTATACTCTACGTCTAATTTGTTTCTTTGTACACTTCCCTATCTGTTCTATCGCTTCTCCTTTAAACCTAAGGTTTTGCTGTAAGAAAACTCTTTGTTAGGGTTAAGCTCGCCTATGTACATATCTTTTTTTAGTTACTAAAGTCATTTAAAGCGGGATATTTACCATGATTTGATTTTTTTTTTTTTTTTTTTTTGGTAAATATCCCGCTTTAAATGACTTTAGTATTAATAACCATGATAGTTTCAAAAGTTTTTTTTTAGTTAAGTTATTTTTAAGTGTTTTGTGTACAATAAAGAATTACAAGAATATACAGAGATAGATAGTTGTACTGATATGCGAAAAATAATCATAAAAGCATATAGATACAAACATGGTATGAGATCATTGTCGAGTTGTCTCTTGCTACAATCATTAAAGGAGCCGGTGTACTCTCCTGTGCACCTGTGTTTGCGTACTCACTTGGGCACTATAGTGTCCTGCACATCTGGCCCCCGTGGCTGAAGGTTCGGCTACCTTCGGCTAGATTGGACATCATGGAAAGAAAATAAAACAGTAAATCACTTTGTTCTAGGTATCTTTTTTGACTATCGTGCGCTTTGAAAATGTAAACATTTTTGGTACCCTAGTAATCTATGTATATCATCTAGGTACGTGTTACTATCTTAGGGTTATGGTTTTCTGAGCAGCGTGTAGTAGCTGTAGGCTCCCTTGATTATCTGAAACAATAAATAGAATCTAAAAGTAAATTATATTGATGATGATGACCTTTGTAGCCTTTGTGATATAGATAGACTATAGTCTTAAAGGCATTTGTATTTCCAGCTTTACCACTTCACACTAAACGTATACGGACTGGACTTTAGATAGATACATAGATCATTTATTAAATACAATACAATTATAACTTAATTTAGATTGCCTTAAAGGCTATGCTAGGTTTATCTAAGCACTTTAGTACATTGCATGCTTGTGGATACATATCAGCTGAGTCATTGGGTCCTTAACTCTCTTTTGTTTTTATCACGGTATTCAAATAAAGGCAGACAATACAACAACCAAGTGAAGTGTCGAGTGCTAGGCGCGCAGAGGCACACATGACACAGGTGAAGGAGTCAGCGGGGTGGGAGTCTCCAGTACTAGGCTTGCAGAGGCACAAATACAGGTGAAAAAGACAGGCAGTGGTAGACCGGCAGAAAAGCAGTAAAGACAAGCCAGATATTTGGAGAAAAGCTTCTGCTTTTCTCCAAATATCTGACTCAGGAGGTATGGAGACAGGCAGCGGAGTTGTAAAGACAGGGACTGGCTCGTAGAGAAGACGTACGACCTACGACGAGTTCTTAAATTATGCGTAATCTAAATTAATGTTATTTTTATTATATTTTTATGTTAGAAATAATGATAATAGTTTATGATATACACATGATTGCACATGATATACACATATGTATAATGAATAAAATGTTTATCTGCTAAGTTTATCTGTTTATCTGGACCAGACAATGGTAGAGTCGGACGGTACTGACGTTGATGAATGTGGGCAGAGTGAGCTTCGCGAAAGGCCCGGCGGAGAAGACGCAATGCGGCTGCATCTGTCCGGCCAGCAGCAGCACGTCACCGCCGCCTGCTGCGCACCACCACGAGCTCTCGTACGGACCCAGGCTCATGCTCATGCTCTGCACAGAGAAATATCACAACTCAATCTGTTTCCCCGGCTATGTGTAGAAACAGACGATAAAACAAAAACATCAAGAACTTTTCAGCACTAATGCGGAAAAGTGTTGTTGGCTCCTAAAATTTCAAAAATAATACCTAATCAGTTGAAAGAGCTATATGTTGTACTCCTTTGACATAAATTAATTAATTTGTAAGTGTAACTATAATATTGACGATTTTTTCATGTCCTAAAATTACTCATTGCACGTCATTCTCTTACAATACTTTTGCAAACCGACTAATGTTGATTCAAAAAATGTATTTTTACAACAATGTTTAGGTACTTTTTCGACAATGTAACAGCAAGAACTATTTATTGATTGAATTTAAATTGCATGATCCGTTCACATGTTGCCCGAGTCATCTCTAAAGTTTTATGTTGAACAGGTCTGACAGTTTGTAGGTCCAATGCCCTAGCCTTGTGTCTCGCCAGGGCTCGGCCAACATATGGACCATGAAATGTTTTTCAACCTGGGTCTGGTACCTTGTGCAGTACATCGTTGCTGTGCCAGCAGAACACGAAGAGCTGCGCCACACCGAAGATCAGGTACTCTGCCATCAGTACCTTCTCCGTAGTGTCCGTTGCCGACTGACAACAGCACAAGAAATTAATCACTACATAGTATAATACAAAGTCGCTTCCCGCTGTCTGCTTAGATCTTTAAAACTACGCAACGGATTTTGATGCGGTAGTTTTTAATGATAGAGTGATTCAAGAGGAAGGTTTATATGTATATAATACATGCATTTGCACCCGTGCGAAGCCGGCGCTGGTCGCTAGTTTGGAATATAACAATCTGATTCAGATGCTTTTCGAGCACTCCGAAGACAAGTAGTGTTTGGTGCATTATACGTAACCGAGCTGTGGCATCGGGTGCAGGGTGGAAGCGCGGGCGACACTCACGGTGAGCTTGTATGCGCTGGTGCACAGCATGAGCGAGCACATCACCACGTACAGGAACATCACGGGTGACAGCAGCGAGTCGAACAGCCGCAGATGCCTGCCACAGACAACAAACGGTTACATGCTGGCTGGCTGATGCTGGCTTCGAGGGCGGGCGGATCTTGGACTTACTCGATGAGGTCTACGTGTGTGCGATGCAGATGTGCCAGAGCGCCGCGGCGCGCGGGCGGCGGTGGCAGGTCACGCGCGCGCAACCGCAGCAAATCCATCTGCCCGCCGAAGAACACCATCACGACGACCACGGTGGCGTCGTAGGCGGCCATCACTGAGGCACCATACATGCACAGCAGCGTGTGCCACAGAACAGTGACCCAGCAGCCGGGCGCGCGCTCCTTGTCCCACGGTACCCACGAGCTGAAGATGTGCGGGAAGGGCATAGTGTGCGTGCGCACGCCCTCGCGCAACTCCGCCGAAGAACCCCAAAGTACGAGTGGCTGCGCCTCCGTCGTCAGTAATGTGAGGAACACCAGCGCCCAGTAGAAGTAGGTGAGCTGGCGGCAGTAGGTGGTGTAGGCGTCGATGACGGCGCCACAGGTTGCGTCTCCCGTTCCTCGCTGGCGGCGGTCTGCTGCGCTCACGTAGTCCAGTACGCGGCGCCAGCGGGCCTGCCACACCACGAACGTGTTGGCCTTGAAGATGCACACGACGCTGAGCATGGAGATCTTCAGGTTGGTGAGCACCAGGTCCAGGTCCTCGCGGATGACGTACAGCTCCATGTACTGTGTTACCACGAAGAACGTGCCAACCTCGTGGACGGCGATGCAAGCTGCGCGAGCTAGGCCCCCTGCCGGCATCAGGAATCCCACCTTGCGCATGATCCAGTAGTTGGGGCCCACCAGCGGCCGCTCCGGGTCCTCGAGGCTGTTCAGAAACGCCCCTAACATGATACCGGGTACGAAGGTAATGGAAAATATTTTTCTTGGCTACGTTTTTATACCGCACCTCGACAGGTGGTAACACCCCTAACGTAATCACAGCCGACTAACGGAGTTTAAAATTTATTTAATAGCTATTTGTGAGCCTATTTCAATTTAGAGTCTTTCCCTATTTTGGAGTGTAAATTGAAATCTGGGGTTAATTTTAAGTTATTCGAAAATTATAATACCTTTACCTAGATAAAAGTGACACGGACTAAAGAGATCCAAGATTATCATCGTTATTTTCTGTTTTTGTCATTCACCTTACAGGTAATTTAAAACAAGTAGCAAACTGGTTTTGCTTATCGTTTTATCATGAAATGATTACAAAAATCATATGTAAATCCTTTGAAATTTCAAAACAATTTAAGAATACACGTAAATTAACACGAAACGATAGAAATAACTCTATTTAAAAGAAAAATTTTAAAATTTCATATAATATTGTTTCATTTTGATCATAGAACAGAAGTAGATCCGCTCTGGGATTCCTACAATTTTAACATTTTTAATTTAAATTATAATTGTTTTTTTTATTATTAAATAAAATAAAAATGGTTGTTCGACGAATGATTTTTATAAAATCCGCTTTCCCATCCCTCAGATAGAATTGTTACTTTATGACATGATGACCCCTAATTTGAGCGTCAACGGCAGCGACAGGGGGCGGATCGCCGCGCTATCTCTTCGGATTTATAAAAAAAACCGGCTAAGTACGAGTCGGTCTCGCGCACGAAGGGTTCCGTACCAAAATCTATAGGTAAAAACGGCAAAAAAAATTATGTCTGTTGTATGAAACACATAAATATGTTTATGTTAATTTAATTATTTTTAAAGTGAATATATAACTTAATAATCTGTGAATATTTCAAGCGTCTACCTGTTCCCGTTATCAATATCCAGCAAAAACGAGCAAAAAAGTCACATTTGTTGTATGGAAGCTCCCTTAAATATTTATTTTCTGCTATTTTATTTTGTATTTGTTATTATAGCGGCAACAGAAATACATCATCTGTGAAAATTTCAACTGTCTAACCATCACGATTCATAAGATACAGCCTGGTGACAGATGGACAGACAGAGAGACTGACGGATGGACATCGGAGTCTTAGTAATAGGGTCCCGTTTACCCTTTGGGTACGGCCTACGGAACCCTAAAAAGTAATAAAGCCGACGAACAGACACCCGCTGAGGTAACGTGTCGTGTCGATACACTAGTAATTACCTGTGTAGGATTCCCTAGCGAGTTAAGAAACCCTTTGAGCTAAATAATAAATTATGAACCCAGTTTGCACAATGGATGATTCTTCTTCTTCTTAAAAGGAGAAAAGCGACATCCCTTTGAATAAGAACTCCAAAAAAAAAAAAAAATTACTTCCATAACTGAATGGTGAATGGAAGGTTGCTTTTATCAATCGACGAATCGACGACCTCTGTGGCGCGGTTCGCGAAGGTCCGCCTGCGATGCAGAAGGTTGCGGGTTCGATTCTCGCCTCGGGACAATTGTGTGTTCGATCGGCAGATATTTGTCCGGTTGTTCTGTACTGGAAATTATTTTAAAAGAAAATTCATAGTAAGATGAAATTACTTCATATCGTACTTTTACTCCCATTTTTCTTCTGTTAAAGTACAATAGCACGGTTACATAAAATATCCCCGTGCGACACTAGGGATAGGCATCTAGGTAGGAGACACGGGGCTAATAAACTTACTCTTACTTGACACAGAACGAACATAATTGATAAAATCTATTGCATTGCCTCCCTCTATTCTGTTATGAACAAAACATGGTGTATTTGTTTTCCGTTGTACTAAGAAAGAAAAAAAAAATTGTAAAAAAAAAATTGATAATGATCCAAGAAATTTTTGTATTTGACGGGACTTGAACCCGCTACAATAGCGCATCCCAATTATTAAATTTCTTAGAAAATAATACTTCAAAGTATACCGGAAAACACGATACTATTTTGTTTTGTTTATACATATTTATGTATGTATTTTAATTTTAAATTGAAAAAAAGGAAAATTCACACTATCTAAGCTTGTGTTATGGGATAACTAATTAACATAGATAGATAGACAATACTTTTATTGCACACTTAAAAATAAAACAAACAAGGTAAACAATAATAATACAAGATATATTACAATTTGGCGGTCTTATCGCTCAAGAGCGAACTCTACCAGACAACCGTGGATGGATAGGATCGTTGGTTTGAAAAACATACGTTACAAAGTTTATAATAAATGTTAAAAAAAAATCTGAGAACCCAACGCGTTATCAAACAATTTTTCAGTAAAATAATTTGTAACTAAACAGTGTACATGTTGACTTTAATAGCCAGTTTATGGAGCCAACCATCGCTTTAAAATAAGTGTGAGGTTTTATGTTCGGCTGTTTTTTATTTGTTCGTCAATTACCTCGTTAATTGTGGACCTATTTTGATGATTATTTTGCTGTTAATCAGATCCGACTAAATGATCCTGAGATGGTCCTTATTAAATGTATTCTCGAGGGAATTTGTAGTTATTTGTCCCGCAAAACTTTAACACTTTGAGTGCTGAAATCACACGGTATGTGTTTTCTACAAGTGACTAATATGCGTAAATCCACACTAGCGCAGCGGCTGAGAAAATACAGATCTTTGTGACTCAGCACAGCCGTAATATTTTTCGAACGAAACGCATGTGCGGCGCAACACAACTGCTGTGTAGAGCGGCAGCACGAATTTTTTAGGTTAAAAAAAAGATCGCAGTCGTCGAAAAAAAAGCCCCCTTAGGGATGAACTTAAGCTTAAATTATGATGAAAGTCCAGCGGCTATTGTATTGTTAATTGAATGTTTAATTGTCGAATTTTTAATTTTTAATCGAAACAATTACTCGCAATTTTTTATTGAAATTAGATTTGTATTTACTAAAAACCTTTTTCCTCAAAGGCCAAGGCTAGCTTTAAGAGTATTCTTTAGAATTTCAATTTTCTGTTATCAAACTGTACCTTCAATTGTTTAAGGAAGGACTGAGAAATTCGTATAGCATAGCAGCCCTTTTTGTTAGGTATTTAAAATCCGAGCATAGCGGGAATCGAGAATAGCGAAACTAACCGGCACCTAGTGTCCAGTTCATTGTTATGAATGCATGCGTAAGATGCAAACAAACAACCCTTACCAGGTCAGGTAAATAAATCTAATCGCAGGTAGGTACACACTAGATTGCAGACTACACACACCACCCTAGATTGTATGTGTAACATTAGTGGACGTGTTGTTTTAAAGGTAGACTAGAAAATTATATAAATTATGTATAGGTACATAGGCTATTTGAATGAGTTGTATTTGTGTATACAGCCAATTCTTTCCAGTATGTAAATATGTATGTTAGTTGGCAAAACGATTCGTTGTTCATCATAAAAATCTAGTAATCAACAGAAAACAGAAAAACAACTCTTTTTTGTTTCAACTTGGGCAGACGGCATTAAGGTCCGGTCCAGACACGTGCCTTGGCAGACAAAATAGAATAGAATAGTTTTTTTTGTAACTCAATACACAAAAAATAAATCAAACATGATTAAAAAATAAAGGACAAAACAGATTTTTGTAATTGAGTTACAAAACGGACTCAGCATGAGTTAATTGTAAGCATGTTATAATCCTACCTAATGGATGGATGCATGTTTGTTACTCTTTCACGTAAAAACTACTGAATGGGTTTTAATGAAACTTTACAATAATATAGCTTACATCAGAATAACACATATGCTACGATTTATAAAGATATATTTTATTATCCAAAATATCTATCAACACGCGGGTGAAACCGCGGGGCGCAGCTAGTATTATATAAAATTATGATGTTATTATAATGTTATATATAATAAAATAATATAATACTGAGTGTACAGTATAAACGTATTTATATGTCCAGTGCATACGCCAACAGACTGGCGCATGGCGATATAAATATTTAGTATAAATACGTATAATATTTATAAAAGAATATCATGAAAGTGCACAGTTTCGCACAATGGTCTAGATCCCAGGAACCCCGCGATCGCTGACGTAGATTGCTGTACTATAGTTTTATGTTATCAAAATAATACTAAAGTCATTTAAAACGGGATATTTACCATGATTTGATTTTTGAGTTATCCAATATTACGGCACAGTTATGCATGCGCCATGATCACGGAGTAACTGCGGCACTGCGTTCGTAGCAAAAGACAAAAAATGAGGGTAGATCGGTATGTCTGCCCATAAAAACTCGCAGTACCTTCAGTTACTCCGTGATCATGGCGCATGCAACTGTGCCGAAATATTGGATAACTCAAAAATCAAATCATGGTAAATATCCTGTTTTAAATGACTTTAGTATTAATAACCATGATAGTTTGAAAAGTTTTATCAAAATAATAATCTAAATATTTGATTGATATAAATAAAAAATATAATACGTGTTTTGTAATATATAACACAGGCATAATTAGGTAAACACATACATTTGACTATTTTTAGTTATTGTCATCATAGTTATTGTGACCTATGTGACCATTTTGTCCGACTCTGAGTAGACAAAGTGAGTGCGACTAGCACAAATTCACTCAACGAAGTCTATAAGTCGATTATTCTATGTCCCTCTGCGCTTTTCTCTTCACATTTTTAGAAACTAGGAAAACATTACTAAGGCGCCAGAAACACTATGTAGAAGAAGAAATATCGCCCGAGAACGAAGTCTCGTGCAAGTTTTAATTGTTTTACAGGGATTGCACACGATATTTTTCTGGATGGCAAAGATGTCGACTAATTTTGTTTGCAAGTCTCTTCTGTACGACGGAGATAGCGCGAGTTTATTATAAAGAGACGATAATACCCTCTCGTGCTTCTATGCAATTCTATGTATTTATTATTATTTCCGTTACTTGCCAAGTTGTTAATTATATTTGAGTGGATTTTTATAGCTAAAGTAAAAGCTAAAACAGGTTGTTCAGTCTAATAGAATAACAACATATTGCTATGCTTAAAGCATCCTTTAACAACCTTGTTGTGAACACAAAATCTTGTTTTTAAGACATAATGTCTATATCAATTAAAACAGTTGAGTTAACTGCAGACTGCTTCAAACAAACTTATATTTGTATGTAATGTTAGCACGCCAACCCTTTATTTAAAACATGTGTTTCCTGGTTGGCAGGTAGAAAATGCCTCGGCATTAAACCCACGCTTTGTACCTTTAATAGTGCAATAAAGTTTAAATAAATAAAAACAATCTAGGGGTAGCACATATGATCCATATCAATACCTATCGGAAGCGTCTCCAAGTCGCTGGCTGCATACGCCGCTGTATGGTGAAGATTCGCTGCGCCAGATTGATACCAGCTCCCGTGTCCTGTGTCGCTTCAACTCTGTCCATTACTTAATTATAATAACTTTAGTAGCTCGAAATTTAAGTGCAAAACAAACAGACATCTGTTCTCATTGAAAACCAGAGGCCTTAACCAACCGGCATTCGCTAAGAAACGATTCGATTTTTACTATCGCTTTCGCTTGTCAAAAGTGTAATTTGTGTACCCAATAATCTTGACGTTGAAAACAGCTTACTTCAAACTGCTTACTTCACATATCTAAGGCATAGGCAAGGATTAACTCATGCTGAGATAGAGTCCGTTTTGTGACTCAATTACAAAAATATTTTTTGTCCATTATTTTTATAATCATGTTTGTTTTATGCTTTTGTGTATTGAGTTGCAAATAAACTTTTCTATTCTATTCTATTGTATTCAAAACAATATTCTAAGAATTACCAACTGCAATGCTTTACACCCACGTTATTCCAGTACCTTTATATTTGTACCAGGAACGTACAGCTCTATAGAATCCCGCCCACCGCGTGACGTCGCACCGTCCGTATAAGGGCGGAATTCGTACCCCGACCCTCATTCGCGTCGGAGCAGCCGCCCTGCCGGCTTCCACATAATTCGCGACTTACCACCGCGCGCGTATGTATTCAAAACATTCCTTTTATTTAATTATATTTAATGTAACTTAGACTTTACTAGAAAATTATGTAATTTTTTGGCGAAGAGCCGTGATTTTTGCGGTTTTCTTTGGATTTTTATAGGAAAAAAATTATGTAAAATGGGTAGAGCAAGATTCGTGTGTTTAATTTTACATCTGTAACTTTCATTGCTAACATTAGACGGAATGCGTTTGTCAGGTTATTTTTAAAACGACTAGGAAAATAATAAGGCTCTGGTATAAAAAAAGGTGCGTATAAGTGGTGCTTTTCTGTTTTCAAGAGGAAATAAGGTGAGTGGATTTTGTTTTCAGAGATTTTCGGAGATTATATATTTTCTGTATTTTTCTGATTATTCGACGTCGTTGGCTAATTTTGGTGTAAATATTCACTCTGAATTAACTTTTGAGATTTTTTGTAAAGGCAAATTAGGAATCGTGGAAAAAGTTATTAAAAAAATATAACATGTACTATGTACATACATATATTCGTAACAGGTGGTTATTTACGAAGGTAACCGTTAGATTTTAAAGTAGGCTATATCTATGTTATTTCATGTTAACTTAAAATTAAACAAATTAACAAAATTCGCGAGAGAAAAAGGCTCATGACGAAAATATACAGTAAAAGCACAGGTAATGAAAAAGTTGGCACCGATGTTCTTTTTCTTTGACTGTATTTTTTAAATAAATGAATTCTATAAAACTTGAATTCTATTTTTGGTTTGTGTTTATTTGATATGTAATTTTTTCATTTTATTGATAAAATGATAACGGCCAAGTGGCTGCCTCCAGAATTAAGATCCGGCCGGATGTATGGCATTTTCCATCACTCTTGCTAGAACTTCTCCCGCTTTCCTGATGGATATTCTCTTTGAGGGCTTCAAGAGCCTGAGGCTTGTTAAAATAGACCCTAGACTTTAAGAAACACCATAGAAAGAAGTCTAGAACGTTTAAATCGGGAGATCCAGCCAGTGCAAATCAGAAAAACGAGAGATTAAAATAATTATTTCACGCTCTGGATGACAATAGCGATTCAGGTCTCATTGACGTGTATTTTGCATCGGTTTACTTCAGAAATGTCAAAGCAGATCTGACATTTACAACGATATGCTAAAATTATAGCATCTTCCGTTAGGGTGATGTCTTTTGCGCCTTGTACTATCGTATACAAGAACAAGACAAAAGCCTACTTTGTTCTTACCAAATATTTGTTATCTCTGATGGATAGCTTCGGTAGCTACCTATAGCTACTAAAGGAAACGTGACTTCGCATACCTTTCGTCTTTATTCGTCAAATAAAATACCAATTTGCCTCTTTTTTTAAAGTTGAGTGTTTTTAACCGACTTTGGAAAAAGGAGGATTTTCTATATTCGGCTATAAGTTCGTTATATTTTATATTTATAGTATGCTCGTCGATTTTTCCATCGTTTATGGACCCATTGTGATGTTTCTTTTCAGTCGTATTGAACATGATCCCAGGGTGATCCCAAATTTTTTTTTACCGCGGGATAAGTAGCTATTTATCATTTATCATAAAAACAGTTTCAAACAAAGGAAGTCGGTTTTAAATTTTTTCCAAACAATTAAATTACATCAAATAAAATTCTTTACATTGTTTTTAAGAGAACGGAAAGTTCAATATTCCTTTAAACACTTTGAAACGAAGGTTCGTTGACTCAAGTCGGGACAAACAAAACTAAATTAATATAAAATGCATACAGTGTCGCAGCTGTGCTTGCAACTGAAAGGAGTTTTTCCCCATTTATGTGGTAAGTAAACTAGGGTTACGATCACCCGTTCATATACGTCCCATACATTTCACGACTGAGTACCTTATAAAATGTGCTCTTAGCTGTATAAAACTGCGTAGTTATATATAGCACACAGTTTTATAGGTTTACTTACTTTGTAATATACTAGGACAGTAAAAAGAGCTTTCATTGGGTAGTTATTTTTACGGTTATTGTAGGGTTTTTTCAATGATCGTCTCTCTAACTCACACAAACATCGAAACCTACATCTTCTCAAAAGAACTTAAAATATGATGTCAGGCAATTAATATACTTTGACTTTGACTTTGACAGGCTGAATTTCAGCCAAGATGTTTTTGTATTTTGGCTTTTACTCCCTAAATATTCCTTTTAATTGGTATTACAAAAAAATAACCAATGTCTTTTACGGGCTATGCACAAATAATTATTAGGTATTATACGTTTATCTCCGTTTCTTTTAAATTGCTTGATTGTTAGTCTCGCTAAAAGTAAGGAATGGTTTGACCGAAATGACCGAATGAATTTGAATATTTTATTATTGCTTTGTTATCTCTAAAACAGAGGTAATTTAAAAGAAATAAATAGGGGAAAATATTGTAGACACGAGGTTCACGAAGTCATTCATCTATTATCTGTAAAAAATCTACTTTTTACTATCAAAAACTCTGAAAAAAGATGCGTATACTATGTATGTTTTAATTTTTTGGGGTAATTCTTATCGCACCAAGTTTTTTTTAGGGTGGCTTGGGTGGCACTGCGGTCATGATAGGCCTATTGTTATTGCTAGAACACAACGGGTTCATAGACATCCACATCAATTATAATGATATCCTCCATTAGATTTACTTCGGCCACGGCGCGGCCACATTCAACAGATACTAGCCATGAACGCAGGACATATTGTAGTGCACAAGTGTGCGCAGACCATGTTCACTCTCTATTCCTGTAAAGTATCAGGGCAGACCGAAACAACTAGGGAGAGTTCAGGCGCTCAAGATCAAAGGCTTAACGTGCTTTCCGAGGCACGGGGGTGGAACACCGCCAACTTATTGTCTCCGGGATGCTATTGTAAATCCAAGTATAATATACATAATACTGGACAATTCACACGGCATTATCTAGTCTCAAGCTAAGCAGAGCTTGTGTTATGGGTACCAGATTAATGATACATAATACATTTCTTAGATAGATATTTTTTAAAGTACCAGTACACTCAAAAAAAATCTGTAGATCGTTTAAACATTTGTCCCGAGGCGGGAATCGAACCCAACCCCTTCGGAGGCGGACCTTCGCCCACCGCGCCATATATTTATTTCGTCAATAGACATATTTTTTCATTGACATTCGTTCTTGGCTACATTATGGTGCCATATTTTTATGAAGATACTTTAAACAATAAATCTGACATGAATTTCTATTATATTTGACATTGTAGGTTTACATTTAATCAATACAAACAATTTTTTATATGAATGATTAATCAATGTCATTTAAGGTTATGGAATAAAAGTCTTTTTATTATTATTTTATTTATTTATTTTTATGAAGTTTTCGTTGTGAAAATTAAGAGTTTGTGGAAAGTGAACTGTCTCATTACTCGCCGATTTCAACTGCTATCAGATAAAGCTTTCGATTGGGGTTATCACTGTAATATATACTTTATCTAACGATGATATAAAACAGGCTCGTGAAGTCTAGATTATTAGATGAAACGATTTATGGCTTGGAAAAACAACAGCTGTGTTTTGCAACAAGTGTTTTCTAAAACTGAGGTTCTAGAAAATTTTACTAAGGTGTAACAAGCAATGTATGAATGCCATCATTACATTGTATTTACATGCTATTAAAAATATTTTCTTATAATTCGTTAAAGGTTCTTACGTTAAAAAAAATTAAGAAAATTGCTATTTTTCATATTTTCACGCGAAGCTGCGCTGCGGGGCGCTGCTGATTATTGAATAAAACACCAAAAGCGTCCACATGCTGAATCAAGTTATATCATTTCTTTGCATTCATTTGACATTAAATTGAGACACTTCTTACTTGGTAATCATATTGGTTCCCACGATACAGGCACAGCCTAGAGTGGGAATCATCATTAGTACTTTTGTAAAGTTATTATCTCTACATAAAGGTTGCCTGGAAAATGTCGCTTCTAAGCGATAAGGCCGTTCATTGTACTTGTCGCATGTGATGTCTTTTATAATGAGCTGTCTGTATTGACTTTAGTTCTGTTTATATGTAGTAATAAACATATTTTTCACTTTCATTTCATTTGCTGACCTTGCGTGGTCAGCGAGCTTGCTACCTGTCGTTGACAGCGTGCGGTCAGCACAATTTGAGGAGGCGTGTGGGGGATGTGCGTTGCGGTTTAGGCTATTTGTGCATACCTGTAGCGGTATGAATGATAACGGTCGGGTGGTAACGGGCCTTTCTGTGACGTCATAAGATAATGATTCTTTGTTAATGGCAATTATGCCTGGTTGGACACTTTTCTGCCAGTGTCAAGTAATGGAAAATAATTGTAAAATTCCTTACATGCACTGCTACCTGAAATATCACAATGCATGGGAGGGTAAGTATATCCAGCTCTTTGAAGTAAGGTTTAGCGGAGACGTCCTGTGGTAACCTCACCATTGCACGTGATTCTTTGTTATTGGCAATATGTGTCTGGTTGGACACTTTTGCCAGTGTTTGTAATTCATTGTAAATTATCTGAGTTAGGTAATCAAATTATGAAGATTGTTTGATACTTTCACCAGAACCTAGTTCGTTATCTAGCAGGGTGTACATACCACGTGCAGGTTAGGTTGGCTTGGGAGACGAGATGTTGGAGTCCCCCACACCGCGCGTTATGAGATCAATTTGGAGGTGGTTTGACAGATAGATACTTTCTGTGACGTCATAAGATCACGTTGGAAGTCGTTTGACAGATACTTTCTGTGACGTCATAAGATCACGTTTTAGGTCGTTTGATAGATACTTTCTGTGACGTCATAAGATCACGTTGGAAGTCGTTTGACAGATACTTTCTGTGACGTCATAAGATCACGTTGGAGGTGGTTTGACAGATACTTTCTGTGATGTCATAAGATCACGTTGGAAGTCGTTTGACAGATACTTTCTGTGACGTCATAAGATCACGTTGGAAGTCGTTTGACAGATACTTTCTGTGATGTCATAAGATCACGTTGGAGATCGTTTTGTGACGTCATAAGATCACGTTGGAAGTCGTTTGACAGATACTTTCTGTGACGTCATAAGATCACGTTGGAAGTCGTTTGACAGATACTTTCTGTGACGTCATAAGATCACGTTTTAGGTCGTTTGACAGATACTTTCTGTGACGTCATAAGATCACGTTTTAGGTCGTTTGAAATACTTTCTGTGATGTCATAAGATCACGTTGGAGATCGTTTGACAGATACTTTCTGTGACGTCATAAGATCACGTTGGAAGTCGTTTGACAGATACTTTCTGTGATGTCATAAGATCACGTTGGAAGTCGTTTGACAGATACTTTCTGTGACGTCATAAGATCACGTTTTAGGTAGTTTGACAGATACTTTCTGTGACGTCATAAGATCACGTTTTAGGTCGTTTGACAGATACTTTCTGTGATGTCATAAGATCACGTTTTAGGTCGTTTGACGGATACTTTCTGTGACGTCATAAGATCACGTTGGAAGTCGTTTGACAGATACTTTCTGTGATGTCATAAGATCACGTTGGAAGTCGTTTGACAGATACTTTCTGTGACGTCATAAGATCACGTTTTAGGTAGTTTGACAGATACTTTCTGTGACGTCATAAGATCACGTTTTAGGTCGTTTGACAGATACTTTCTGTGATGTCATAAGATCACGTTGGAAGTCGTTTGACAGATACTTTCTGTGATGTCATAAGATCACGTTGGAAGTCGTTTGACAGATACTTTCTGTGATGTCATAAGATCACGTTGGAAGTCGTTTGACAGATACTTTCTGTGACGTCATAAGATCACGTTTTAGGTAGTTTGACAGATACTTTCTGTGACGTCATAAGATCACGTTTTAGGTCGTTTGACAGATACTTTCTGTGATGTCATAAGATCACGTTGGAAGTCGTTTGACAGATACTTTCTGTGATGTCATAAGATCACGTTGGAAGTCGTTTGACAGATACTTTCTGTGACGTCATAAGATCACGTTTTAGGTAGTTTGACAGATACTTTCTGTGACGTCATAAGATCACGTTTTAGGTCGTTTGACAGATACTTTCTGTGATGTCATAAGATCACGTTGGAAGTCGTTTGACAGATACTTTCTGTGATGTCATAAGATCACGTTGGAAGTCGTTTGACAGATACTTTCTGTGATGTCATAAGATCACGTTGGAAGTCGTTTGACAGATACTTTCTGTGACGTCATAAGATCACGTTTTAGGTAGTTTGACAGATACTTTCTGTGATGTCATAAGATCACGTTGGAGGTCGTTTGACAGATACTTTCTGTGATGTCATAAGATCACGTTGGAAGTCGTTTGACAGATACTTTCTGTGATGTCATAAGATCACGTTGGAAGTCGTTTGACAGATACTTTCTGTGATGTCATAAGATCACGTTGGAGGTCGTTTGACAGATGCTTTCTGTGACGTCATAAGATCACGTTGGAAGTCGTTTGACAGATACTTTCTGTGATGTCATAAGATCACGTTGGAAGTCGTTTGACAGATACTTTCTGTGATGTCATAAGATCACGTTGGAGGTCGTTTGACAGATGCTTTCTGTGACGTCATAAGATCACGTTGGAAGTCGTTTGACAGATACTTTCTGTGATGTCATAAGATCACGTTGGAAGTCGTTTGACAGATACTTTCTGTGATGTCATAAGATCACGTTGGAGGTCGTTTGACAGATACTTTCTGTGACGTCATAAGATCACGTTTTAGGTCGTTTGACAGATACTTTCTGTGACGTCATAAGATCACGTTTTAGGTCGTTTGAAATACTTTCTGTGATGTCATAAGATCACGTTGGAGATCGTTTGACAGATACTTTCTGTGACGTCATAAGATCACGTTGGAAGTCGTTTGACAGATACTTTCTGTGATGTCATAAGATCACGTTGGAAGTCGTTTGACAGATACTTTCTGTGACGTCATAAGATCACGTTTTAGGTCGTTTGAAATACGATACTTTCTGTGATGTCATAAGATCACGTTGGAAGTCGTTTGACAGATACTTTCTGTGATGTCATAAGATCACGTTGGAGGTCGTTTGACAGATGCTTTCTGTGACGTCATAAGATCACGTTGGAAGTCGTTTGACAGATACTTTCTGTGATGTCATAAGATCACGTTGGAAGTAGTTTGACAGATACTTTCTGTGATGTCATAAGATCACGTTGGAAGTCGTTTGACAGATACTTTCTGTGATGTCATAAGATCACGTTGGAAGTCGTTTGACAGATACTTTCTGTGATGTCATAAGATCACGTTGGAAGTCGTTTGACAGATACTTTCTGTGATGTCATAAGATCACGTTGGAAGTCGTTTGACAGATACTTTCTGTGACGTCATAAGATCACGTTTTAGGTCGTTTGACAGATACTTTCTGTGACGTCATAAGATCACGTTGGAAGTCGTTTGACAGATACTTTCTGTGATGTCATAAGATCACGTTGGAAGTCGTTTGACAGATACTTTCTGTGACGTCATAAGATCACGTTTTAGGTCGTTTGACAGATACTTTCTGTGACGTCATAAGATCACGTTGGAGGTGGTTTGACAGATACTTTCTGTGACGTCATAAGATCACGTTTTAGGTCGTTTGACAGATACTTTCTGTGACGTCATAAGATCACGTTTTAGGTCGTTTGAAATACTTTCTGTGATGTCATAAGATCACGTTGGAGATCGTTTGACAGATACTTTCTGTGACGTCATAAGATCACGTTGGAAGTCGTTTGACAGATACTTTCTGTGATGTCATAAGATCACGTTGGAGGTCGTTTGACAGATACTTTCTATGCCGTCATAAGATCACGTTTTAGGTCGTTTGACAGATACTTTCTATGCCGTCATAAGATCACGTTTTAGGTCGTTTGACAGATACTTTCTATGCCGTCATAAGATCACGTTTTAGGTCGTATGACAGATACTTTCTGTGATGTCATAAGATCACGTTGGAGGTCATTTGACAGATACTTTCTATGCCGTCATAAGATCACGTTTTAGGTCGTTTGACAGATACTTTCTATGCCGTCATAAGATCACGTTTTAGGTCGTATGACAGATACTTTCTGTGATGTCATAAGATCACGTTGGAGGTCGTTTGACAGATACTTTCCGTGACGTCATAAGATCACGTTTTAGGTCGTTTGACAGATACTTTCTGTGACGTCATAAGATCACGTTGGAGGTCGTTTGACAGATACTTTCTGTGACGTCATAAGATCACGTTGGAGGTCGTTTGATCAGGTTGTTGGTGTGATTAAGTTAGCTATGCCGATGTTGCCACGCCAACAAACACATGCAATTCCCACGCGGGTGTGCCATCACGTATTGCACGAGGACAAAATTAAGGCCAATTTGTTGCCATAGAACATTATTTTCATTTAAGAAAGTTTACTTTTAGGGTTTTATGGCCTAGGAGAATTCGCTCTCAGCGATAAGGTAGCTAATTTGAACGGCTTTATGATTAGGTATTAAATTGAGATATAAGGTTTGTTCATGTTTTTGTATTCATTAATTTCATTTTTGCTCGATTAATGATTATATACGAGCATGGTCCAAGATTTTGTTGATTATTTGCCAAAAACATTATCGTATGGATATTTACTCAACTGATAACAATAACAGATAACAACAAGTTAACACCAATAGAACCACTGTTAACAAACTACATCAACACCAATGAATCAACGCACAGTTTCACACGGGCAGCAAACTACAACGGTTTCACACGCGCAGCATATTAATACAACTAAAAAATATTAAAAAATTATTCAAATAAATTCGAATAAAAATATACAGGACAATGGCTCAACTTCTGATATCTGTGTGCTCAACGCTTTTCAAAATATCACCTTTACATTACTGTGGGCTCAAACAACAGGATTGTAGGTAGGGTTTTGGATAACGGTTGACATTTCCCCTCCCTTATCAACGTAAACTAAGTGCCTAACTTCTAAAAGTGTCAACGTATTAAGTTGATAATGTGCTTTGTTTACACAGAATAGAATAGAAAATTCTTTATTGCACTACAACACATACCGTGTGATTTCTACAAGTGACTAATATGCGTAAATCCACACTAGCGCAGCGGCTGAGAAAATACAGATCTGTGTGACTCAGCACAGCCGTAATATTTTTCGAACGAAACGCATGTGCGGCGCAACACAACCGCTGTGTAGAGCGGCAGCACGAATTTTTTAGGTTAAAAAAAAGATCGCAGTCGTCGAAAAAAACCACAGTCAGTGTTAACTATAAACTACATATGTACAGTAAAAACTTTTTTTTTTACATTCGAGATAGAACCAAAGCTATCGACATAGCTCTAAGAATTAGCAGCAATTAGCAGTGGACCGGCCATATTTATTTATCTTTAAATATTCATGTTTTGTTCATATTTATTCTAGCTCTATCCTTGGTACACCCCCTGCCTTTCTTTAATTCACACAATTATTTCCATCCAAAGGTTGCCTGGAAGAGATCGCTTCTAAGCGATAGGGCCGCCCATTGTACTTGTCACATGTAATATCTTTCATAATGTTCTGTATCTGGTGTACAATAAAGTATTTTTGTATTGTATTGTATTACGCAAAGAACCGTCGACCGCTGAGGTAAACGTGTTCTTGAGTGGAGGCCACGCCTCGGTAAATGTAGTCTAGAATCATCATCTTAAGCCCGTCCACTGCTGAACATAGGCCTCCCCCAAAAGACAATAACAACAGCATGGATAAAAAAAACTATAAATATTAACAACATAATGTACTTCTACGTGTAGGTATTATGGTATGTATTGTATTTGTTTTCTTTTTTTATCTATATATTTATTAAACTACCACCGTCTGTATTGTTCCTTCATCTCCAGTCTATCCTAAGAGAATCCTAACCTGGAAGAGATCGCTCTCAGCGATAAGGCTGCCCTTTATACTTCCTTTATTCTATTGTTTATTTCTGTATGGTTTTTCCTTTATTCTGTTGTTTATTTCTGTTTGCTATTTTGTGTGGTATAATAAAGTGTTCCTGTTCTATCTTTTTATCTATCTATCTACATATAACTATGACGACCGATGTGGCGCGGTGGGCGAAGGTCCGCCTGCGACGCAGGAGGCTGCGGGTTCGATTCCCGCCTCGGAACAATTGTGTGTACGATCTGCAGATATTTGTTCTGGTTGGTTGGTTGGTGGTTTGGTGTTCTGGTTGTTTTCTATGTATAATAAAAAATATATATCTATGTAATGTATTGTATTATGTATATCAGTCATCTAGTACCCATAACACAAGCTCTGCTTAGCTTGGGGATAGATGAAGCTGTGTGAATTGTCCAAAAAAAAAAAAAACTATAGATATATAGGTATAGCTTAGCTATACATAATAAACGACATACCTACGCAAAAGTACAGACCTTTATAACCAAGGCCACATTTCACCGAACCCTTATTTATAGCTGATCGGCGTAAGACTGACAATACAACAATTAGATTAAGCCGATAGCCGTCCGTTATCGACGCTGAGGCTGATACCAACAAAGTGGATTAACCGCATACATTAGTCATTCTCCGGATCCAAAGGTAGTTTTAACTTCACGATACGACGCCGAGCGAATCGTCTGTAATCATCATCTTAATCAACCTATATTAGTCCACTGCTGGACGTATTTCTTTCGAAGTCTGAATTTATTTATTTCAATTAATTAAGTTACTTTCCAATTTTAGTACCGGATCCAACCGGATTGAACCAGCGCGGCGCTGTTCTTCCAGCTCTGAAAGGCCCAACATTATTTACAGCAGATAAAATCTTATGCTATTGCGTCGCTGTTTGTTTCTGAATTTGGCTCTATCGCGCTTCGTAATAAATATTACTCGCTACCGAGAAATCCTTATTCCATTCACATTAATTGAATATCGACACTCACGGCAGGGCTGATTCACCACTTCAAAGTCACTCAGCGAGTTATGGAAAGAGCTATGCTCATCATCATCATCATCATCAGCCTATAGCAGTCCACTGCTGGACATAGGCCTCCCCCAATGAGCGCCATAGCGCCCTGTCTTCAGCTTGCCGCATCCAGCATCTACCTGCAGTCTTTCGCAGGTCGTCATCCCACCTGGTCGGAGGGCGTCCTACACTACGTTTACCGAGTCGTGGTCTCCACTCAAGAACACGTTTGCCCCATCGGCCGTCGGTTCTTCGCGAGATATGGCCGGCCCACTGCCACTTCAGCTTGCTAATTCTTTGAGCTATGTCGATAACCTTGGTTCTCTGTCGGATGTATTCGTTACGAATCCTATCCTTCAGAGAAACTCCGAGCATAGCTCTTTCCATAGCTCGCTGAGCGACTTTGAACTGGTGGACCAGCCCTATCGTGAGTGTCCACGTCTCAGCTCCGTAGGTCATAACGGGTAGGACGCACTGATTGAAAACTTTCGTTTTCAAGCATTGCGGTATGGATGACGTGAAGACTTGACGTAGTTTCCCAAATGCTGCCCAGCCCAGTTGGATCCTCCTTTTGGCCTCCTTCTCGAAACTGTTTTTACCCAACTGCAGAATCTGCCCAAGGTAAGTGTACTCGGAAACAGTTTCGAGAAGGTGACCATGTACGACCACCGGCCTTGGATCAATGTGACCATTGATCATGACTTTGGTTTTATCCAAATTCATGCCAAGACCGATACATCGGGAGGCTGAAGCTAGGCCGTCCAGCATCTGGTTCAGTTCCTCAAGCGACTCCGCCATTAAGACTATGTCATCAGCGAATCGCAGGTGTGAGATGTACTCGCCGTTTATATTAATGCCCTTTCCTTTCCAGTCCAACAACCTAAACATATCTTCCAATGCGCACGTGAACAGTTTCGGGGATATGACATCCCCCTGCCTCACTCCTCTGCGCAATTGGATGGGTTTAGACTGCTGACCCTGTACTTGGACACTCATGGTGGCGGCCTCGTAGAGACAACTCAGCACCTGGATATAACGATAGTCTACTTGGCATCGCTGTAAGGAATCCAGAACAGCCCAGGTTTCGACGGAGTCAAATGCCTTCTCATAGTCCACAAAAGCCAGACACAGGGGCTGATTATACTCTTCGGACTTCTGTATAATCTGCCTCACTGTGTGTATGTGGTCTATGGTGCCATATCCTCCGCGGAACCCAGCCTGTTCCGGTGGCTGGAACTCGTCGAGTCTCCTGGCGAGACGGTTCGTGACCACTCGTGAGAACAGCTTATAGACGTGGCTCAAGAGTGAGATGGGTCTGTAATTCTTAAGAAGGGTTTTATCTCCCTTCTTAAAAAAGAGCACCACCAAACTCCCGCTCCACGCCTTTGGAGTTCTCCCACTGTCAAGGACGGTATTAAAGAGGTTCCGTAGCTCCTGTAGTACAGGGGCTCCTCCGGCTTTAAGAAGCTCTGAAGTAATACCGTCCTCGCCGGGGGCTTTTCCATTTTTAAGCTGCCTTAGAGCTAACACGATCTCGTCTTGACTGATTTCAGGCAGTTCGTCGGTATAGTGGCGTGTCAGGGTGGCTCTGGAATCTTGGTTATCTCGTCGGTAACGAGGGGCATGTGCAGCGTATAATCGGCCATAGAAATCCTCTATCTCGGCGGATATCTCCGGCTTTGACAATACGGTCCTCCCGTCGTGCGTTTTAAGCTTTGTCAGGTGGCTCCTGCCAAGCTGCTGAGTGAATACTTTGGACCCTCGGTTTCGCTCTATCGCCTCTTGAATGAGGCGCGTGTTGAAGCTCCGAAGGTCGTGCCGTACCATCTTCGCAATCCGCTTGTTCAGGTCTGACCTCTCTGACAAAGTCGCTTGGGTGGTCTCCCGTCTTTTTGTCATCAGCCCAAGAGTCTCATCCGAGAGTTTGGACTTCTTGCCAGTACGCTGCTTTCGACAGAATTTGATGCCCTCATCCCTCAACGTTTCAACCAGATTGTGTAGGGTCTCGTCAGCGTCATCAGTGGGTTCCAAGGCAACAAATCTATTCCCGAGAAGCTGCTGAAACTTCTCGGTGCCCGCCATGATTTGGATTGGGTCAGGTCGGAGCGTGGACTTCATCAGACGGTTTCTTTCAAGCTTCAAGTTGATATTCAGAGAGCCTCGGAGGAGTCGGTGATCAGATCCGGTATTGAACCTGTTGATCACTGAGACATCTCTGAATATGTGCTTGCTATCCGTCATGATGAAGTCGATCTCATTTTTAGTCACAGTGTCGGGGCTTTGCCATGTCCACTTCCTTTGAGGCTGTTTCTTAAAGAAAGAGTTCATCAAGAACAGCCCCTCCTTCTCAAGGAAGTTGACAAGCATTTGCCCCCTGTGATTTCTGACCCCATAACCATGCGGGCCTATTCGGGATTCGTTGCCAGTCTGGGTTCCCACCTTGCCGTTAAAGTCCCCCATAACAACGTTGAAGTGGGCCTTAGTGGTGTTATGTAAGGCTTTGGATATGTCTTCATACATATCCTCCACTTCATCATCCAAGTGTGCCGAGGTCGGTGCATAGACCTGGATGACCTTCATGCTGTACCGCTTGGACAGCCGAAGGATCAGGTACGCTACCCTGGTCGACACACTGGAGATTTCTTGGACGTTGCTAGAGAGGGCCTTATTGACGAGGAAGCCTACGCCACCCTGGGATGTTTTATCACCCTCGCGAAAGTAGAGAAGATGGCCCGAGTCTAGGGTTACGGTGTCCTCCCCCTCTCTACGGACTTCACATAACCCCAGAACATGCCATTTGATGTTCTCTAACTCCACTTCCAACTGCGCTAGATGATGGTCAAGCCTCAGAGTGCGTCCGTTAAACGTAGCCAGGGTCAGTTTAGGTAGAGTTTGGTAGCCTGATGTAGCCCGGGGATTCCTAGCACCCCCTGCCCCGCCGTTACCGTGGCCGCTACCATGGCCAGGAATAGCGAGGCGGCCGGGAACTGGGGGCCACATTCTTTTGGCGTGTCTATCCATGGGGGGGGTTGATGCCCATAATCCCCACGCTGGGCATGCGGGTTGGGGATCGCAGTATAGGGAGTGTGCTGCAAGGGACGCTGCTGCCCGCCCCCCGGTGTATGTCCCTTAGTCGCCTTCTACGACACCCACGGGAAGAGTTGGGGTGGTGCTATTCTATCACGGCCGACACCACACAGCAACCACTGGGGTAAACGTGGTCTTGAGTGGAGACCACGAGAAGGCGGCGGTCGCGGCGTAAGAATATACCCTACCACTTCCATCAATCCGCCTTCCAATTGTAACGATTACGGCAAAATTTTCCTTTAAAAAGTATTGAAACGACTCACCACTTTTCTATTTATTACCATCAACATCGTCAGCTAAAAATGCCATTCAACCTTCAGCCGTCGCAAAGCGTCATTCTAATCAAATTTTAAATTTGAATTGGTAATTTTAATCACCACCGAGACTTTCAGAGGAGCTTCTAAAACTTTTTCTAGGATATTTGGTTACCCTCTGAAGATTATGAAATTATTTATAGTGGATTAAAATTCTGTTACGGGTGTTTGTTTTTCGCTTTTAAGTTATATCGTTTCTACCCGCGGCTTCCCTTGTTGTTTTAAAGTTAGATTCTGTATGGATAAACCAGCATTATTTATCACACTTTTTATAAATTCGAATGTTTGGATATTTACATGAATAGATGGATGGATGTTTGTTACAATAACAATACAATATATGTTTATTGCACCATCAATACAAAATAATAATAATACAGGATACAATACAATACAAATACACTTTATTGCACATCAAACACAGAAAAACAAAAACAGTAAAGAACAAAGATACAGATGCACAATGGGCGGCCTTATCGTTAAGAGCGAAGGATCCTAATACTAACTAAATCTAGTGGCCCAATCGGCGGCCTTACTACTTAATTACTTTTCTACTTAATTCTTCACGCCAAAAGTACTAAACGGATTGAAATTTTGCATAGATTTATACACGCCTGGAATCAAATATAGGCTACTATTTATCTTATAAATAGGTTTTCCTGGGATAGAACTAACTTTAAAACATTTCCATAGAAACAACGCGTGCGAAGCCACGAAAAGAACCTAGTTTATAATATTATTGTGATGTGGTAACGGGCCCTTTCTTACTCATGATCATAACGGAAAGTAAACAGCCTCGGGGAAGTGCAAAATATCAAGTACACGTGACCTAAATAGCAACCGTAGGATCTCGCGGTTGGAATGTGGCCAAATCGATCGGATTTAATTAATCCTCTGCAGCTGATTTAGGTATAAGCCTTTAAAACTATATTCGTGAGGCTCTGAGACCTTAGAATGAGGTTTGCATAGTTTGCGAACACTTTAAAAAGTTTTCGTTTGCAGCAATGCAATGTCATGTGGCAAACATTATTGTTATTTCTTTTTTACAAATACAAATACAAAAATTATTTTTTGTACACCATAATCAAATCAATCATTATAAAAATACATTATATGCGATGAGTACAATGGGCGGCCTTATCGCTTAGAAGCGATCTCTTCCAGGCAACCTTTGGATGGAAAGAATTATATGAATGAAAAGGCAGGGGGTGTACCACAGGTTATCTAAATAAGAACATAACAAGAATACTAAAAAAACAAATAATAAATTACAAATACCAAACTAAATAATATACTACTTAAATACATAAATAAATAAATAGTAACTACCAATATTCATTATTTTGGTAGGAAAAACTCCTCGACTCCTTTTTTGTTGAGTTTATGTATTTTGCCATGTTTATACGAGTATATAAAGAATTTATCACTTACGGGTGTGATATAGTCACTTTGTGACAAAACTCCATTAATAAATAAAGATTAAAAAAAAACCCTTAAGATGAAAAAATTTCACCTTAGTTTCCATTCTTACTTTAGTGCCTTGTACCGGATCAATATCCGGTTAAACTCATTAGTTTAACTAACTTAACTTTCAATAGTATGACAGCGATCCAATAGTTTCATACAAACTCAATATACAGGGTGATTCGAAACGAGGGGATTATCCTTTATGTACGGGTAGGGAGGGGGCATCATTACTGTTCATAAAATAATAACTGTCTGCTCAAAATGCATAAATGCTAGTGGTAGCCATTTGAATCATAACAAGGGAATTAAAAAAAAAAAATAACAAGGGAATTTGTAGAAATTTGTCTAGATAAAAGATTATAAACGAGAACTCTTTTAATTTTGGTATTGTGCAAACCCATACTAGCCACTCAGATCACTAGACACCCTGTTTGGTTTGACGGGGTAATAAATGACGTCACAAGTCATCTTCCTACCCTCCCCTCCTCCCGCCTGCAGTAGTTTGCATGGGAAATTAACTGTCAAGGAAGGATAGATTGCCTTCTGCTAGAACAATTTCGGGCTAAAGTGTCGCATAACTTTATAATATACTAGCTCCACCCCGCGTCTTCGCCCGCGTAGAAATCTAGGTTTCAAATGGTTTAATAACCTTTCTCTTGAATTACTCTATCTATTTAAAAAAAACCGCATCAAAATCCGTTGCGTAGTTTTAAAGCATAATACATATGGACAAACAATAGCGGGAAGCGACTTAATTATAAAACGTAGTCGCTTCCCGCTTTCTGCACGCTATACACTAGCATCTACCCGCAAATTCGCATGCATTCAGCATATTATGTATCCACTGATGAACGTGCATCGCCCAAAGTAAAAAAAATGAAGTTCTACATTTGGCAGGCGGATCCAAGATAGCAGTAGAAGTTTTAAGAAACATGGAAGGAAGCTGCTCTGCATCCGCGGGCTGGATTGGAGAGATTCTTAAGTTCAGCACGGCAGTAAGGGGTCATCCATTAATCACGTGATGTTTTTAGCAACTTTTGTTCCGAGGCGGGAATAGAACCCACAACCTCCTTCGTCGCAGATGGACCTTCACCCACCGCGCTACAGATGTCGTCATGGTTATAGCGACGGTTTTATAAAATGTAGTTATAAAATCAAACTCATGATATATTTTTTCCTCGGCTACAATAATATCACTAAAATGTTCGATTTCCCTCTTTGCATACATTTTCTCATACATTTTTCCTATTACAGAAAAAGCCCTGCAAAAGAACATACACGTATAAGAGCCACCATATTATTTTTATGGTAAACCATAAAATATTACGAGACCCAGAATTTAGATATGAAACCGAAGAAATATGAGCGATATTCCAAGTGGGATATATAAACGGAATTTGGAAAATATCAAGAAAATATTGTTTCGTTTACGATCAGGTGTCTCTTTTGTTTGTTCTGGACAAAATGGGCCTTGTTTTGGTCTATTGTTGAATATTTGATTTATAGATAAATTTAGATGAGAAAAACAAGACCTGCATTGTCATTCAACGTGGCAATGCTGTCAGCATTCTGGAGACGGCTTAGATTTTTAGGAAATTGCACTTACTCGTACATCTGGCGCCGCCGCGCCGCTTAAAAACAGCAGCGCTGCATTGGCACCCGTGTCAATGGAGCATTTAATGCTGAGCCGGTAGCCTATTTTTGTGTTCTCGCGGTTAATTTCGTGAGCTTTGTACTTGTCGTGTAGTTTTTATAAGTACCTACTTTGTATTTGAAACGCAAGAAACATTTTCTATTCTTCTATTATATTATTTGATCTACATACATATATAGGTGTACCTTAATACTAGGTAATTTGTCGATTTGATGTTTGAATAAAGAAACAGACAGGTAAGATAATCATCATCATCATCATCATCAGCCTATAGCAGTCCACTGCTGGACATAGGCCTCCCCCAATGAGCGCCATAGCGCGCTGTGTTCAGCTTGCCGCATCCAGCATTTACCTGCGGTCTTTCGCAGGTCGTCGGAGGGCGTCATACACTACGTTTACCGAGTCGTGGTCTCCAATCAAGAACACGTTTACCCCAGCGGCCGTCGGTTCTTCGCCAGATATGGCCGGCCCACTGCCACTTCAGTTTGCTAATACTTAGAGCTATGTCGATAACTTTGGTTCTCTGTCGGATGTATTCGTTACGAATAGGTGGACCAGCCCTATCGTGAGTGTCCTCGTCTCAGCTCCGTAGGTCATAACGGGTAGGATAGGTTAGTTAGAATGTTCAAATTATAATCTTGTTGGATGGATTGAGCTCATCAGTCAGGGGGTAACTGTAACGTAATGCTCACAAACGAATATTGTTACATTACGGCAAATGTTCCCGGAAAGAGATCGCCTTAGCATGAATATTGAAAAAGATTCTGTTGATGTTTAGGTATTACCAAAACAAGTGATGTAAAACCCGATCCCCGATATCTTTTATCCCAAACAAACAAGCTTTTCATCAAAGCAAGGTTCAGTTCGGCAGAGTAAAGTATTGAATTTCAAAAAGGTCGATGGAAAGCTTTTTACCCGTGTAAGAAAAAGTTGGTACAAGCTTCTCGTAGATTTCTTACTTGATAGGTCTCGGTACATCTTAAGAAAAACACAATATGCTAGAGAAATAGACAAGTGTTGGTATTTTATTTTCCTGTCACTTACGATGGCCAGAATCGAGAATGTGGGTTAAGAATTTCCGTCAAATTTGGCTTAAGGGTACACAAGTCGACGGCACGAACTCGTGCGTAGGCAAGGCCTAAATGTATGCTATCTCTTCTGACATATTGGGCGGTCTAGGATGAAATGCACACCGATTCATTCCTAATGACAAAAAAAACGACCGCGTAAAAAATGTGAAGAAATCTTTAGCACAACGGTTATTATAGAAAACTATTCAGTGTATTTTTACAAAATAAATTTATTTCGACTTTTGAATAACTAAACTTTGTCGGAACGGGTTTTTTAGATTGTAATTTTTCCGTACATATAAGTTTTTAGCCTAAAGTTGGACTAAAATCAGTGTTGAATAAAAAAGATTAGAAGCTTGTAATTTGCAAATTTATACTTGTTTTACGGTTTTGAGTACAAACATATGTAGATAATGAGGAGATAAATATTGATTGAATTGGTCTGACAGACCTCTCGGTCTACAGACTATTGCAAACAATCTACGGGTAACGCAGCTGGTCTATGCATTTGTAGAGTGTTCTACAGTTATAAGTAAAGTTACTAAAGCCATTTAAAACGGGATATTTACCGATTAGATTTTTGAGTTATCCAATATTTCGGCAAAGTTGCATGCGCCATGATCACGGAGTAACTGAAGGCACTGCGAGTTTTTATGGGCAGACATACCAATCTACCCTCATCTACCCGAAATATTGGATAACTCAAAAATCAAATCATGGTAAATATCCCGTTTTAAATTACTTTAGTGTTAATAACCATGATAGTTTCAAAAGTTTTATAAGTAGAGTTAGTTTAAAATGTAAAGGGAAGGATAAGGAACGAATCAAACCCGCGAGTGATCGTTTGACACTGATTTAATTAATTGCTAATAAGTAATCATTTACAATAAAACGTAAGCATTTATATATGTGTGAGTAGGTGAATTTACTGAGCTAGATGACCTAGTCTTGACTTTACCTATCTTGCGGTATTCCGTGCATTCTGCCGGCCAAAAAGGTAACAAAACTTATCCTAATGCTACTATAAAACGTAAGTAAAGTAATAAGAATGTGTTGTAATTAATTCTATTGACATTCGTATGCCCGAAAACCACAATATGGTGACACATTGTATCTTACGATTAACTGTATAATCCTTATTTCCTTCCCTTGTTCTAAGCTAATAAATCATTTGAAAGGATACCACAAGTGGGCCTCAACTGTACTATTGAAGTGGGATTAAGGCAAGATTTATAACTAGAGCCAAGTGTTACCAGAACATTAATCTTGGTTCAACATTACCCAGTAAATTAGCATTGAATTCAGAGCATTTAAGTCAAATTAAGTTTATCAGAGACCAGTGGATTTAGGTCTCCGACCACTGGTGTTTTCAATTTAGTGTCGGAGGCCACTAAGGTTGTTCAGATACATTTTGGGATATACAGGCTGTTCCACAGAACGTATTCGATCGGGTAAGTGGAACAAAGTCCAAAAACATGGTGGCATTTTTAACTCTATGGGTTAGGTATATAAGTCTTTCTGGATTTTTCGCTTTAACAGTATAGTCCGCGCGCAATCAGATTGGGATAGAACCGTGTCGAAGTAAATATTTTTCGTTATACTTCTCAAACACTCCGTGCGTTGTTAAAATGGTATCTAGAGTTAAAAATTTTACTTGTCTATTTTGTAAATCGAAAGAAATAAAATATATTCATTTCTGATATTTATTAGTGTGCATAAACTTGCGCACTTGGCTAGTCTCTGAAATGGGACTAGTTTATATGCATATGGGCATCATGTAAATAAATAAAAACAAACCACTTCACTATTTCAATGCTCTTATCACTTTGAGTGCTGAAAACGCACGGTATGAGTTTTCTACAAGTGACTAATCTGCGAAAATCCACACTAGCGCAGCGGCTAAGAAAATACAGATCTTTGTGACTCAGCAGAGCTGTAATATTTTTCGAACGAAACGCATGTGCGGCGCAACACAACCGCTGTGTAGAGCGGCAGCACGAATTTTTTAGGTAAAAAAAAGATTGCAGTCGTCGAAAAAAAACCGCAGTCAAAGTGTTAAGAAACAGTGTTTTGGTTTTCCGAAGCCGCCAGCGGTAGCTAGTTAATCCAACGCCTCGCAGAAAAGAAAACAAGAAAGGCATTGTTAAAACGACCTAATTGGATAGAACTTAAACTACTTTCAGAGCATTTAAAAATTAAAAGAAAGAGAACAACCTCTTGGGTGTTTAATATCATTTGAGAGATAAAATGTCTCCTTAATTTAAGCAGCGTAAAGCGGATGGCTCAGCGTCGCGTCGCTCAGCGAGCTATGGAAAGAGCTATGCTCGAAGTTTCTCTGAAGGATAGGATTCGTAACGAATATATCCAACAGAGAACCAAAGTTATCGTCATAAATCTAACAATTAGCAAGCTGAAGTGGCAGTGGGCCACGTAGAACTAAAATATCGAAATCGCGAAAATATCTCGCGTAGAACCGACGGCCGCTGGGGCAAACGTGTTCTTGAGTGGAGACCACGACTCGGTAAACGTAGTGTAGGACACCCTCCGACCAGGTGGGATGACGACATGCGAAATACTGCAGTTAGACGCTGGATGCAGCAAGCTGAAGACAGGGCGCTATGGCACTCATTGGGGGAGGCCTATGTCCAGCAGCGGACTGCTATATGCTGATGATGATGATGATGAAAGCGGATGGCATAAAGCATTTCCAAGAGATATTATTGTACGGATAGAAATAAAGAGATTTTTCTTTACCTTTGACATTCGATGGCTTTTAATTAGGTTGTGAATGTTAATAGCGTGTATCTTGAACGAATAGGGGATATCTTCTCGGAAAAGCTTTCCTCGATTCGTTAAGTGAAAGATAATAATGATCTTGCCGCGTGTAAGTTAACGATTAACCAATTTTTTTTTTTCGTTCATTCATGTTAAAGCTTTTAGAGGTATGGCGGCAATATTGTGATAATACGTGATAATACAAAAGCGGTCCAACCATTAGTGCGGTTGTATCACGGAATGTGTCATGCATCCAAAGACTTTTGGATTAAATTTGCATCATAGGTATACGAAATTTAAAAAAAAATGTGTTTCTCTGTACATTTACATAAGGCAATGCCCTATGGGATGAGACATTTTATTTATTTCTTGCAGGCTGTCTTCACCTTTTATAATAATATTGACACTTGGCATGTTTTTAATAAGTTAACTCTGTAAGTAAAGTAAAAAATAATTTATTTCTTTAGGCTTACAGAATAAGCACCTAGACATAGTCATATTTTATATATGTAAATTATTATCAAATAAAATTATTTTACTGTTCACTTCAATTTTTATCTTTTTTTTTTTTTTTTTTTTTCTGGGTCAGGTGACGAGGTGGGCGAATGTCCACCTGCGACGCAGGAGGTTCCGGTTTCGATTCCCGCCTCAGGACAAATGATTGAACGATCTTTAGATATTTGTTCCGGGTGTTCTGGTCGTTTTATATGTATAGTAAAAATATCTATCTACGTAATGTATTGTATTATGTATATCAGTTACCCATAACTCAAGTTCTACTTAGCTTGGGGCTAGGTGATGTTGTATGGATTGTCTAGCAGTGTTTATTTATTTATAGACAGCGATTCAATGTTTGCATATGAATATCGATTATAGTTTTCGGATGAATTTCGATTTAATTTTTTTTTTTTTTAAATTTCGGCTAACTTTTACAAGATGACGGTAGTAAACGAAAACGGTTTTCATTTCAGTGTTATGCTAAATCATGCTAGGTGAGTACCGAACTACCACCTACTACTTAACCTACTTACTGAGTAGTAAGTCCAGTTCAACAACACATAGTTAGGTTTTTTTTTTTTAATTAAACGGAACTTCAAGGCAGACGGAGTCAGTTTGTCGTTACTATATTAAATTATTCATGAATTCGAATACGCAAAAAGCTACTTTCTTGTCGTAAAACAAACTAAACACATAAGTCAAAGTATAGTCCCAAAGGGTTCTACTAATCTCACAAATATTGAAAGTTTGTTATTCAACCCTCGAAGTTGTTTGAAAGTAGGTCCAGTATAGTATATGTAATTGCCTGGGAGTTTGTAGCTGCATTGTAGGATGTTTTTTAATGATAAATCTTCGTTGTATTCAGGAGTTTATTCAATTTTTACGTTACAATCGTGGATAGACGCACGAGTTAGTGGCGTCGGTCAAGTCAAGAAGAAGAATTAAAAGAATTCTCAAAAAGGGTCAAGTGTGAGCACTAATCAATTTGACATTGACAATTATAAATTTCTAGATTTCTTGGAAGGCTGGAACAGTATATAATTTGATTGGTCTGAAAAAACTAACTTTGAATGCCGTAGTTGTTAGTAGTTTTAGTATTTTGCTTTACAAATCTTTCGAGAATAAAAATATTATCGGGCCACCTCAGGATTATCCTCTATACAACTGCAAAAGAATTATCCAAATCGGTCCATGAATGACGAAAAACTCGACGGAAATCCAGTTAGATTGTCTAAGGCGGAAATTTAACAAAACATACAGATAAACGGTTATAAGCGTAAAGATTTTATATATGCGTCTAAAAGATCTAAAATATTAAAATTCACGACGTCGTCTTCTTAACACTTTGACTGCGGTTTTTTTTCGACGACAGCGATCTTTTTTTTAACCTAAAAATTTCGTGCTGCCGCTCTACACAGCGGTTGTGTTGCGCCGCACATGCGTTTCGTTCGAAAAATATTACGGCTGTGCTGAGTCACACAGATCTGTATTTTCTCAGCCGCTGCGATTGTGTGGATTTACGCATATTAGTCACTTGTAGAAAACACATACCGTGTGATTTCAGCACTCAAAGTGTTAAGGTAAAGTAATAAGCGAACAAGAAACCTTTATTCTGTTAGTTTTCGAGTTGAAGCAAAACTCATTGTGATTTACAATATCAATATTTTTTTTATGTAACACTACAAAATATAAAATGAAAATACTTCTTTTAAAGAATATTCTGGAAGATATTATCTTGAGTAAGCGAAACTCTCCCATTGCCATCATCGACCTAAATTTTCTGACCTAAGTAAACCCTGTAATTTCATTATGTGGTCACTAATATAAAAAGATTCCCACGGGAGACGACCCAAGTCACGGACAGCGTTCTAGTCACACTAATAATTATAATTGAGACAGTTTGAATGGATGGATGTTTGTTACTTGTTCACGCAAAAACTACTGAAAATAGCATAGAAGTAGATGTCTACAACTCACGGTAGGTACTCACGGTAGGGCTGGTACCCAGTTCAAAGTCGCTCACTGAGCTATGGAAAGAGCTATGCTCGGAGCTTCTCTGAAGGATAGGATTCGTAACGAACATATCCGACAGAGAACCAAGTCCTCAACATAGCTCAAAGAATAAGCAAGCTGAAGTGGCAATGGGCCAGCCATATTTCGCGTAGAACCGACAACCACTGGGGTAAACGGGTTCTTGAATGGAGACCACGACTCGGTAAACGTAGTGTAGGACGCCCTTCCGACAGGTGGAATGACGACTTGCGAAAGACTGGGTGCTAAGGCGCTCATGTGTAGACCTGAAATAAAACATTTTTATTTATTTATTTCGGAACACCATCAACTACTATAATATCTATAGACTTAAAAATGAAAACAGAGAGCTAATAATAGGTATTCACTGATAGAATAACATAGCCTACTTTTTAGTCCATAAATCAGTGCCGATTGGGATAGAAATAACCTTTAAACGTTATCATACAAACCACGCGTGCGAATCCGAGGGCAGAAAGTAGTGTAAATAAACTTTCTTACCACAAAAAGAGGGTCAGGAAACTTTGGCTACATTTTTCTGGTTACATCAAAAAGGTTAAGTCCCATGGAACCTATTACTGAACGAGTATTTTCGGGATTGTAAGGTCGAAAGTTGTTTGGCAAAACTAATCCGCAGAATTACCACGTATAACGTTACTTTGGGGGCGTGGGACGAACAAAAATCGGGTCTTTAGTCGTTTCGCACCGCGAGCGGTTCGAACCGCGGTGCGAAAACCCCAAGAACTGTTTCTGAATAGGGCCATTCGCACCGCAGTGGTTACGGCGGTGCGAATCGCCCAAGATTCTTTTGAAATGGGTCGTTTCGAACCACGGGAAAAAAGGACTCGATGCCCATTTTGTTAAGTCCAATTCAGACACACATCATTTTTAATTTCTACAGATAAGAAGAAAAATGGATAGTGATAAAAAAAATTGCAAGATAAATGTAATAATTATATTTGCTCAACAGGTGTCTTTTTTATAGTAATAAGGTAGGTTTTAAATCCCAGTTTAATCAACATTATACATGTTACTAAAAAACTATTGCTAATCAAAGGTATGACGTACATTATTATTTACTTAAGACTAGGTAATCAAGTCGTAACATTTTTAAATTCAACCAAGACTTGAACTAAAACTAAACTCTTAATTTTTCTAAGCAATGGCCGACAGTTATATCTCCAGTCAATAACTGTTGTATGGTTGTATGAATTCTTCGGTTCATTTCAATGGTTTCTGGTTTCCTTTTCGAAATTCGTATGTCACCTGATCTGCGTAATATTCCAGAGTAGAAATTGGCATCCTTTTGTATTCCATTTAAAAATTGTGCAATATTGGGTTTTTCTGGAATAATCTTTTTTATTTTGGCATTCCATGACTTTACCATATTATTGTTTTGTCACTTTGATTGAAGGTGTTCCACGACTTTGAGAGTATATCATGTTCTAACCATGTTTTAACAATATAATCGTTGAACTTAGTGACTTCGGTACTGTTGGGACTTTCTTCCATCACGTACAGCCACCCTTCATCCAACAAGTCCGGAGGTAAATGTGACAATACTGTGCATAATTTAACATGGATTTTACCTAGTTTTGATTTTACTACTCCCAATTGCTTAGCCTTTCGCCATAAACTGCGGCTGTAGTGAAAATAACACCCAACTATTTTCACTTCTGGAAATAAATCTTTTATGGCCGAAATCGCAGTCACTTCAAAGTCCATTGAAATTTGCGTAGGTTTCCAATCTTTGACTTGACTTTTAATAATTTGAAACAAAATTTCATAGGTAGTCCTTTTTTTGTCGGGGAGCAATGCATACAGCACAGGAACCACATTGACATAGTCTTCATTGCGGCTGCCGATATCTGCATGAATTGTGTATACTTGACAGAAACACTTCGGGCAAATTTTGAATGTACCATCGACAAGAAATCTTGTCGATTCTTTCAATATTTAATCATTTCTTTTTTTGCAAAAATAAGGATTCGCTTCTTTTTGTCTTTGTATTCTGCAAACAATAATTCTTCATACTTTTGTGGTACATGAAGATCACAGGCTTTAAGGAAGTTAAGTTTTTTAGCGCCTTGCGACTTGTTTCTCACTTTATAAAGTTTTTTCTTGATATTATCAAATTGAGGAATGGAGTCAATAAATCTATTCCCTTATTTACAAGATTTTGTACAGATTCCCCAAAAATGTGCGTTACTGGTTTATTAATATTCTTTTGCAGTGTTTCAGTACATAAATGCATCTGTTGGTCAATTTCCATCTCTGCATCTCCTCTAGGCGGATGGTTATGGGAAGTTTCGTGCAGTATTTCAAGTGGATTTTGCTTCACTTTGAGTGTTGCATTACACTTACTAGAGTCTTTTTTGGTACACCTCCATAAATTAGAGCCGTCTTTGTTCGTCCTTTTCAATACAAAGTTGTATCCAGCACGGCATAGCATTTGGCCCCCTCTCTTGGTTTTTCGAAACTCTACAACAGTGCTGGTTTGACTGGGGCCATGTGAATTTGACGAATGCCCATCCATTTTTTACTAGAGTCAATAACAGCGACCTGAAGAAAAAATTATTATTCTGTATTGTTTTTCTTTTGTAAATATTTAAAGATATTTATGTCATAATAATAACAGCAAACTTCACTTTTCGAAGGTGCATTTCGAAAAAATAGTTATCTTTTTCTAAAAATCGCGGGCAGGGCAGTCTTACATGAGATCAAAGAGTTTTTATGCTCTATTTGGAGACTAACCACTATAAATATCATAAGTTGTACTTACCATATAAACTTCACAACACATCACACATTTGAATAACAATTATCCTGTCACGTCACTCTCAAAGTAGATAAGAAACTGTGACCTTATCAGTATCCCCAGTGCAATCAAAAGCAACTTCTACCAATCAGCAAGCATGTGCCCCTTGCACGTGCTTGCTGATTGGTAGATGCTTTTGTTTCCTCCAGGTTATTCTATTGTTTATATGATCGGTAAGTCTACTTTTATACAAAGGGTTAATTTTACCTCAGATTCTTGGAATGTATGGGGTTGACGGCGATGTTCACATAGTAAAAAAATACTTAGTGTGCTTAAGTTATTAATTTGTAACCTAAGAATTATTGTGCCTGACTGTACTTTAAGAGATGTGTAATTAAACTACATTATTTTTGTCAGAATTCACCCATTCAAAAAGAAAACCGCATTGTTACTCTCTGCGATATGAATTGACTAATTCAAAAAAGGTTTAGTCTATTCACACCGCGGTGCGAAAGAACCCATTCAAAAGGAATACTTGGGCGATTTGCACCGCGGTTCGAATCGCTCGCGGTGCGAAACGACTAAAGACCCCAAAAATCGACTTTCAGAAAATGGGTTTGACATACATAGGTTTAGATGGGCAGAAATGAAGGGCAAAGCTTGTCACAGAGCCTAATAAGGTTTTTAGATTTGGGAGGCTGGTTAGCAGACCTTTATGATTCAATTCTGTATTTCTTATTATTTATTATGATTATACAGGGTGTAACAAAGAGTAAGGACCTTACTTTCAGGGGGCCTGTATGTATGGAGTATGAATATATGTATGTATGAAGACGCAGTATAATAAAAATATCTATGTTATATATTGTATCATACATCAGTCATCTAGTACCCATAACACAAGCTGTACTTAGCTTGGGACTCGATGAAACTTGTTGATCGTCTAGTATTATTTATTAGATGAATATATAAATAGAAAACACTTTATTATACCACATAAAACAGAAGACAAACCTAGAATGAAAGAAGTATGAAGGACGGCCTTATCGCTGAGAGCGATCTCTTCCAGGCATCTTTAGGATGGACTGGACATGAATGAACAATTATAGGTAATTTTTATTACTTATTTATTATATTTTTACGACGAAACGCCTCAACGGATCTTAATGATATAATAAATAAATAATGCTGGACAATTCACACAGCATTATCTATTAGCCCCATGCTAAGCAGAGCTTGTGTTATAGGCACTAGATAACTGATATACATAATACAATATATTACAAAGATAGATATTTTTTATTATAAATAGAAAACGACCAGAACACCCGGAACAAATATCTGCAGATCGTACACACAATTGTTCCGAGGCGGGAATCGAACCCGCAACCTCCTGTGTCGCAGGCGGACCTTCGCCCACCGCGCCACATCGGTCGTCAATAGACAAACATTTTATCCCGGAAAAGTGAGTGCAAACCCTCGGCCAAAAGCTAGTTATATTTTAAAGAACCAGAGTAATTGGTTACTTCAAGTCCGCAGACGGTATTATTTACGGCCTGTAAATTAAGTAATTAACCAATCCCTAAGGAGCAATTAACTACTGGACTGCGAAAAGAACCAGAAAAATGTCCTCGAATAAATTTATATTGTGTTTCAACATTCAAAAATACAGAAAATAAATAAAACAACTTGCACAAACGGCGGCCATATCGCGAGCGATCTCTTACAGACAACCTTTCCGATGGGTTGACGTCATTTAGGGTGAACTTAGCTTTGTTAGATAAAAATCCGGGCAGCCTTTCATAGAAAACAAGCATATAATTCTTTAAAATCCTGCAGTGCATCAGATATGTTCACTAATACATTCACAGATGGCTTCGCGGTAATTATGTGAAAACGAGTGGCATCTCTGATGAGTAGAGTGACAGGCAGACAACAGCCTGAAAGTAATCTATAATATAAAATTGAATCGGTGAATGTGTTGCTAAGCGCAAAACTCGAGAGCAGCTGAACCGATATCGCAAATTATTTTTTTAGAATATTCCTTGAAGTACGAGGATGGTTCTTACGGAGAGAAAAAAGAGAAAATTTGCCTGAAACAAACGACCACCCGGGCGAAGCCGGGACGGGCCGCTAGTATATAATAAATATGACTGTCCAATACGACACCACTCTGGTTGAAATTACATATACTCTAGATTTAGTTATTTTGGTTTTATTTTCTTCTTTATAATTGTATTTTTTAATTTAGTCTATGTGTTTTTTTACGGACCTTTGTTGTCTGATAATAAAGAATTTGAATTGAATTAATACCTCGAAAGTTTTGCACCTCAAGCAAGTGTTCTACGAGTAGCTACCTTAAAGCAATTCAAAGTTATTCCCCACTCTACTCCATTAATCATTGAGTTGCAAATCTAGTAATCCCGTACAGACAGCCATGATGTATGGAAAGTGGAGCGTGAACAAAAGGCAACTTGTTTCAAACAGCGCCAGTGTTGCCACTGCAGGTTTTAATTTACGATTGTATTGCCAGCTCCAATGAGACTGCGAGGGACAGTAGATATTTATTATTTAAACGAGTTCCGGAATTATGAAATGAAATGAAAATATTTATTGAAAATTAAACACTCAATAACAATGGTTATCTCGATGTTAAGCTTAGTAAGCTGTTATCATTTTATTGTCAGTTAAAATAAGTACAAATTACATAAGTTCGTTCGAATTAGACATGTATTGACGACCGATGTGGCGCGGTGGGCGAAGTTCCGCCTGCGACACAGGAGGTTGCGGGTTCGATTCCCGCTTCGGGACAATTGTGTGTACGATCTGCAGATATTTGTTCCGGGTGTTCTGGTCGTTTTCTATGTTTAATAAAAAATATCTATCTAATGTATTGTCTTATGTATATCAGTTATCTAGTACCCATAACACAAGCTCTGCTTACCATGGGGCTAGATAATGCTGTGTGAATTGTCCAGCATTATTTATTTATTATTTATTTATTTATAGATCAGGAAAGGTTTGTCTTTAAGGGATTACAAATTGTTTATAGTCGTTGTCAAGAAATTCGCTTACAGAGTATCTATATGGTTTTATCTAACAAAAGATGTTACATTCAAATGATTTTTCACATGTAATGAGACTAATAAACAATGGAAGTTTGTTAAAAAGTTTAGGGCCAATTACTTCTGGTTGCTTTATAGATATATAACTGAGTCTATGAGCAGTTGACTCTAAATACATTTGATGCCTATTACTGTATTTGTTTTGACTTCCTCTTAACTTAAATTGAGATATTAAAAACTGTATTACAAACTTTAATACCTCATAGTAATTTATGAGATATTAATGCAGACAAACATCCCTGAAAAATCCCTGAAATATCCATAACGTAATAAATATAATTGTTATGGATGTTTCAGGGATGTATTTTTGTATCTCATAAATAGTGATGCGTTTTCCGAAAAAAGCTCTTAATTACCTACCTTACACCTACATCGAGAACCAATTCAATTCATTTATTAAATTCCGTCTGCTTTCTTAAGCAGAGAAAGCTCAGTCAAATAAAAAAATAGGATGTACTTTTTCGATTGAATTCAACAGACGAATTCAGGCATTTCAACAAGGAGATCAGGAGACACAGGAACAGTTTTCATGAGCTTAGAAGAGAAGAGAGTATCAAAAAAACTCAAAAAGTAATCATGGTTATTTACAAAAAAGGACTTTCACTACTAGAAGTTCTGATAACACCTTGAATCATCACCTATAATTTTCTGGCTTGACGATTCTGGCCGCCCGTTGTACTTGTCGCATGTAATGTATTGTATTGTATTCTGAAGGTAACCTAACCCTCATTTTTGTATTAAGTGGGTCGGTATTTAGGCTGTTGCAAAAAGTTAATAAACAATCAAAACCTCTACATATTTAGTAGGCATAAGCGTTCTATTGGAATTGTAAATAGATCGTTTCTTTATTTCACATGGAAATTTAATATGTAAGTCCTACTCCAGTTTTATTGGCTTTGTCAATTTGCATGATAGAATTCGAGCAAATTAAAAAATAAGCCTTTTTCTTTTGTTATCAAGGGAATACTTAAACTGACTGGATTCACGAAGAGTTTTACATAAAAATACAACTTAAGCGGTTGGTTAGCTTTTGTATCCCAGAATAAAGATATTATCGTTAACTTCTATTTTATTGGAGTAAAGTTTCATTGCCCAGAAACATGGATAAGAGAAAAAGATTTTGTTATTTTGGGCGAGGACAGTACGACAATCAAACCACTAGTAGGAAACTATTAATTCTGAATCAAATGAAGGTGTCTTCATCTTCATGTTACCGCTGGAGTAAACGTGTTTTTGTTGGCAACCGCGATTCGGCCGGACGCACTCCGGCCAAGTGGGATGTCGACCTAAGAAAGACTACAGGCAGATGCTGGATCTGGCAAACTGAAGACAGGGCGCTATGGCGCTCATTAGGGGAGCCTATGTCTTAGCAGTGGTTTATTTTGGAAGAGCGAGATTCCCTAACACAGGTATTTCTTTTACTTAAAAGGGAATCTCAAACACTGTTATTTTAATATAACAGTGTTTGAGATTACATTAAATTAAAGAAATAAATATTTTTGTATTTTGTAGTGGAATAACATAGGCTGATGCTGATGAGATGTCTTCATCGTTAGTGGGCCGATGAGTCAACAGTCCACCACTTTTAAATACATACTAAGTCACTACAGTTACTGCGAAAACCAGTTAAATGCACTGACATGAGTTTTGGGATACCTATTGGATTTCTTAAGTTTGAGCCTTTGTCACTTGATAATCCATCAATTGATTTACTATCGTATAATTTATAAGTAACAATACATCTATTAGGTTAGAGTTTTGTATAGTTTCAGGAAAAAATATCAGCCAGAATTATTTATGTATTCTCAGAACAAAACATTACATACAAGATACCTTTAAATTATATTAATAACGCCCGCATAAGGGTGAGTTCGAACGTTCGTTAACGGATCGAAGGGAACATCGTCGGTAATTTTACTGAGGCTCATTTGTTCTCGTAAAGAGAGAGCATACAAGGTTGATTACAGGAGCTAGGCCTTGTTTGACAAAGTTGATCGACAACTTTCGAATACGTTGAACATACTAGTGGTTTCTTCTCACTCCTTCCATTGGTGGACAAAAAATTGAAGTGAACATCAAAATAATGTTATTATAATAATGAATAGTATAAAATATGACCTGTCTAATTGCTTATTTGTAAGCCTAAAGAATAAAACTTTCATTTCATTTCATATATATATCTTTGAAGAAGGTATTGGCAAGGCTTTTACCTCTAAATGTTTATCAAGTAACTAACTTTTACAAACCAATTACACTAGTCACTTAACACTTTGACTGCAGAAAACGCACGGTATGAGTTTTCTACAAGTGACTAATATGCGTAAATCCACACTAGCGCAGCGACTGAGAAAATACAGATCACCGCTGTGTAGAGCGGCAGCACGAATTTTTTAGGTAAAAAAAAGATCGCAGTCGTCGAAAAAAAACCGCAGTAAAAGTGTTAAGATTGAAAAGTCATCATGCATGTAAAAATTATTGTAAAAAAAGGTTTTACAAAATAAATTTGTACAGAATTAATAGCATTAAAAATAAATCGTTTTTAATCAATGCTTTTATAATGCTAAAGTCGTGAAATTTAGTACAATTTGACTGCGACCGACAAATACGACGACATATTATGTAGTATTACGACGTACGACAGATTCTTGCACAACGACGCGATTTACTAGTGAATGCTTAAATGTTGCTTCGAATAGTCGCTTTGTAACCATCGCATCGCTTCAAGTACTCTTAAAAAATGTTTTTTCAGTACCATCAAATTGGTGTTTGGCCCAGAAGCAATGATTTAAGAACTTCGAACTCGGATAAACAGATAAATGAATAATTTGATTATTTAAAATAATGTAAACCGTTTACAAGACTGTGCCGAAATAAAGGAAAACTCAAAAATCAAATTCATGGTAAATATCCCGTTGGTGTATAAATGACTTTTGTGTAATAATAACCAAGATAGTTTCAAAAGTTTATCGATTTTTCGATTAGTTTTTATTATCGATTACAAATCCCCAAATTTTACATAGTCTTGCAGGATAAAACCTACTTTGGTATTTTTTTAATGTGAGCACCTCGAGATCATTCTCGATACAATAACGAAAAAAAATCGGTGTATAATTGACGGAGAAATAGAGGAACATACATACAGCCAAACATAGAGACGACCTCCTCCCTTTTCGTAGTCGGTTATCGTTAATAAAAAAAAGAAACTTTCGATGGCTTTTTTTAAATTAATATGCTGCGATGCAAGCTACAGGGTACTTTACTTTGTGCACTCACGGTCTTACCTCACAAAAGATCCAAGTCGGCGTATAAAAGGAATTCCCTTGAATAAACTTTATTGTTCAAGGCTTCTCGGGTCAAGTCCTTCGAATTGAAGAATAATTAATTAAAAACACTGAAATAAAAGGGCCTCTTCAACCGGAATTTCTCGTTTTTGTTTACCCTTTTCAGGCTTCAAGAAAATTGGACACCTGATAACTTCCTGTTTAGTAAAAAGCAAAATACTTATTATTCCGCGTTTTGAGACTACATATCTTAGAGTAGGTACTCTCTTTAAAAAAAGCCACAATATAATTAAATAAATAAATAAATAATGCTGGACAATTCACACAGCATTATCTAGCCCCATGGTAAGCAGAGCTTGCGTTATGGGTACTAGATAACTGATATACATAATACTATATATTACATAGATAGATATTATTTATTATACATAGAAAACGACCAGAACACCCGGAACAAATATCTGTAGATCGTACACACAATTGTTCCGAGGCGGGAATCGAACCCAACAACCTCCTGCGTCGCAGGCGGACCTTCGCCCACCGCGCCACATCGGTCGTCTGAATTGTTTTCTTATCATAAGAATACACTTGTGTCATCTAGTACCCATAACACAAGCTCTGCTTACCATGGGGCTAGATGATGCTGTGTGAATTGTCCAGCATTATTTATTTATTCATGTAGATAGAGAACACTTTATCATACCACACAATACAGAAATAAATGCTTAGAATAAAGGAAGTATAAAGGGCGGTATTATCGCTGAGAGCGATCTCTTCTAGGCAACCTACCACCCATTTATAAGGGTTTGGTAGGTAAAAATAAACTTCCTCTAACTTTAATTTGTGAAATTCAAAGATTTGGCCCCCAGAACTTCCTTAGCGAACTTATCGAGCTGTTACAAAGATTCTTAGAAAATTATCATTTTTATGAAAATGAAAAAAGTTTATTTCTTTAACCTTACAAATAAGCACTTAGACAGGTCATATTTTATACTATTCAGTATTATATAATAACATTATTTTAATGTTCACTTAAATTTTTTGTCCACCAGTGAAAGAAGTGAAAAGAAACCACTAGTATGTTCATAACTTATGTGTCTAGTACATTTGATTTGCTTATCTGTAAGTTGTTAGATTTTGAGTTGGAGCAAAACTCGTTCCAAGCTTTCTTATCTATATGTTTTAAAAAGATCAAGAGAGGTACTAGCTAAAGCGCTCAAAGACTTTAGCTAGTACCTTTTTTTACCGATTAAAACACATATGTATATCGGCCAATCAGCTTACAAACCAACATGCGTTAAATAATCCTAAAAAAGATAGCAATAGCAATTTACAAACGAATAACGCAACCTCTGGGGATGAAAAAGAGTGAAAATGCTAAAAAAACAAGATAAAGTTAAGTAGGTACTTACGTAACCATGAAACGCGTGTGGTAATCTCGGCTTGCACTCGTAAACCCGGGGTTTATTAGCTGTAAACCCACTTCCGAGTCTTCATTTAATAAGCATAAATAAATATTGTAATAAACATAGCACATCTATACAATAATGTAAAAAAAAACTTGTATTGTACTACGACTTTTTCGTCTATAAAACCCTTCTCTAAAAAGAATTTGTAATTCGTAGATTATGAATGACAGTTTGTAGATATGTATTTCGTAATGTATTTTAGTCTAGCGACCCGCCATGGCTTCGCTCATGTGCTTAGTATTTAATTTAATTTAATGATAATGTGTGTATTATATACATATAAATTCCTTCCTCTTGAATCACTCTATCTATTTAAAAAAACTGCATCATAATCCGTTGCGTAGTTTTAAAGATCTAAGCATACATACATAGGGACAACATTGAAGTGAACAGTAAAATAACCTTATTTGATAATACAAAATAAGCACTTAGACAAGTCAAATTTTTTACTATTCATTATTATCAAATAACATTATTTGAATAGTGGAAGAAGTGAAAAAGAAACCACAAGTAAATATATTCACGTAGCTTTTGTATAGGTATAGGCGGTGGCGTATTATAGACCCACATAATTATATGAACACACGACACACTACACAGAACATAAATAAACAAATACTAATTGATATGTTAATGTAAATAAATACTAAGTAGACACGTATGTCTATACCTGTACATACATTTATATTAACTAACATTAACATTGAACCTTCTCGAAACTGTTTCCGAGTACACTTACCTTGGGCAGATTCTGCAGTTGGGTAAAAACAGTTTCGAGAAGGAGGCCAAAAGGAGGATCCAGCTGGGCTGGGCAGCATTTGGGAAACTACGTCAAGTCTTCACGTCATCAATACCGCAATGCTTGAAAACGAAAGTTTTCAATCAGTGCGTCCTACCCGTTATGACCTACGGAGCTGAGACGTGGACACTCACGATAGGGCTGGTCCACCAGTTTAAAGTCGCTCAGCGAGCTATGGAAAGAGCTATGCTCGGAGTTTCTCTGAAGGATAGGATTCGTAACGAATACATCCGACAGAGAACCAAGGTTATCGACATAGCTCAAAGAATTAGCAAGCTGAAGTGGCAGTGGGCCGGCCATATCTCGCGAAGAACCGACGGCCGATGGGGCAAACGTGTTCTTGAGTGGAGACCGCGACTCGGTAAACGTAGTGTAGGACGCCCTCCGACCAGGTGGGATGACGTCCTGCGAAAGACTGCAGGTAGACGCTGGATGCGGCAAGCTGAAGACAGGGCGCTATGGCGCTCATTGGGGGAGGCCTATGTCCAGCAGTGGACTGCTATAGGCTGATGATGATGATGATGATGATGAACATTGAACATTAGTTACAGCTCAACTAACATTAACATTGAACGTCAGTTAGCAACCTTTGTCGAGAGCACACATAGCTATTTTGACATCGCTATTTCAGGCGCTTCCGACTACCGTTCCCATTTTGGAAATGACCCAAATGGCTTTCAAATACAATTTAATATGAATCAATGCCTAAACTGGTTTGAATGTTGTTAAGTTGGTACAGCAGGGCTTATTGGAATGGTTTTTTGATACTTATCTATAACAATTAATTAGTAGAAGCAAATTAGAACCATTGTAGTATTGACGAATAAAAAAATTGATCTAACTACGCCGTAGCATATTCGTAGCACATCATTATAGTAGCATTATAATAGTATTACGAAACAAAAGTATTATTTGTTTGTCATGACATTGGTTTATTGGTAGATTCTCTTATTGGGTAGGTATATAAGAGAAGACGGTTAATAAAAATCCTTCAAAACACAAAAAGTGTAGAACTTTCGAGACCCGCAAAGTTGTTACATTACCTGCATACCCTTGGCACAAAATAGATCTCATTATCATCATCATCAGCCTATAGCAGTCCACTGCTGGGTATATGCCTCCAACAATGAGCGCCATAGCGCCCTGTCTTCAGCTTGCCGCATCCAGCATCTACCTGCAGTCTTTCGCAGGTCATCATCCCACCTGGTCGTCCTACATTACGTTTACCGAGTCGTGGTCTCCACTCAAGAACACGTTTGCCCTCGTCGGTTCGTCGCGAGATATGGCCGGCCCACTGCCACTTCAGCTTGCTAATTCTTAGATCTCAGTAAATTAAATTAAAATCGTTTATTGATTCAGACTTATGATATATCCATATTGTGATTTGTTAAGGAATTAAAAAATTACAACATCAGTGATGTGGGGGGGGAGGGGATGAGCAGGGGGGGGCTGCCTGCAGCGTAGACCATAACCTCTCTCTTCTTGTTATTATATTTGAAAGCATTTCAGCCAAATAAAACAAGAAATAAAAGTTTTCTATCAACAAAATATCGTAGCGACGCCATTTCTCTCGTCACCTTTAATTCACGCTCCACTGCGATAAAATAAGCACGCTTTTCTTTTATAATTTTCAGCTTCTCGTAATTGAAGATGACAGAAGACATCTTACTTTTGTATATTTCTTTACTTTTGGGTATCTCTTCGCTTTAGCTTTGACTAGCGGACCTTCCCGGCTTCGCGTGGTTTTATTACGGATCCCTAACTTTTTTGAAAATATAATAAGACCTATGTTCACAGGGTATAGTGTAGCTTCCCAACGGTGAAAGAATTTTTCAAATCGGTCCAGTAGTTTCGTAGCCTATTCATTACAAACAAACAAAAAATCAAACCTTTCCTCTTTATAATATTAGTATAGATATAAAATATTGTGATTTTTATGTCTAAATCATGTCTAAATGGACTCGTAGAAGAAAAATCCCGTTATTCATGTTACGTTCTTTTCTAGATTTTAATGATGATGGTACCTATACCTACCTTGTAGTCTAGGTTCTAATAAATAAATTCCTTTGAAAAAATATCATAGCTGATGCTTGCCTTCAAAGCGCAGCTAATTATAAAATCTTCGCTGTCCTTTGGAGTATAGAACTCCTTTTAATATACTTTTTTATATCTAAATCTATGCTAATATTATAAAGAGGAAAGGTTTGATTTTTTTGTTTGTTTGTAATGAATAGGCTCCGAAACTACTGTACCGATTTGAAAAATTCTTTCACCACCGTTGGGAAGCGACACTATCACCGGTGAACATAGGCTATATTATATTTTCAAAAAATTAGGGATCCGTACTAGTACGGATCCCGGCTTCGCACGGTTCTAGAACCGGCGAAGCCAGGAAGGTCCTCTAGTCTCTAATAAAACTAGAAGATGAGGTATAAAGTTTTTCCATTATCATTTTTATTCAATTCAGCTGAAGATCTCAACATTAATTATTTCAGTTAAACATGTATAAATACGAAGACCTTACTGGCTCTGGCAGCAAAGTGGGTAATCATTCTCTCTCATCAAAGTTGTATTTACGGAAGAATGAAATGTTTTATTTCAGGACTTTTGGGTCCCGAAACTTGAATTAAAAATGCCTTTAACTTTACACTTTTCCCGTTGAAAAGTAATATCCCATTTCATTTTAAAAGTTACGATTTTTTGCGTCTTTTTTTATTAATTTTTAATACACCGAATTTTGATCGCGTTGTCTTTTTGCCTTGAGATTATCCGTTACGTGGCCATTTTGATATTTTTATTAACAAGGAAAATGCGTTAAATGTAACGAAAAGTTTTACCTTATTATTAGGTACAAAGTTTTTATAATCCCGGTGAAGACCCCATGGGAAATAAATCGATTCTCTTAGTCCCGTTTTATCCAACTTCGATAAAAGTGTCGAGCTTTTTACTATCAGTGGTTTATTGGGGAAAGAAGGGAAGTTAAGTTGTCAGCACTGATAAAGTAAAGTAAAGTAAAGTAAAAAATCATTTATTTCTTTAGGCTTACAAAATAAGAACTTAGACAAGTCATATTTTATACATTAAATTATTATCAAATAAAATTATTTTACTATTCACTTCAATTTTTTGTCCACTAGTGGAAGAAGTGAAAAAGAAACCACTAGCATGTTCATCTCTTATATGTCTAATACATGGTTATTTGCCTATTTAAGTCTAAATATAATATGATTCGATACATGTCAATATTTAAGTAAAGCTATGCATAATAACAAATTACTTACATACTATTGTCTGTGCGAAACTGAGCGACATCTGGCCAAGCATTAACATCATTGAGATAATCATTTATGGAGTAGAAAGCCTTCTTGATGAGATTTATTTTTATGTAATTTTTAAATTTACGAATAGGGAGCTCAGTTGCTTCAGATGGAAGCTTATTATAGAAGCGCACGCTATTGCCCATAAATGATTTCCCTACCTTGTGTAATCTAAATGATGGGATGTGTAACTTGTTCTTGTTTCTTGTATTTCTATTGTGAACATCACACTTTTTCATAAGGCTATCCTTATTTTTGTGTGATAATGAGACACCATGGGATTAGGGAAAACGGTCTTTATAGGTATGGAGAGAGGGTAAAAATTTCTAGTAGATACGTTTTTGTCCTGATAGCGAAAAAAATGGATTTCGATTATAATAACACTATTCTGTAATGTTAAACGCCACATACGCTATTCGGGTATGTAGTAGTGGGCCAGTATAGGATAGGCTGTAGATATGATAGATGAAAACCTGATTTATTTATCGATTGATGACATAATTGCCCGAATTGCGTCAATCCAGACGCAGAGCCATCTAGGAAGAAGTTGATGTCATGATTGTAATTGCTATCACTAAGTGTAACCTTCTTTAAAATGTATTACAAGTAAAGTTGTGAAAACCAAGTAAACACTTTCGATTTAAGGGTTGTCGCAGTTCTGGACCTGAAGACTGGCACTACACAGCATAAAAATTTGCATTAAAATATGGACTTTGACTTGTTAGCTTTAGATGCATTATATATTGATGGATAGATGCATTAATATCAGATAATAGACGCGGGATAGATAATAGAAATAATGTAAATAAAGCTTATTATATAAAAACTTGCGATAAAACATTTCGTCACCACCTTAAGTCCGTATTTGTAGGTTCTTTTTTGTGACGTGCGGCAGTGGTGTAGGAAGTGTGACTGCCAAAAGCAATCGCACTGTTTGTCAGTGTTGCCAAATTTAACTGTATAAAGCAGTGGTATTATGATCGGATTCAAAAGTAAAAAATTAGAAAAATGGCGACCACGGCAGTTTCCAATGTTACAACCGCTAGTGCGACCTGATTGTAAAGAGATCCCCTTCGTAAAACCTCGTACATTAATCTTCAACTCCTGACAGGGCAGTTTGGCTTGAATTTGCACACATCAATCAGCGACCGTCACCATAGGGGTCCCTCTATCAGTCCTTGAGCCGTGAAATTGACCTGTCTTGCTAAAATCAAAGATACGTTCGGGTTTTTTTCGTTTGTTTCATTGTAATCGCGTTTTCATAAAAAAAGATTTTGAATTCTATGTACCTCATGTTCTTTACCTCGGGGCTCACATGAGTATTGAGAATTAGGTATTTTTTTATTAAACCTGCTAGTGACATTTTCATTTTGATTGATTTCGAAAATGAAAAAACATAACCCACGCCTCGCAGGTAAAAATTATTACATTTTAAAATGATAAATGTTAGTTTTTACTTAAAGACGCGTACAAATATTGCAAGATGCTTTAAGTAGCACTCTTAAAGAGGACGTCAATGGTCCCTATTTAGAAGATTTTTAATAGGAAGGATTTTTATGCACCTAGGTTCTTATCCATCTAATAACTATGAGTTTTTAATCAGAAATCCCTAAACCTACGCACACCACTTAAGCCGCTATTTCAATGACGATACCCATTGTCTTACCAATGAGTTTCCGCCCGGAAATTACTACAAAGCCCTGCGGGAAATCCGATTATCTATTCTCTCTCTATTTTAATTCATGATTAGTTAAATGTTGAGTTCCAATTTCACTGTCAAAATATTCGGCCCTTTGTAGTTTGTGTTTTATGAAATACAGAAACTTGGAAGCAAGATTCCAATTTGCAAACTCAATCCAAATATGGCCGGCCCTTGTCTCTAACTATCTGTAGTCAACACACATTCGAAGCCAAAACAATTGAAATTGCAAATTATTTTTATTTCATGTAAACTGCAATCCTACTAAAATTATACACGCGGAAGAAAAAAAAAACTAAAAATGTTTGTTACTCTTTGTCAAAAACTCGGATCGGACTGACATTTTGCATAAAGGTAGTTCCAGACCCGGGATAAAACCAAGGCTACTTTTTATCCTATAAATAATTTCCCTTGGGATAGAAATAGTAAAACGTTTCCATAGAAACACAGCGTGCGAAGCCGCGGGCAGAAACTAGTAACATTATAAACGTGAATGTAATAATGATTCTGTCTCGTCAGGGCGTGCAAAATTATTACAACTTATTAAATATATTTATTTTATAAAAATTCTTGATCAAAATTGAATAAGTGTTCGAAAACCAAACGACGTGACGCGGCGGCGACGAGATCAATTAAATCATGAACGATGTTGGAATGGTAAACATAACCTTATGTCATTGTCAAAGTCAGGTTGAGAAGTATCACATGTCAGTGCTATTAGCTTAGACTACTGTCGTCTCTGTCTAGATAGGCTCTCTCTCTTGCTCTGTAATAGCTGTACGTGCAGAACCAATTATAATAAACTTTATCCGATTTCATCTAATAAACTCTTTGATTTCGTTCATAACCCATCAAACGAAAGCTTACAAATCCTAAATTTCGAGCTTCTGTGCTTTATTTTGATGATTCCAATGTGTTATATATTTTCACCAATATTCCTTGGGTGAATTATGTGTAACCCGGTAAATAAAAAAAATACAGGTTTTCGAAACGGAGTATCTATAGGTACTAATATTATAAAGAGGAAAGGTTTGATTTTTTGTTTGTTTGTTTGTAATGAATAGGCTCCGAAACTACTGGACCGATTTGAAAAATTCTTCGTGCTACAATATATATTTACAAAAAAGTTAGGGATTCGTACTAAAACCGTGCGAAGCCGGGAAGGTCCGCTAGTAGTCAATAATTATGCTAGCATACACCAAATTGGAAATCGCAAACGCAAACCCAACATAGCCGATGCTCGTGTCTAACAAGTGGAAAGTAAATTCACACAACGTGTCAACAGCTGGCATGGCCTCTAATTGGAGACCCTATTCAGACATGCCGCCGTCAAGATGTACGATGTATGCAGCCACATTAACATGCAAACATGAATGGCGTAAACACTTGATGATGAACTGGTTGCTGTCATGTTGTATTTGTTTGTTTTGTGTTACCATTTTATCATAATACTGCCAATACAATATTAGGGCATGGCGTGTGCAAAAAACACGATTCAACATATAATTTTTATTCTAAAAAATGCATAAGTAAACATCTACAAGTGTTTTATGATTATGAGTCAACGTATCCTGGTAGAGATTGCTCTTGAGCGATAAGACCGCCAATTGTATCTAGTTTTTTTAAGTTTTTATTTTACATTGTCATTATACTTAGTGTGCAATAAAGAATTATCTATCTATCTATCCGAAGTTCACGTTGACACTTTTCATGCAGGCAAAAAAAACTTAAGATTAAAAAAATACCTAGAACACATTAGACGATACATTACAATATAGATACCTACATGAACCACATTCCTATGTAAAACAATATAACGCAAAAGACTGCAGGAAAATGCTGGATGCGGCAAACTGAAGACAGGGCGCTAAAGCGCTCATTAGGGGAGGCCAATTTCCAACAGTGGACTAAATGTAGGCTGATAATGATGAATAAAATAACGATAAAAACAGAAACAATCAGACAATGTGTTAAATGGCCCCGAAAATGTAAAAATTTACCTGCTGCTGTTTCTGTAAGTCCGAGTAATATACTCATTTAACAACACTAAAGTAACATTGAATTTTTAAATGACGGACAAACCTTTGTTAGCACTCCCTAATCCCGCACCTCCACAACAAGCAATTTAATATAACAAAATACTCGCCCCAACAATATAAACAAAAGAAAAGCCCGAAAAGGCCGCCAGCTGTTTTTCCAAGATAAAACTGGGTTATAACTGGTAAGCTAATGTTAATTATAAGAGATTTTTGTGCGTCAAATGAGGTGGGTAAGTAATGAAAACAGAAGTTTAGCCGTTATATCAAAACTCCTGAATTGTTCAGGTTAACTTGCTTAGACGGTAATTTAATGACTGGTGTTGTTTACTTTCTTGATTTATTGAATAACAGTTTTTGACGTGGCTTTTCGGCTGTTTTAACCGACGTAAAAAAGAGGTAGGTTCCCGAAAATATATGTATGAAAATATTAAAGAATTTAAAGTCTGTTTTTAGTTTTTTCAAAACTTTTTTTCAGTTTTTCAAAACACGCCAAAATATTTCATTTCTGCACTAACAAGAACCATAATACTATCACCAGCAAATTATCTATAGATTTTTAGTATCCTACGCTACCACAAGACCTTTATAGGTACTAAAATTTTCATAATAAGATCTTACCAACTAGAAAACCGAGTTTTTACCCGATAAGCCGATAGAAATATGCAATCATAAAACATGATGAAATAAGTACCTACAGAGTCTCTGTTATTTCAATCTTGAAATATTTTTTCATCAACTTCAAAAGAGTCGTAATGATGTTATTCCGAACCTCGCGCAGTGTTGATTGGATGAAAGGAAAACGTTGAAGTATTTATCGGGACTACCATACCTGTAAGCTTTCCACTTTAATTGGTTTTTTGTAGATGTTTTCTCTTTGAAAATGTTTCTTTGTTTTCTTATTACTATTTCGTTGGAATGGTTTAACCTCTACGCTACAAATTAGGACTTCAACACAACACGTGATTGTTGTAAAAGCAAAAAAAAACTAAGGGAACCTATTATCGGTCCACCCACAGTTTAACGGAGTAATATAAAAAAACATACATACAACCGAACATAGCACCCTTTTTATTATGTATATCAGTTATCTAGTACCCATAACACAAGCTCCGCTTACCATGGGGCTAGATAATGCTGTGTGAATTGTCCAGCATGATTTATTTATTTTTTGAAGTTGGTTAATAATGAAAGCCATGTTATTTCTTTAAAAATGTTACAATTGCTATTACAACTTTAAAAACTATCGTGGTTATTACATTCGAATGTACGAATATACGAATGATGATGTTCAGTTATTCCGTGATCATGGCGCATGAAACTGTGCCGAAATATTGAAAAACTCAAAAATCTAATCATGGTAAATTGCTATATAGTCCAAGTTTCGGCAAATCATCGAAACATAGTAAAATAATGATTTAAAATATTAAATACATTCTTTAAATGAGTGCACTTGGTTCAAGCATATAATAATGTTCAGCACACGCTGAGCCAACCCCTATTTCGGCACAGGGTCATGGAGGTAGTCTTGTTTTCTTAATATCACCTATTTGTGTCACTTACCCCCTGATAAACTACTTTATTTACTGTTTGTTATTCGTCTGTATTTTGTACCTGTGTCCAAATAAATGTTTTTCTATTCTATTCTTTCTATAACCTAGCCCATGTTATACAGTGTATAGTGTATTTTGGCACACGTTCTGCCTACATCCTCTATAATGAATAGTGATCCGAAATAGAGAGAGAGGTGCAAACGTTATTTGCACTACAAAGTGGGTATCACGTATCCCGTAAGCTGATATCCGTAATTAAAGCTGCTTGTTAGCCCCAGATAATTAATAGCATTGTTAGTGCGAGCAACTCCCTCCGGTTATTATAAAATCGCCTGTAAGTTTCACAAAATATGAAAGACTAGCTGCGCCCCGCGGTTTCACTCGCCTGGTGATAGATATTTTGGATAATATACAATATATCTTTATGAATTTCGGCCTATGTGTTATTCTGATATGTAAGCTATGTTATTGTGAAGTTTCATCAACATCGATTCAGTAGTTTTTGCGTGAAAGAGCAACAAACATCCTCGCAAACTTTCGCGTTTATAATATTAGCAGGATAAATAAAAAGTCAGTGATTCTGGAGCCAATAATTTCTTTGAAAATATTTTGTACCTATTTTATTCCTATTTCTATTGTTTTCAGTTTGTCTTTTGCTTCAGTAATGGATAAAGTTTTCCTGAAACCGATAGGTGTATGAAGGATTTTCATTTCTATTTGTGCCCAAAAGTTTTGGGATAATAAAAACAATAAACTGCCAATTTCACCATCTCGGTGCGAAATGTGGTTCTAAACACGAACACTATAAAAAAACATCCTCCTATAGATAAACTAAGTACCTATCTATGCACCAATTCATGTTTACAAAGAGAAAAAAAAATATTTACTAACACTTTCGGCGATCTTTTTTCGACTGCAATCTTTTTTTTAACCTAAGCCATTCGTGCTGCCGCTCTACACAGCGGTTGTGTTGCGCCGCACATGCGTTTCGTTCGAAAAACATATTACGGTTGTGCTGAGTCACACAGATCTGTATTTTCTCAGCCACTGCGCTAGTGTGGATTTACGCATATTAGTCACTTGTAGAAAACACATACGGTGTGATTTCAGCAAACAGTTTTGACAATGCCCTTATACAGCAGATTACTTTGACATTTTATCTAATTTTATTATTCCATTTAACTTATACCATTATTTATTATCTGTTTTATTGTGACAAATTATTATAAATGAATTTATTTTAATTTTTTAAGTGGCATGTCTGTCTGCTTTTTTTGCACAATGTCCTATGGTGTTTCCTTTGTCAAAAGTTAGTGTGTGTTATAATAAAAATGTAATTTATCTTTTAAAATAGTATTTAACGACATCAAGTGTAACATTGTGTACCTACGGTGGAAATAAATAGACTGATAAACTGATAATCGACGTGTTAAGAAGTTTAAGATTAAAATTTTATCTGAATTCTCAACTAATTTATTTAAATTAATCAGATGAGCTGCGATCCTGTTCGTTTTTTGCAATTGTCTGGACTCAGCTCAATTGTAAATGCTAGTTTAAAGTTTCTATTTGATTGTAACTTTCTTTGTTGATAAAGATTTTCTTAATTAAATTCTATTGAAGTTTGAATTATGACAAGCTTTGGTGGGAATAAATGAATTAACACTTTATTGCACTAAAATATGAACAAAAAAATCCTTAAATATTGAAAATGAAAATGAAAAGTTTTTGTTTCTTTAAGCTTACAAATAAGCACTTAGACAGGTCATATTTTATACAATATTAACAGTACAATATGAGGGATTTCATCTATTCCGCAGTCGAACCTGTTTTAAATTATTATACCTACTTTATTTCTTTTGAAAATGATTTTTCTGACAGGGTAGGAACAGAAAAATACTCAATCAATATTAACAGAAGCATAATATCAAAATCTTGTTCATTTAAATGTTTTCCCTCGTCGTATTCAGAGGAGAATTCTTAAAAAACTGATCACGAACAATCGCCTGGTTCGTTTCAGTGAATAGGTACTAGATCATAACTCGAGCCAGGTATTATTAGAATTCTCGCTCGCAAGTCATAAATCGAATAAAACATGCAAACTCTTGCACTGGATTCATTGGAATTCATTGGAGCGGAATGAAAAACACGAATTCTTTGCCGTATTTTCTTGTACGGAAGACTTCTAAAGGCCAAAAATAATTCACAATACGTGGCCCACGTAGGTACCTACGTGGGCCACGTATTTCATATAAATAACAGGCGTGTTGATTGTATAAAGATAACTAAACAAAATAATAAATAAATAATGCTGGACAATCCACACAGCAACTTTGCGGCCCCACCATATAAGGTTTTCTCATGGATGTCATTGTCAGAAATGACCAAATTAAAATGTGCATAAGTAAAAAATTTAAAAAAACAGTCGAATTGAGAACGTCCTCCTTTTTTTGTTTAAAGTCGGTTAAAAACCAAGTTGCATATATCCAAACTTTCGTATTTATATTATTAGTGGGTTTATGGCTGCACGTTTGTTATCTCGTAATAGCCCGTACACTATCGAACATATTTCACCTCCCACCCATACCACCCACACTCACTCGCAGTTAATGAACTATGCAATTTCGTACATATTTGTTACCTTTTGTAGCTGGATTATATAAAGCTTTCGCAGTGGGAAATGGACGGAAAAACCGGCCAAGTGCGAGTCGGACTCGTGAACGAAGGGTTCCGTACCATTATATCTATAAAAACGGCAAAAAAACATGTCTGTTGTATGGGAGGGAGGAGGTAGGGATTAAATATTTATTTTATTCTGTTGTTTAATATTTGTTGTGAAAAATAATATTATGAATGTAAATAAATATAAAGAATAAAGCAATCAATAATGTATTAATTTATGAATTTCTTGAATATATAAATGTGTAGAGTAGGTACTTAGAAGTTAGTACCTAGTGTTATTATTATATAACCACTACTACTATTGTACTCGACGTATAACTTGGTGTTACGAATAAATGTATTGTATTGTATTGTATTGTTGTTATTGTAGACACATAAATAGTAAAAAGTAAAAGTAAAAAAAAAAAATGTTTTGTCAGAACAGACTCTTATGAATTAAATTTATATTAATAGAATACAGAAACTGACAAAATCGGTCTCCACTCAGCATGTGCTATGGTAGAGCAGATCGTACCATAGCGCTGGTCTTCCGTGTGAAAATTTCAATTGTCTAACTATCACGGTTCATGTGATACAGCGTGGCGACACGGACAGACAGTGGAGTCTTAGTAATAGGGTCCCGTTTTACCCTTTGGGTATGGAATCCTAAAAATGAACTTTAATTTTTCGTATAAATTTTTATACGAAGCGATAATCCCATGCACGTGTTCAACCTTGTCTGTAACAAAGGTTGGACACAGTATGGGATAACTGGAGGTTTTATGTAAGCCAGTTAAATCGTTGTTTTTAAAATGGCAATGACCTTTAACAGTGCGATTTATGAATGAGAATAGTTCAGAGACCTACGGTCTGGATAGCTTTACGAAAAATATAAAGTTTTCGTTTCCTTCCACCCACTTAATACTTATAGCAACTTGCAAGCGCCCCTACCGGATAGATAGGAACTACATACTTTTTGTAGTGTGACGGCGATCTAATACTTTCAATTACTAATTAAATTATACATAGCTTTCGAATGATTTTGAGTAGATTTGTGTATTTTGCGTCAGTAATATTTTGGCTGCTACTCAGTAAAAAATTAGATCTACGGAGCTGAGACGTGGACACTGGACACTCACGATAGGGCTGGTCCACCAGTTCAAAGTCGGTCAGCGAGCTATGGAAAGAGCTATGCTCGGAGTTTCTCTGAAGGATAGGATTCGTAACGAATACATCCGACAGAGAACCAAGGTTATCGACATAGCTCAAAGAATTAGCAAGCTGAAGTGGCAGTGAGCCGGCAATATCTCGCGAAGAACCGACGGCCGCTGGGGCAAACGTGTTCTTTAGAGGAGACCACGACTCGGTAAACGTAGTGTAGGACGCTCTCCGATCAGGTGGGATGACGACCTGCAAAAGACTGCAGGTAGATGCTGGATGCGGTAAGCTAAAGACAGGGCGCTATGGCGCTCTTTGGGGGAGGCCTATGTCCTGCAGTGGACTGCTATAGGCTGATGATGATGATGAATATTTTGGCAGCTTTAACCAATCAGCGGTAGTACCTGAAGGGTCTTTCATTGTTTTTAGCAATTTTATGACCAGGGGGTTTAAAAAACCTTCACCCACCATGCCACAGAGCAAAAGAGTGACACATACTATTTGTATGCGTTATACACTCACGATTAAGTACGTATTAATTGACCTGCTGCTTGAAACCTGAAAAGTGGGGATGACAAGCTCCGTACCGTATTATTGTACCCATTACCCAAAAGTCTACCTACATATCAGGTAAAACCTGCTGAATCAACGTCACAACTTATGTTGTTTACCTGTGTTACCAACCCGACATTTTAAGGTAAGAGTTTTCCCCGGTTGTTTTTCAAACATTTCCAACCTAAACAAGCATTAGAGTGTCGAGTTATATTGCTAAGAGCAACTGTTTTGGTATTCCCTTTAAATTGTACTCTGTTCATGTTTCGTTGGTTAAGTTGGTTTTGGGTGCATTTTAAATCGGCGTAGGTAATTGGACGTTATGTTAACTCACTCTTGGCCAGGTATATAAAAATAATAATCGATCCAAAAGGCAAGGGTACTATTTGATTTGGTACGCAATGTCAGGAAGTTCCTCTCTCTGCAGCCTTAGTCACCGGCCGCTTGAAATGAAATGAAAGTTTATTTCTTTAGGCTTACAAATAAGCACTTAGACAAGTCATATTTTATACTATTCATTATTATATTGATATTTAAAGTAAGTAAAAATTGAGCCTAGCTTCGTGGTCGGGGATCTACCGTTTTGATATATTTCTTACTGTAGAATAGTTTTATAATATTTTCTTTACTATAAAATATATTTAATAACGATAATTTGAATAAATGAAGAGGAATAATTATGGATCATTTATTTTAGGCAACATTAGTCTAGTACAGAATGTAAAATACTGGAAAACTACGGCCCATATATAATATATATCTTAGTCTTACATATGTACATAAAACAAAACTATTTACTAGCACGTAGAGTTGGCGACGTGTGACACGCAATATGTGCTCCGGTAATCGTCCGCACATATGTGGACCGGTAATCGTCCGCGAAAACGCCGGAACAGAATTCTTCGGGCAGAATTCTTCCTTCTTTTAGGTCGAACGAAATATTCTCTGCTGAAATTTTGCATACGGGTAATGCCAGGCCCGGAAAAAAATTAGGCTACTTTTTGTCCCATATATCAGTTCCCATGGGATAACCTTAATACTTTTCTATAGAAACAACGCTTGCGAGGCGCGGGAGAAACTAATTATGATATAACATTATTACTTCATCACTGCTGGGCAAATACACCCCTCTTTTTCCTTCCACTCTTTACTATAAACTAATAACCGTGCGCATCCGTTGACCTCGTCCCAAGCTCGTATAAAATACCTAGTATCTGATATCATGGAGTATTAATCCCAACCCATCCCATCTAGCAGAAAATAATAAATTTAAAATAAAACGACACGATGTTGGAAGCACCGATTTAAAAAGTCATTCCTTCCAGTTCCGGAAGAAAATAATATTTGCTTCCTCCGCGACAACGTGGCGGAACAACACAGATTTGCATCAGTAAAGAAGCTTATAGACAGTTTTAACATCTCTTGTGGACCTTATTGCTGGGGATATAAGAGTGTTTATGTTGATGATAATGCTCTGAGAAATAGGGTGCAGACCACTTAACCAACACTCGCGTCACTAGACGCGAGTGTTGGTTAAGTGGTCTGCACCGCACTCTAACCGCACTCTAACACGCTCTAGCACGCACTCGCACGCTAACCTAGCCTAACCTAATATCTGTTGACATTTTAAACTCATCATTAAATTATATATTATGTCATCATAATTCACATTATTATTGTTTGATAATTAGTTTTGCAATTTTACCAACCATTCTCAATTTAAATTTTATTAAGTTTATATGTGTTACTAATACGGAATGTGAAGGATAAGATTCGTAACGAATATATCCGACAGAAAACCAAAGTTATCGACATAGCTCTGAGAATTAGCAAGCTGAAGTGGCAGTGGCCCAGCCATATCTCGCGAAGAACCGACGGCCGCCGCTGGGGTTCTCGAGTGGAGACCACGACTCGGTAAACGTAGTGTAGGACGCCCTCCGACCAGATGGGATGACGACCTGCGAAAGACTGCATGTAGATGCTGGATGCGACAAGCTGAAGACAGGGCGCTATGGCGCTCATTGAGGGAGGCCTATGTCCAGCAGTGGACTGCTATAGGCTGATGATATACCGACCGTTAAGACCAAGTAGCCCTTCTGCGAGAGTACACTGCGAGCCACTGTAACTGGACTGGAAATCGGATATATTGTTTCGAGTGTGTCGAAGGGAATTATCGTGACTTTCTACGCAATAAACCCTTTGCCAGCTGCGTGTCGGTCGCTTCGATAGTTCGCGGCGTGATAAGGGAAGGAATTTATGTATTTGGGTGCGATTTGCGGAATTGGTTTGGTAGCATAAAAAGTAGGATAGTTTTCAAAAATTTTTTTTTGTAGGATGGGTATTGTAAATGTATTCAAACATTTTTTCAAGTTTGATAATATTTTAGATAAATTTTTGTCATATTTCGTTAACTTTCCTCCTTGAACCTGTGATGGGCAAGCAGGGGTAAGCACGGTATTGCATTCAGTTTTCTAAATAGACTACAATTCGTAATAGACACTTTTTCGAATGACCTTAATTCAGCGCCTTAACACTTTGACTGCGGTTTTTTTTCGACGACTGCGATCTTTTTTTAACCTAAAAAATTCGTGCTGCCGCACATGCGTTTCGTTCGAAAAATATTACGGCTGTGCTGAGTCACACCGATCTGTATTTTCTCAGCCGCTGCGCTAGTGTGGATTTACGCATATGTAGAAAACACATACCGTGTAATTGCAGCAGTCAAAGTGTTAAAAACTACAAAACAGCTAGTTTTTTTTTTTTTATTGCACTCTTATTATACTCTTATCAGAAACTATGTACAGTTAAAACTTAAAAATTAGTTAACACCAGGAAGTCTTATCGCTATCTTATCGCAAGAGTGTATCTCTACTAGGCAACCATGGATGGATAGGATCGTGGACAATACTTGGTCAAAAATCTAAATCAAAAAAGTTTTATTCTTTAGGCTTACAAATAAGCACTTAGAAAAGTCGTATTTTATACTATTATAACTATATTTTACCTAATGTTCACTTTAATTTTTTGTCCATCAGTGGAAGAAGTGAAAAATCGGTCGAGGGATACATCCGGCTGATTATTAAAAACCAAAGCACGTTCATCACAAAGAACCCTTACCAAAAAGACCTTAAAAGCCTCCCAAAGCCACAATAAAAACTACTTTGTAATAATGACATTCCTGTCCAAAATCGGGAATATAACTAACCCAACTGTAATTTTGGTCCCCTAAAAGAACTTTCTGCGCACCCGTCCTAATGCGGCTATAAGAAAACGTGCCCGGAGTGCAAAGGGCCTTATCAACTTTTATATCTATATTTTCGTAATTTTTGGAGTCAAATGCACACAGGATTGAGACATTTCGACAATAAAGCCGAGGGTAAAGGTATGAATCAGAGATAAAGTCTTTTTAACTGACTTCAAAAGAAGGAGGAGGTTCTATATGCAGCTGTATGGATGTTTGTTGTATTAATGTTGTGGTTGTGTAATGAGTTAATTTATTACTTATTTGTTAAATTGTTGGGTTGACTTAAGGGGCGAACCCAAAGGGTTGGGTTGTCAAAGTAGGCGGGGTCCCCGTGGTAAAAAACTCTAATTATATAAAATTCATCAATTTTTCTTTGGATTCTCGAAGGTGAAATCACAATTGAGAATAAAGAGAGAAAAAAAGATAAAAAAATCATGAAAGAACAATATTAGAATGGAAATTAATTTGATTCGTAGATTTATCACTAATTATTGGGTTCCTTGAACCAGTTTCATCATAGGCTGCATAGTTTTCTTGTACATAAAAAAAATACTTGATTTTTGCGCTTACAATCATAAAACGTATGCTTTTATGAAGGTAAAATCTATTGCCTATCCTTTATACAAAATAGCGCGCATTGTGCCCTTTTAAGCTACCATGACAAAAATAAAACATTTGAAACTACCATGGTTATTAACACTAAAGTCATTTAAAACGGGATATTTACCATGATTTGCGTCATAATCACGGCGCAGTTTCATGCGCCATGATCACGGCGCATGAAACTGTGCCAAAATATTGGATAACTCAAAAATCAAATCATGGTAAATATCCTGTTTTAAATGACTTTAGTACCATGACAAAGTTTACTAAAATATAAAGTTAAATATAAATTCACATCATCTATCGTAAAAGGCTCGACAATCAGGTCCAAAATCATCTCCCTCCGTTTACTTCACATTTTTGTGGCTTTTTGTATACGTCGATGCCTCCCAAATTAAGTAGGCAGGTCCCAAGCATCTTCATAGTCTTTTACGAGCTTCAAAAATTAGTATTGTCCTTATTACCGTCCCTAGAAACCCATCAAACTGACCTCAGTCCTAAAAGCATCATCGTCTAAAAGAAAAACCCTGACAAAGAACAATACCTAAGGAACCCTTATAAAGAGCGAAATGCAATAACGGCCGGAGATAAAAGCGTAGTATCAGTAGCTACGTGACGTAGACCTACGTATTTCCGGATTAGGGAAGTTTCCATCGCCTTGAGCAGGATTTAGAGAATCATCATTCTCCTGACCTTATTCTGCTTTATATCTCAGAGGAGATTAGATTTTATACTATCGTGAACGTTAATGCATACAATAAATTGGTAGGACATATAAATCAATTTCAATAAAATCCAAAAATAAATGCTGGACAACCAACACAGCATCATCTAGCCTCAAGCTAAGCAGAGCTTGGTACTAGATGACTGATATACATTACATACATAGTTTTTTCTAAACATAGAAAACAACCAGAATTTCTCCGCTACACAATTTCTTAACTTTTGCGTAGGCAGCCCACAATTGTACCCTATACTATACTATAAGTGGTTTTTAATAAAGATTTTTGTATTTTTAGAACACCCTGAAAAATACACTAAAGTCATTTAAAACGGGATATTTACCATGATTTGATTTTTGAGTTTTCCAATATTTCGGCACAGTTTCATGCGCCATGAAAAATATCCCGTTTTAAATAACTTTAGTGTTAATAACCATGATAGTTTCAAAAGTTTTACCCTGAACAAATATCTACAGATCGTACAAACATTTGTCCCGGAGGTGAGAATCGACATCCCGCAACCTCCTGTCTAAATTACTACTAACTTTCTTTTTTGATCGGCAATGTTTTTGATCGACTAATTTACCCTAGGTTTTCTATTCGTAGAGCAGTATACCTACTCATGTTCACCGAATAACCCTTCACCAAAGTTCATTATAGCTGACAAAGGCGCCGGCCTCTCACTCGGAGTGGGGTAATTCTTGACATGATTAGACCCTATCGATTTTATCCATTGCGTGGAATTATTTTAACTTCATATTTTTACGAAAATATTTACTCTGCGTTATGCTAACAGTAGCACTATCAGTAAAATGTATTATTTTTTTATTTTGTAGAGTAAATTTACGAACTCTGTGACGAGGCGGGCGAAGGTCCGCCTGCGATGCAGGAGGTTTCGATTCCTGCCTTGGAACAAATGGTAGTACAATTTGCAAATATTTGTCCTGGTCTTTCAGGGTATTTTTGTTTAAAAATAATGATGTACCTATATGTAATATATTGTACTCAGTCTTCAAGTACCCATAACATGGGGCTAGATAATGCTATGTATCAAATATCATACAATTCAGTATTTTAAATTCAAAACTATCAGAACAACTATATTATCCTTATTTAATAGTAAAGTTCAAATTCTTATTCTGATAATTGTATAGGGCCATCATTGTACATGAGTACAGTATGTACTTAGTACACGTAGTACCAGTGTACTAAGGTCTACTAAGTGTACATCCATGCGAGACATCAATAAAGCATTCCCTTGTAATTTAATAGCTAGAATCTAGACTAGACAGTCAGTTGAAAAGCAATTTCAATATTAGATTCCCTACTATCTGCGAAACCCGACTCTTAGGTATTGTAAGAATTCGTAGTTATACAAGTATTTGTATTTATTTGTACCAACCATTTATACCATAGGTCGTTATAAAAATTTCTTTATATTATATTATAATGTTCATAATAAATAAATAAATAAATAATGCTGGACAATTCACACAGCATTATCTAGCCTCATGGTAAGCAGAGCTTGTGCTATGGGTACTAGATAACTGATATACATAATACAATAAATTACATAGATAGATATTTTTTATTATACATAGAAAACGACCAGAACACCCGGAACAAATATCTGCAGATCGTACTCATAATAATTCCGAGGCGGGAATCGAACCCGCAACCTCATGCGTCGCGTCAATAAAGGCAAGAGAGAATTTATACAATTATAAAAGATAAATATATTCATTTATATTTATTATGAATTCACTAATAAATGATTTTAAATTGTAAATAAATGCGAAATTTTAATTAATACCATTTCATAAAATTTTGTGTCATATTTTATTTTAAGTCTACTTTTAAAGGCCTCCTAATGCATGTTCCAAACTTTATTTTGTCTGTATAGATTTGACATTAAATTGAGGCACTTTTTACCTGGTAAATCATATTGGTTCCCACGATACAGCCTAGTCTAGGAGTCATTAACACTTTGTAAATTAATTTTCTCGACTTACCATATAAATTCTGTATTTACTTTAGTTCTGTTTAAATGTAGTAATAAACATATTTTCATTTTCATTTCTTTTCATTATTATCCATAAAAAGGATTGCAATAAATTAGAGTACTAATTTATTAATTCAACACGTACAATTGTTACGCATTCAGAACTTTTACTGAACTTACTAACTTTAATTTGTTTGAAGATCGAAGTCTTGAGGAATTTCATGAAGTCGAAATAGTCTGGTTATTGATTTGAATTTGCGGTGTGAAATCCTGTTATTTGAATTATACTTAGCTATATGTATTTTTAACCAGGTGGAATGATGACCTGCGAAAGACTGCAGGTAGATGCTGGATGCGGCAAGCTGAAGACAGGGTGCTATGGCGCTCATTGGGGGAGGCTTATGTCCAGCAGTGGGCTGCTATAGGCTGATGATGATGATATTTATTTATTAAGTGCACTCATGTTTTATCCAGCTACGAGTTTTTTATGAATAAATTTTATTTAAGAGCGTGCCATACCTCAGCCAAAATTCGAATTTCGCTTCAGTTCAGAGCAGAATGACAAGATATGATTTTCTTGTGAGTGAGAAGCACAGAGCGATAGACGTGCTCCGTATTTTTTATCGACGTAAGCGCCAAAACTGCCTAATGCCTAATTACAAGTTATTCACACAACTAATCTAAAAATTAAAAAGACGAAAACGAAGAAATTCTACTACGTTTCTCGACAAAACAAAAATCCAACAAAAAAATTAGGTGGTTCCTGAGATAAATAGCAAAATGTGTGCAAAACATGTATTTTTCAAAAAATAAAAGTATCGAGAAAATTTTAAGGTATCATAAGGTACACTCTTAATTTATGTTCTATTTGATTAAAACTCTGGAGTGTTAGGATTTTTTCTTCAAAAACTTGCTCTATCCAAAATAAGTAGGTTTGTACAATTCGTAGGTACATTTAGAAGTTTTATATTTGATTTGAACTTCTGACGTCCGTGATCACTCTTGGTTGGTCCTACGAGGTTATATCCATGCGTAAATTTGTAATGTTTGTTTTTTCAGGCAAGCAGCGGGCTCCCCTTAGAGCAGCATGCCGCGCGCCGGCGCACTCCTGCTGGCGGCAGCGGCCGTCATGCTGGCCTCTGATTGGGCACGCGCCTCCTACATAGATCCAGGTCAGTAACCTCCATGAACCTAGGTACATTATGGCTGAACTCATAATCAAAATCAGTACTTTACCGTTTGTCCATGAGATCACAGTCATGTCCATCCAAAAGCCATTTTGATAACTGAAAAATACAAGCGCACATTCTCACAGAATGTGCGCTGGATAAATATTGTCTCTGGACAATCTACAAAGCATCATCATCATCATCAGCCTATAGCAGTCCACTGCTGGACATAGGCCTCCCCCAATGAGCGCCATAGCGCCCTGTACTCAGCTTGCCGCATCCAGCATCCACCTGCACTCCTTCGCAGGTCGTCATCCCACCTGGTCGAAGGGTGTCCTACACTACTTTTACCGAGTCGTGGTCTCCACTCAAGAACACGTTTGCCCCAGCGGCCGTCGCGTCGGTTCTTCGCGAGATATGGCCGGCCCACTGCCACTTCAGCTTGCTAATTCTTAGAGCTATGTCTATAACTTTGTTTCACAAAGCACCATCTAGCAACAAAGTAAGCACCAGGCCAGCCAAAATTCTGATAACCAATCACTTTACTATGAATATGGTATCGTCGCAGAATCGTCCATAAATATAAAAACTATAATAATGGGTGCAGAGCTATTTGCAAATAGCTCTGGTTTCACTTTTAACGCGCGCCCCTCCATCTGTAGTTTCATTCATCAAAGGTAAAATGTCGTAACGTTATTTTAAGACGGTTTCGTACAATAAATGATTCGCTTCTCCATAACAATATACCATTGTTACTATAAAACGAATAATTTAGTGGAATTAAGGCCTCGAGCCTTTCCGGGATAGCAAACCACTGTTAAAAATTAAATGTCAATAGCACAGCAACCGCAACGCTTGACCGCTAGAGCCAGCAACTGGCATAATTCAAATTCACCATCAATAAAAACACTGCCATAATACTTTTTATGATAAATGGTCGCCAATATCACTTAAAACGCATCCAATAACGTCGATTCGCTTCAAATTTTGAAGCTGTGCCAAAGTGCCAGCATATTACTATATTATTACTATATAGACGACCGATGTGGCGCGGTGGGCGAAGGTCCGCTTGCGACGCAGGAGGTTGCGGGTTCGATTCCCGCCTCGGAACAATTGTGTCTACGATCTGCAGATATTTGTTTCGGGTGTTCTGGTCGTTTTCTATATATAATAAAAAATATCTATCTATGTATCGTATTGTATTATGTATATCAGTTATCTATTACCCGTAACACAAGCTCTGCTTACCATGGGGCTAGATAATATTGTGTGAATTGTCCAGCATTATTTATTTATTTATATTTTAAGTCTCACTTTTCATGTCAGTGAGATGACAGCTGCTTTTAGGTTGAAGGGTAATTTTCAGCTGTAGAGTACTTTTGTACAGTGGTGCGAACAGAAATATTATCTAGATTTCGGGTCACATACAAAATCAAAGCTAAAAGCCGTCTCCGTAAATAAGAGCGCACTTGAGGTAAGTAAATGTAGAATAGTCATATTTTTAGCTTTAAACTAGCAAAAAATATATTGTTTTTATTTTTGCAACTTTTGAATACACCTTGCGGCATTGTGACACGTGTTTACGTTGGCTGTGTTTCAATCGAACGAAACAAAATAAGAGCTCAGATTACAAGTGCGCTCTTATTTACGGAGACGGATTTTTGCACCGACCCGACATCTATATATATAGTATTTATTTTGTGATCGCAGGAACAGTGCAAAGGACTTTTTGGTACGGGCTACCTACGGGTTGTACGGACTTACCCACCTTGTCCCTGGTAACGTGCTATACCTAAGTTTGTTTGAAACAATTACCCGGCAAGGCAGGCTATGTTTTCGAGTGTTTCTATGCGGTAACCTGAAACTTTTAATTCCTCGAAGCTACCAAACGTCTTAACTTTGTATATTTATATGAATTAATAAAGCGGCTCAAGCGATTTTGATAAATGAGGTATCACAATACGGTATATATTTGTTTGGCCTCTCATTTTGACAAAAAATTAGGGGTTATTTAAGTTAAGTAAGTTTTCCTGTTACCTGCTTGTTTTTTGAATTTTTTGTGATGGGTTTTGAAATCTAGCTTCATAATATTTCACCCATTTCTTGTTTCGTTTTGTATTCATTATTTATGTTGGCAACCCTAAATTGCACAAATATCAATTCGGTTCGATATGAATCACTATGAAAATATAGCAATACTGGCGGTAATCAAATTGAAACCGAACAAACGAATATTTGTTTTAGAAATAAATCTCAACATCAATTCATCAATCAATCAATTGCGTGTTTATTTGATTCGTACAAAATGAACCAATAGCTATAGTTTTTTGTATTTTGTATATACTTGTATTTTGTTTGTTTGTTTAATGTTAGAATGTTGGTATTTTTTTAGTTTATTTTGTATAGTGTAAATCTTTTATTGGCCGTAAGTTAGATTATTAAGGTTTAAATTATTTAGGAAAAGGACTGTTAATTTTGTTAAAACAATAAAAAAAATGCCTTTTTCCCTACCTCCCTCCCCACAAATACTGATGAACGTGCTTCCCCCACGTCCCTTTTTGCCATAATCTGGTGATTATGGCAAATCCCCTCTTGCTATTGCTCTACGACCACCAATACCCTGCCAAGCGACCACGTCTAGCAGGCAGATTAGTGATTGTAATTGACGGCATTGTCCAGCAGTGGACTTTTCTTAACACAATCTCTTATGGTGTTTCTTATGTCAAAATTAGTATTATATAATAAAATTGTAATATACTTTTAAAGTACCTAGAACATAACGACACGTCCATCGTAGGTACACATTTTAAACGTGATGACGTTTAACATGTGTACTTACGATGGAAATAAACTTACATAGGCTGATGATGATTTTTATATTTTTCTCTCTTATGAAACTCAAATAATAAAACTTAATTATTAACCACATATATAAAATTATTCGACGACGACGGCGACGAGCTCGAGGTACATCTTCCATCATGGCCTGTTGCAGCGTTGGATCGCGAGGAGTGGAAGAAGAAAAGGGAGGCCTTTGCCCAGCAGTGGGACAGTAATGGCTTAAAATAAAATAAATAAATAATAAAATTACTAAAAGTGAACCAGCCCCGTTATCCACATCCTACTATGCAAAGGGGTGGTGTTCGTGAGCATTTGACTATATAGGTAATGGTTTTTTAGAGTCTGTAACAAAAAAAAAAATCACATAAAGAATATTGAGTTAAGTACAATGAGTAATTTATTCGAAAATAATATCAGATGGTAAGGTTGATTTTGATTTGTTGTCTTATAAAATAGCAAATGGGTCAGTTTCAGAAAAGTACTTATTATTTGATGAGTAATTTATACAAAGTAGGTGAAGCAGCAAATCGATCAGTTTCAGAGAAGTACATATTATACATCTATACTAATATTATAAAGAGGAAAGGCTTGATAAAATGGGTTACCGCAAGCTGCAAGCGAGTAACCCTCGAGCTATCTGTTTTCTGAGGTCCCGATGATCCATGAATATTAATAATTAATAAAAAAAATTGAAACTATCATGGTTATTAATACTAAAGTCATTTAAAACGGGATATTTACCATGATTTGATTTTTGAGTTATCCAATATTTCGGCACAGTTGCATGCGCCATGATCACGGAGTAACTGAACGAAAACGAAATATTGGATAACACAAAAATCAAATCATGGTAAATATCACGTTTTAAATGACTTTAGTATGAATAAAAATTGTTTATTTCGAGCACAGGACTCATACAAAAAATTAAATTTAAATATGTTTATTAATATCAATGACCTAAAAATAAAATTAAAATATTATGGACACAGACAAAATATGCGGACACGAGAGACCATCAGTGACCGGGGCGCCAATAAATCATGCAATATAAAATGCATCTAAATATTACGAGATAAAGCCCATATTTGAATGCACATTTATATGTGGTGTGTCAATGGCGGGGCCTGGATCTGTGACAACCTTTAGACCGACATTTCCTTGTGAATAATAAAGTATGAAACTTTGTCAACAGGAGACGACGATGTCGAAGTAAACCTATCGGACTACGGCGACGACCCGGCCGATCTACAGCTGCTTCAGGACGTTGGAAAGTGAGTATTATATCAACACAGCAAGGTTTAAAATCTAGCTCGAGAAACATTTTATTCATAATATGTCAAATTATGCGTGACAATTTATGAATCACTAGCTGCGCCCCGCGGCTTCGCCCCCGTGGAAATCTATGTGTCAAATTGTTTAAATGATAAAAAGTATCCTATGTTAGACTCCTGGTTCTAAGCTACCTCTCCACCAATTATCAGCTAAATCGGTCCAGCCGTTCTCGAGTTATAAGTGGCGCTCATTGGGGGAGGCCTATGTCCAGCAGCGGACTGCTATAGGTTAATGATTATGATGATAATTATTATTATTTCTAATATATTGATGATAATAAAAATGTATAAATTAAAATAATCTAGATCACGATTAATTTAAGAACTCGTGGTAGGTATAAAACGGCTAGCAAGCACGTTTTTCGTAGTCTCAAAACTCGTCGACAATTTGTCCAGAAACCAGGATTATAAAACATCGAAATGTTTCGATGATCCATTATCCGTGACCCGATGGGGAAAATGTCAGGAATATTAAGATTTACGGTCCATTTTGTGGGACGTTAAGATACAAAGTATCTTGCTATAAAAATATTTCCTGTTAAAGTCCCTTTGTTTAAAGGCTGTGAATATCTAAGCCTACAAGTCTACAAATGTACTCGTACTTGGTAATTCATTTGCAAACTGAATCCTCGATTTCAATGGAATTTTTCATACTTAATCGGATAAGAAATAACTATGTATGTTAGCAGCCTTTTAGCTTGTTAAAAAAACATAATCCTTACTAAATGAGAGCGAATGAGCGAGAATAATTTGCTATTTTATTTTCACCACAAACTGTAGTCATTTTGAAGCGATTTTATTTATTTAAAAACAAAATCCACAGCCCTTGAAAACTAAAATTAACATTTGATTTTGTTATACATGATAAAGTAAATAGCTTTATATAAAATCTGTTGAGCTGAAAACATTGGAAATATATTCAGAAATGAACTCAAAGTATTTCAGAAAACAATCGTGTATTCAAAATAAATCGTAAAGTACGAAAAAATATCAAAAAGTAGTAAAATTCCTCCTCCAAAATAGACAATAATATCAAAATTCGACTTGAAATAGCAATAAATAGGTACGCATATGCCGGCAGCTGAGATTTGGGAGATGTTCGTACCCACTTCCACCAAGAAATACACGTTTGGATACGCTGTATTGTAGGTAGACCGATGAGATTGGAGAGATGTTCGTACACCTGAACACATATAAGACCCGCGTAGATATGCTATTATAGGTATGCAATTGATGAGTCACCAAAGGCAAATACAATTTTTTTTAATTAAAAAAAGCCTCTCTTCTAATAACATAGAATATGACAACACTGATACTAACAACTATGGCCGAGGTCTTAAACTTTATATTTATAAATAAAGATAATATATTTTAACCTCTATTTCAGCGACTGTTTAAATAAACACAACACAGTCGCTTCAGAAAGTTTCAACGAAGTACTTTATTTATGTTTATTTTCCACTTGGTTTATTTTGACTTCAGAGAAGGGCCTTGGGCGAATCTGGGTTAATATATTTTAATTACTTTGATAGATTAATTTCATATTAATATTAAACCCACTCCAGAACTTAATCGACCACTTTAGTTCAAAGAAAGTTATCATGTCTTTTGTTACGAGCAATTTGAATAAATAAATATAGAAATAAATTTAAATATAGTTTTTTGTGATGAATAAGGTAGCAGAATGGAAACGAGGCCTTTACTACACTTACTAGCAGAGGGCCTAACAATAAACCAACAATCAGGATGAATAGAAATAGATAATAGATCCTTAATAGTCTTTTGATCAACATATCATCATACGTAAGAAGCTCTTGCTCGATTTAGGTCACATTCTGGTAGCATCAGATTTGTTGGAGGTGAAGACTCGTGCATTTTACCAAGCACGGAAACTTAGGTTAGTTTTAAACAATGTGGTTTCAGACGAGCGTCGCTGGTGTACGTTTTCAGGCGTGCGTGCATCCCTCGCGGCGGGAACTGCGACCACCGGCCCGGTGACTGCTGCCACTCCTCCTCCTGCCGATGCAACCTGTGGGGCTCCAACTGCCGCTGCCAGCGCATAGGCCTCTTCCAGAAATGGGGGTAGGCCTGGAGAGTCCCACCCCGCGCCCTGAAGCGGCGACCAGCTCACGCCAGCCGACCTGACCGCCGCTCCATCGCCCGCGACAACCCTAGCATGCCCACGGAACCATTTTTTTCCTTTCCACCTTCCTAGATTCGACAAAACAGGGACCTAGTTGATTTCGGAAATATTTTTGGATTGTTTACACTTGGTTTGTTCTTTGCCTGGGCGGGCGGGTGTCCGCTTGTTCGGTTGGGCAATCACCCAGCCTTATTGCTCAATCAGCAAGCCTGACGCTCAGCTCGCCCGCCTCGGCACCACTCTCTGCCCATGGGCGGCGACTCCGAGCAACCTTCCGTTTCCCTTTTATTTCTGCATCGGTTTCGTCGCTCCGGCAGCTCTTCTTAATGTATGTATGTAGAGTAAGTAAGCTAAAGTAGTTCATTAAACAGTAGTTAATCTTGGTGGTAAACTTATGTCATTAGGTAGTAGAGAAATAGTCAAATGTAACTTTAAATGTTGTAGTCATTAAGGAAGTAACGGTAACAAAAACTTGGTGAAAGACGCTATACTAAGCCTTTATGTGGAACGGAAGCTAGACTTGCGATTGGCAACTTAGAATTTTAAAATACATATTTATATGTCATATATATTTCATAATGTTTAATACTATACAACTCTCGGACAGGGGGTGCTATGGTATCAAAACTAGTAGTTTTCTCTGAACGTAGCTTCTTTATAAAAATTCACATACGATAATTGTATTGTTAATCTTAATGGACTATGAAAATGACGAAGGAATTATGATTAAATACTATTTAACAATAAATGTTTAACAAAGTAAATGTTGTTTTTATTATGACCTCTCACCCCACTAGGTTTCGACTCAAACGTAACAAAAGAAAAAAAAGAAAAGCAAAAGAATGAAAACTAGAAGCATCATCTACAATATCAAGTGTCTGCAAATTCAAGATATTTGTCGCAGGTTAGAAAAGCGAGATTCGATTTTATATCCAAGCAGAGCGAAACTAAATAAAGTTGAGAGAGCATATAACTATTATACCGTAGTCTGGGATTGTTCGGTTAATGTTGAGTACTTTTCAACTGTAATACAAATGAACTTCTGTTCAAGCAAAAATAGTTGGGATGAGAAATTTTAAAATTAAAATGTTGAAGAACATTTTGGAATCAGACAGAGATATTTCAGCTGGAATTCCGGCGAATCACTACGATGGCGAATCGCCACTAACCCTAATGAAGTGTACCGGGATTCAAATTCAATAATAATAATATTTTTGGACACTCCACACAGCATCACCAAGCCCCAAGCTAAGACCTTGAGCTTGAGAGCTTGTGTTATGGGTACTAGATGACTGATATACTTAATAGAATAGATTACATAGATTATTTTATTATACAAAGATAACAACCAGAATCGTCCCGAAACGGGAATCGAATCCGCAACCTCCTGCGTCGCAAGCGGACCATAGCCCACCGCGCCACAGAGGTCGTCCATTTAAATTCAATGTTCATACACTAAATCGTTTTTGTAAACAAGTAAGGTTAGTAAGTAGGAAGGTTAAGATTCGGATAGGGTACGTGTCGCCACCTGCTGAGAGTAGAGCTGTTGAGTATCTGGCGCAGCGCATCAGCATTTACATATGTACAGAGGGTCAATGCAGCCAGCTTCTTGGGCACGCTTCTGATTGGTATATCGATACCAGTGTGTTGTTTATGTACCAGCTACCTCTACATTGATTGAAACTTTGGGGTAAACGTGTTCCTGAGTGAAGACAACGACTCGGTAAATGTAGTGTATGACACCCTTCGACCAGGTGGGATGACGCCCTGCGTAAGACTGCAGGGAGATGCTGGATGCACCAAGCTGTAGACAGGGCGCTATAGCAGCGCTAATTGGGGAGGCCTATTTCCAGCTGTGGACTAACATATTAAGCTGAGCTGATGATGATGATGACTTTTATCATGTTAAAAAGCATGCGAAGCTTGGGGCAGTCGTTCCTAATAAATAACGCCACATCAGGATCCTGATTTTGATGGCGTAAATTACGTATTCGGCACGTTGCCAGGGTTTTATGAGGATACATTATGAGAAAGGAAATGACAGCCATTTATATCACATTTTCATCAGAAGCTAATAACCGCTGGCACATTCTCAATCGCTGTAGCGCGGTCGAAACGTCGAGAAATAACTATAGATTGTACTGAGCCCTATTATGTTTATCTAATCGCTTCACTATGACAATGGTATCGAAGAAACGTCCCGGGGAATGGTTACATTAAAGAAACTTCAGGTAGTGCGTGCGCTGCTATTTACACGAAGATATTGATAGAATGAATTCAGACTAGACTTTTTTAACGTACAGGGCGTACGTTCACGTGGTTATACCCTGCTAGATAACGAACTAGGCTCTGGTGAAAATATCTATCCATCTTCATAATTTGATAAATCTCATTAGTTTTACTCAATTGTCTAGTTTGAATTTGTTCCATCTGTTTTTTTCATCTAAGGGTCAGCTAACCGAGACGCGACGAGACGTGACGCTGCGCATCATCATCATCATCAGCCAGGACATAGGCCTCCCCCAATGAGCGCCATAGCGCCCTGTCTTCAGCTTGCCGCATCCAGCATCTACCTGCAGTCTTTCGCATGTCGTCATCCTACTGGTCGGAGGGCCATTGCCACTTCAGCTTGCTAATTCTTTGAGCTATGTGTGTAACCTTCGTTCTCTGTCGGATGCATTCGTTTCGTATCCTATTCTTTGACATAATAAAAATAGACATACTAAAGTTAAGATGCTTGTATTGTTCAAATTTATAATTCTTACGGTTTTAGGTGAAACAGACATAGATAATGACAAGAGAAATGGGTATTTTTTGTCGACCTCTGTGGTGCGGTGGACCATGCACGTAGAGGCTACGTAAGAGTATCTAGCTTCAGCAAGAAACTACTAACATTGCAAGAAAATGTATATGATAATATCCACTGCGACCCACGGACACGTTATGCACGAATACGAGATTAATGACGTTATTGCTATACATATAACTTGGTCTACATGGCATTCACGCACCTTAACTCTATGCACGCGTTACACGAAAACCGGTAACATAGACCCACGTTGTCAAACAAACGAACCACGCAGCAAAGCGTGCATTCTTGTGCTATGCGGTCGCGGTGTGAGATATACCTATATGCTTTGTCAAAGTCAAAGTCAATATAATGTAGATAGATAGATATAAAATTATTTTATTGCACACTTACAAAATAAAACAAACAAGACAGAATAATATACAAAACATGTGACAATTTGGCGGTCTTATCGCTCAAGAGCGATCTCTACCAGACAACCGTGGATGGATAGGATCGTTGGATTGTACATGGGGATCCGTGTGCATTATATTAATTATAAAATATTGCATGAAAATACGTTCCTACTTAAAAATAAATAAAATAAATATAAATACATATAACTAATTATATACCTACTTATATAAATACATACTCTTAATTTTATAAAGGGAAACAAGGGAGTGGTCAGTGACATAGGGACAAATAGTGTTCCTTTAGCATACTCTTGAATATTGGTAGTAACTTTGCACGCCTTACTGTGACTGGTAATGTGTTCCAAAGTTGTACAGCACGGGCGGTAAATGAGTTGCTGTAGAAGGAAGTAGAGTGGACTGGAACATGAAGCATGAGTGTTTCAGAAGAGCGGAGAGAAAGAGCGTGAGAATGGTGAAGAAAATGTATTTCTTTAGACAAGTCAAATGTTATTTACTGTAAATTATTATCAAATAAGATGATTATATTGTTTTACTGTTCACTTCAATTTTTTGTCCACCAGTGGAAGAAGTGAAAAAGAAACCACTAGTATGTTCATATATCCTGTCCTTAAAATAAGTTCGAACCTTATCGACATACACATAAAGATACACTTAACTACTAAAAGGTTTCGAAACGAATACATCCAACAGAGAACCAAAATTATCGACATAGCTCTAAGAATTAGCTGGCTGCAGTGGCAGTGGGCCGGCCATATCTCGCGAAGAACCGATAACCGCTGGGGTAAACGTGTTCTTGAGTGGAGACCGCGACTCTGCAAACGTAGCGCAGGACGCCCTCTAGCCAGGTGGGATTACGACCTGCGATAATACAAATACGTTTTATTGCACATCAAACACAGAAAAAAACAGTAAAGAACAAACAAACAAAGATACAGATGCACAATGGGCGGCCTTATCGCTAAGAGCGATTTCTTCCAGGCAACCTTTGGATGGACGTAGCTTTAGTATAGGTATAGACGGTGGCGTATTATAGACTAATGCGACGTACTGCGGGCAGATGCTGGATGCGTCACAGGCTGAAGACTGCTATGGCGCTCATTGGGGAGGCCTTTGTCCAGCTGTGGACTAACATAGGCTGATGATGATGATGAAACTACTAAAAGCTCAACGTGGGTATCGGCTCTGTTCTCGTTTTAATCCCGAAACGTAGATTCATTCCAAGTTTTCTAATACTTTACTTTAAGCTCGCCGTTTATCACCTCTGTTGATCTTTTCTCTTTGAAGTTATTCCGCCAAGTTGGATTATTTACCATCTCGCTAATCAAGATCTCTCAGCTCAAACTCGTTTACAAAAGTACTAAGGTAAATAGGAAAACAAAATGAATAAAATAAGGGACAGCTTTATCAGTAAGTATGGAGTTGATTTTATTTTGCGAAATAAATATAAATTTAACCTATGTATACCACAAATTTCCACATATATTTACAAAAGAAAAACTTAAAATCAATAGAAGACGATATAAGAAAATGCACACAAGAAGAAACCTAAGGTTTGCGGGAAGAAAACTCTTTGTCAGAGTTAAGCTCGCCACATATCTCTTTGTAGTTATGTACATTATTTTTAATTATTGTGCACACAATAATTAAAAATAATGTAACGAATCAAAGAAAAATTGCTTTAGCCGTTTGGATGTTCGAGGTGATAAAGAGTATCAGATAAACAAATAGACGCATTCGAAAAACATAACCTTCGCTAGAACTACTATATCTACAAAGCAACGGTAACTGAAACAAACCAAAACAATAAATTCTCCGGCATTCTGCCAGTTGCTGCCAAATGTGCCAATAGAACTCTTGGGAGCGAGTCGGTCAGACGCACGTGTTGGAAAAACCGGCCGTTTGGGATTTCACAAGGGCTGAGGCACACAGAGCGTTATAATCCACGCGCTTTCAATATGGGAAGAAATATTTTAGGATAATTATGTCAGTTTTAAATTTCACTATGGGATTCATAATCCTGAGACAGGACTTATTGGTTAGTGAACCAATAAACGAATTCTCTTTCTGTTATGGACTTACTTGGTAAATCAGGACTGAAGATTGTGGGTAGCTGCCATCAGCATCATTATCAAAGTACCCACATATATTTCATTATTTATTGAGTGAGTGCACTCACACATAGGGTAGGTATTTAATACACCACATACCTTCCCCCATAGTCACTTTATCATTATTTAATTAACTTTCTAATTCCTAACTTAACATCCTACTATTTACAAAACACTTGTTGAGTTTAGCTACTGTCCTTGCAACATGTCGCCTGCGCATGTTACTATGGCTTGACTTGGTATGCCTAGCACATCACGGGTTTCATTGCAAGGGCCTGGGATTACATCCGAATCCCGTCTCCGAAGCTGGTTGATATGCCTGGTGACTATCGGTCCCTCTTCCATCTTCACTAAGAATCGAACTGGACCTTTAATTCTGACAATTTCTCCTTTAACCCACTTTTCTCCTCTTACATAGTTGCGCAGCCACACCTTATCCCTCAGTCTGAAGGTTCTCACCGGTACATCCCTGTTGCTTTCAAGTTGTCTCTCAGAAATTGGCTTCGTTGATAATGGGTGTAATATATCAAACCGTGTTCTAAATCGACGTTTATTAAGCATTTCTGCCGGTGTCTTCCCAGTGACCGAACTTGGTGCTGATCTCAACCCGAAGAGAAGGCGTGGTAGTATAATATCCATGTCTGTCCCTACCAAACTTTTCAATTTATTCTTGACGGTCTGCACGAACCTCTCAGCTTGGCCATTCGACGATGGACTATACGGCGGCGTTAATATATGCCTAATGCCATTAGACTTCATAAAGTTCATGAATTCTTGTGATGTGAATGCTGTACCATTATCTGACACAAGAACTTCTGGTAGTCCTTGCTCTGCAAAAATTTCTCTCAATGCTTTTATTGCACACTCACTTGATGTTGTTCGTACTATTTTTACTGCCGGCCACTTTGAATAAGGATCAACCACAATCAGGTAAACTTTTCGGTCTACCGGACCTGCAAAATCTATGTGTAAGCGCTGCCATGGGTTGGACGGTGTGATCCATGAGTGAGCAGTACTCGCTGGCATGTTCCTGTTTACTTGACAGCTATCACAGTTCGCTACTAGGGCTTCTATTTCATGGTCTAGTCCTGGCCACCAAAAGTAACTCCGCGCGATTGATTTGGAAATGACTATTCCATCATGTGTCTCGTGCAGAGCCTGCAGCATGTGTTCTCGCATTGGTGGCGGTATAATCACTCGTGTACCCCATATTATGCAGTCATTGCTGATGGAAAGCTCTTTTCTTTTCATCCAATACTGTTTCAAGTTAGCATCCTGTACATTATCCGGCCAACCATGTAATATCCAGAATTTCACCTTTGTTAGAACATCATCTCGTCCGGTTTCTTCTGCAATATCTTTCGCTGTATATTGAACCGCGCTCGGTGTCTCTGACAGCAATAAAATATCATCAAAGTCCTCAGTGTTGGGCTTCCATTCTTCAGTCTCAATTGGCCATCTACTGAGTGCGTCAGCATTTCCAATGCTTGTACCACTTTTATATTTTAATTCATAGTCATGTGAATTCAGCTTCAAAGCCCATCGCATCATTCTTGGAGACAGTACTTTTGGTATAGCTTTATTATGGCTTAATATACCGAGAAGCGGTTTATGATCAGTGTATATTAAGACATGCCTTCCATAAACATACTGATTGAATTTATCCAGACCAAACATGATCGCAGCCGCTTCCTTATCTATTTGTGCATAGTTACGCTCTGCTTTACTTAATGTTCTAGATCCCATTGCAATAGCTTTTTCTGTTCCATCGTCCATTATATGAGACAGCACTGCTCCCACCCCGTATTCCGAAGCATCGCAAGTTAATGTTACTCGCTTATTATTGTCAAAATGTATCAGGGTGTCATCACATGATAGTACAGCTTTAGCCTTCTGGAATGTTTCTTCTTCCTTCTTTCCCCACACCCATACTGCATCTTTATCTAGCAATCTATGTAGTGGTTCCAACATTGAAGCTTTGTCTTTTATGAATCTATCATAAAAGTTCAACAAACCCAAGAACGCTTGAAGTTCTTTTATATTCTTCGGACTCTTAGCATTCTCTATTAATTTAATTTTCTGCTCACTTGGGTGAATGCCGTTCTTGTTTACCACATAACCAAGAAATTCCACCTTATCCGTAGCTATTTCACATTTATTCCGGTTGAGTCGGAGTCCAACATTTTTCAAACAAACTAAAACTTTTTCTAGTCTCTCCTTGTGTTGTTCTTCATTTCCACTTATGAGTATGTCATCCAACAGTACTGTTACTCCTTTGATACCGGCCAATGTAGTCGACATTACCCGTTGAAATATACCCGGGCATGCCTTTAATCCATAAGGCAATCTTCTCATTTTATACAATCCTTTTATTGTATTCATTGTTAGGAGCATTCCTGTTTCGTCTGATACTCTAAGTTGCGTGTATGCCTCTTTCAAATCTAGCTTGGTGAAGATGACTCCACCTGCGACCTCAGACAGACTCTCATTGATGGTTGGTTGTGGATATGTATCAGTTTCAGTAGCAGAGTTTACTGTCATTCGATAGTCTCCACACAGTCGTATACTCCCATTTTTCTTCACCACTGGCACCACAGGTGTGGCCCAGTTAGAGTATGCTACTGGCTCCATTACTCCAGCACTGACTAACCTGTCAATTTCATCACAGACCCTGTCTCTAATAGCAAAAGGTACTGGTCGATTTCTCATAAATTTCGGCTGTACATCCTTTTTGCAACTTATCACTACTTCTGGTCCTTTGTACTCTCCAAGTCCTTCAAAAACTTCTTCATATTTCTTTAGCATTTCAGTCAAAGATTCATTCATAGTTGTTTCTACAAGATTAACTCTATCTATACCTTTAACTGTGATCCCAAGCGGCTTAAACCAGTTCCTTCCTAGGAGGTTGCCTCGCCCTTGTCCAATCAGTATTTGCAGGTAACCTTTGAAGTTTTTATATTCAATAAAAACTTTGGTCCTGCCATGCACCTGCACCTTAGCATCAGTCCAGGTATGCAGATTTAGATTGCACTTTTCTAATTCCAGACCATTGGGCCAAATCTTTTCTGCCTGTTCCCGGGACATGATAGTATAAGAGCAGCCGGAATCTACCTCAAACTTTACTGATTTCTTGTTCAGTTGAACTTCTGTCCATATTGCAGGTTCCCGGTTTATTCCACCGACACAAAATAAACCATTCAAACATTCTTTATCCTGAATCTCTTTGACTTCACCAGTTTCCTTATTTTTCTTGCACATTTTTGCTATGTGGCCTATTTTACTGCATGCGTTGCATTTTGCATAAACAAACTTACAATTGTGATACATGTGGCTCCCTCCGCACCTGTAGCAGTATAATTTTTTTCTCTTATCTTCTTTCACTGAGTTCACCTCCATAGGCTCCCCCTCATTGTGTCCGGTACCATTTTCTGAACTGCAGCTGGGTCCTCCAGCATCTGGTGCAGACAGTATTTTGATATCTTCTGTACATTTTTCTGCTTGCAATGCCCTTTGGACTGCCGTTTCGTACGTGAGGTTCGCCGTCTTCAGTAAACTTTCTTGTATTTTGGCATCTTTCACCCCGCATACAATCCTGTCTCGCAGCGTCCTTTCCAAATCAACAAAATTGCAAAATCTACACATTTTTCTAAGAGCCGCAATGTAATCTTGCATCTATTCATTTTTACCCTGCTTCCGTGTGTGAAATTTGAATGATTCAACAATTTCATTAGGCCGCGGACTAAAATGATCATTTAGTTTTGTTTCTATTTCAACTAAAGAAGCCTCACTAACAGATTTTGGAAACACTAATGTTTTTACTAAATTGTACAAATCACTGCCACATGATGCGAAAAAGATGGCTTTTTTGCTGACATTGTCAGTCACCCCCTGTGCTACTAAAAAGAATCCAAATCTTTCTTTATAAGATTCCCAGTCCGCATTTTTGAGGTCAAATGTTTCGAATCTCCTATCAGCCATTGTCCAATACACAATCCACTACTTTTCACAGGTTTTTTCACAATATTTCGCGTATTTTCCGTCGTCGCCAATGTTATGGACTTACTTGGTAAATCAGGACTGAAGATTGTGGGTAGCTGCCATCAGCATCATTATCAAAGTACCCACATATATTTCATTATTTATTGAGTGAGTGCACTCACACATAGGGTAGGTATTTAATACACCACACTTTCTTTCTCGTGTCTAATCGAATCTAAAGATAACGTTTGTTGATAACTTAGTTGGTGGAACACGAATTACAATGTACTATCTCAAAATCCCAATGCAAAATTATCAAACTACGCTAGAAGTACGGGCAGATGATTTAATTTAATAGGTTTTCCTTCTGTAGGTATTTTCTTTTTGACTGCATAATAAAATGCACTCAGTGTGTTTCAACACTAAATACGTACAACTTGCCGACTGCCGTCAGTAAGCAATATTTAATTATATCAGTTCTTTTGACAAGGGCGGGCAAGGCGGGCAGGGCAGTCCCTTCGTGGCCCGAATGGTGATTTTCCTTGTTTCTTTCAACATTCACTTATTTTTCTGAGTATTAGGGGCAGCGGTCATATTTCTGCTTATGTTTTCGATACCATTTGCCCTTTGGCTGTACTTACTTTATATTGGTTTACTGAGAATCGAAAAATCCAAGTGTAACTTTCACTGGATCTGATAAAAAATAGGAATCTTAATCTCTGAACATCTCAACAGATCAATCATGGATGTAGCTAGTCAATGGATCTAACGAGATCCATCCGCCTTTTTGATACTATTAAGTTTGTATTTATGGATGTTTGTTACTCTTTCACGCAAAAACTACTCAACGGATTGGCTGAAATTTCCTTACAGGTAGTTCCAGGCCCGGAATAAAGTTAAGAGTTCCCATGGAATAGAAATAACCTTAACACCTTTATAGAAACAACGCATGCAAAGTAGCAGGCAGAAACTAGTAGGTTAATAAAATAATTCAATTATAATTAAAATAAGTCAGAAAAGACGTAACGTACGGATATGACAGCTGATACGGGATAGTGGAAGAAACAGCTGCAGCGTGGGATAAGGTCTAGAAAATGATGATGATGATGATGAAGGTGGCACCTTCACTCAACCGTGGAGGTCGTAAGAAGGTAAAAGAACCTATCAGAGTAAGGTATAATAGCTTCATTTTGTGTATTCTAACACATCTACTGCGATTACCAATGCTCCCATTACGCTTGGCAGCGAAATGATTATGGCAAAAAGGGCTGTTCAGCCGTGGACGATTGTAATCCTGATAGGTCAGGTACATCCTACTAATATTATAAACGCGAGAGTTTGTAAGTATGGATGGATGGATGGATGTTTGTTACTCTTTCACGTAAAAACTACGGAATGGATTATAATCGAACTTTACAATAATATATCTTATTAATCAAAATAACACATAGGCTATAATTATAAAGATATATTGTATATTATCCATAACATCTATCACCACGCGGGTGAAACCGCGGGGCGCAGCTAGTAAATTATAAATAAATAATAATAATAATCCTGGACAATCCCCACATCATCACAACATAACAACTTACAGATAAGCAAATCATATGTACTAGAAACATAAGTTATGAACATACTAGTGGTTTCTTCTCACTTCTTCCACTGGTGGACAAAAAATTTAAGTGAACATCAATATAATAATTAATAGTATAAAATATGACTTGTCTAAGTGCTTATTTGTAAGCCTAAAGAAATAAACTTTCATTTCATCATCCAGCTTCAAGCAAAGCAGAGCTTGTTTTATGGGTACTCGATGTCTTATAAACAAAATACAATACATTACATAGATATGTATTTTTATTACATAGAAATACTCAGAACATCCAGAACAGATATTTGCAGATTATACAGACATTAAATATTTTTTAACTTACGCGATCTGAACACATAATTATAAGTATTAATACAACGGCTATTTATCGCGTTTATTTACCTTTTTTTCCCGACGTTTCAACAGTTTACACACTGTCGTGGTCACGGGATGACACGACACCACTGCATTCCCGTGACCACGACAGAGTGTAAACCTGTTGAAACGTCGGGGAAAAAAAAGGTAAATAATCGCGATAAATACCCGTTGTATTAATACTTATAATTATATACAGACATTTATCCCAAGACCACAATCGAACCGCAGGCGGACTTTCACCCACGCGCCACATCTAGTATAGAGCAGGTCGTATGTGTATATAAATATACAGTGCGTCGAATCGTAATACCTCCTGAAAAAGGTCCCTTTTAACGTCGTTAAATATTGTTCAACTTTACACATGTCAGACACAAACGTCAAATGATGAGTTATGAAAACAAAAGGCCCTTTCGAGGAATCACATTTCATGTGACTTAGCGACACAAGGAATGAATGAACACGCTGATTTTTCGGTTTTATTTAAAGTTTTTATAAGCTTCAGAGCAAGCTGCAGTGGCAGTGGGCCGGCCATATCTTGCGAAGAACCGACGGCCGCAGCTGGGGCAAACGTGGAGACCACGACTCGGTAAACGTAGTGTAGGACGCACTCCGATCAGGTGGGATGACGACCTGCGAAAGACTGCAGGTAGATGCTGGATGCGGCAAGCTGAAGACAGGGCGCTATGGCGCTCATTGGGGGGAGGCCTATGTCCAGCAGTGGACTGCTATAAACTGGTGATGATGATAAGCTTCAGAAGCAGAACACCACCGATTTTAGGTTGTATTTAAATAAGCTTTAGTCCGGTTTATTACACACCTATATTTTCTGTTGCTAAGCTATGCCCGTAGCTTGTGACGACGTAGGTCTCTTTGCTACGACGTAGCTCTTTTTTCCTACGACGTAGCTCTTTTTGCTACGGCGTAGCTCTCTAATTAAGATGTTAAACCGTAAGTAGTAAAAGTAAGTTAGTTTCGATTCGGACTGCGTAATTTAGGATCTCGTGGTACAACGTACGAAAACTTTATTCAATTGCATTGTTCTAATCAAAAAAACATTATAGACAATCCACACAGCATCATCTAGACCTAAATACCTAAGGCAAAGAAGTCGAGAGTAAATTTTAGCGGATGCAAAATTAAAAACTGATGCGGAGTCATAAATTATCCCTCCAAGTAGACCTTATTAATAGTCGGGTGGTTGCGGACGACCCCTTTGAGGCCGCCCAGTATTATAGTCGCTATGATTCCTCAACAATAACGCGTGGAATCATAACGCACTTGGTTTACTTCACGAGCGCAATAGGAAATTGTAGGGTTCGATTTAAAGGAGTTTCCACCCCTTGTATTAGGATCTATTTTGTTGTTTCGAGTATTTTATTATTTTACCTGCTGTCATTGAATTTAAATTTAGGAAGGGCTTTGAGAAAACAAGGGACAGAGAGATGTCATTCTGATCGGGGCAAGACGAAAGTGGAGAAGAGTACCGAATTTCTCTCCAATTTTTCCTTCATTTTATTCCTGGTGATGCATCGTTACTTTTGCTTTTACTTTTCTCCTGGCTAGGTAGGTTTACTTTAACTTATTATTCATTCTGTGTTCTATTTATTTCTACTGTATATATTTTTGTATAATTTAGAAACGTGGTTGACATTATACACCTGTAGATTACCGTTATTCATTACATTACAAAATCTGACTTATAAACAACTCGGAAACATTCTGAGTTTACACTTTATTCATAATCATATAACTCTTTGTGATTTTATGCATACAGGAAATTTTTCTTAGGTTTATAAAGGAAATTTAACTGGAAGAAGACTAAGATTACATTTTTTTTTGTAAATATAAAATTCAAGAGATGATAAAGCTCTTATTAATTAGTGTCGCAACACTATTTGTTGGGGGTATCGTTTGATTTTAAAAGACCCACGATACCACCAGGGGTATCGCCAGGGGTATCGTGGGTCCGTAGTGTTATTATCTTAGTAGGTACACAATGCATAAAAACCCTGGGCGCAACATTTTTTGGTTTCCTCCTTGTTAGATTGGTAACTTTACTTTTATACGACATATTTATAGACTTCATTATTATAGGAATGTCATTTTTCAATAAGTATTGGTTAAATACGACAGGAATAAATAATTGAATTGGATTAGATTAATTTAATAAAACGATATGTATGAGATCATTATTTTTGAATGTATCAGATAATAATTTTTGAATGCATTGTATGGGTACTTCCTATACCTACGAAGACGACCTCCCTAAATTTACACCCATTTTATATGAACTTATTTCTCATGTAAGTGACATTGTGTCGTTTTGAGAAAAAATGTATTTGAACCGATTGCAATTTAATGTCAGATCAGAAGTGATCATGTTAGTTCTTTTTAGGCATCATCATCATCATCAGCCTGTACGTACACGTCCACCGCTGAATATAGGCCTACGATGAACGACGCCACAAATGGCGGTCTTGAGCCGCCTCCATCCATTGACTCCTTGCGACCGCTACGACATAGTCGGTCGAATTCAAATTCAAAATGTTTTATTTCTTTAGGCTTACAAAAAAAGCTCTTAGACTAGTCAAATTATAAACAATAAATTATTATCAAATAAGGTTATTTTACCGTTCACTTAAATTTTATGTGTGTTCACTAGTGGAAGAAGTAAAAAAGAAAACCTACATTATATATTTATTCATATATTACTTAAGTGTCTAATACTTTCGATTTGCTTAACTAAATCTAAATATAATGCGATTTTAGATACATGTCAATATTTATTTAAAGTTAAGCACAACATTGAATTTCTTACATACTATTGTCGTTGCGGAACTGAGCGGCACCTGGAAATGAAATGAAAGTTTATTTCTTTAGGCTTACAAATAAGCACTTAGACAAGTCATATTTTATACTATTCATTATTATATGTATTGTTGTTCTGGCCAAGCATTAACATCATTGATGCTCATTGATCATTGATGATTGCTTAACGTCATTGATATTAATGCTGTCCATCAAGTGGGAGGCTTATTAGGCATATGATAGCGAATAAGGACTTACCTTTTTACTACCTAGCTCTATCGCATTATTTACCAAGCGTACATTATGAATACATCTTTATGTAGGGTTTGACAAATACGTGAGGGGAATGCGAACGCTTGTTTACGTCGCTCCAGGGAATGACGTGGGCCAAATGAAGGTAACAATAATTGAAGATGTTGTTTTCTTTGCATAATGGGTATTTGTTTTTGTTATTTTAAATATTGCAGAACATAAAATCGGTCATAAGATGTTGGCTGACTCGGAAAGTAGCTAATACTTTTCGGCCAAAATTAGCCCAAAAGAAAAATTACCATTGAGTTTATTTTAATTGTACATATTTTAGACCTGGCGATGACACATTCAATCTTATCCAAATATCTGTATGGCGCGGTGGGCGAAGGTATGCCTGTGAAGCAGGAAGTTGCGATTTCGATTCCCATCTTGGGACAATTGCGTGTACGATCTGCAGATATTTGTTCAGGGTGTTCTGGCCGTTATCTGTGTATAATAAAAAAATATGTTATTTATTATATTAAGTATATCAGTCATCTAGTACCCATAACACAAGTTCTACTTAGCTTGGGGCTATTTGCTGTGTGGATTGTCCAGCATTATTTATTTATTTATCAAAGATCTTCAAAACTATGTGTTTAGTATGAACTCTTGATCTGTTTAGTAGTTTTGAAGATCCTTGCAAACAAGCAAGTTTACTTACAAACTTTTGTCATAAAAATAAGAGCAGCATAGTATAATAACCTACAGTGTTTAAAATACATAAAGTATGAAGCTTACCACCCTTTTCCCGTCCGAGGGTAAACTCCTTAGTCATGCTCGATTTTAATAGCAGCAAAAAAGACAGCTAGTCTATAGAAATTTACAGTTCTTATAACAAATGCACTTTTATTCGAAGACCAATGTGGCGCAGCAGGTGAAGGCCCACTTGCGATGCAGGAGGTTGCGGGTTCAATTCCCACCTGGCGATGCAGAAGGTTTATTTATTTATTTATTTAATTTTCGGAAGACTTACGGCTAAACATAAAACAAGAAATATTAATTATATATATAAGGACGGTTGTGGGTTCAATTCCCACCTCGGGCAAAATATGTGTACGATCTGGAAATCCTTGAAATAATTGAGCCTACTTATCTACTTCATGATGTGAGTCATCGATAAATATTGAGAACAAATAAATCTTTATGCCTGGAAGAGATTGCTTCTAAGCGATAAGGCCGCCCATTGTACTTGTGTCATGTCTTTTTTGTAATGATCTGCATCTGTTGTACAATAAGGAGAGCCATATGAGGGCTCATAATAGAAGAATCCGTAAAGAATCCGAAATCGATGAAGCCTATTTACATTATTATATCCTACTAATATTATAAACGCGAAAGTTTGTGAGGATGCAAAAACTCATGAATGGATTTTGATGAAACTTCACAATAATATAGCTTACATATCAGAATAACACATAGGCATTTTTAAAGATATATTTATTTATTATTTTATTTTATTTTCAAAATTTTGGGAAAACTTACAGTTAGGTCTTAAAAATAGTTATTTTCTTAGTACAATGCCGGTAAATACCAGCGCATGTGCGCTGAAGGCCAATTAAAAAGTTTCCGCAGATATGTAATTAAATAGACTAACAAAATATGACGAACAGTAAAAGTAGACGACTTAAATAAAATTAAAAGAAAAATGAAACACACAACACAAACACAACAACATATTGTACGAGTATATTATCCAAAATATCTATCACCACGCGGGTGAAACCGCGGGGCAAGTATACAAATAAAGCATTTTGTATTGTATCTTTATTGATTTTTTATTGACTTCAAGCATGTGGATGTCAGTTTCTGTTATTCAGTTTCGTTGACCTAATTTTCAACTTACTAACACATACCACGAGTCGGTACATTCAACAACAAACACAACTGTGCAACGTGAAAGAATGTCGGCTAATTGTTTTTAGTTCTCGTGGGCGCCGCCCTGGCCGTAATTCCACGAAATTAATCGCTACTCCATAACAATGGTAATGGTAATAGTATCGTTTCAGAATAACACATTTTAGCATTTTACGTTTCATGAAAGTAACTACAGATAGATGGAAGGTTTCACAAGTGTCAAGGTTGAAAACATTGTATCAATCAAACTTTTCAACATTCACCACGGAATAACTATAGTTGTACTACTTCGTACCCAGGTACTTTCACGAATTAATAACATATTATTAACCATTTATTAACCTAGGGTAAAATAAAACTTAAGGTACGTGTTAAATACCTGATAAATAATCTTTAATATTATATCAATCTCTCTGTGCAAATAACACCACACAAAAATATCTATATTCTACATAATATAATCTTAAGTTTCTTTCGTGTATGGACCATTTATTTTTATATATTTATTTTATAATGCTGGACAATTCACACAGCATTATCTAGCCCCATGGTAAGCAGAGCTTGTGTTATGGGTACTAGATAACTGATATACATAATACAATACATTACATAGATAGATATTTTTTATTATACATAGAAAACGACCAGAACATTACCATTACCATTGTCATAGTAATGCGATTGGTTAGCGGAATCGCCCCTGTTGGAGGGCGTAACAATGTTGGTTTTGTACAAGGTTGTGCTGATTGCAAACTCGTTAATCTTTTGCTGGAGGATCTTTGTTTTTATGGGCATACCTATATAAGCATACATACACATCAATATCTCTTCAGCACACGATACGTCTACTGATATATACAAGCACGGGATTCGCTGTCTAGGGTAGAATAGAGACAAATTACGATACTTTGTCATGCGTAAATTATTCGAGATTCATTCCTTGAACTTCAATGATCACTACATAGTATAAAACGAAGTCGCTTCTCGCTGTCTGTCTGTCCCTATGTGTATATGTAAAACTACTCAACGGATTTCGGTGCTGTTTTTTTTAAAGATAGATAGTAATTTAAGCGGAAGGATTATTTATATAATACATGCATTTGCACTCGTGCGAAGTCGGGGCAGGTCGTTGGCATTATATAATACACAGTCCGTTCAGTCTTACAGTATATCTACACAGTATGTTCAGTCTTAATATATCAGTGAAATTGGTGTAGACCGATTTCGATGATTTTTTTTAAATGTTTTTATTTTATTTATAGAAGTGAATGAGAAATCGAAGCAAATACATTAAAATATTAAAGGAAGACAGAGTGCCTAGAATGCTGGCAACATTCCCACGATTCAAACATGAGCAATTCTAGTGCTAGTGATACACGCTCATTAAATTCTAATTGTACTTAATCAAAATCGATTTTCTCGATTTTCCGGTTGTTAGATTTGAATTTAATTGAAGTGGCTTAGTAATAAAGTTCAACGGACGGAGAGTAAGAGCTGTTAAACATTATTACTCCCAATCAAGTATTAAAGTTACCTTTAATTTTATTGTACTTACTGATGAGAAATAAAAAAAGCCAGAAGCACCTTGGGTAGGTACTTCTGGCTTTTTTTATTTCTCACTGATCCGCAATGGGACATAATAAATATATTATAGCGGTTTGAAATCACTAACATATAATAGCCAATAATAATAATAAGGGCCGCACCTCTCGACACCCCTCAGTCGTTTGCGCCGATGTTGTTCCTCTCCGGTAATTTACTCCGGCTTTTTAAGGAACCCATCCAGCATTCGGCAAGCCACCGTCTGCCACTCTTCTTAACATTATGATTGACTTGTTTATGGCAGACGTCCGCTATCTCCCCTATAGCCCGATTACCCAGTCCATCCATCCATCACAATAGCCTGGTTTTATTTCTTTCATTTTTCTTTGCAATAGTCTCTACACCTGGCGGATACCGTCTTTGGATGTATCACATTGTGCACCCGAGGATGATACCCGCTATGTGTAGCTATCGCCTTTAGATTAACTTCTCAAAGGGCCTCTGTGCTGTTGGCTTTGGTCCCACGCAAGCCTTCCAAAAGACCGGGTCACTTTATGGCCCGAGATCATGTTAAATGAGAGACATAATAATAATTGACAACCGATGTGGCGCGGTGGGCGAAGGTCCGCCTGCGACGCAGGAGGTTGCAGGTTCGATTCCCGCCTCGGAACAAATGTGTGTACGATCTTCAGATATTTGTTTCGGGTGTTCTGGTCGTTTTCTATGTATAATAAAAAATATCTATCTATGTAATATATTATATTATGTATATCAGTTATCTAGCACCCATAACACAAGCTCTGCTTACCATGGGGCTAGATAATGCTGTGTGAATTGTCCAGCATTATTTATAAATAATATAATATAAATAAATATGACTCAATAATGCTGGACAATTCACACAGCATTATCTAGCCCCATGGTAAGCAGATCTTGTGTTATGGGTATAAGATTACAGATATACATAATACAATACTATTACATAGATAGATATTGTAATTGTATTCTGAAGTCTAGTTTATCTTCGCCTTCGTGCTCATTATCTACTCCGTAATAGAAACAAAATTAGAAATAATATTTACAATTGAAACAATTTACTTAATCGCTGACTCTTGTACACCATCTACAGGTAGCTCAACTGATCCATATCACATATCAATACCAGTCGGAAGCGTCCTCAAGATGGTGGCCGACTAATTAGCTAATTAGACATAAAATCAGCGTAAAAACAACCCACGGCTATAACACCCTCAAAAAGACTCATCGAACTTTCCAGGCGCGACCAAAAATGTACAGCAGATGTCTGAAAATTTGGCATCCCTGTTCAATTAACTACAGTGAGCTCGCTACTCTGTCTTTATTTTACAAGAGAGCTGGTAACCCCGTCATTTGAATTTTATGAAGGTGCAAAATAATTGCGCACGTCTGCTTTACTTCATCAAATAAGGTAAAACCGTAAAAGGACTGCTATTTTACAAAAATAGGCGTTAAAAATAAAGACATAGAGTTAAAAATAAACAGGCTCGTTTGAAGAACTAGGGCGAACTAATTACACGTCTTCGCGGACACTCTCATGACGGCGGCCCTTGAAACAATAGCAGAGCTCACAGACTTACGGACGACAGAAGGAAAACCCCAACGTACGATTTCTTCTATGCATAATATTAATAATAAAAAAAAATAATAGCCTTCAGTTTTTCCGTGATCATGCAACTGAGCCGAAATATTGGAAAACAACAAAAATCAAATCATGGTTAATATCCCTTTATAAGTTACTTTTGTTATAATACAATTTTATTCTCTTCACACAGTGAGCTTAGATTTAAAACTACAATAGTACGATAATGCCTGTGTTAAGTTTGTAAAAAAAACCTGTTTTACAAGTCACTAATTAAGGTAATAGAAAAATATGTATAGTTTGGTCAAAAGCATTATGCTACTTACAGCTGAAGATAACTTATGTATCACATACTATAAAACAAAGTCGCTTCCCGCTGTCTGTCTGTCCCTATGTATGCTTAGATCTTTAAAAATACGCAACAGATTTTGATGCGGTTTAGAAAGGTTTAGAAACCATTTGACACATAGATTTCCACACGGGCGAAACCGCAGGGTGCAGCTAGTAACAGATAAAAACAGAACGGACAACATCTAACTTAAATTCCTGTAAATTATCCACACTGCGCCACAGCTGTAACAAACGAGGGGCCTCCGCTTTGTGTGGCAACGCAATACGCTCCAGCCTCTAGCTGCTTTTAATCAGGGAGCCAGTGGGGCAATGACCAGGGATTCAACTTCAACTTCTTTTTTGTGGCTCTGCGTCTGAATGGCCAGGTAATAGTAAAAACTTGATTAACACTGATGATATTAACACTGATGATGGTAGGTACTTTTTAAATTCATATACATTTTCAGTACCTACTATCATCGATTATTCGTTTCGGCCAATAGACTACACTATATTCGAATCATTTTGACAAATCACAATAAAAATTTCATCATCATCATCCATCAGTCTAGAGCAGTCCACTGTTGGATATAGGCCTCTCCCAATGAGTGCTATAGCGCCCTGTCTTCAGCTTGCCGCATCCAGCATTTACCTGCAGTCTTTCGCAGGTCCCACCTGGTCGGAGGTCGTCCTACACGTTTACCGAGTCGTGGTCTCCACTTAAGAACACGTTTGCCCCAGCAGCCGTCGGTTCTTTGCGAGATATGGCCGGCCCACTGCCACTTCAACTTGCTAATTCTTAGAGCTATGTCGATAACTTTGGTTCTCTGTCGGATGTATTCGTTACGAATCCTATCCTTCAGAGAAACTCCGAGTAGCTCTTTCCATAGCTCGCTGAGCGGCTTTGAACTGGTGAACCAGCCCTATCGTGAGTGTCCACGTCTCAGCTCCGTAGGTCATAACGGGTAGGACGCACTGGTTTAAAACTTTTATATAAATACATAAATCATTATGCTTGTTCCACCAGTCCTAATGGTCCTAAAGGTGATTTTTAAAAATTGTTCACTAACTATGGTAGAGAGAAACTTGCGCAATTATAACATAAATTTAGATTCCGTTCTCGATTTTTAATTGAACGACATTCTTTGACTGCGGTTTTTTTTCGACGACTGCGGTCTTTTTTTTTACCTAAAAAATTCGTGCTGCCGCTCTACACAACGGTTGTGTTGCGCCGCACATGCGTTTCGTTCGAAAAATATTACAGCTCTGCTGAGTCACAAAGATCTGTATTTTCTCAGCCGCTGCGCTAGTGTGGATTTACGCATATTAGTCACTTGTAGAAAACTCATACCGTGCGTTTTCAGCACTCAAAGAGCAAAAAAAAAAATTCTTAAAGTAAATACCTAGTCTCCCAGCAACAGCTCGTTTCCTCGCTTAAAGTATAATTAAGTGTTTATTTATTTATAAAACAAGTTGTTCGTAAAGCTTGCCAGAAATAAATACATTTCTAACAGTCTCCGCCATTTTTCTTATTCAAAATCAGCAATTCAAATAGTATCTGCCCTCGCATAATGAATACCACTTCCATAAAAGCCTGTTAAGTGGGCACTTATCTCTATCTAGTGTAGGTACTCGAGTGGCAGTTATTTGAACTTGAATTTTCTGTTGCCATGAGGAAAATGGACAAGATTTTTGTGTTGAAAGAACTGTGAACCTTCATCGAACTATAAAATGAAATCAAAATATATTTATTATGATAGATACACTGGTACAGCCATAGGAGAATGACATTATTTATGGTGGAACGGGACTCTATCCAGTGTCAAAAAAGCCCAAGTTTTTTGAGTTTTCGTTTGTGTTGATGACGCTTATATTATAAATACGAAAGTTTGGATATTTGGATTGATGTATGGATAGATGTTTGTTACCTTTTCACGACAAAACTTCTGAAGGGCTGAATTTTATACACGTAGTTCCAGGCTTGGAATAAAACGTAGCCACTTTTAATCCTGAAAATCATTCCCATGGAATAGAAATAACCTTAAAACGTTTCCATAGAAACGTGTGCGAAGCCGCGGTCAGAAACCAGTTTATTAATAAATCTCTCATATGTCAATAGACTCAAACTATAACTCACGATAACTCATTGGATTCAAAGTTCGTTTTAGCATGAGTGAATACTAAATTAGTGAACAATGTGCGCAACACTTCTCATCAGCTAAATTACTTGTACCTAGATCCAGAATACGTATAGCAAAAAATTAGATTATTCAATACCTAAAAGACTTTTAGTAGTGCCCCTACAGGGTTCATGTACAACTTTAACCGAGAAAACATCATGTACGTAATAAACGCTTGGCACTATTAAAATCTCGATATTTTATTAGACGCGCGCGTCTTTTGGTACCCATATTATTCTAGAATGTATGGAATATTTTTTCAAATCTAGAACGGTTACTATATTTTATGAAATCAGTTGTGTTTCAAAATTCAAAGGAGGAATCTAATGATTTAGGAAATCCAACAACGGTATCATGATAAAAACAAGTGTAAAAATAAATTGGTCTTAAACCACATAAAAGAAAGAAAGAAAATATATTTATTGATTCACTGTACTTGGTACTACATAGTACTTATAAAATAAAATAAAAAATTAACTACTAAACTATAAAAAACAAGCGACTCTAAAAAGCGAACCAATATACAAACATAACATATATAATACCGCAATATACTACAACGCAATACAAATTCTCATAACAACAAGGCCTTAACTAACATTACCTAATCTGGGACATAAAATTGTTCTCAAATTTTACAACGAACAAGGGACTTCACGATAGCAGTTAAGTGGCCACTCAGGAGACCCAAGGCCTCCCCACTTAGAACGAAACCCCGAAATATGCAACTAAGTAAATATAAAAATATAAGAAACATCTTTCTGTAACATGATTCTGCTCTCCCCACAGTAAAGTGCCAGTAAAACTCTTATCAGTGTCCACTCTTCGGGACTTTCCATATAAGCTTTATAGATGGCTACCCTATTTGGTCCACATTAGACCCTCGCTGCCCCTTGTGTCAAGCAATTTACTTTTTCTACAAGAATTGAGCACGATTCTAAATTAAATTTATTGCGCTTAAAGACTTTCTTGGGGCGTTTATCTTAGGCCCGTTTTAATGGAGAATTTGTGGAACTTTATGGAGACGCCATCAACATCTTATCCTCAGTTCGAGTTCAGTTTTTGAATGAATGCATTTTTATTTGTTATCAGACTTACACAGAACACAATAAACATAAACTCAGAGACTCACTTACAACTTTCCTCTGAGTTTATGCTTATTGTGTTTTGTGTAAGTCTGATAACAGAAAAAAAATTGATCTGCCTCAGTATAAGTTGGATGACTAGCATGCTAGCAACCAACGCTGGTCTTCCGGCAAAGCAACTTGTTGGCGTTACGGACTAATTACTCACTACCGCTTTACAAAGAAACAAAAAACACACTAACATAAAGAAAATCATCAAGAATGCAAATAAAATAAATGTGAGGAACGTTCGTATTTTGATATAAAGAAATTTAAAAAAAATATCATTGTCATCATCACCTTGTATGAACATAAAAATCGGTCCAGGGCCGCCTCCATCCATCGATTCCTTGCGACCGCTACAATATGTCGTCGGTCCATCGGGTGGGAGGTCTTCCCACACTCCGTTTCGCATTGCATCGCGGTTACCACTCGAGAACCTTTACTCCCCAACGGTTATCGGTTCTGCGAGCTATATTGCCTGTCCACCGCACTTCAAGCTTGTTAAGAATCGACTAGTACTTGAGATTATACTTAGTTAGTAACTTGGTTTCTTACCTTTACCTGTTCGTATCCATTTCGCAACCACTGACTAGATTTAGTCAATTTATTTTAGGGACAAATATACGTTCTCAAAATAATAAGAACGTTTTGAAAAAACTAAAAACCCGACGATGAATCCCTTAGTTTTAATTTAATTTTTAAGTTTAACTAAGTAAGTTTAGATTTTGTCAATCTATACAGCTACCTATATGTACACCCTCCTTTTTTCAAAGTCAGTTAAAAACAGATTTAAGGAGTGCGCACATTAATCCAATACCACGACCACCAAGCACAAAAATGTGGATTTAAATACATTGATAAAATGGTTTCCCAGAAGCTTCAAACGAGTGGCCCGCGAGTCTGCCCGTCATCTGATGCCGCCGTATTAAAATGCATATTTTTTGTGATCTGCGACAATCTTTATACAAGTAACCACAAGCCAACCACAACAACGTTCATACTTTCGTTTCATACTTCTTGTGGCAACATAAGAAGATCAAATATTAGAGTTATAATTATTTCCAGCTAAAGCGGGTCCCGGAAGGAAGCCGCGGGCGAGGTCGGCCAAGAAAGCGCTGGCAAGACGACCTTAACGCCTTCCTCGGAGATTGGTGGGAGATCGCACGTGACCGCACTGAGTGGAAAGATTTGGGGGAGGCCTTTGCCCAGCAGTGGGACGAAACAGGCTAAATAAAAATAAAAAATAAAGTGGGAAAGTTGTAACGTATCCAATTATCATAATTTAATTTATACCTACCACTAAAATTACTCTTAAAACGGAAAATATTATTATAACTTCATTTTAGGCGTCTTGAAAGCCAATTCCCCTCAAAAACATTTGGGATGAAAGGACATTTTCGTAAAATATTTCATCATGCACGAATAAGCATATTGGATTAGGTATTCGCTTTCATAAAATTTCGTCACGTCTCCTCATAATTTGCGGGTTTGAATGAAATTTATCGAGACTGGGTTTTATTTTGGGTCACCAAGCTGTGACACATTTGTTCTACATTTTCTAGCAAAGATTTTTAGGCTAAACTCTGGCGATATAATCTAGGCATTTGTTTCAGTCCACAGTAATCTACTAGCTGTTCTATAGTAAATTGGACAACATTTTTAAAAATACCCACATAGGTAGTTTCGCTGCCAAATGATTTGTGAAATCATGAATCGGAGACTCAGAGTTGACCAGAAGCTTTTATAAATTACCTAAATAAGAGCGATTAAAGTAAAACTGTGTAAGTAATAACACAGTTTAACTTCATTAAGTCTGGTCAAAAACATTTCCAAATAGCTACGTAGGTTATCGTAATTTTCAATTTCGTGTTTCCATCAATATATCTACCTAGTTAAGGTTCACAACATTAAAAGGTAATGGGCCAATTTAGGGCAGCTAGTGCCAAATAAAATGCCCTGGCTTTATCTTACTAACACAGTTTGACCACTGAAAACAAGGACAAACGAGCCTTTACGACCAAAGAAAGATTTTTCGTAATTTATCTTAGGAACAGGGATTTTCCACGTTATTGCCTTGGTCTCTGGTGTATTTTTATGGCGACCTCATGGTGTGTAAGCGTCATTTAGATGGAGTGAGTGATGTCGAATGAATCTAGAGTAAAATCGGTCAAGTGCAAACCAGACTCGCGCACTAAGGATCCAGCTACCAGACTAATTGACAAGGAGATCACTGCGTGAAGGTTACTTTGTGTTTGACAGACCATAGAACAGAGATTTTTCAGTTCTGTGGTGTGTACCAATTCATGTTTGCCATCGTTTAAGTGACGGCGATTGTAGAAATCGAATCGCTTTATAGCGAAAGGATTTTGGCTAAGGCCCCAGATATGTTCAGCTTCTTTGCATACCATAAAATGAAGTCGCTTCCACTGTCTCTTAGACCTTTTAAAGTAAACTCAACGGGTTTTTAATGCAGTTCTCAGCAATAGATAGAATTATTCATGAGGAAGGTTTACAAACGTTTGGCAAATAGATTTGCGCGGGCCAAGACGCGGGGCGCAGCTAGTAAATAAAAATTATAAAAGAAACTACATTTACCAACCTGTATGTACCAGTTTATGGCCAAATAAACGTATCTTTAAATATTGTCAGTAAAATATTTTCCATAACAATAATATACCTAAGTTGTTCAGTAAACTGTAAGTCACGCAATAAATACAATCTCTTTTTTCTTGAAACTATTTTTAATTGACGGCTGATTTCAATTCAGATCTCCTTGGTGAAAAACATTGGCCACCTATGTGTTGTTCTTTTTTTAAATATTTAAGGTTATCTGTCACTCTTCTTTTGTTTGCAACAACGGACGTCTCGCGGAAAACTTTTCGTGCTATGGTTTTTATGATTATAAACGAGGTAATCTCACAAAAGTTAACTAATTGCATTTAGGGAGTTATGCTCTTGCGTAAGCAACAGTTTTTTATTGGTTTTGTGAACTTTAGAGGCGTTGAGAGAACCTAAACGACGGTTGGACCCGGCAGGCCTACAATTGCAGTAACTTATGAAAATTTCATCAGGCTAGAGTGGGTGGCTAATGGCTATTACGGGAGAATAGACACATTATACCTGCATGAACTCAATAGAGTTAGGAAGCGCTTGCTTCGCGATGGATATCTCGTCTTCTAAGAATCCCTGGTTTTGCGACCTCATGATCTTCTAAGAATTCCTTGTTTCGCAAAATATTTTGAAATGTTTTGAAAGCTAGTTCCCGAATCCATACCTCTGAGGGGAGTATTTAACTTAAAGCCGAAGGGTGTCAAGTTTCGAAGGTTCACTGGCCGCCTTCAACGGGATACCGCTGTACCGCCGCCCGCGCCGTGCACCGACGTCATCTGACACCCTGATTGCGACACCTACACGCTGTCGCCTTAATAAAAAACGCGTGTTATTAATTTAGTCTTTCTCATATTTTATGTATGCTAATTTTAAGGAATATGCTTATTTAACTTATTCTATGGACCGTAGAATAAGTTAAATAAGATCTGTTACTTTTCTATGGTCATAAATGGTGGTGGATAAATGATTTATTATTATTATTAATTAAAGAAATATTTTTTATTTTCAAACAATTTTTCATTTTACTAAACATTTTTGGAACAGTCTACGTCAATGTGAAAGTAACTCTGTTGCAGAAACTATGTAGATATGAAGTCAAACAAAATACTGAATCAAATACATATTTATGGATTTATTTTACATAAACACAAAACATAAAATTACTTCGAATTCCTGCAAATTCACATTGTTCTATAAAATTTTGCGGTAAGTACAAATTTTCTTCAGAATTAAATTTATATGGGACCAAAACCGAAATTATTTTATGTACAAAACTTCATCAAACATAATCATCAAAATAGTGAAGCAATTACCGGAGAAATTGTTGAAAAATTGTTGATTGTTGATAAATCTATACTAATATTATAAAGAGGAAAGGTTTGAGTTTTTGTAATAATTAGGCTCCGAAAATACTGGACCGATTTGAAAAATTCATTCACCGTTGGGAACCTACACTATCCGCGTTGAACATAGGCTATATTATATTTTCGAAAAAGTTGGGGATCCGTACTAAAACCGTGCGAAGCCAGGAAGGTCCGCTAGTAAATAATAAAAATATAACAAAGACACCCCCACAGCCGAACAGAGAACCTTTTTTAAAATCGTCTACAATGGAATAATCTTTATCTAATTTTACTAACTTAACAACCTTTATTTTCCGAGGAATCGCATTATTCCTCAGACCCAGACAGACACCTCTAATACGAAAATACTGTCGTAGAGGATACGAACAAACTTTGTGATTCAAATCGTGGCCCCCGTCCTAAAGATAACATATTCGATAATATTCTCGAAGAAGGTTAGGGTTTAGTGCCGGTAGAAGCGATTCCCGGGCATAAAGGAGGAATATCGGGAATTACACTTTACCTTTTAACTCTTCGGATAACACGCTTAAGTTATTAACCTTCGCAGGTTAAGGTGTCATGGCGGAGATTTTATAAAAAAACTAGCTGCGCCTCCGCGTGGAAATCGATGTCTCAAATGGTCTATAAAACTTCCTATTGAATCACTCTATTTATTAAAAAAAACCGCATCAAAATCCGTTGCGTAGTTTTGAAGATAATACATTATGCACCCTATGCATACATAGGGACAGACAGACATCGGGAAGCGACTTTGCTTTATAATATGTAGTGACAAAGTTTACATATTGCAGCCACAGCGAAAATTAATAGTGTGAGCGAGTCATGAATGGACGTAATGGACGCATATACTGAAAAGCAGGAAGGAATCTGCCAAGACCGTCGAAAAATTACTAAATCCTATTTCTTTTTCCTGAGTGGCCACGGTGCCTCCACAATTACCTACCTGCGGGGTTATTCATTAATTACCGGACACCCTGTTTATCTATCTACCTTACCTGCCAAGCTCATTTAATTTTTTGTTTGCCCTAAAGAACTAGATCGGAGACACACCTTTTCAAATAAATTTTACAGTATCCTTGGTCCTTTTTTATACAATAGATTAAATGTATTAGCCAATATTTATCCCTTAAATTATAATAGTTGTAAGAAAAAACTTAAAGATACACTGCAATGTATGTCATACGATGACACAGAAAATTTATTGACTGTTTTTAAGTAGACCTACAAATATTTCTGTATACCTTTATTTAAATTTAGTTTAGTGTAAGTAGCGTAAGTTATTATCATAAAGTATACATGTTCGTCGCTTTGTATAATCAGCAAGTTCAAATTGATTATTTATTTGTTGTTAGCACTCTTTCAGCCTGAAAAACAGGTTTTCACCTAGTTCAGGCACCCACATTGTTGTTTCCATCAGAATTTAAGTAAGGTACTTTTTGTTACTCTTTAGTCCTAAGATATTTTTATAATTTTTTTATAATAATTTTATAATTTTAAAAGGTATATACATATTTGGCTTATTCGCTGTTCTTTACAACTAAGTCACGGCCGTGACCACGTACCCGATATCCCTTTCAGGATATCCCTATCACCCGTTATGTCGGTCGCTTATATTAGAGCTTGCACACGACGACGAGAAAACTTACACCCTTCTAATGGCATTTAACTTTACAGCTCAGATGACATTTTAGGGCTTGTAAGCCTTGATTGCACTGACACCGTTTCAAAAACCTATACTCTGTCTCGCTCCATTGACCGCAAAATCCTACGCATATCCTTTTCATAAAAATGGCGCACGTTGCGCCTTCTTAAAGCTATTGTAGATGTCATTCGAATAAAGGATAAAATCTTACTCTGCGACCCTCAAAATCAATGATTCACGTAAATGAAGTGATAACCAAGTGCTTAGACAAAGCTAGCATAGGCTTTATGGCACTCTTAACACTTTGACTGCGATTTTTTTTCGACGACTGCGATCTTTTTTTTGACCTAAAAAATTCGTGCCGCCGCAGCGGTTGTGTTGCGCCGCACATGCGTTTCGTTCGAAAAATATTACGGCTGTGCTGTCACAAACATCTGTAGATCTGCGCTAGTGTGGATTTACGCATATTAGTCACTTGTAGAAAACACATACCGTGTGATTTCAGCACTCAAAGTGTTAAGAGGTGGCTATATGTTATATAATTGTCACATGTTTTGTATTTTATTCTGTCTTGTTTGTTTTATTTTGTAAGTGTGCAATAAAAGAATTTTCTATCTATCTATCTATCTATATGACGTTGCTCGTCTCGTCCCGCACTGAATTTTAGACCCGCAGAGGGAAGCTCACTCGATGAACGAGTAACGAATACGTAAATAATAAAAAAATTGTATTTGCAAAAATAAGCCAAAGGTATCCCTGGTATTATTTTATTTAATACTAGCTGCACCCCGCGGTTTCACCCGCGTGGTGATAGATATTTTGGATAATATACAATATATCTTTATAAATTGTAGCCTATGTGTTATTTTGATGTATAAGCTATATTATTGTAAAGTTTCATTAAAATGCATTCAGTATTTTTACGTGAAAGAGTATCAAACATCCATCCATCCATCCATACATACAAACTTTCGCGTTTATAATTTCAGTAGGATGGTGATGGCAATAACAAAAATTGATAGTTTAGGAGAAAAAGGTTACAACTAAGAAAACAGTTTTTTTTATAATATGGTGTTCTAAATTGTATGGCAAGATTATTTTTTCGAAACTCTTTCGATAAAGATAACGGAGAAAAACGGTGTCAATGTAACCCAAATAACGCTCAATTCACATACGTTACTTAAGTTATGTAACCTTCTTGTAATGTAATGAATAAATGATCTATCTATCTAATGCAGCACACCCCGGCACTCGTGGCATCGTATACAAACCTAAACCGTTTTGGAACACCTCGCTCTGGGTCCTTATAAAGATGTTGACTTAGGATAGTGAGAACCAAAGGATTTGCTAGTATGCCCAATGATTCAGCAATTCTAGGTACCTATTTATTTTGTTTGAACATCTCAGGAATAGCTATTAAATACTACCTATGTACTTTGCGGCACAATTTGCTGACTACGCTATTCAAGTTGTTACCTTCCAACTTCAATGGCATCAGCAAAATGTATTGTATCAGTGATTGTGGGAAGTTAAAACAGCTTATGCTGTGATTACTTAACAATACAAACTACAACTTAACTTTGTACCGCTGTGGTCGTATATCATCATCATCATCATCAGCCTATATTAGTCCACTGCTGGACATAGGCCTCCCCCAATGAGCGCCATAGCGCCCTGTCTTCGGCTTGACGCATCCAGCATCTACCTGCAGTCTTTCGCAGGTCGTCATCCCACCTGGTCGGAGGGCGTCCTACACTACGTTTACCGAGTCGTGGTCTCCACTCAAGAACACGTTTGCCCCAGCGGCCGTCGGTTCTTCGCGAGATATGGTCGTCGAGGTGTGGTCGTATATACATCCTACTAATACCTATTATAAACGCGAAAGTTTGTGAGGATGTATGTAAGTATGTTTGTTGCTCTTTCACGCAAAAACTACTGAATGGATTTTGATGAAACTTCACAATAATATAGCTTACATATCAAAATAACACATAGGCTAAAATTCATAAAGATATACTGTACATTATCCAAAATATCTATCACGGGGGTGAAACCGCGGGGCGCAGCTAGTAGGTTATATATCGGGTCTAATTCCTCTAAATTATTCGCTTCACCATAACAATGGTATCGACTCAGAATGACAGATTTTAGAAGTACATTTTCGTAGGTGTGCTTAGGACGAAGGAAAGACCGATGGTGGGCGAATCCAGTGCGTCGCAAGAGGTTGCGGTTTCGATTCTGGCCTCGAGACAAATAGTTGTACTAGGTTTTTTCTATGTATAATAAAAAATATCGATCTATGTATTGTATTAAGTATATAAGTAACCTAGTACCCATTGTGGCGATCACAATAGGCCTATCATGGCCGCTGTGATACCAAAACCACCCAAAGCAAATAAAAAAAAACCTAGTACCCATAACACAAGCTCTGCTTAGCTCGGGATTAGATGCTGTGTGGATTGTCCAGCATTATTTCATTTAAAGCCAGTGAAACACCACTCTTTTTGAAACAACTTTACATGTATTCCTTCCTTACAGAAATCGATACGAAGCTTGAAGCAATGAACAAAGTCACAGTCGAAATCTCGTAATTACAGAAGTAAATTCCAGCTTTAAATCAAGGCAATAAGATTTAAGGTGAAGCGATGCAGTCAGCATTCCAGCTTCGCTCTACAGCAAAAATACCTACTCAAAGCATTCTCTAGAGTCGCATAGCTTCTATTAACATTGTAGGTTAAATACCGCCCCTACTCCGAATAAGAATAAGAATGTTATATTTAAAATTTCATCATCATCATCATCATGTTCATCATCATCATCAGCCTATAGCAGTCCACTGCTGGACATAGGCCTCCTCCAATGAGCGCCATAGCGCCCTGTCTTTAGCTTGCCGCATCCAGCATCTACCTGCAGTCTTTCGCAGGTCGTCATCCCGCCTGGTCGGAGGGCGTCCTACACTACGTTTACCGAGTCGTGGTCTCCACTCAACGCGTTGATATGGCCGGCCCACTGCCACAAATAAAACCAGCACACATCGCTGCACATTTAAAATTTACAATAAGTTAATTATAGCTATTTATACCACTAAATTAATTAACTTTAAGGTTATCTAGACACATTATGGAGATATACATACATTATAGGACGCCCTCCGAGCAGGTGGGATGACGACCTGCGAATGACTGGATGCGTCAAGCTGAAGACAGTCATGCCCAGCAGGCATATGTCCAGCAGTGGACTAACATAGGCTGATGATGATGAAGGTAAGTATATATGGTTTTAAAATTTCTCGTAGAATCTACAAATAGGTAGCTAATGCTAGTTTTAAATGTTTTGTAGCCGACGCGGGTGTCGGGTAAATGGTCCGTAAGCGCCATCCTAAAGTGACCCTAGATAATAAAAGTTTGTAGTTCATTTAACAAGGTAATATCCAGAAAAGAATATTCAGCTTAGTTGTAGGCTTAGGGTAGCGATCATTATCATGACCAGGCAATTTTAGTCCACTGCTGGACGTAGGGCCTCCCCAAATGAGCGCCATAGCGCCCTGTCTTGAGCTTGACGCATCCAGCATCTGCCAGCAATAGACACGCCTATTGTGAATGTGTTTAAAAAGTATTTATTCAATGTATTTTTGTTTGTGTACTAACAAAAAAGTATTTTACTATTGTATTTTAGTTGGCAACATTCGCAATTCGCCGACACAACAACAACTTCTTGCGTACAACATAATTTAACTGTAGGCTGTGAAAATGAACAAAATTCCGCCCGCGTCTTCGCAAAATGACAGACATTTAGCACTTACTAAATGTAATTACTAAAACATGACAAACAAAATTGTATATATTTACATAAACTTGGTTTTAGAATCCAAGATATTTTATGTCAACAAAGGCATGAAAACTTAATCAAAACCGATACCTATCAATAACTAATACTAATAATATAATAGATAATACTAATAATATAATATATTCTTAACATTATGATTGACTTGTTTATGGCAGACGTCCGCAATCTCCCCTATAGCCCGATTACCCAGTCCATCCATCCATCACAATAACCTGGTTTTATTTCTTTCATTTTTCTTTGCAATAGTCTCTACACCTGGTGGATACCATCTTTGGATGTATCATATTGTGCACCCGAGGATAGTACCCGCTATCTGTAGCCATCGCCTTTAGATTAACTTCTCAAAGGGCCTCTGTGCTGTTGGCTTCGGCCCCACGCAAGCCTTCCAAAGGACCGGGTCACTTTATGGCCCGAGATCATGGTAATAGATAATAAAACGGTAACAGCAAGGTTATCACTACAAAACCAGAAACACAAACTCGCGTAATAACACAAGCGCAACGAAAAAGGTCCAAAATCTAGTATATAGCTCAAAACTTTTCCGAACTTCTGCGATTTGCCGTACTTATGATCTCTATGATATAAATTTTGCCAAATGTAGACGACGGAGGGCTCTTTATTTACAACTAGATGATACCAGTGTTGTAAAATATTTTCCATCAATATTTCTTTGTTTTTATAATTCCTTTGTTTACAAAAAGTATCTAGGATTCTATAACCGAATACAAATCAGTCGTGGGCGACTAAAATCACAATACAATAATGATTTCGTTAATACCTTTGGTTACAAATATTATCTGGGATTCTATAACCGAATACAAAGCAGTCGTGGGCGACTAAAATCCCTATACATAATGATTCGCTATTTATGAAATAGCGGACAATAGCCAAAATTAAATTGATGCCGAATGAAAACTAAAACTGAAATAGGTCAAAGGTCAGACAGGCAGTTCTGGTATAGGTCAGCTTGAATAGGAATAGTGCATTGTGAATTCGTGACCTTTACGTCAAATCTAGGCGTCTAGGTATATTCTAAAATAATAATATTGTGATTCCTTCACGTTGCAGGCCGCCAGACTCTGGAACGCCCTTCCCGTTTCTATCCGTCAAGCGAAATGCCTTCCTATCTTCAAAAGTATGGTTCATCAACACTATCAGACCACTCTTGATAAGATTTCTTGATTTTTATTTTTAGTTTTATTTTCTATGTTAATTGTTCCTGTTTTTTTTGTTCTATTATATGTACTTAGGATAAATATCAATTATTTTATATATAATTATTTTGATAATTACGCCACCGTCAGCTTTAAAACATACCGATCCTATCCATCCAAAGGTTGCCTGGAGGAGATCGCTTTTAGCGTTAAGGCCGCCGATTGTGCCACTAGTTATAATTAGTATTAAGATCCTTTAGTATCTGTATTATTATTTTTTTGTATTGATGGTGCAATAAAGTTATATTGTATTGTAATATTGCTTGTGATATGGTTTGTACTTTGAACTGAACCTGTTACTATAGTGCCTATATTCGATTTCTAATAGGTGCAAATAAGATCAATCTCGTTTTACTTATACGAAATTATCTTTTTTATTGTTGATTTTAAACACACGAAAAAATCACTTGTCTATTTGGAATCCTTACGTTCTTTTTCTTGTATAAATTATTGTTATAACTCGTTATTGTCAACCACAGAATTAAAAATGATAATATATGTATATGTATCTATATGTTCTTGAGTGGAGACCGCGACTCGGTAAACGTAGTGTAGGACGCCCTCCGACCAGGTGGGGTGACGACTTGCGAAAGACTGCAGGTAGATGCTGGATGCGGCAAGCTGAAGACAGGGCGCTATGGCGCTTATAGGGGGAGGCCTATGTCCAGCAGTGGACTGATATAGGCTGTTTTTTTGTTTGGGTTTGTTGGAATAAATTGCAGCGAATTCCAAGCTCGACCATAGAATCGGATCTACCTAGATCAGTAACTCCAGGCGTTAACGTTAAGTTGAGTAGGACAGTTTCACGCTCAATAACCTCTGGAAGGTTTGTTCTAAGGGAATATTGCTCTTACTAAGAACGTTTAGGTTCCCAATTGTTGTAAAGGTTAACCTATTAATATTTCTCAGAATTCCAATTCTTCGCATTCCATGAATCCAAACAATGTTTGCATAAGTCTGCTTCAGCAAAATTGGAAGGTATTTTACGCGAAACACTCAATTTTCCGATACAAGAAGCACCTCTCAATTTAGATGTAATTTTGTTAAAATTTATTTATGATTTGTTTGTATTTTCGATAACGTTTGTAATTGGAAACGCCTTTGTATAAATTTTTTGCGGAACGTGAACTCAGTTTTGTTATTACGGGTTTGGATGACATGATAAATAAAACTCCTTCACATTGGGAGAGATGTCCTAGGAGTCAATGGAAGTTGGGTTTTTTGCCAGTGGCCACTGCCAAAAAACCCAAATATGCTAGGGGTCTGTCCACATTCTTTTGCGCAAACGTTTTCGAAATAATTTAGCATTTCGCCCTTTCGCACATTCCTCATCCTCATCCTCAAGAGCCTTTTGGTCCACTGCTGGACGTAGACCTCCCGTGATTAGCATAATGTCTGATACGATAGCATACATTTAGGCCTCGCTTACCGACTAATTCGCGCCGTCGTCGTCGCGTAGGTCGTCGACTTGTTTACCTTTATGGTAGGTTCTTATCTACACAAATCATTCCCCTCTCTAAAAATACAAAAAAAATAACGCAAACTTCACAACTTTACGCCAATAATAAAAAGTAAATACATAAATATGTCCACCGTCGAACCCAAAATACAGAAGGAAAATTGAAAAATTGAAAATTGTTTATTTGTATAAAAATATGTTACTTTACATGCTAGACAGTTTTTAGTACAATATTTTAAGTACGTAATGTTAGTATACTTCTGTCCCCTTCCTTACAAATATATCGATTTAACAAATAAACATTTTTTTTTATATTAGCCTGATTCGTCCCTCTGCTGGGCTAAATTAATTACCTATAATTTTTAAATACGAAGCAGCTGACTTTTCCATCATCATCCCCGGGCTGAGTTATAGGGGTCGATTCTTACGCCACGACCGCTTGCTCCCATACGGCGGTTCTCATATTTCCCCATAACATTATCAAATCAGCGCCAACCTTCCTCAAACTCAAAGCAAGCAGCAAATATTATTAAAATCATATTAAGAACGGTGTTCTACAAACACATAAATAATTAATGGTTGCTTATTAATTTATGGAAGATCACGTTTCGGTACATTTTGTAATTCTGTTCCATGTTGTAAGTTAAACGTTGGAAACTCTAGATGAGTTTGTATTTTGTGGGGTTTAATAAGCCTTGTTAAGATATTACATTTAATTATCTTTACAAGAACAAACTAATAATAATTTGAAGAACTAAAAACCGTCTTCAAAGTCCTTAGTGCTTATACAGTTATAGAGGTCTCTAAAAATTCATTCTAGCACTAACTTGTAAACACCTATTTTTTAATTTAAAATATGTCTATGTAATCACTATTTGTTATTTGTTCTTTTTACTCTTTATTTTTCATGTTAACTTTATTATATAACTACCTACTCATTTCTATTGTAAACACCCTAATAATAATAACTATGACATGTACTTTATTATACGATTACGATCGATAGTTACGATCTCCGGAGCTCCAACACGCGCCTCATTGAAGAGGCGATAGAGCGAAACCGGGGGTCCAAAGTATTCACTCAGCAGCTTGGCAGGAGCCACCTGACAAAGCTTAAAACGCACGACGGAAGGACCGTATTGTCAAAGCCGGAGATATCCGCCGAGATAGAGGATTTCTATGGCCGATTATACGCTGCACATGCCCCTCGTTACCGACGAGATGACCAAGATTCCAGAGCCACCCTGACACGCCACTACACTGACGAACTACCTGACATCAGTCAAGACGAGATCGTGTTAGCTCTAAGGCAGCTTAAAAATGGAAAAGCCCCCGGTGAAGACGGTATAACATCCGAGCTCTTGAAAGCTAGAGGAGCTCCTGTTATACAGGAGCTACAGAATCTCTTCAACGCCGTTCTTAACAGTGGGAGAACTCCAAAGGCGTGGAGCGGGAGTTTGGTGGTGCTCTTTTTTAAGAAGGGCGATAAAACCCTTCTTAAAAACTACAGACCCATTTCACTCTTGAGCCACGTCTATAAGCTGTTCTCACGAGTAGTCACGAACCGTCTCGCTAGGAGACTCGACGAGTTTCAGCCACCAGAACATGCCGGATTTCGCGGTGGATATGGCACCATAGACCACATACACACAGTGAGGCAGATTATACAGAAGTCCGAAGAGTATAATCAGCCCCTGTGTCTGGCTTTTGTGGACTATGAGAAGGCCTTTGACACTGTCGAGACCTGGGCTGTTCTGGAATCCTTACAGCGATGCCAAGTGGACTATCGTTATATCGAGGTTCTGAGATGTCTCTACGAAGCCGCCACTATGAGTGTCCAAGTACAGGGCCAGCAGTCTAAACCTATCCAACTGCGCAGAGGAGTGAGACAGGGGGATGTCATATCCCCGAAACTGTTCACAAGCGCGTTGGAAGATTTGTTTAAGACTCTGGACTGGAAAGGTAAGGGCATAAACATAAACGGCAACTACATCTCACACCTACGATTCGCTGATGACATAGTCCTATTGGCGGAGTCGCTAGAGGAGCTGAACCAGATGCTGGACGGCCTAGCTTCAGCCTCCCGATGCATCGGTCTTGGCATGAATTTGGATAAAACCAAAGTCATGATCAATGGACACATTGATCCAAGGCCGGTGGTCGTACATGGTCACCTTCTCGAAATCGTTTCCGAATACACATACCTCGGGCAGATTCTGCAGTTAGGTAAAAACAATTTCGAGAAGGAGGCCAAAAGGAGGATCCAGCTGGGCTGGGCAGCGTTTGGGAAACTACGTCGAGTCTTCTCTTCATCCATACCGCAATGCTTGAAAACGAAAGTTTTCAACCGTGCGTCCTGCCCGTTATGACCTACGGAACTGAGACGTGGACACTCACGATAGGGCTGGTCCACCAGTTCAAAGTCGCTCAGCGAGTTATGGAAAGTGCTATGCTCGGAGTATCTCTGAAGGATAGGATTCGCAACGAATACATCCGACAGAGAACTAAAGTTATCGACATAGCTCTGAGAATTAGCAAGCTGAAGTGGCAGTGGGCCGGCCATATCTCGCGAAGAACCGACGGCCGCTGGGGCAAACGTGTTCTTGAGTGGAGACCACGACTCGGTAAACGTAGTGTAGGACGCCCTCCGACCAGATGGGATGACGACCTGCGAAATACTGCAGGTAGATGCTGGATGCGTCAAGCCGAAGACAGGGCGCTATGGCGCTCATTGGGGGAGGCCTATGTCCAGCAGTGGACTAATATAGGCTGATGATGATGATGATGATGTACTTTATTACCTAAGCTCCACAATAATGTCATGTCAGGAGACGGGCGATGAGACCTCACCGCAGTTTTTAACTTTTGTGGTCTCCTCGTTCAACATGTAACCTGATAAAACTGTTTACTTGTTCAAATAAACGATTTTTTATTTGTATTGTATTTGTATTAGAGAATAGAATAGAAAACACTTTATTATACCACACAAAGCAAAACAATACAGAATTAAAAATTTAGGGGTAGAGAGGGGGGGAAGCTTTAAGACTTTTTATATTGATTTGACTAGATACATGGACTAAATCGCTTTCTGACTAAATCTCGATATGACCACATCGCGTTAGGATGAAATAGCTATCCGACTATATGTACTTATGTATATGCATACGACCTGTTATCAGATTGACTTGGATTTAAGGTATAAAGGCTGGTGGCGGATATCGCTGAGAGTGATCTCTTCCAGGCAACTTTAGAGAAGAGTTTCGCGCGAGTTTCACCTTCAGTAGTTAATGCACTGTTCGAACATACTTCACGGATTTCACGCTATGGCTCGCACATACGAAGGTTGCGAATACAGAAGCACGTCATACATACGTATTTTCTGATTAATTTTGAAACTTTATCCCAGTTTTCAATTACGTATTTCTTACATTATTGAATAATAAATCGATTTTTCAACAGCCTTTTAACATTAAGAAAACATAATGTTCATTATATCGTAATGAGAGCGAAACTAATTTGCCATATTTTCACCTCCAAGTCGATTTTCAAGGGGTTTTTTACTTTGTTTTTTATATGTCACTAACAGCTTTATTCGAAAATCTGTCGCACTGGAAAAATCGTCAATAAAATTAGAACTAACATAAAATATAATAACATTAAAATTAACATTAGAAATAAATAAAAAGATATGAGAAATCAATCATTAAATCAAAATGATCAGAAAGTACGAAAAACTATGAAAAATGGTAAAACTCGTTCTAGTACCGAGTATAGATAGGCTTCACTACTCTCTCTTTCATTCCACGTGAAACAGCAACAAAAACGGATGGTTCGGCCGCTGAGATTTTGGAGATGTTAGTACCACGTCAAGTCGATAAGGCCCTTAAATTTAATAAGACCATCGTCTCGCTATAAATCTTATTTAGGGCAAGTAGGCTGGTCAAGTTCGGTCACACAACATAATGACGATACCTACTTTATGCCCGATAGATGCTTTTACGAACCTTTTACGATATTTTTACAACTCTTATAAGTATACTCTTGACTTTTACTGTAATTTTCACTTACTTGATTAGTTGTTTATCGGGAAAGTACACACTTTAATGGAGGCGAAAAGAAAATGGGCAAATGAAACGAAAATCAATCACGCATGGGTGAAAATTAAATGAAAAGCTTCAAGAACTACTCACTATTTATATTCCACGCTGAGCCAACCCCTATTTCGGTACAGGTAGTCTTATTTTCTTAATATTACCTATTTGTGTCAGTTACCCCTATGATGAACTACTTTATTTGCCGTTTGTGCCTGTATTTTGTACCTGTGTCCAAATAAATGTTTTGCTATTCTATTCTATTCTATTCTATTCTATTCTATTCTATTCTATTCTATTCTATTCTATTCTATTCTATTCTATTCTATTCTATTCTATTCTATTCTATTCTATTCTATTCTATTCTATTCTATTCTATTCTATTCTATTCTATTCTATTCTATTCTATTCTATTCTATTCTATTCTATTCTATTCTATTCTATTCTATTCTATTCTATTCTATTCTATTCTATTCTATTCTATTCTATTCTATTCTATTCTATTCTATTCTATTCTATTCTATTCTATTCTATTCTATTCTATTCTATTCTATTCTATTCTATTCTATTCTATTCTATTCTATTCTATTCTATTCTATTCTATTCTATTCTATTCTATTCTATTCTATTCTATTCTATTCTATTCTATTCTATTCTATTCTATTCTATTCTATTCTATTCTATTCTATTCTATTCTATTCTATTCTATTCTATTCTATTCTATTCTATTCTATTCTATTCTATTCTATTATATTCTATTCTATTCTATTCTATTCTATTCTATTCCACATATTATAAATGTCCTTTCGTCTTCGTCAAGTGCATTTATTTGTCCACTGCTGGGCTTGGGTCACCAGATAAGTGATTTATTGGCTGTTATCAATTGGGGGGTAATGCCATGTTTCCCACTCTAGGCGTGCGGTTGATGATTTGCGAATGACATGCAGGCAGATGCTGACTACGGCAAGCTATCGTGATCGTACGAGGCCTATCTCCAGCTGTGGACTAATATCGGCTGATGATGATCATATTGAGATAGGTATGCGGTTTGAGGATCTATTCGTCAGAAGGGCAGATGATCATACAGATCATTACATGCGACAGGTACTATGGGCGGCCTTATCGCTTACAAGTGATCTCTTACAGGTAACCTTTTACTTACTACTTACTTACATTTTCAAGATAAATTAATTCTAATAATGTGAAGCTCACTTCGTTGTTTCATCAACGTTAAGAACATGCCAAGACACTAGCAAGCCACAAGCATCCTTTTGTCAAAGTGTCTAGAACTTAGTTATCGCCTCTATTGTTACAGCGATAAGGTTCAAAGTAAGCAAGTAGGTATATGAAGTTGGCGTTAATGTAGCCTCAAACTATTATGTGCAGCTAAGGCTCAACTCACACCAAAAGAGCGTCGAAGCGCAGCGCAGTTTCAGTGTCATATGAATTTTAACTTCATTTTCATTACAATAAAACTTATTATCGAACGAGTCGCGCGGATGCCCGCGGCGCCGCGGGAATTCCAGCGAATTCGACTCGTTCGAGTTTCTCATGCGATAATAAGTTTTATTGTAATGAAAATAAAGTTAAAATTCATATGACACTGAAACTGCGCTGCGCTTCGACGCTCTTTTGGTGTGAGTTGAGCCTAACTATTCTCGAAGCGTGCTTAGCTCTGACATGTAAGAGATTCCATCGCTCATTAATTAATAAGTAGTTCTTGTCTACTAGTTTCTTGCCCGCAGCTTCGCATGCATAGTTTCTATAGAAACGTTTAAAAGTTAGGTATTTCTGCATAAATTAGTTTATCATATATCAGTAATATGTATATCAATTATATATCTGGACTGACATGGTCATTAAAATAAAACACAACAGACAAACAAAGTCCCTAAAATATAATAAAGAACAAATTATAATATGTTTCTGTAGAAATATATTTTAGGATATTATAGAAGCCCAAATTACAATTCTATAACTTTTTTGTAATAATAGGTACATACAATGTTATTTAGCAGGAAACACGTGCGAAGGCGCGGACGGGAGCAAGTATACCTAAAACCGAATTGTTTTCCAGTTTTCATAGTAAATATTTATTTGAGCGCTCTTTGAAAGTTTCGAAGTTCGTAACAATTACAATGGCTCCAGGAAGAGGGTGGTTTCAAGGTCGCCTCCCTGTTAGTTTCAACGAAAACATGGGTAAGATCACAAGCCTTGAGTTCGGTTTGATGAAAGTATTAACATAAGAGACAAAGATAACGTGTTTTACGAATGCCACATCCATTTGGCAATATAAACAGAGAACTAAATAATCTTCTTCTCGAATCCTACTTCCAGCTACTACTAGCAGTCCACTGCCGGACATAGGCCTCCCCCCCTGGACGCGATAGCGCCCTGTCTTCGGCTTGCCGCATGCAGCATCTACCTGCAGTCTTTCGCAGGTCGTCATCCCACCAGCCGGCCAACTCTTGAAAATATTAATATATAGTATAGTAATATAGTAATTTGAAATTATGATCGAAATCGTGCCATTTGGTACTCTTGACCGTGCAACTAGCGCACGATTGGAATCGAAATTGGTGGAATTTTATGAAACTAAATGAAATCGACTCTTCTCGAAACTATCAACTGTTTTGGCACTCTTGACGCGATTTTGACGTTTCGTATTGAGAACGGATTCGAGTTTGCGATAGAAATTTCACAGTTGCCAAAAGTTAACTTTTTAGCGATTGTGCGAGGATATTAGTGATTTAGTGAGTGATTTTAAACGAGAAAATGGCACATTTGGCTTTTATAAGTGATATTTTAACCAATGCTCATCGAGAAAAGGAAAAGGCGAAATACAAGAAGAATAGCCCGATATTCAGAAAATGCTTTTGCCATGACCGACGACGAATTCAAAAAGTGCTACAGGGTCAGCAAAAGCCTTTTTAACGTTATAAGTACCAATTTAGTGCCTTTGATTTAGAGCCTCAAGTTGATGGTAGGTAGGCCTACTATTCATTGTTCCCTGAATGGACGACATTTATTAAAGTAGTATTTTATCATTTTACTTGGATTCTCGTACAATAAAAAAGATTATAGCTTACCTTGATAATTGATAAAAAACTGAATGTATTAAATTACTTTCAACTTTGCTGCACTCTTCAAGTCTCGGAGCAAACTAGTTGAAGATTAATTAGGCTGAAAAGCTTGTGTAAAGATCGAGAAGCACTTGAAAAAGTGGGACACTTGTTTGTAATTCCCCGCCGTTATTTTTTAAGCCGGTAGGCATCGTGATATTTCATTCTACCACTGTTATTTACAATGTGGAGTCGATCTCATACTCGATTCTAATTTCAATCTCGATTTTGTTCCAGATTGCCAATTTTACGTTTGGTGAGATTGGAACTGATTCGGATTAGAATTGGATTGAGATTGGGATTGGATTCAAGGGTAAGCCTGCAGGTCGGAGGGCATCCTATACTACGTTAACCGAGTCGTGGTCTCCACTCAAGAACACGTTTGCTCCAGCGGCCGTCGGTTCTTCGCGAGATATGGCCGGCTCACTGCCACTTCAGCTTGCTAATAGTTCCTACTTCCTACTAATATTGTAAACGTGAAGGTTTGTGAGGATGTTTGTTGCTCTTTCACGCAAAAACTACCGGATGGATTTTGATAAAACTTCACAATAATATAGCTTACATATCAGAATAACACATAGGCTACAATTGATAAAAATATATTGTATATTATCCAAAATATCTATCACCACGCGGGTGAAACCGCGGGGCGCAGCTAGTAATTATATAAAATTTACGTGTCACAGTGTATATAACAAAAAAAATCCTCCGAAACGGCTTGACCGATATCATGAAATGTTTTATATATTCAATAGGTCTGAGAATAGGACGTAAACTATTTTTCATCATCATCATCATCAGCCTATATTAGTCCACTGCTGGACATAGGCCTCCCCCAATGAGCGCCCTGTCTTCAGCTTGACGCATCCAGCATCTACCTGCAGTCTTTCGCAGGTCGTCATCCCACCTGGTCGGAGGGCGTCCTACACTACGTTTACCAAGTCGTGGTCTCCACTCAAGAACACGTTTGCCCCAGCGACCGTCGGTTCTTCGCGAGATATGGCCGGCCCACTGCCACTTCAGCTGGCTACTATTTTTCACACCCCTCATATTTTTTAAAATTCAACGCGGGCCGCAGCTTGAAATAATATATTAGACAGATCCCCTGGTCCACGATCCTATCCATCCATGGTTGTCTGGTAGAGATCGCTCTTGAGCGATAAGACCGCCAATTGTATCCAATTTTTTAAAGTTTTTATTTTATTTTACTTTGTTATTATAAACTAAGTGTGCGATAAAGAATTATCTATCTTTCTATTATCCTATGTATTTTAATATTTAATAATAATTTAATAATGCTGGACAATTCACACAGCATTATCTAGCCCCATGGTAAGCAGAGCTTGTGTTATGGGTACTAGATAACTGATATACATAATACGATACATTCATAGATAGAATTTTTTATTATTCATAGAAAACGACCAGAACTCCCGGAACAAATATCTGCAGATCGTGCACACAATTGTTCCGAGGCGGGAATCGAACCCGCAACCTCCTGCGTCGCAGGCGGACCTTCGTCCACTGCGCCACATCGGTCGTCAAAAGTATGGGTACTGATGTACTATGTAGTATCTATGTAATAGTAATACATAGATACTACATAGTACATCAGTAGATACTATGTACTCGCATAGCTATTTATAGAGGATATTAAATAATGGTATACCATAAGTCACACTCGGGTACAATTATAATAGAAGAGAATAGAATTATTTGCGTTTCAAAATATCAACCAATACAAATTAATTAATTACGGGATTTGCTACGGTGGAAGTGCTTTTAAATAAATAAATAAAAATAAAATTAATTTATCAGGGGCTTCTAACAGAGTCTATATTAATGACCACCTGAGTGTGGACCACAAGAAACTTCTCACCCTGACGAAGACCACTACCCAGAACAAGGGCTATAAATTCGTTTGGATCAAGCATGGAAAAATCCACGTCCGCCGTGATGAATCTTCTAAAGTGATCGTTATAAGAAACGAAAACGATTTAAACAAACTTGTTTAAAATGTTGGCAACCCCAATGTCTTCCTGTATTGGTTCTTGAAAACATTTATTTAAGTTCTCTGCTTTCTAGTTATATTATTAGTGCCTTAGTTTCACTTCCTTGTAAATTGTTGTGCACCCCTGCCTTGCTAATGACTATTGTCTTTACTTGCTATTGTTACTACTCCGCCATTTTGCAATTTGTAAAAACTGACAATTGCATTTCTGTCTCGCCCGCACCTACGTATGTCGCAGTATATTACTGTCTTTTTCGAATGTTTTACACATATTATTTAGTGATTGCTTCGCAAACCTACCCGCAATACCGCATATTATTATTTAGTGTTATCAAATGTAATTATCAAATGATTTTATTTCTTTTACTACTTACGATTGTTTTTACAATGATGCTACTCTATTGCTATGATATCTATTTACAATGGTTTCGTTAAATAGAAATGATCGTGATCCGTGTATTTATTATCAAAATGTGCGCGGTTTGAGAACAAAAACCGAGGAACTTTTTCGCAGTGTTTGTTTGAGTTCGTATGACATTTTAATATTCACTGAGACATGGTTAGTTGATAGCATTTCTAATGCGGAGTTTTTAGATGATAGGTATTTAGTGTGGCGCCGTGACCGTGATTATAGCTTGACGGGTCAAACAAAAGGTGGTGGTGTATTAATAGCCACGCGTAAGGATTTACATGTTAGGTTATTACCCCAATTTAACTCGACAGCCGAGGATCTTTGGTTGAGTATACGTATAAAACAAACTAATACGCGTAAATGGGTCGATTTGTATCTATGTGTTATTTATTTATGCAATCAAAAGAATGGTTTGTCGTTTAGTTCCCAATTAACGAACTTTCTTACAAAATTAAATAGTGTGGCTTCGGTTAACCCCTCGGATGCCGTCCTCGTCGTCGGAGACTTTAATCTTAGTAATATTTCTTGGTTACCTAAAGATAATTTAAGTTTTTGTCCGACAAATTTACTCAGTACTGATGAGTTTTTGTTGACGGATGAAATGTGTGCATTAGGTCTCTGTCAATATAATGGAATAGTTAACAAAAGTAATAGAATCCTCGATTTAATATTTTCTAATCAATTAGTGACCGTTTCCGAGTGTGTAGATCCTCTTACGACAGTAGATTCTCATCACCCTGTCTTATTAATTAGCGTAAAATCGTTTGAAATGCCCGTTTTAGATTATGCGCCTCGCACCCGCTTTTTATATGATAAGGGTGATTTCGAATCCATAAATAAAGGCATTGGTGACTTAGATTGGAGGCGTATGTTTTCAACAGGCTCCATTGACGAATGTGTTAGTCTATTCAATGACAGCATTCATGACCTTCAAAACAAGTATATACCAACTAAAAATATTTATAAACGTACTTACCCTGTATGGTTTAATTCAGCATTAAAGAAAACTATTAAGGAAAAGTATAAATTTTTTAAGAAATTTAAAATTTATGGCAATAAATCAGATGAGCTAGCATACAGGATGTTGCGTACAAGGGTTAAAAATATGGAGTCTGTTTGTTACAAAACTTATATTGAGTCTACTGAAGATTCTATATTACATAATCCTAGTCATTTTTGGACATTTGTTAAAAACAGATCTAAGTCTTATTCAATGCCGAGTTCAATGACTTTCAGTAATAAAACCTTCTCTACAGGTGAGTCAATTTGTAACGCCTTTTCTACATATCTTCAATCCACTTTTCTAGATTCAACTCACACTAATAATCTTAATAATTCATTTCACCATGGCTGTATTGTGAGTAATCAGTCAGATTCTGATATAACCTCTGACATTAGTCAAATTGAAATTATTCCAGATGCCATTATGATTTTGCTAAAAAAGTTGGATGCGTCGAAAGCACCAGGCCCTGATAATATATCCTCTAAATTACTTATCAGGTGTGCCTCTACCGTATCTTATCCTATTTCACTCTTGTTTAATATGTCACTTTCATCAAATATAGTACCTAAAATATGGAAATCTGCATTCATTACCCCAGTCCATAAGAAGGGGTCTAAAACGGAGGTTTCTCATTATCGACCCATCTCTAAACTCTGCATTATTGCCAAAGTTTTTGAAAGAATTATTTATAATCAAGTTTACTGTGCACTAAAAAGTACGTTCAGTCCTTTCCAGCATGGGTTTTTGCGGGGCAAGTCAACAGTTTCTAATCTTATCCTACTAAATGAATATATTACTGACGCTATGGATAATAGTCAGCATGTCGATGTAATTTACACCGACTATAGTAAGGCGTTCGACAGGATAGATCATTTCACATTAATAAATAAACTCTCTCAATCAGGAATACGAGGTGATTTGCTAAGGTGGTTTGCTTCATATATTGCGAATCGATCACAGGCAGTTGTTCTCAATAACTATATCTCTAGCTGGATTCCTGTTCCCAGCGGAGTCCCACAGGGGTCTCTGCTGGGACCACTACTTTTCATCATATATGTTAGAGACATCGACCTGTGCTTTAGATCATCAAATCTACTGTGTTTTGCAGATGATATGAAGATATTTTCAACTATATCCTCCAATCTTGATATTGTTGCTCTTCAGTCAGATCTCTCTCGATTGGAAGACTATTGCCTTTTAAATAAGCTAGAACTCAATCCTGCCAAATGCTTCACTTCCACGTATTCCCGTAAACTTCATGTTATTCCATCGTGCTATTCATTAGCATGACAGGTCCTAACCAAAACTACCATTATGCGAGATCTCGGAGTATACCATGACTCAAAACTACTCTTTGACGTCCACGTCGATAAAATAATTAGTAAGGCTTCGAGATCACTGGGATTTGTCATGCGAATCTCTAAAAGTTTCACGAATGTTAAAACTCTTAAACTTTTGTATTGTACGTTTGTAAGGAGTCATCTCGAATATGCGTCTCAGATATGGAACCCGCGCTACCAGACGTACATAGATCGCATTGAAAGCATTCAGAGGCGTTTCTTAAGATACTAGTGTTGCCGAAATATCGATAGTTTGGCTATCGATAGTTTACCTTGAAATTCAGTAACTCTATCGATTGTTCTATCGATAGTATTGATACTATCGATAGTATCGATACTATCGATAGGATGAAATACGGTAATCATATTTACCCTTTGTAATAAAATCGATAATATCGATAGTATCGAATTACAAAGTTACAAAATTATCGATAACATTGACAATATCGATAGTATTGTATAAAAGCTATCGATACAATCGATACTATCATTATGTTGACATTATTATACTATTGATAGTAGCATATATTTCAATAATATCAAGACACTGTGAAGGTGAAGGTAACATGCGTAATGGGTACTAAAATTTACGATTGTTATGTCCATAATCTGTTTTCAAATTATTTAAATATATTTAACTAGCAAGAAAAAAAGGTTGGATCCATACAAAAAATTGCAGAAATGGACCCTCGAGGTGAGACTTCGTTTTATTATTAATAAAAGATTTTTGTTTTTTTATATGACCTACCAACTACTGTTTCATTAATATGTTGAAGCTAATATTATTTAATGAGTTCAGTGCCTTCTACAAATATCGAAACTTAAATTTATAAAATTTGTAAATTATTATAAACTAACGATTATTATTATATACTAACGATACTATCGAAATATAAGCCACTATCGATAGTACCAAACTATCGATAGTATCGATAGTATCGATTAGATTGGTGGTTTTCATGGAATACTATCGATAGTATCGATACTATCGATAGTTTAGTCACATTAGATGTGCAATACTATCGACAATATCGATAGTATTTGTCAAATTCAAAGTTATTGCTGCATTTCATACTATCGATAGTATCGATACTATTTATGGTATCGATAGTATCGATAGGCCTATCGATACTATTTATTTCTCGTGACTATCGATAGGCTATCGATAGACTATCGATATTTGACTATTGATCGGCAACACTATAAGATACTTATGTTATAGAGTCAAGATCCCGTACAGCACTCACAGCTACGAAGAACTCTGTAAGAGATTCCACTTTTTACCTCTAAAACATAGGCGGGATATTTCTGATTATCTGTACATTCTTAAACTTATCAACAATGATGTTGACTGCCCAGACCTCCTTAGCAAATTACACTTTAACATTCCTCGTAAGCAACTTAGACACAACCCTCCACTACATGTTCCCGGAGCCTCAACTAACTATAGACAGAATTCGTTTATGGTGCGAGCGAGCAAAACTGTCAATGACTTCAGCAAGAAGTTTGACATTGATCCGTTTTATACCAGCATTCACAAGGCAAGGCGTCACATGTCTCTTGACTTTTTTGGCACTTAACTTAGGTCTAGGTCGGTTCTTGATAATTGTGTTATATTCTGCTTTATGTTTTCTTTTATTTTTATCACTAGTTTAAGTACGATCACTTTATGGTTTTCCATAAAGTTCGCTTTCTTTCTTGTCACAATGTTGTTAGTGTTCACACATAATTTAGCTTATTTAGATTCTATCAGTGAATACCTATTATTAGCTCTCTGTTGTCATTTTTAAGTCTATAGATATTATAGTAGCTGATGGTGTTCCGAAATAAATAAATAAATAAATAAATAAAAATTATTTCGGACAACGACAAATCATAATTAAAATTAACTTTAGGTCCATTAAAGTGCTGTAATGAAACAAAGCTTGCTGAATGGACACTGTTTTCTTACTTTACTTACTTTTTTTTTGGGCGGTAGGCGCGTAAAACTAAGCACTGTTTGTTTTTGCCACATATTTAATAATATTATAAAAAATAGTTACATGTTCAATATTTACACCACTTATGAACTAGACTAACTATTTGTGCACCCTACCTGCCATCCATTGTTTTCTCCCCAAACAACAATCTGAACACAAAGTTACACAATCACTGCACCACATAACCTCTATTCTGACAACATGGACCCCACCATCATCCAAAGCTCTATGGCTCAGTTGAGCACTGTGTTCGCTGATGCCATGGCTGAGTTCGAAGAGAAGCTGCACAAGTCTAAGTCACCAGTCAGTGATGTGGCATCTCTTGCCAATGAGTTTGCCGTCTTCAAATTGTTCATCTCTAAATCACTGCGGGCACTGCAGGACCAAGTGCTAATGCTTGCAAGTGAGATAGACAGGCTGGAGATGCGAGGTAGACGCAAGATTCTTCTAATCCACGGTGTTCCTGAAAGCAATCAGGAAAATATTGAAGAAACAGCGGTGAGAACATTCAACGACAAGCTGAAGGTCCCCGGTGTCACAAGAACTGACATCAGCCGCTGTCATCGCATGGGGCGCTCCACGACCAACCGTCCTCGACCCATACTCTGTAAGCTACGGGATGTAGTCCTACGTGACAAATTGTGGGTGTCCAAAACTGCGCTAAAGGACACCGGGATAACCCTGTCGGAGTTTCTCACCAAGTCGCGTCACGACACGTTCATGGAGGCGCGGAAACGATTTGGTGTGACGAAATGCTGGACGAGCCAGGGATTTGTGTTTGTGGCTGGCGCTGACGGATCTCGGCATCGAGTATCCAGCATTGCGGAGTTGTCGGCGGTGCCTGCACTAGCACCGGCGCCGGCGCTTGCACCTGCGCCTGCGCCTGCCAAAGACATTGCAGCCTCGTCAAAACCCCGCCGACTTGCGTCTAAAAAGTGATTTCCTGTGCATATCATTGTAGTGAGTTTCGCTCATGGATCCGATCGGCTGGCTCATTGCACTGGGTAGGTAATAGACGTAATAGTACTCTTTTTTTTTTTTTTTTGTTTTCGTTACAAGTCATGTAGGTAGACAGCAAAACAATCATTCTTACACTAAAAATCTTCTCGCCAACCTACTTTTTTATGACATCTCCGTTTTGTTTTTACTTTGCTTTGCTCCATTATTTTCTTTCTGAATATTTGTTTGTGTACCCTAACGACTTCAACTTCTTTGTGTCAGACTGAGACTGTCACATTCATAGATGTCACATTATTATTATAATTCTAACTAAATCTATGATAATTCTCCTATAATGTCTAAGAAATCGTGTATTAGCTGTCAATGTCAACTTCATTCAGGTAATTTAGCGTTCCAATCCACGCATACTTGTACGCATTAAAAGTGATGCCCCGGTCGGATCATTTATCTTCGTATTTTTTATTGTTTTTTTTGTTTGTTATCTTTATTAAGTGTTGTTTGGTTTAACTTTATATAGTTTAAGATTCTGCAGGTAAGCGGCAGATGGGCACAAATAGAACCAAGCAGGTTTACAGCCAGTATACATATATTTTTTATTTTATTTATGTAGGTATAGTTATATATTTTATTATATTGTATACATAGACCATACCATGAGTATTAGCGGCGATGACGACTTCTTGTCTTGTTCATCTTCTATTGACAGTGGTGGCAACGATAGTTTTATGAGCATTCCAACACTTTTTGAAAACTTAGAGTCTACATTTTCCAATGTCTCTAAAAATTTTAATATAGTGCATATCAATGCGCAGAGCGTCCCGGCTCATTTTACTGATATGCTGGCGTCATTTAACCTGGCAAATATCCACGCCATCCTTATTTCCGAGTCCTGGTTAAAACCCTGCTTACCTTCAACTCTCTATTCCCTTCCTGGTTTCGAACTCATTCGTAACGACCGCACTGGCGCGGTTGGTGGGGGTGTAGCTATATACATTCGTTCTCATATACCCTACAATGTTATTGATATGTCTGCGCAACCACCACCGACCAGTGCTGGTGAACATCTTTTTATCGAGGTTCTTCTTTCCCATCGTAAAATTTTACTTGGCGTTTATTATTCTCCTTCTCTCCGCATCAACTTCTTCCCTTCATTTGAGAATCTTCTCGATGAGCTGTCTCCTTCCTATGACCATACTATTATTATGGGCGATTTTAACACGTGCTTGTTAAAGCACGATTCCCGAGCACGTTCCTTAGAAGGTCTTGTCCAGTCCAGTAACCTATCAATTCTTCCTTTAAATCCAACCCACAACTTTCCTAACTGCAATCCTTCTCTTCTTGATCTCATTCTAGTTTCCTCTCTATCCCACGTCGCTAAGCACGGTCAATGCCCAGCGGACGCTTTTTCATACCACGACTTGATCTATCTCTCCTACAAAATCCGTCCTCCAAAAGCCAAGCCTAAAATCATTCTGCAGCGCAATTTTGGTGGGATGAATGTTGAGAACTTACGGAAGGATGCACAAGATGCAGACTGGTCCGAGGTGTTGGATGCTGCTGATATTGACAGCAAACTCATGCATTTTAATCGTATCTTAACAAACCTGTATGACAAGCATGCCCCTGTTAGGCCAGTCAAAGTGAAACATCTCCCTGCTCCATGGCTTACAAATGAAATCAAAATTGAGCTTCGTAAGAAATATGCAGCCAAAGCTAGGTATAAGCGAAAACCCACTGCTGAAAACAAGGAACTTTTTATTAGATCTCGTAATCACTGCAATAAGGTGTGTAGGGATGCACAACGCCGACACATTCACAAATCTGTTGAAAATAATGACCCCGCCAAGGTTTGGAAATTTCTCAGGTCGTTGGGGGTTGGCAAGTCGCGGCTTAATAATCCTTCCAAAGACTTGGATATTAACGCTCTTAACCTTTATTTTTCTACTTGTTCAAAGTTTGACGGTACTCTCAAATTCCAAACATTAAGTTCTCTTTCGTCATTACCTATTCCTGACTTTCCTCCGTTCTTGTTTCGCGTCTTTAATGATTCTGAAGTTAAGAAGAGCATTTCCTCCATCTCCTCTAATGCTGTCGGTACCGATGGCATTAGCAAGAAAATGATCCTCCCCATCCTCGATGATATTGTCCACGTAATCACCTATATTTTGAACTTTTCAACCAGTAGTGGCACTTTCCCCAGTGCGTGGAAAGATGCACAAGTTACCCCAATACCAAAGAAATCTAAACCCTCTTCCTTCTCAGACTTTCGTCCCATTTCTATCTTGCCTTTCTTATCCAAAGTCCTTGAACGTCTTGTTCACCAACAACTCAGCCTTTTCCTTAATACCAATAACCTGCTTAACCCTTTCCAGTCTGGTTTCCGTCCAGGCCATAGTACCACATCTGCTCTCGTAAAGATTACTGACGACATCCGAGATGGTATCTGGAACGGATCAGCAACTGTCCTTGCCCTTCTCGATTTTAGTAGCGCCTTCAATAACGTCGATTTTGACATTCTACTAGGTATCCTTTGCTCTCTTAACGTTTCCCAAGATGTAACTTACTGGCTTCGTAGTTACCTGTTCGGTCGCCGGCAACGCATAAGCTTTGATGATAAAGTTTCCTCCTGGTGTCAACTAAGTGCCGGTGTACCACAGGGCGGCGTTTTATCTCCTCTTCTTTTTGCTATCTTCATTAATTCTATCTCCAAACAACTCTCTTCTTCCTACCACCTTTATGCAGATGACTTACAGATATACAGTCAGGCTCCAGTAGAACGACTAAGTGAGGCCATCCTTAAGATCAACAATGATTTGAATGTTATTCTTGCTTGGAGTAACGCACATGGGTTGAAAGTGAACCCTACGAAAACGCAAGTAACCATAATTGGTAGTTCGCGAATGGTTTCCAAGATTGACTGGGCTCACCTTCCCCTGGTTCTCTTTGATAATGTCCAAATTGAGATCAGTAAGAATGTCAAAAATCTTGGTATTCTCATGGATAGTCAACTGTCCTGGGCACCCCAATTGGCAGAAGTTAGTCGAAAGATCTTCGCATCGGCAGCTTCGCTCAAACGGTTGCGAAATCTTCTACCCACGTCAACCAAAATTGCGCTCGCCCAGTCACTCCTGCTTCCCATCCTAGATTACGCCGACGCCAGCTATCCTGATTTAACCCAAGTACAGCTTGATAAGCTTGAGCGGCTTCAGAATCTCAGCTTACGTTTCATTTTCGGTCTGCGAAAGTACGACCACATCACAGAGTACCGCAAAAAGCTAAAATGGTTGCCCATCCGCCTTCGCCGGGACGCACACTACCTCTCCCTCCTATATTCTATCCTTTTCGTTCCAAATACACCAAGTTACCTCAAGGAACGTTTTGAATACATCCACCAAACCCATAGCCGCTCCCTCCGCTCAACAAACACTCTTCAATTAAAAACTCCCCGCCCCTTCCATTCCTATAGCTCATCCTTTACCGTACATGCCATAAAACTGTGGAATGCCTTACCCATTTCTATACGACAAGCTAAGTCTCTCCCTATATTCAAACATATGGTCTATGAACACTTCCTTACCTCAACTGTTAATTGATATATTTATGTACATCATACCTATATTATAGATTTATATGTGTATTTTTTATTTTATTTTATTTATATTATATATTTATGTATGTATTTATACTTATAGCTATGTATATCAGTAGGTATTTTATGTATGTCCCTATAAAATATTTTTCTGTATTACACGCCACCGTCTATACTTGTTCAAGCACTTCATGTCCATCCAAAGGTTGCCTGGCAGAGATCGCTCTTAGCGATAAGGCCGCCCATTGTACAGCATATTTTGTATTTGTTTTTCTTTTTCCTGTCTTGTGTATGTTTTGTGTATTTGGTGTGCAATAAAGAGTTATTGTATTGTATTGTATTGTATTGTTTTATTAGGTATTAACATTATGGGCCATTAACCTTCATTATCTACTTACATCTCAAGAAGGCTTTCTACTCCATAAATGATTATCTCAATGATGTTGCTTGGCCAAATGTCGCTCAGTTTCGCACCGACAATAGTATGTAAGTAATTTGTTGTTGTGCATAGCTTTACTTAAATATTGACATGTATCGAATCATATTATATTTAGACTTAAATAGGCAAATAACCATGTATTAGACATATAAGAGATGAACATGCTAGTGGTTTCTTTTCACTTCTTCCACTTGTGGACAAAAAAATTAAGTGAACAGTAAATTAATTTTATTTGATAATAATTTATATATAAAATATGACTTGTCTAAGTGCTTATTTTGTAAGCCTAAAGAAATAAATGATTTTTTACTTTTACTTTTATAACTAGTTAACTAATACTATACGGACATATGTGATAGAACTACGCAATTAAAAAATGACATGTCGACGATATTATCGAAGTATTGTTTTATTAGGTATTAACATTATGGGCCATTAACCTTCATTATCTACTTACATCTCAAGAAGGCTTTCTACTCCATAAATGATTATCTCAATGATGTTGCTTGGCCAAATGTCGCTCAGTTTCGCACCGACAATAGTATGTAAGTAATTTGTTGTTGTGCATAGCTTTACTTAAATATTGACATGTATCGAATCATATTATATTTAGACTTAAATAGGCAAATAACCATGTATTAGACATATAAGAGATGAACATGCTAGTGGTTTCTTTTCACTTCTTCCACTTGTGGACAAAAAAATTAAGTGAACAGTAAATTAATTTTATTTGATAATAATTTATATATAAAATATGACTTGTCTAAGTGCTTATTTTGTAAGCCTAAAGAAATAAATGATTTTTTACTTTTACTTTTATAACTAGTTAACTAATACTATACGGACATATGTGATAGAACTACGCAATCAAAAAATGACACGTCGACGATATTATCGAAGCGAATTCAAGCGTTTCGGCGGTTGGCCACAAATTAAAATGAACACTTATAATCATGGTTATGTTTAGAACGGGACATTTAACTACTTACAATGTCGTAGTAGTAGTAACTACTTACAATGTCCCGTTCTAAACATAACCATGATTATAAGTGTTCATTTTAATTTGTGGCCAACCGCCGAAACGCTTGAATTGTTTAGAACGGGACATTGTAAGTAGTTACTACTACTTACAATGTCCCGTTCTAAACATAACCATGATTATAAGTGTTCATTTTAATTTGTGGCCAACCGCCGAAACGCTTGAATTGTTTAGAACGGGACATTGTAAGTAGTTACTACTACTTACAATGTCCCGTTCTAAACATAACCATTTCTAACGATACCTTCGTCTGGTATTCGACGACCGATGTACCGGGTACGATTCCCGCCTCGGAACAATTGTGTGTACGATCTGCAGATATTTGTTCCGGGTGTTCTGGTCGTTTTTATGTATAAAAAATATCTATCTATGTAATACATTGTATTATGTATATCAGTTATCTAGTACCCATAACACAAGCTCTGCTTACCATGGGGCTAGATAATGCTGTGTGAATTGTCCGGCATTATATATTATACATATATATTATATATTACCTTGAAAAATCAGGCTCGGAGACAAATATTTTTAAAAAACTTCTCCAAGAGTCCACAGGAATGCTGACTTCTATTTCGGTCAACGACAACATTGCCATATCTAGAGGGGACACCGGTAATTTTAATTTCTTTTTCATTTTTCAGAAAGTATGAAACTTACAAATATTTCAAAAACCGTTAGAATATTCAACCTTTCATTTGAAAAAACCCACTTGACCGTTTTGGCTCTTAAAATTTCTAAAACGCAATTTGTACTGAAATATTTCACTTATTTAATCTGTACAGGCGCACGAAATATAATACTATTTAAATTTTAAGTTAATAGCTACAGTAGTTGCAGAGGTAAGGAGGAAAAATATACTTGTTTCTAAACCGATCTTGAAACCCGGATGACAACGATAAAAAAGATGCTGCAAAATTTTAAATTTGCGTAAAACTGAACAATTTAAAAAAAATATAATTTAATGCCAATTTCAAAACCTACCTACACCAATTTCTCTCTCAGCAAAAAACATGTTTGCACATCGTTCGGAAACCTTAACTACGTAGGTATTTATTCAAAGCAAACACATCGGAATTCCGTCAGTTTGTAATTAAATAACAGGAATCCTTGCTTTGACTTAAATTTTCTGTAGCAGAAAGAATTTAAAAAGAAACCAGGGGAAAATATTAGCTTTATATTAGTTCGTAGATTTTACTTGAATATCTAAATCTCCAAAGAAAACTGCTTTATATTTCCAAAATAATTTATTGAAATGTTTAATTATTTAATTTTATTATGTGTTGTTTTTGATATCTATAGAGTTAGCATATTTATACTAATACTAACTCTATGTTTATATCACTCTAGTCAATTTCCCCTCGTCCCTGCACTCACATATCTTAAACTTCAACTTCTTTTGAATGACAGGACTTTTTGTCTTATTATTTGAATTGTATATGTCTGTTGTCTTGCAACTAATTTTTTTTCATGATTTCAAAATGGCCAGATTATGATGATGATAATGATATTCGCAATAAAGCATTCCAAAAGACATACCATAAAATCCGCGCCCGACGAAAATATAAAGCAAACATAATTACAAAAGTTTCTCGGAACATTTAAATTACTTTTGGAACAATCTGACTGAATTGCTGCATGTTGCCTGAAAGCGGTTGCAATGAAATTGTGCGAACTTGAAAACCCATTCGAAGTTAAATTGAATGAATTCGCCTGGAATTCGCATGTAACTATGCAACTTGGTTCTTTGTCAACGTAAAGAACTCTTTTTAACTAAAGCCTAACCAACGAGTAGGATCGGTCGAAAACATAGCGTATAAAGCCTCAGAGACATTCATGTTGTATATGAAGACTAGCGACCCGCCCCGGCTTCGCACGGGTGTAAATGCATGTATTATACACAAATAAACCTTCCACTTGAATCTCTTTATCTATTAAAAAAAACCGCATCAAAATTTTGTTTCCTTTATCCTAGGGGTCTGCAAAATACTTATAAATAGTTAAATTATTCTCATTTTCATTTTGAATGCCTGAAAGAAATCCAGGCCAAGGAAATCGGAAGAGATAAGGCCGCCAATTTCATTATCCTATCATTATTTAGACCCATGTTTGCAGATAAATTACTTTCGGACTTTGAACTTCATAACTATCTAGAAGAACATGGTATGAAAACATCGATATCTTTCAGGAAGACAGGTGGAAAAGGGGATGGGGAGACATTTACCCACCAGTGGGTGAGAGTGAGACACATCATAGTCTAAAAAACACATCATACTTTAAAAAAGGCTATAGATTCATTATGAATTTAAGCTGGTTAACTACAAACCTCCTTTGTGCTGTAAGAACACCAACATTTCATTATGAATTTCATGAATAAATATTTCAATGGAATCGTCAAAGTTACAATGGTTTTTAAGGATATTTTTAATAGATTGTTCAATTAATTTGAACAATCTATACTAATACTAGCGGACCTTCCCGGCTTTGCACGGTTTTAGTACGGAACCCTAACTTTTTTGAAAATATCATATAGCCTATTTTCACCGGGGATAGTGTAGCTTCCCAACGGTGAAAGAAGTTTTCAAATCGGTCCAGTATTTTCGGAGCCTATTCATTACAAACAAACAAACAAAAAATCAAACCTTTCCTCTTTATAATATTAGTATAGATATAATATCCTTTTTATTAAGTGTTCTAGGTGTACAATACTTAATAAAACCGTAAAACCTAAGGCACTAAACAACCGATTCAGAAGGCTAACAAGACTCGACATCAAGCCACGACAAAAAAGTACAAGAAAATCGAGATAACACGAAACTAGTGATGTGAATTTTATACTTGTTGTTCAGTTCAATTGCGGGAGACGAAGATAATTTCGAATGAAATCCACAGTGCGGTATTCCAGGAACCATGTAATAGCTTTAAGTAATTTGAGTTGTTTGTTCGCTGACTAACGTTGAATCTAGATACTAGTTATGTTTAATCACTGCAACGGAGGAATTTAATCAGAAACACTAATTTCAAGACCTTGCTTTAATACGTGGCGTAATATCTGTAATCAGCCGTAGGATGTTTGCTTCTTCTCTTAAGGCTGCGTAACTTCTTACCCATTGCCACTAAAATGTATCTTGCACAATCTCTCCTTCCAATTCTCGATTATGCAGATTCTTCCTTTCTTGACCTAACTGAGCAACACTTAGACAAACTTGAGCGCCTGCAGAATGTCGGGATAAGGTTTATATTTGGCTTGCGCAAATATGACCATTTCTCGGAATTTCGCAGGAAGCTTAAGTGGTTACCTGTACGCCTTCGCCGAAATTCTCATATTCTATCTCTTCTCTATAATATTCTATTTCTGGCCTCTGCACCCCCTTATATCAAAGAACGTTTCACATTTCTTCATCTCTCTCACACTCTTTCTCACTCGCTCTTCTGCAACCCTTATGCTTAAAGTACCTGCTCACTCTACTTCCTTCTTCGCCCATTCCTTTACTGCCCGGGCTGTTCAACTATGGAACGCATTGCCAGTTTCGGTGAGGCGTGCAAAGTCGCCATCAACCTTTAAAACTATTTTAAACGAGCACTATTTGTCCTGCTGTCACTAACGTATACCTGAGTCCCTATGTATATGTATATGTAAGTAGTATTATGATATATATGTAGTATATTTCCACGTAAGTATTTTATTTTCTATAAGTATTTTATTTTATAATATAAAACCTACAAGCACACATATCCTCTGGTACTGTCCACGATCCTATCCATCCATGGTTGTCTATTAGAGATCGCTCTTGAGCGATAAGACCGCCAATTGTATGTAGTTTTTTTAAAGTTTTTTATATACTTTGTTCTTGTAAACTAAGTGTGCAATAAAGAATTATCTACCTATCTAATATGCCATTAGCAGCAAGATACGTTGCTCTTGCCAATTCCAGATTTCCCGTACTGACTGCACGAGCGCCTCTGTATAACACTTTACATCATCACTAAATAGTACGTATATAAAACAAAGTCGCTTCCCGCTGTCTGCCTGTCCCTATGTATGCTTAGATCTTTAAAACTACGCCACGGATTATGACGCGATTTTTTTGAATACGAGTAGATATAATGATTCAAGAGGAAGGTTTATAAACCATTTGACACATAGGTTTCCACGCGGGCGAAGCCATTAGATTATTACTATGTTGTGATTATTATGTTATTGTGAAATAAATATTTTATTTATTTATGTATGATCGGATATTTATATCCGATGTGGCGCGGTGGGCGAAGGTCCGCCTGCGACGCAGGAGGTTGCGGGTTCGATTCCCGCCTCGGAACATTTGTGTGTACGATCTGCAGATATTTGTTCCGGATGTTCTGGTCGCTTTTCTATGTATAAGTAATAAAAAAAAATATATCTATGTAATATATTGTATTATGTATATCAGTTATCTAGTACCCATAACACAAGCTCTGCTTACCATGGGGCTAGATAATGCTGTGTGAATTGTCCAGCATTATTTATTTATTATATTTCCTCCTTTCCCCTGCTCTACTAACTAGATCTTAGAGGCAAGAAGCATGTACAAATCCAGCCTGGCAACACAACAATGGCGCATCACTTAGCGTGTTGACGTCCCGAGGGACTCAATTGTCCCTCGTCGTTTACTCCGGAAAGCGGGACCGTTGGTGGCGGGAATCTAAGATAATGCATGGAAATGGCTTTTTGTTTACAATTTTATTGTTGAAGTTTGCTGAGAAATAGGTCACATTGATCCAATATCAATGTGACTAGTCTCAGTCGACGTTACATGGTCACCTTCTCAATTGTATGTTTTATGCTTGGTTCTTTTATTTTATTTTTGTAATTTTTTTGTGTGGACACAGGGACGAGAGTGGACAATGTTATGTCTGAAAAACAAAAATATGTTTATTATATTTATTTTATTGGACTAACTGATGATGATGATGAAGAAATAGGTCAGTGCCTACCTACCACACAAACCTGCGGCTTGTCCAGCAGTGGACCCCCAAACAAGGGTTGACGGATACCTATCCGTCTACCAAGCCTGTTGATTATACGATCATCAGGTGATCGTATAATCAACAGGCTTGGTAGCGCAGCAGAAGGAAGGTCAGTGCCAGTGTTCAAGTAAGTTTTTCTATACGTACGTACGAGTATTAATATAATAAGGTCTCCTTTGTCTTGCGCCAGAGATTAATAGCATTCATCGCGTTTGAGTAAAGTTGGTTAATCGTTTACCTAACTTCTCCTAAGATCAAGACAGGATTATAGAAAGACTAACTGCGCCCCGCGGCTTTGCCCGCGTGGAAAAAACCTTTCTCTTGAATCACTCTATTAAAAAAATCTATCATCTATTAAAAAAAACGCATTAAAATCCGTTGCGTAGTTTTAAAGATCTAAGCATACATAGGGACAGGCAGACAACGGGAAGCGACTTTGTTTTAAATACTATGTATTGATAATAATATAGTCTTAGAACAATTATTTGAGGTCCTGATGATTCAATCTAAATCCAATTTGGGTGTTTGCTGGCCACCGATCCCTCGGGCTTAAGCGTGATTGGAATTAAGGCTAAGATTTAGTATACGTGCCACTAGCAATCAAATACAGCGTAAAGATTTAATTTATATAATAATACACATTGTTTGCAGTGTTGTGCAGTGGTGATCGCGTCCCCTTAGGTAAGGGGTCGATTCTTACCACGCGATCACCATAATCTATGTTTGATAAAATATGATCTATGTGGAACAGCTTGAGAGGGGGTCATTTTCAATCCCATTCTTTATCTACTCGCTTAAAAACAATTAAATTACATTTTGGTTTTCATTCAGAGTAGACAACCTCTGCGGCGCCGTGGGCGAAGGTTCGGCTGCGACGCAGGTGTTTGAGGGAACGATTTCCGCCTCGTGATAAATGTCTGTAGGATGTACAGATATTTGTTCCGACCGTGTTCTGGTCGTTTTCTACATTATATATAATAAAAAATAAGTATCTACATATGTAATGTATATCAGTCATCTAGACCCCAATTATAGCTGCGCCCCGCGGCTTCGCCCGCGTTGAAATCTATGTGTCAAATGGTTTATAAACCTTCCTCTTAAATAACTCTATCTATTAAAAAAACCGCATCAAAATCCGTTGCGTAGTTTTAAAGATTTAAGCATACATAGGGACAGACAGACAGCGAGAAGCGACTTTGTTTTATACCATGTAGTGAATGACCTTCATTCAACCACAATCTCACCTGACGTCGTTGCGATTTAATAAATAAATAAATAATGCTGGACAATTCACACAACATTATCTAGCCCCATGGTAAGCAGAGCTTGTGTTATGGGTACTAGATAACTGACATACATAATACAATATATAACATAGATAGATATTTTTTATTATACATAGAAAACGACCAGAACACCCGGAACAAATATCCGCAGATCTTACACACAATTGTTCCGAGGCGGGAATCGAACCCGCAAACTCCTGCGTCGCAGGCGGACCTTCGCCCACCGCGCCACATCGGTCGTCAAATTATTCGTGACAGAGGCACCGGACCCTGGAATATATTTACTTACGCGTCAGCTTAGCTTATTGTAACAAACGGCCACCAACAACATACAATTTACGAGCGCGGTATACGTTGCCCTTCGTTTACATTACAATTACAATTAGCCTGTAACGTCCCACAGTCCCACTGTTGGCCAAATATCTGTCCCTGATACTTGGCGGAATAGAACTGACAACTTTCTGGGTCTCAGGCGGCCTTTAGTAAGAAAGAAAACAATTTATTAAACTAATTGTTATAATGTAATAAATAAACAATAGAATAAAGGAAGTATAAAGTGCGGCCTTATCGCTAAGAGCGTTCTCTTCCAAGCAACATACAACGAACCCAAATTTGACGGGGTTACGTTGTTTCGCTTAGGAGTTCCTATGGCCACCTTCTGTCTCCATCATTAGGCAGGATAACATTGCATTTTCACCAACCTAACATAGGTTTTTTTTTTTTTATAATAAATCGTTTATTTTGGAACAAAAGCAAAGTTTACATATAGTTAAAAATTAGAAACGATGTCATCTGCAGAAGTTAAGAACTGTGTCGCAGATGACAACGCCCTCCTCCGAGATTAACGTGGACAGAGTTCCAAAAAAATAAATTTTACAAAAATAGTTTTTTGCCCACTAAAAAGAAAGATGAGGTACATAATTATTGTTACAGTTCAGTTTCTAGGTAAAGAAAAATTTGAAACAAACATAATTAAATAGTTAAAGTTTTTAGAATCTAATACAGCCAGTCTCTTGTGTTTAAAGTGTGTTGTGAGAGAGTTTGCGTGTGTGTGTGTGTGTAGCTGAGCGTGTGAAGAGTGTGTGTCTGTGCTCCTAAGAACACCGGTATCTTAAGAGTCCGGGCAACAAGAGCAACTAAGGAGTGTGTGTAAGTGTATGAGTAGTCGGTAGGTTGGTACTTATGCCAAATTTCAGCTCAACCAGTTGAGGATAATTCCGTTGCAAGATTTGTTCCACACATGCACAATGCAAGATAAATGCTAGCAAATAATAAGGCAGGACCATATTCGAAATGAAATAAATAAATATATAATGCTGGACAATTCACACAGCATTATCTAGCCCCAAGCTAAGCAGAGCTTGTGTTATGGGTACTAGATAACTGATATACATAATACAATACATTACTTAGATAGATATTTTTTATTATACATAGAAAACGACCAGAACACCCGGAACAAATATCTGCAGATCGTACACACAATTGTTCCGAGGCGGGAATCGAACCCGCAACCTCCTGCGTCGCAGGCGGACCTTCGCCCACCGCGCCACATCGGTCGTCTGAAAGTTTGTTTCTTTAGGCTTACAAATAAGCACTTAGACAGGTCATATTTTATACTATTCATTATTATATCATAATATTATTTTGATGTTCACCTACATTTTTTGTCCACCAGTGAAAGAAGTGAGAAGAAACCACTAGTATGTTCATAACTGACGACCGATGTGGCGCGGTGGGCGAAGGTCCGCCTGCGACGCATGGGGTTTGATTCCCGCCTCGGAACAATTGTGTGTACGATCTGCAGATATTTGTTCCGGGTGTTCTGGTCGTTTTCTATGTATAATAAAAAATATCTATCTATGTAATATATAGTATTATGTATATCAGTTATCTAGTACCCATAACACAAGCTCTGCTTACCATGGGGCTAGATAATGCTGTGTTAATTGTCCAGCATTATTTTTTTTTTATTTTTTTTTTTAACTTATGAATGAAACATACGTCTAATCTCATAACACCTAAGCTAAAATAATATGACTATGTAGTTATATGTATATATAGTTAATATTTCATGTATGTATATGTAATAGTGTCTATATCAGTATTTATTTCCATTAACGTATAAACATGTATTTATGTATTTGTACTGTATATACAACATTAGTCTATAATACGCCACCGTCATACCTGTACTTTAGCTACGTGTCCATCCAAAGGTTGCCTGGAAGAAATCGCTCTTAGCGATAAGGCCGCTCATTGTGCATCTGTATCTTTGTTCTTTACTGTTTTTGTTTTTCTGTGTTTGGTGTGCAATAAAGCGTATTTGTATTGTATTGTATTGTATCTATATACATAAAAGAAAGTCGTGTTTGTTACAACACTTATAACTCGAGAACGGCTGGATCGATTTAGCTGAAAATTGGTGGAGAGGTAGCTTAGAACCAGGAGTCTAACATAGGATACTTTTTATCATTTAAACAATTTGACACATAGATTTCCACGGGGGCGAAGCCGCGGGGAGCAGCTAGTATACAATAAATAAATGAAAATGAACATGTAAATATAACAAAGCCAACAAAATATAATGTTCAGTTCTGGCTCGGCCATTAAAATGGATTAAAAATGTACTACCTGTTACATTATTTACCTACATAGAAAAGTTGTTGAAAAGTCAACGTCCTTGCGAAGTCCTTGCTAAAAATTATATTTTGTTTTTAAACTTTCATGAACACGTACCTAATACATTTCAATATGATTAAATAAATAATGCCCGACAATTAACACAGCATGATCTAGCCCCAAGCTAAGCAGAGCTTGTGTGTGCTAGATAACTGATATACATAATAGAATAAATACATAGATAGATATTTTTTATTATACATAGAAAATGACCAGAACACCCTGAACAAATATCTGCAGATCGTACAAACATTTGTCCCGAGGCGGGAATCGAACGTAGTATCGCTGTGCCACACGGGTTGTCGAAAAAATAGTCCACTTTGTTTTATATTATGTCAATTTTTAATTATGTACTAATTCTAATTTGTTGATACACTTTGACTGTAATTTTCTTTGGTGATTCTTACTTTTTCATCATCATTTTCATCGGCCTATATTGCTCCATTGCTGGACATAGGCCTCCCCCAAGGAGCGCCATAGAGCCCTGTCTTCAACTTGACGCATCCAGCATCTACCTGCAGTCTTTCGCAGGTCGTCATCCCGCCTGGTAGGAGGGCGTCCTACACTACATTTACCGAGCCGTCTTACTTTTTATTCAAGCAAAATTTTTTTATAAGTTTATTTTTACTGAATCAGTCAGGTATACATTATTACAAGGAATAAGAAATGGGATACTTCACTACATAGAATAAAATAAAGTCGTTTCCCACTGTATGTCTGTCCCTATGTATGCTTAGATCTTTAAAACTACGCAATGGATTTTCATGCGGTTTGAGATAGATAGAGTGATTCAAGAGGAAGGTTTATAACCATTTGACATAGATTTCCACGCGGGCGAAGCCGCGGGGCGTAGCTAGTATTTAAATAAAAGGCATCAAACAAGAGACCATCTTGTCTGCCGTCGGCTAATTAAAACTTTTATCATAGAAACTTTACTCTCGATTAAATTACACAGAATTAAATTTTAATCACAATGTTACTTTGGAACTAGTCGGCTCCAATATTACAAGTTTATGGACTACATTACACTAATTGGATAGATTTCAATTACACTTTAAGTTTTATTAGTCTGGAATTGAAGTCTGAAATTTGTAGGTAACTGCGTAAGTCCCCCCTTATTATGTGAAATAATTATCTGAGGCGTTTGAGGGGAGGGGGTCAAGCCAAATCTCGCCAATCTCACGTGAGATTCCGAAATATTATTTTTTCAAGAATTTAAGCAGTTCTTACTTAAGGTATTCATTTCGTGTTGGAGCGAAATTCATATTTGTAAATTGTAATAGAGCGCCATAGCGCCCTGTCTTCAGCTTGCCGCATCCAGCATCTGCATGCAATCTTTTGCAAATCATCATCACCTGACCGGAGGGCATCCTATACTACGATTAGTCGCGTTCTCCATTCAAGAACACGTTTACTCCAGCGGTTGTCGGTTCTTCTGGTCGACCCACTGCATACATCATTAGATAGATAGTTAATTATTTTATTGCACAATTAAAAATAAAACAAACAAGACAGAATAAAATACAAAATATGTATGTGACAATTTGGCGTTACATTCGTTATTAGGTTTATTGAGCTATTGTTATTTTAATTTATTTATGTATATTATTATCTCATCCCATAATACTATTCGTGTAATTTGTTTCTTTGTACACTTCCTCTATCAGTTCTATCGCTTCTCCTTTAAACCTAAGGTTTTTCTGTAAGAAAACTCTTTGTTAAGGTTAAGCTCGCCTATGTACATATCTTTTTTTAGTTAAGTTATTATTAAGTTTTTTGTTTACAATAAAGAATTACAAAAATTACATTCATAACTACCTATTAACATACTATTAGTTGTTTATTGAAACAAACAATAAAATGACAAAAGTGCACATTGAAAATAAAATAATAATATATCTTCAAATAAAATCGGACTTAAAATAAATTATCTGCCGTTGTCTGAGCTAATTCTTATAACTAGGCACGACATAACGACAGAAAAGGTATTAGATCTCCAATCACTCATTCTACGTGAAAAATTGTTTCAAAATGGCATCCGACATCTAAACATTTTGAATCTTATCTCCTTCTGATAAGGCTGAATAAAGTTTATCGAATAATTTCAGGGTGTGCTCGGATTTCCTCGAATCGCGATAATGGATGGATTTCCCGACATGCGAAAAGATTGGACGAGGATTTAAAGTATCTACTTCTTGAAAAGAAATCGAAATATTTTTTGAAAATGAACTTTGTAGTACTGATTATTTACATAGTGCGTTATCAATAAACAAAATAAAATGTGAAATAATTAAGTACCTACCTACTTATCTACTAATGCTTGTAAAAATAAATTAACTGTAAAGTGGCAGCGATTAAGGTACGACTCGACGATACTATCGATTCGATGTAGCCATCGACTCGATGGAACTATCGACTCGATGGAACTATCGACTCGATGGAACTATCGACTCGATGGAACTATCGACTCGATGGAACTATCGACTCGATGGAACTATCGACTTGCCTCGACGACGACACTATAAACTCGACAAAACTATCGCCGATAACACTATCGGCTCGACGGCACTATTTTATTTTATTTTCAAAATTTTGGGAAAACTTACAGCTAGGTCTTAAAAATAGTTACTTTCTTAGTACATGCCGGTAAATACCAGCGCATGTGTGCTGAAGGCCAATTAAAAAGTTTCCGCAGATATGTACTTAAATAGACTAATAAATGACGAACAGTAAAAGTAGACGACTTAAATAAAATTAGAACAAAAATGAAATACACAACACAAGACGATATTCAATTTAGTTATTTTAAAAAGAATTCATCGCTAAGCAAGCGTTTGAGCTTACTTGCAGATGTGTTAAATAAATCTATTTCATTGTTTTTGCTGACCAATGAGTTGAACGATTTACTAGCAAGAACTATCACTATCAAGAATGCGTTTTGTCTATAATTAGTTTTTACCACGGGAACGTAGAGAATACTGGGTTTTCTCAATGCAGCAGTATTTGTATGGAACCCTATTCATCAACAAAACTCGACAATGATCTTGTAATAAAACGCAACGAATGTATTCTTAACCGACTTAAAAAAAATAAGGAATTTATTTCTACAATCAAAGCTTTTTGATCTACTTTAGCATTTTACGTTACCCCCAAAATATTTCAGATATTATCCTAATAAAAACAAAAACGACTCTTTATTTCATGACCTTTGTAATTTTATTTATTCTTAATGGTTGCTTTTAACATAGCTTGCATCAAATATTGGTTCTAATTTGACGATTACTGTAAACTGAAAAACCAGCGTTGGTTGCTAGCATGCTAGTCATCCAACTCATGCTGAGGCAGAGCCATTTTGTTACTGGACTTACACACTTACCAACAGTGACGTAGCTAGGTGGACAAGGGCCCCGGTGCATAGAGAAGGAATCGGGCGCTCACCTCCACCCTCTTTACAGTTTCCACGTAGCAATGAACATCATACATTAGAATAGATGCAAAGTAAGAGCGAATTTGACGGGTGGAATAGTCGAATTGATCTCACGACCACCGTCAAGGGCGTCAGGCTCGTGAGCTTATCGCTGATACAATGTGCTACGGACGTACTCAACAAAACTACCAAATAACAACAACAAAAAAATAAAGAATTCTGTGATTGTTGATGTTCATTTAAAATCATTAAAAAACACTTATGAGCAAGCTTGAAAAGATAGGGTCAGCCAGTTTCCGAAGCTAGTTCGGAAGCTGGCTGACCCTATCTTTTCAAAGCTTTGATTAGAGAGATGGCCCCTTGAGCTCCAGGGCCCTAGTGCACTGCACCGCCCAGCCCTACGATAGCTACGCCACTGCTTAACAACACGTTTCCTCTTATTTTAAGTTTATTATGTTCTGTGTAATGTAAGTCTTAGAATAAATAAAAATACATTAATTCAAAGAAATACAATGTGGGCGGTTATTTGTGGTGAGTGTATATTCAGGCTTAACGCATATCAAACCAATGAACAACATTACACAAAAACCAGTTTGTTTTCACATATCCAATCGACTGCCAACAGCTCTGGGCGGGTGAATTGGACTGTGTAATGAAAAACAAAACAACCTTTCAACACAGGAAAAGAAAACAAAGGGTATTTCAGAACCTGACATCGACCGTTGCAATCAACATCACTTTTATACCAACTTCAAAAAAGAAGGTGTTCTGTTTTTGTTATGCATGTTTTTAGGGTGCCGTTCCCGAAGGGTGAAAGCGGGACCCTATTGATTTTATAAGTGACTTGTAATACAGGTTTTATTAACCTACCTCAAGCACCAGCCCCTCACAAAACAGGTCAATAATGTGTATGTGTGGGATGACGACCTGCGAAAGACTGCAGGTAGATGCTGGATGCGGCAAGCTGAAGACAGGGCGCTATGGCGCTCATTGGGGGAGGCCTATGTCCGTATCTGTATGTGTAGACTGCTGTAGGCTGATGATGAATGTATATAGATCATGATGAATATTATATACGAACATTAAGGCCTTTTGTGAGTGGAAAATAAATGTGTTATTTAAATTAAAAATAAGTACTAAACCAACGGGTATTTATCGCGTTTATGTACCTATTTTTCACGACATTTCAATAGGTTTACACTCAGTCGTGGTTAGGGAATGGGAGGGACCCTATTTCTAAGCCTGCCACTATCTGTCTGTCTGTCAATAGGCAGTATCTCATGAACCGTAAAAGTTTGACAGTTGAAATTTTCAAGGTGTGTAATTTTTCTTGCCGCTATAATAACTAATAATTAAAAAAAATAGAATAATAATGTATATTAAAATTAAAATGAAAGGGTCTAATTATATAAAAAATAATCATAAAGACTGGGGCTTCCCTACATATTATGCAAACCTCCTACTACTGTGTACTCGAAACTAATTGGATTTATGGAAAACCAATGTTATGCACGTGAAATATAATCGATAGAGACAATGATGGATCTGTTAGCCAAAAACAATTATTCGAACACCAACCAAAAGCTTGTATTTTGCATTCCAACGTTTTCCTTCCTACCTGATAAAATTGGAAATTTTCGATGATTTTTTTTCAAATCATTTGAACAGCTGAACCGAGTTTCAATTCTTAAGAGCTGTCTGTATCATCACTACATAGTATTTAAAACAAAGTCGCTTTCCGCTGTCTATCTGACCCATGTACATATGCTTAGATCTTTAAAACTACGCAACGGATTTTGATGCGATTTTTTAAATAGAAGAGTGATTCAATAGGAAGGTTTATAAACCATTTGAAACATAGATTTCTACAGTGTTTTTAAACACCTTCACTGCGAATCCGCTTACCAAGTTAGGTGATGGTAAAACTCCCCGCGTTTGGGAAGGCATGATCAGACATACCATTATGTGCCAAATGGATAAAGATAAAGATAAAGATAAAGATTTTTTATTTGCCAAAAACATGTGTTTGTAAGGTTACAGGTAATAGGTATACATTTCGTGGTTCAACATGCTTGACCGTTAGTCGGTATGCAAAGATATTTGAGAGAATGACATGCACTAGTTTAACATGAATTAAAATTTATCATTAAAAAAATCGTCAATACTGTAGTAACATTTACAAATTAACAACATTTTTAGTTTCTTTCTAAAGAGTACACCATTTAGCTCTTTCAACTGATTAGGTAAATTTTAGGAGCCATACTAACAACACTTTTCCGCATTAATGCTGTGTTAGCTTGGTGTGTTTGTAGTCTATATGGGTTTAATTACATTTTTATTTCAGACAACAATAGACGTCCATATGAATATAAGTGTATCTTCTAGGGCAATGTATACGCTACAACAAAACTCCAAGTGAGTTGCAAAAATTATCAATAAATAAATTTTAAAAAAATGTGGTAAAATATCAGATTATCTAGAAGATAAAAAAGCTTGGAACGAGTTTTGCTCCAACTCAAAATCTAACAACTAACCGATAAGCAAATCATACGTACTAGACACATAAGTTATGAACATACTAGTGGTTTCTTCTCACTTCTTCCACTAGTGGACAAGAAATTGAAGTGAACATCAAAATAATGTTATTATGTAATAATGAATAGTATAAAATATGACCTGTCTAAGTGCTTATTTGTGAGCCTAAAGAAATAAACTTACATTTCATTATAAACTACACAGTTCATTAATTAGTATTTCAAGAGTTAAAAATTAATTAATCGGGTATTTATTGGGTATCTTTTGTTTTATTTTTCCTTACGTTATCATCGCATTACAGCCAATCATCACAAATAAATTGAACCCTGTAGACATATTTATTTTAAAGCCCGTGTTTAGTTATAAATATCTGGATCATTTTCAGGCATTCAGGCATCTCCAAGAATCTATTTGCGAAACTAGGTGAGGCGATGATATTTCTGCCAGCGCTGCATCGTATTCCAGCTGGATGGATATACCTTTATAGTTTGACCGAAACCGCTGTACCGCGCCTGAGGTATGCGAGCGGCGACACGGGGGGAAATATCGGCCGCTCCGATCCATCAGTCTGCCATCAACGCGTACTCTTGCTCTCTTTTCCTCGCCCCCCACCTCGCCGCACTTTCCTAAGGAGCGGTACAACGGTTTCGGTCAAACTATAATAATACTTTATATTCTCTTTGGATATACCTATCAATGGAGCAGTCTAGTGGCTTCGAAATTAAACCTCTCCGTTTATAAAGATAAAGATAAAGATTTTTATTTACCAATGATATGTGTTATGTAAGGTAACAAGTACCTATATACATTTTGAGAATCAAAATTTATTTTTATATATTTATTTATTGAGATAATAACATACATCAAGCATGTTATCATCATATCATAATAATACGCTTGACCGTTGAA